>CM044446.1:21886298-21919945 GCA_024363595.1 Xenopus borealis
CCCCCCCCCCCCCATTAAAATAGGCCAAAGAGAAAGTTGGGTAATTATTGGCCAAGTGTTAGACTGTATAGAGAGATTAATTCTGTGATTATCTGAAGCTACTTTGTGTAATAAAGGGTTGCCTTTTATTAGACCTATAGTGAGCAGCACCATCTATTTGGCAAAATCTGCTGCTGTTTTATTATCTTTAAATGTCATTTAATGTCAGTAAGAGTATCCGCCTGTTGGGCCAAGCCACATGGCATCATGACAATTTCCTTTATTACCCCTGTTGGCAGATCAGCTTTATTTAAATATACTTGTTTGGCACTGCTTATGTTTGGCATGCTTATTCATTACAGGGCTGCCTTTCTTATGCCCCCCCCCCCACTGAATTTAAGCAGTTAAGTGTTGCCCTTTTTATAACCCTACCTCTTAATACAAGGGTTGGCCTACGTTTAGAGCAGGTGGTAGATCTATAGAGAGCACTGTACTACCTGATATCATTTGGACCAATAGTTTTCTGCTACTTTAATATTGTTTGGGCATCTTTTCCAGAACTTCTCTAACATATAGCATTTTTATTGTCATACACATGGGATTTTAATGGGATTTATGTTTTTTACATCAGAGCATTACACTTTTTTTCCATATGGTGGACAAGTCAGCCAATATACCACAGACCGAATTAAAGCAATAATCTGAACCAAAGAATTTTGTGGAGCCTCTGGGAAGCCTCGGGCCATGAAAAAAATCCTTGGAGGGCTTCCAAATGAACTGGCTTAGATTCTCTTTTTAATAGAAAAGGCAGGTTTTTTTTCCTCTCTTAAAGGTGCACATGCATTAAAATAACTGTGCTTTTTGTGTGTGTATATGTATATAAATACACACTTAGGGGTAGATTTACTATTGGTCGAATTTTGAATTGAAAAAAATTCGAAATTCGACCATGGGAATAGTTAGGGAAGTAAAATCCTTCAAACTCGAATATCGAATTTGAAGGATTTTACCGCAATTCGATTGGCGAATGATCGAATCGGAAAAATTTGGTCGATTAATCGTCCGAAACGATCAAATTTTTTTTATTCAATCAAAAATAATGATTCCCAATTCGGTAGCTTTGATCTGGCGAACTAGGTGGTCGAATAAAAATTTAAAGGGGAAGTACTTCGACCATCGAATATTCTAATAAAATTTTATTCGAATTATTCAAATTCGAATATTCAATGGTCGAATTTGCATATTCGAAGACTCGAATTTGAATATTTTTGAAATTTGATCGAACTACCAATTCTTCATGTGAATTTAGTAAATCTTAGAATATGTTTAGTGTTTTGCATCTTACATTTTTTTAACATTATACTTGCATATAGTATGAAGGGGATATGAATGAGAAAGTGATAGGGTAGTAGATAATAGAGCAGGTGGATCACAGGACAATTTACAATACATAGTAAGACCTGAAGGTTCTCTCTGACATGCAAACAACTAATAGTATTTAAAACATGATTTATACTGATATGCATTGGACTTGAATGAACTCAATGGGTTAATTGCATAATTGCACTAATGAGATGTTACATGGATGAGATGGGAGGAGCTAAGGGTATAAAAATATAGCACTGTGCACTTTGTGAATTTATCCTGAAGAAGGGAGGCTGTGTTCCCCCCGAAACGTTGATTATTGATTGTTGGTGGCATTAATAAAAGGGGCACAATCCCCGACTGCAAAATTGGTGTGTGCGGACCGTTTTTCTAAACTACAAAGATGCAAACAACTAATGCCATAACTTCTGTTTTGGGGGCAGTCCCTTGCCTATAGGTCAGTCATTGATTATTTGATTGTAATATTTTGTATAGACTGCTGTTTGCTGTCGCTCTAGAAAGACTGAGAAGATCTGATATTAATAATGTTTTAATTTGCCTTGACTACAGATAGAGGAGGTAGCAGATGCCCCAGATAGCCAATTCCAGGATGAGCATTTCCTGATGGTAACCCAGCTTCAATGGGAAGATGATGTGATCTGGAACGGAGAAGATGTGAAGCACAAAGCAACTAAAACACAGAAAGCAAGCTTGGCTGGCTGGCTTCCTTCTAGCATGACCAGAAATGCAACTGCATACAATGCCCAACAAGGTACTACAACATATTTCCTCTGTTGTCAGGGATCCTTTTATTAAACTACATCCTAAAATCAGTTTGTTTCTATTTAAAATGTGTTTTATTCAGGGTTAAATCGTACAGGATCTTTATTAAATCTTCCAACTCCACTCGTGCAGAAACCAACTATGCCAGGGGCACTCATTTCTGTTAAAGGAAAAGAGAAACACCCTACAGAACAGCAAGGTACGAAAAGCTCAAATGCTTTGTAACATTGTCAGGGTCATAAAATTATCGGTTTGACCCTCTCAGAAGCTTGCACTCTGTTATTCAGATTTCTGCCTCATAGATATTATATGTTGTTTGGCCCACATGTTTAAGCTGTCCTCATATATTACTGTGTAGTGAATATCTGGCCAACCGGTGCAATAGGTTCTGCATAAGTTATCCTTTAAAACAACTGCATCAACCTCAGGTCAACGCACAGTTCATTGACAGAATTGAAAAACTAGGCTGAAGCAAAACCATATGTCAGATTTTTGGGCGATTTGAAATAATACAGCTCTATAATTCCTGCACATCTGCTGAGTGATGGGCTAAATTAACTTTTAAAGGCCAGTACAGTGTAGTTTAGCTATTTATGTCTGGTCAAAAGCAGGATCACTGGTCATGTATTACATAACATGGGTACATGGGGAGATACAACTATACAACCTTATACAATAGCTGGTACAGCTATGGGACTTGTTAACCAGAATTCTTGGGAACTGGAGTTTTCCGGATAAGGGTTTTTTCTGTAACTTGCATCACCATACTTCTACTACTAATAAATTAAACATTAAATAAACCCAATAGGATTGTTTTGCCTACAATAAGGATCAATTTTATCTTAGTTAGGATCAAGTACAAGGCACTTGATGATTAAAATGGGGACTATGGATGATGACCTTCTCATAATTTGGAGCTTATTGGTTAACGGATTTCCAGATAACATCCTATACCTGTAATATTTTCATTTAACCTGATAGTATGCCTGATACTATAGTAACACTCGTGGAGGTTGCTGATTCTTTTTTTTTTTTAAGTATGTTTTTTATTGAGTTTTATAACAAACAAACTAATAGAAGGAAGAAAGGAAAGAAAGAGAATAGAGTTGATTGGAGACTGTTTATGCTGTTGAGGTTGCTGATTCTTGATGTAATCAGGTGGGGGACATTTATTCAAAGGCCAACATACATTTTGTGTGCAGAGATGCCCTTGCCAAGGACCTATGTGGCCATCATTAGTTAGAATTTTCAGTTATGTGGGCAGAGCTCTGGTTACATAACTGTTTTTCTTCATGCAGCATCCGTAGAGGAAGATCAGCCATGGTTTTCTATTTTCCCCATTGATAATGAGGAACTAGTGTATGGACGCTGGGAAGATAACATCATTTGGGATGACCAAGCCATGGATAGGATACTGGAACCTCCTGTGTTGAATTTAGATCCTAATGATGAAAACATCATATTAGGTATGTTACATAAAATATTAAATCTTAAACTTTTCATTTGATATTATTTTTTCATAACTGTACAAATTATTTAATCCAGAGTACTAACCCACAGTTCCCATTCAGATGTTTGTTTATTAGTCTTAAAGGGCCACCCTGTACTTTTTCATTGTTATTGAGCTTAGTACCCGGCAATACATATCTTAGTACCTGGCAATACCTATGCACCAGTGGTGATCCTGGGTCTGCTGCCATCCCCACTCTTGGCCCCCGCTAACAGTGACACTAAAAAACGACTTTTTAAAATATTAATGTACATTAAAAGTTACCTATAGGTCATGCTTTTTTGCTGAGAGGTTTGCTTTTGTAAGTAATTGTTAGTTGAAGTTCCTAAACCTGACTGTTTTGCCAACCTGACTGTCCCATCTCAGCCTGAGATAATATATAATAATTTTAACATATGAATGTACATTAAATGTTACCTATAGGTCATGTTGATTATTTTTTGCTGAGAGGTTTGTTTTTGTAAGTTCCTAAGCCTGACTCTCCGACATTCTGACTTTGCCAAACTGACTGTCCCATCTCAGCCTGTTGGTTACAGTTTCTAATGCTAACAGACTCCTGCTGCACAAATATGGCAGCCCCCTCATACAGGAACATGGGGCAACAGACATGTAATGTAAAAGCATCATGCAAATACTTTATGGCAAAGTTAGAAGTAGCTTTCAAAGCCAATATTATAATAGATGTAAAAAAGAGTTTAATTTCAGGTGTCAGTATCTCTTTAAATCTTCTAATGCTAACAGAATCCTGCAGCACAAATATGGCAGCCCCCTTATAGACGAACACAGGGAGTCAGATAGGTAATGTAAAAGCATTGGGCAAATACTTTTTGGCAAAGTTATAAGTAGCATGCAAAGCCAATATTATAATAGATGTAAATTTCTGGTGTCAGAATCTCCTTATGCAGCAGAGTGGGTCAAGGGGGAGGCATTGTTATTGTCCTATTGTATTCTCTGCATTAGCAGAGCAGAAAGACGTTTTTTCTGTAGTTCTACATACATCCTACTACAACTGAGGAAGGGATTTATGGTGGGCCTGAAAAAAAGGGCAACATTGTGTTCAGCAAACTGTACCCTGACTTTTTTTTTTAAGAGGAGGAGCACCAGCTTCCGTTCCTTTTTTTTTTTTTTTTTTTTAAACTTGTGCATGGCTACAGCATGCATTTTAAAAGCAAAGGTAAAAATGTCAATAGATTTAGGGTATAAGAGACATCTACCCTCTGTTTGTGGTGTGGGAGTGTAAGGTACATTATACTGTGCATTTTGATACAAACACTGCAGAAATGGTGTAACATTTAAATTAACAGAAATCCCTGATGAGAAGGAAGAGACTACTTCCAATTCTCCCTCCAAGGAAAGCAAAAAAGAGTCCTCTTTAAAGAAGAGTAGAATCTTGTTAGGAAAAACAGGAGTCATAAAGGAGGAGCCACAGCAGGTAGGCATAATATACAAAAATGGTTTTAATGGCATGCACATCTGAAATATATCATCTTCACAAGGGTTTGATTATATTGTATATACATAAATTATTATTATATATTATTTGATTTCTATCAAGAATAGTGACAAGCATAATCAAAGTAAGATATAGGCTGGCTATCGCAGTAAAACCCTTTGCTTATTTTATTACAGAATATGTCCCAGCCCGAGGTAAAGGATCCTTGGAATCTATCAAATGATGAATTTTACTATCCTAAACAACAAGGCTTGCGTGGAACATTTGGAGGAAACATAATTCAGGTAACAATGATACATGTTTACAGACTCTAAATCTTTTTTATCATTTATGGTTACCATAATTCAATTGATAAATAAATATTTATGCTTCCCTTTTCATGACAGCACTCTATTCCAGCTGTGGAGCTCAGACAGCCATTTTTTCAAACCCATATGGGTCCAATGAAACTCCGACAGTTCCATCGTCCTACTTTGAAAAAATATTCTTTTGGTGCTCTCTCTCAACCAGGGCCTCACCCATCTCAGTTTCTGCTAAAACATATCAAGAAAAAAGCAAAGGTATGTTACCTATGACTGCAAAGTTGAAGCCTGGGTGTGTACATCTAAATAAGTGGCTCCCAAACTGTGGGGTGTCCTCTTTAGGGGCCTAGGCAGGTCGCCTCCATCCTTTTCCGAGGTTCCTGTGCAAGTTTAGGCTTGGCACATGTGCAATACAGAAGTAACTGGGAAGATTCTGTAACACACTGGCATTCTCAGTGACTCAAGCTACCCTTTTTCTTTAATGCTGAATGCTAGATGCTGATGAATACCAGTGGGTAGGGAATGCCAAATACAATAATAACCAACCATTAAAAATATTCTCCTTTTCTTAAACTTTCTCTGATGCCAGATGAGGGAACAAGAGCGGCAGGCATCTGGAGGCGGAGAGATGTTCTTTATGCGTACATCACAGGATCTAACTGGAAAAGATGGAGATCTCATTCTTGCAGAGTATAGTGAAGAGAATCCGCCTCTTATGATGCAAGTTGGCATGGCAACAAAAATTAAGAATTATTACAAAAGGGTGAGGCAACCTTTACAATTTCTTGGTATCTGTGGTTTTCTAAATTGAATTGTATTTTTATGGTAGTGAAATGTGGTTTATGACTCCTCAGAAACCAGGGAAAGACCCAGGAGCACCGGACTGCAAATTTGGTGAAACCGTATATTGTCACACATCACCGTTCCTGGGTTCCCTTCACCCAGGACAGTTATTGCAGGTAGGTTGTTATTGCATGGCAGGCACCAGTGTGTGCTGTAGACTTTTTTTTCATGCTACTTTTTTTTTTTCCTTTTTTTGTAGGCCTTTGAAAACAACCTGTTTAGGGCTCCAATCTATTTGCACAAGATGACAGAGTCAGACTTTCTGATCATCCGCACGCGGCAGGGTTATTATATCCGTGACATAGTGGATATTTTTGTGGTTGGACAGCAGTGTCCCCTGTTCGAAGTTCCTGGACCTAACTCCAAACGTGCAAACACCCATGTCCGCGATTTTCTTCAGGTACGTAAACTGGCATGCAACTATTAAACTTAGATTTAAAAATAGATGACTTTGTTTACTTTAATATTTTTTTTTTTATATAGGTGTTTATATACCGCCTTTTTTGGAAGAGCAAGGATAGACCCCGTAGGATTCGTATGGAGGATATAAAAAAAGCTTTTCCTTCCCACTCTGAGAGCAGCATCAGGAAAAGGCTTAAACTCTGTGCTGATTTTAAACGTACAGGTACTCCTTTGGATCGATGTATCCCAGTGTAAGATGGCCATGAACCAGCCCCATGTGACACTACCCTTACCAAGATTGTATCAGTCACACATTCACACACTGCAGGGTCAGTTTCATCAGGAGCCAGTGAAGCTGTATGTTCTTGGAGGGTGGAGGGAAACCCGAGTACCAAGAGGAAATCCATGCAGTCATACAAACTAAATGCAGATAGGGCTCATTCCAGAATAAAGGCTTCCGCACTGCAAGGCAGAGGTGCTACCCACTGAGCCACCATTTCATTTATTCTGCATTTCTTTGTGATTTAGGAATGGACTCTAATTGGTGGGTGTTAAAACCAGACTTTCGTTTACCAACCGAGGAAGAAATTCGTGCCATGGTGTCTCCTGAGCAGTGTTGCGCTTATTACAGTATGATTTCTGCTGAACAACGTCTGAAGGCAAGCCCTGTCGTTAGAACACATTAACACAAATTAACCAACATCTTTGTTGTTGGTGGTGGTGGTGATTGTGGAGGAGGTATTTAATGGCTATAATTACTTTTAGGATGCCGGCTACGGAGAAAAATCCTTCTTTGCACCTGAGGAAGAAAATGAGGAAGATTTTCAAATGAAGATAGACGATGAGGTGAGAAATGTGAATAAATATTGTAGTGTTAGGCATTTAGGTGATGTTTTTAAGTAACCCATTTTCCCCCCAGGTGCGTACAGCTCCTTGGAACACTACTAGAGCATTTATTGCAGCCATGAAAGGAAAGTGCCTGTTAGAAGTTACAGGAGTGGCAGATCCAACTGGGTGCGGAGAAGGCTTTTCCTATGTCAAGATTCCCAACAAGCCCACACAACAAAAGGTGCATATAAGGAATTCCTCAGACTGCTATTCTGTCTTCATTCTGATGACCTGTTCAAAAATATAGATATTGGATTTTTGACTTTCACAAAACTCATTTGTCCTTTTTATTTTGCTCACAGCAAGATGATAAGGAACCTCAACCTGTCAAAAAAACTGTGACGGGAACAGATGCAGATCTTCGCAGACTCTCCCTGAAAAATGCAAAACAGCTTCTGCGCAAATTTGGTGTACCAGAGGAAGAGGTAAAGGCACCCAACATATCTTATTGTTTTTAAAATGTTTGTTGGGGGAGAGCCAGCTTCTTTCAGATTTACAATATCCTATTTAAAGGTTTATGGTTTTCAATGGCCTTCTTCATTATGAAGCAGTGGTTACCAAAGTGCCCCGAAATAGTTATAGCTAAATGTTCTGTCGGCTGCAGAGCTGAAATGTGCACAAGTTGTAATGTAAAGGAGCATTCTCAATCACTCACTTTTCATTGTATCATCAACTTTTTCCAAATAATGAATGCATAAATGTATTTATACTACAAATCTACAAATAGATGGAAGGTTGCTATTTTAAATTATCCTGTGGGTTGTTTTAATCTAAATGGTTATTGTTATTTAAAATTTAGCCATACAGTGACAACATGAGTTTTTCAGATATTCTTAAAATTTTCATATTGGTCACTGTCTCAGTGGAGTTTTCAATCTAATTGCCCATAGAAAAACACATGCACAAGCATCATTTGTTGAAATATAGACTTCAGTATGTTTTTGGTTGTGTAGTATGTTTTTGTACCATGAGAGGAAGATGGAGCCCCCAAGGGAAACCCAAACAAATACAAAGCAAACATAAAAATTCCACATAGCCTAATGCTAATTTCTTTGTCTTTCAGATAAAAAAACTGTCCCGTTGGGAAGTGATTGATGTTGTACGTACAATGTCGACAGAACAGGCCCGTTCTGGCGAGGGCCCAATGAGTAAATTTGCTAGAGGTTCCCGTTTTTCAGTGGCAGAACATCAGGAAAGATATAAGGAGGAATGCCAAAGAATTTTTGACCTGCAGAACAAGTAGGTTATCTTTTAAAATAAAAAAGCAATGCAATAGAAACCCCAGTTTGGTTTTAAAGGGACGTGTTAATGTCTCTTTAATTTTGATTGCAATTCTGGGCCAGGCTTCTAAATGTTTTTCAAAGCACAATATATAGAATGTGCGTTTTTCAAACCAGAGAAGTGAGATCTTTTAATCTTTAAAGGTAAGCTGTAGTTGTGGTTTTGTTTTCTAGGGTTCTAGAATCTGCTGAGGTTCTGTCCACAGACACAGACAGTAGCTCGGCTGAAGACAGTGATTTTGAAGAAATGGGGAAAAACATTGAGAATATGCTGCAAAACAAGAAGACCAGTTCTCAGTTATCTCGAGAAAGAGAAGAGCAAGAAAGAAAGGAGTTACAACGAATGCTAATGGGTGAAGATAGTGGGAATGATAAGGAGAGAAGCAGAAAGGACAAGAAAGAAAGAAAGGGGTTAGGTGAGTACATCTTTTCTGTGTGCAGGTGTCTGCTGATTATATATATATACAGTTTTTTTTGTTATAAAAGGGACAATATAATTCTTTTTCAAACTCAATTGATTGTCCTTGTGCTGAACATACTTCTTGCCTGTTGCTTTAATTATGTTATATTTATGGCTTTTGTTATTTCTGGCACTGGACAGGAATATGAAGCCAGTTTCACTTTCCTGTCCCGCAGAGCAATGGAGGATCTAATGAAACTAATTAAGTGTAATTTGAGAAACAATAATAAGATGCTTACAGCCTGCTGGACTGGCTTTATTGTAAAGAATATGCTGACCATTTAAGGCCAGTGTTTTTTCAGTTGCCGTATTTCAGTCAGCTACAATGTGTTTGGTGGCAACTTCACAAGAGTTTACTTAACTTCAATATGGGGAAATGCGCAGAAGTCAAGGTGTGACTTCAAATCTCTATAGGAATGCTATTTGGCCAGTAGGATGTACTCTTGCACATGGAAAGTTAAAGGGATGCTGTCATGGGAAATATTTTAATTCTGTATTGAAATCCATTTCTCAAAAGAGCAAATAGATTTTTTTATATTTAATTTTGAAATCTGACATGGGGCTAGACATAATGTCAATTTCCCACCTGCCCCAAGTCATGTGACTTGTGCTGTGATAAACTTCAATCACTCTTTTCTGCCGTACTGCTACTGTGATATTACCCCCCCCCAGCAGCCTAACGATAGAACAATGGGAAGGTAACCAGATATCAGCTCCCTAACACAAGATAACAGGTGCCTGGCACTCAGTACTAAAAACCCATGTCCCACTGTGACTCCTTAAGAAGGAAAATCAACAGCCTGCCAGAAAGCATTTCCCTCCTAAAGTTCTGGCACAAGTCACATGACCAGGGTCAGCTGGGAAATCGACAAATTTCTAGCCCCATGTCAGATTTCAAAACTGAATTAAAAAAATCTGTTTACTCTTTTGAGAAATGGATTTCAGTACAGAAGTCTGCTGGAGTAGTGCTATTAACTGATGCGTTTTGAAAGAAACATGTTTTCCCATGACTGTATCCCTATGAGTATTTATGTGGTCCCTTTAAGGTGCAAGTTCAGCTGCATCAGGTGGATCTCACAAGGATGATGACACTGCTTCTGTGACCAGTCTGAATTCCGCAGCAAGTGGCCGTCGCCTTAAGATTTATCGCACCTTTAGAGATGAAGATGGGAAAGAATATGTGCGATGTGAAACTGTGCGTAAGCCAGCTGTTATAGACGCATATAGCCGAATCCGCAGCACCAAAGATGACGAGTTTATGTAAGTCTATAATACTTGGGTGATGGCTACATAAAGGAAGTTAGAGAAACTTAGCTGCTTTTAAGGTTAAAATTTTCTGTGACTAACATTATTACTGTCTTGAAGCCGGAAATTTGCACTTTTCGATGAGCAACACCGTGAAGAGATGAGAAAAGAGAGGAGAAGGATACAGGAGCAGCTCCGTAGGCTGAAGAGGAATCAGGAAAAAGAGAAACTGCGGGGGCCACCTGAAAAGAAACCCAAGAAAATGAAGGAGCGCCCTGATCTCAAGGTAATGTTTGTTTTTTTCAATCATTTTTCAATGTGTTTTTAGAGCATCTGTTTATGTGTGTGACCAAACATTACTCTTGTTTTCCCAATACAGCTAAAATGTGGAGCATGTGGAGCAATTGGCCACATGAGAACAAATAAGTTTTGCCCACTGTATTACCAAACCAATGCTCCCCCATCCAACCCTGTGGCTATGACTGAGGAACAAGAGGAGGAGCTGGAGAAAACCGTAATACACAATGACAACGAGGAGCTGATCAAGGTGGAAGGCACTAAAATTGTTTTAGGGAAGCAGCTTATTGAAAGGTAAGAAGAATTCCTATTGATCACAGCCTATAGTTTTTGTTGTGTGGTTGTAGCGGCGTAGCTACTCTACATCAGACCCTGTAACTGCAGTGGACAGGGGCGGGAAGGGACATTTTACCTCCTATCTGCATGCACATGCTCTCTCTTGCCTACACCAGTACAGAACATCCACTTGGGGGCTGTCAAGTGATGCTGATATGATGGGGGGCCCAGGAAAGTCAACAGGCTTTTCATGTTTTCTTTTTCCCGTTGCAGTGCCGATGAAGTACGTAGGAAATCACTGGTTCTGAAATTCCCCAAACAACAGTTGCCTCCAAAGAAGAAGCGCAGGGTTGGGAGCACTGTGCACTGTGATTACCTTAATGTAAGTCATTTCATTTGTTGTCATTGTCTGTCTTTTTATCTAGTCCTTCATAATAAAGAAGTTCATTTATTTTTGGATCCTTCGATCTCCACTTGGAGGATATGTGAGAGAAATTGGCAGGGGTTAGCATCATGTCATCCAATAAAAAGTCAGGCCGAATGGTTTCTCTTCAAATATTCTCTGATTCATAATTGAGTCACTATGAGACACATGGCATCAGATGGTATATGGTGGCTGTGAAAGTAGTCTTACATTAGCCTAATGCTGTTTATGTATGATCAGAGTCTGCTGTAAGTAATTTGTCTCTGAACATATAGAACAGTGACAAAAAAACAACTAGGGATGCACCGAATCCACTATTTTGGATTCGGCCGAACCCCTGGATCTTTCGAGAAAGATTTTGCCCAATCCGGACCCTAATTTGCTTATGCAAATTAGGAGTGCAAATTAGGAGTGGGAAGGGGAAAACATATTTTACAAAAAGTCATGCAATTTCCCTCCCTGCCCCTAATTTACATATGCAAATTAGGGGCAGGTTCGACTGGGCAGAAGGATTTGGCTGAATCCTGGCCGAATCCTGGATTTGGTTGCATGCCTAAAAGCAACATCTCTTATTTGTCACAAGTGCTGCTGCAGTTGTTGCAAGCTGTGGAAAAGATGGAGAGATGCAGAGATGGGTATGCTGTGTACAACATCACCTTTGTGTTTTAATTCAGTTTAATTTAATTCAGAAGATAAACATTGCTTAAAAAATATAGTTGTATTAGCTAATCAACACCATATATTTTTTTTGAAATGCTGTTAAAAGTATAAAATCTGCACAAATATACCACTTCTGGGAACAAACTCTAAACTTCATCCAGAACACAACACTCCTACCAAAGATACTTGCACCTAAGACATGTCTCTTTGGCATTATAGAAGATATTGGTTTAGATTCAGCAACACGCATTTTGTTCAGAACCCTGTTATTCTATGCTAGGAAATCTATACTCCTACACTGGATGTCTCACTCGCCTCCAACACTTGCTAGCTGGCTTAACCTAGTAAGATCACACCTCCCACTAATACAACTTACCTATATGGCAAGAGGGTGCCCACAAAAATATGAAAATCTGGAGTGACTGGATAGACGCCATAGGATGAGGTTATCTTGTTGACCCACTGACTGAAGTGGAATAGAGACACAAATATACCCCCTTGAACCTTAGATATAAGTCGATTTCATAAGCTGAATCTCAGCTAATATTCAAACTAACGCAGATAAGGAATGCAAGGAATAAAAATGTAATAAATTGTTGAACCAATGTTGTATTGTTCAATGTTGTATTTTATGTTATAAATGCATAAATAAAAACCTTTTAAAAAAAAAAAAAAGTATAAAATCTGTATTCACATATTCCTATTTGCAGCGTCCCCACAAGTCTATCCACCGCCGAAGAACCGATCCTATGGTCACTCTTTCTTCTGTCTTGGAGTCTATAATTAATGATATGAGAGACATGCCCAATGTAAGGAACAATGCACTGGGTGGGCATTTCTGCATTGATTGGGGTAGATTGCTCATAGTATTATTTAATAATGCTTCTGCTATTTTCCATCTAGACCTATCCATTTCATAGCCCTGTTAATGCAAAAGTTGTGAAAGACTATTACAAAATTGTGACCAATCCCATGGATCTTCAAACCTTACGGGAGAACGTGCGCAAGAGAATGTACCCATCTCGAGAAGAGTTCCGTGAAGCGGTGGAGTTGATAGTGAAGAATAGTATTCTGTACAATGGTAAGAAAAGTGCATTGCAGAACATCACTTTTTTTTCTTTTACATAAAATGCAGAGCATAACTGTTCAACGGACTAAAACGGCCTATGTCATAATGTTCTGTTTCTAAAATAAATTTATGTCCTCTAGGGCCCAAGCATTCATTGACTCAGATTTGTCAGGTGATGCTGGAACTGTGCGAGGCGAAACTGAGGGAGGTAAGCAGCTTACAGTAACCTGAGAGAACAGCACATCATCTAAGGCAATGCAGCGTAGCGTTTTTTGTTGCTTGTGACAACCCTTGCTTGCAGGCAGGCACCAATTTGCTGGAAAATACCCTTCTTTATACTATAATCCTAATCAAGCTGACCCTGCCTGGCACATTGTGATTGTCATTATTGTCTTGCCATGGTGAGAGCATAACTGCACACTCGCTCTAGAGAGAGAGGATAAGGAACGTACTCTTCCATGTGACAGTGATAGCAGACAGATACAGGTACAGGTATGGGATCCCTTACCCGGAACCCCAATATCCACAAAGCTCTGAATTATGGAATGGCCCATAGACTCCATTTTATCCAAATAATCCAAATTTTTTAAAATTATTTCCTTTTTCTCTGTAATAATAAAACATTGTAGGTGATCCAAACGAGGATATAATTAATCCTTATTGCAAGCAAAACTAGCCTATTGGGTTTATTTAATGTTTACATGATTTTCTAGTAGACTTAAAGCATGCAACCCAAATTACAGACAGATCCATTATCCAGAAAACTTCACGTCCCGAGCATTCTGGATAACAGGTCCCATACCTGCTTAACAATAATTAGGGATTATACAGGTGAGCAGAACATACAAGGGAAAAGGAAAAAAAAATCCTAATCTTTATATGCCTATGAAGCCATTTGATTTGTTTAAGGCAAGAGGTCAGCATAAGCTAGATGGAAAAAAAAATGGTATTTTAGCTGAAAATTACTGAATGGTCTTTTTTTTAATAGAAAGAGGACAAGTTGGCTCGCCTGGAGAAAGCTATTAACCCTTTGCTGGATGACGATGACCAAGTTGCCTTCTCCTTTATTCTGGACAACATAGTTACACAGAAGATGATGGCTGTGCCGGATGTGAGTTTATTTTTTACTTTTTTACATCTACTCTGTATTTTAGCACAGTATTGGGGAACCTTATTGTTTTATTGTGTGTGGGTTGGCAGTTCTTCTCACAGTGTCCTTGAGGAGCTGCATGATGATGGTTTGCCGTGAAAATTTTTTTTTGCGTCAAGCCTTGACTGGGTTATCCTTGTTACTTGTGTCCCTGAAGAACTGAGCATTTGGTGTTTTGTTAGAGCATTTTTCCACATGGAACCATGAGGCACATTACAAGAAGCTAAGGCATTCTTGAATACTAAGAGTAGTTTCGGCTATTAGGAATTCTCAGATCATAATAATCTACTGACCATAAGACCCTGCAATTCAAATGCAACTTAGTGGTAGAAGATTTACTGAGAAGTGCATTTTAAGTCTGCAATGTAAATTTACAATGTGGGCTTGGATCCTGTTGTTAAAGAAGAAGGAAAGCTACCAAAGCAGTTTATTGTCAATAGATTTTCCACAATAGTGCAAGCTCTAAGACTATATTTAATCTGCAGAATGCTTTACCATACCTGAGTAAACAGCTCTCTGAGCTCTCTCTGTTTGTTAAGAAAGTAACTGCGTTATTAACTTGGTGTGACATCATATGCTTGAGTCTCTCCCTGCTCACTCACAGCTCTGGGCTCAGCTTAAAGCAGGGAGGGGAGAGGGAGAAAGGAGCAAACTGAGCATGCTCAAGCCTTAGTCCTGGAGGTTTAAGCTGGAAACAGAAAGTCTGATACAGAAGCCCATGTGTTCACAAAAGAAGGAAAGAATTGCTGTGTTTCTTATGAAGAAGACTCGGAGCCATATTACTTTGAGGGTTTAGTGGTGTATTTATATAGACCTTTCTGTTTACTTAAAGGAAAACTATACCCCGAAAATGAATTTTTGAGCAACAGTTTATATCAAATCAAGTGACATATTAAAGAATCTTACCTACCTGGTATATATATTTAAGTAAATATTGGCCTTTTAGATCTCTTGCCTTGAACCACCATTTCATGATGGTCTGTGTGCTGCATTAGAGATCACCTGACCAGAAATATTTAAACTCTAACTGTAAAAGGAAGGAGTGTTGAAGCAAAAGACAGAACTCTGTCTGTTAATTGGCTCATGTGACCTAACTTTATAGCTTGTTTGGGATGTTTGTGTGCACCGTTGGATCCCAGGAGGCTGTCCTTATTTTTTAAAATGGATATTTTCTATTTATGATTACCCAATGGCACATGCTACTAAAAAAGTGTATTACTATGAAAATGGTTTATTTACATGAAGCAGGGTTTTACATATGAGTTGTTTTATGCAATATCTGTTTATAGAGACCTACATTGTTCAGGGGGTATAGTTTTCCTTTAATTTTTCTCCCTTCACTTTTAAGGATCATTCCTCCCCTCTATAGAAATTTTACATTTTAAGATAACCCTGTAGCTTGGGATTTGGCTTAAAGGGCATCTATCACAGCCAAAATCAAACACATATTAACAGATCAGATCAGTACAGCCTAAACATGTTTAATCAAACTGCAGGTTTTAAAAAATCCCATACTTTGTCAAATGGGTTCTTTCAATGAGAGAGTCCATACTGTGAATATAACATGAAAATTTCAGGAGCATGGTCAGATTGTAGCATTACCTTGAGTACTCTACCTAGATAACTGCCTGCCATAACCATTTTCTTGGCTTCGATGGGCCCCAAAAGAATTGGGGGCCCTGGTGCAATTGCACCCCTGGTAGTTACGCCACTGACTGGAAGTATCACGAAGGGCACACAGCAACTTCCACAAGGTGGCAGCACTAACACAGAAGTTTGGCAGATTTCAAAATAGTTTAGAAGGTTTATCAGGCAAGCGAGAAATTTCAACTGAGCATGTGCGAGATTTCAGAGCTGCAGTTGGCTGTGAAGATACAGGTAGGAGGAGTCAGTGAAATACAAGATGCCTGTCTCAGCTAGAACTGCAGTGGAGATAGGAGAGATTATGCAGAAGGTATAGTGAGCTGATGATTTACATTATACAAACAATTCTAACTTTAAAAATTGGATTTCTTGAACTTTCACATAGTGTATTTACTTAGTAAATGATATTAGTTATGATTGGTGCCCTTTAAGTGTACAAGTGACCGTTACACCTAGCTTTATTGACTTATTAGGGTATAGACATTGATGAGAAAGGCTAATTACATGTTTGGAAATGGCTAACAGTGTTCATATGACATTTTGATTTGAAGCAGCAACTTTTCAGAAGTGATGGCTACTGGCAATTTTTAACACAACATGCTTGGGCTTTGCCCCATTATATTTGGCCTGGTAACAAGGTGGTTAACCAGGAAGGTTGCCATATATGATGTCATCCAGGCCCTGACTGGCAATCTGTGGGTTCTGGCAAATGCCAGAGGGGCTGCTAGAAGGTGCCATAGAAAGTCCGTATTTAGTGGGCTGGTGGGAGCCAGTTGGGCCTATGTCTACCTGAAATGCCAGGGCCTATTTTAATTCTCAGTCCGGACCTGATGTCATCATTATATGTTAATGTTTGCTATGCCAGAAATACAGTTTTGGGTTATAGTTCCCCTCTCTGCTATACAGACAGAACTCTAATTCTCTCTACATAGTACAGTACTACCTTCTTCAGTGTGTCCACTTTTCTTTTATCCCTCCAATTCATCCCAGCTTTAGACAACCCAGCATGGACTGTCTCTCTATGCAGGCCCGGATTTGTGGAAAGGCCACCTAGGCCCGGGCCTAGGGCGGCAAGATTTTAGGGGGGCGGCATGCTGCCCAACCACACCCACATTGGTTCAAAAACACTGGGGATAAGATGGAGATACAATTATTTTTTTAAATTTCCCGTGCACCGATCCCATTGCTCTGGTTCCGATAATGAAAATTTGCACAAAAAAAGGGGAGAGGACAGGGGCAACAAATGGCAGTGGGCCTAGGGTCACCTACTATATAAATCCGGCCCTGTCTCTATGTATTGTCTAATATGTGGGTCTCGTACAATCTACCCAAATTACCATCTAGAAACCTATGTAATGTGTCCTCCCAAGTTCTCTTTTCTTCCTGCTGCTGCCTATGAATAAAAATTCAAAGCAAACACACCTACATTTTTACTGTTTTTTTTTTTCCATTTCACCATTTTTAGTGATTTTCAAAAATAGTAGGTTAAACCATTGATAACACTAATAAATTGGTATACGTGTCTATAATAATGACATTGTATCGTCGTTTGTACCGGGTTTGGTAGATTTGTACAGTGAGTCAATGAGACAGTTCGGATAGAGCATTGTGCCTATTGGCCTCGTATTGCGCCGCAGTTTAACTGTTTTGTCAGACAGGTGGAAATGAAGAATAGATTGG
Source organism: Xenopus borealis (assembly GCA_024363595.1). NCBI lineage: Eukaryota > Metazoa > Chordata > Amphibia > Anura > Pipidae > Xenopus > Xenopus borealis. The sequence continues at coordinate 21,904,009 of CM044446.1, forward strand.
AGTAGAAATGAAATTAGTAATAGTAAAAGTTCAAACACAGGTTCCGTTTTGAATGGTAAAAAAATGCTCTTTTTATAATGGGCAACCTGAGGTACGTTATTGGCCTGGAGTACCAGACACAGCACACTTTTTCAGGCTTTATGACATTACACGTGGATCTGCTTATGTGGCCCATTTTCCTTATAAATATTGAGATAACTCCAATAAACTGCAGAACATAAAGTTGTATTTAGCTCTGCAAACATAAGCATAGCCCTGTGTGGATTATGTCACTAAAGGGTTATTGGGCTAGCGACTGTTTGCTATGTGTCACAGTATTTGAGGAGGAATTAAAGCTCCCAGCCAGCACTGTATATCCTGGACACGTGTTAAAACAACAATTACACACGAAGAACTTCAAGCTTACTAATGTCCTTCTATACTGCAGCCTCACTGGTTAATGTTCCAAGTACAAATATGGAAAGAACGAGCATTCTGATCACTTGATAAAGGGTATTGCACCAGAAACGCGTTTTTTTTTTTGCCGTCACTCGGAATTAGTTTATTTGCAGTAATTCTGTTGGAGTTCCTTTTCCTTCTTCAATTTTGTATTGCATGTAACCGTTGCAGCACAGAGCAAACATAAAGGAATTGGACACAATTAATTTGAAATTCATACTGACCTCCAGCCCCCTTTTCTATTTGGAGCATTTGGCTCAATATCTAGCCATTCTGTTCTGTTTATTGTTTCTAGTAGCAGAAACATTTCTGGACAATGATGTATTTCTCTTTACATGCTTTAAGAATCACTGGGATTTGCCATTGATATATAGAGAGTTCTATTTATGATCCTGATTGAGTAGTTATGCCACCAATAATGCAACGTTCCCCCACCATTATCTTGTGCTAAGGCAGTATTTCTTTATGGTAGTGCATGGGATGTCCTAGACTGAAGGCCATATATGCAGGGAGAATTCCTAAATACTTCCCTAGATTATTCTATTTCATTATCCATCATTGAAAGTAACCTTTTTTTAGGCACCCTGCAGTGAATTTAATTGTTAACCTCAGATCATGACTGCACTCCTCTGTGCTGAACATTACACTGACATGCACTGTAAAGCTGGGGCTGAATAGCTGTCATAGCAATATGTTCATGTATATTAGGGGATGCACCGAATCCAGGATTTGGTTCAGGATTCGGCCATTTTCAGCAGGATTTGGATTCAGCCGTATCCTTGTGCCTGGCCGAACCGAATCCTTAAAATCACGTGACTTTACGTCCCAAAACAAGAAAGTAAAAAAAGTTTTTGCTGTGCACTTTGTGTGCGACTGGCTTTTACCCTTCTTCTGACTAATTTGCATATGCAAATTAGGATTCGGTTCAGTATTCAGCAGGATCTTTCACAATGGATCCAGGGGTTCGGCCGAATCCAAAATAGTGGATTCAGTGCATCCCTAATGTATATGTAACCTTATTATGAACTAAGGGGAGCCCTGACAAAATGTTGGACATCAAAGAAGGGCTTAAAGCAGAGTGACCAGTTCTAATCAACTATTCTTTGGCTTGTTCTCGGTTTATTGTTATTGCTACTTTTTATTACTCATCTTTCTATTCAGGCCTCTTCTATTCATATTCCTGTCTCTTATTCAAATCAGTGCATGGTTGCTAGGGTAATTTGGACCCTAGCAACCCAATTGCTGAAATTGCAAACTGGAGAGCTGCTATATAAGACACTAAATAACTCAAAAAGCACAAATAATAAAAAATGAAAACCAAATGCAAATTCTCTCAGAATATCACTCTCTACATCATACTAAAAGTTAATTTGAAGGTGAACAACCTAGTTAAATAAATCACTGGCCAAGAATATTAAGGCCTTTTACTCTGTCTACTTCTCAAATGTGTATTCAATGTGGTGATGTAACATATATTTTATTTCTACAGTCCTGGCCATTCCACCACCCAGTGAACAAAAAGTTTGTTCCGGACTATTACAAAGTCATTGTTAATCCAATGGACCTGGAAACAATACGACAGGTGAGTTGTGTGACTGTATTTAACAGCAATGCCAATTGCTTTACTCTTATGCCTGTATCTGTACAGTGTGGTTCTACATTACTGGCAGTTTTACAGTACAGGTATGGATCCTATTCTCCAAAATGTGCGGAACCTGGGGTTTTCCGGATAACAAATCTTTCCATAATTTGGATCTTCATGCCTCAAGTCTGCTAAAAAGTCATGTAAACATTAAATAAAGCCAATAGGCTGGTTTTGCTTCCAATAAGGATTAATTAAATCTTAGTTGGGATCAAGTACAAGCTACTGTTTTATTATTACAGAGAAAAAGGTAATTATTTTTAAATAATTTGATTATTTGCATAAAATGGAGTCTATGGGAGACAGCCTTTCTGTAATTTGGAGCTTTCTGGATAACGGATTTCCGGATAACGGATCCAATACCTGTACAAAGCAAATGTATAAGCTTTATGAAAATACAACAGTGTACTTTATAGTAAATAACTATGTCTCCGTGTCAGCCAATGCTCTCCTGTATAATTTAGCAACACACTAATGAAAATATTGCCCCAAGCCCTCCAATGAAATTCAAACACAGATGATTAAAGCAGAAAGTTACTTAAATGCTTGCTTAGCAGATCATACAGGAGGCTAGGTTTTTTTATTTTAACGTTCATCCTATTTATATCACATATTCATACCCACTTTCAAGTCTGCTGTGTTGCTGCTGGCATAAGTGGGAGGCTAGCAATCAGTTGATATTTCCAAACTAGAGCGTTTCAGAGGAAAGCAATTGATAACTCAGGGAGAATATGAAATAATGATTATTTGCAAATTGTCATAGAGCCTCCCTGTATACATCACACAATAAGAAACTAGCCCGTTGAACTGACCCATTAAGTGTTAAAATTGTGTAAAATGAGTTGTTTAATAGTTTTAACACCTTTACCTTTGAATTTCTTAATTTGCAGAATATTTCTAAACACAAGTATCAGAATCGTGAAAGCTTTCAGGGTGATGTTAACCTAATATTTACAAACAGCATAAAATACAACGGTGAGTGTGCAGAACTATGCTTGGGACAACTTTTATCTCTCCTAGTACCTTACCCGCCTCATTTCTCTTGTCTGCAATTACAACACATTGTACAATAAATAATTATTACTTCATTTACTGCCCAGGGTTGTAACTATAGAGGAAGCAGGCCCTGCAGCTGCAGGGGGGGGCAGGAGGTATAGGGGACCCCATAAGGTCCTAATGAATGAGTCATTTCATTATATATTTGTAAAACAGGCCAACCTCTGGACATTTTGGGGTCTTAAAATTAATTTGATGTAGGGCCCAGAAATTTTCTTACTTGTCCGATCGACCAAACGACCGTTCTCCGCCGGACAAAAAATATCGGGACTCCTCACACAGTCCGAAAATCGTACGAATCCTCGATTCGTACCATCGGATCGTTGCGTTTATGACCAACTTTATCTATAATTATGCTCATGTGTTAAGAGTGAATGAGCAACAACAGGCCCTCTCTACCTCTTTTATATAGTTCAATGGTTGCATTTTGTATGTCATTTTTAACCGATCAGCTGTATGTATGGAATATGTTTCACAATGAGGCTTGTCCATACTGCCCCCTACCCAACTTTATACAAGTTTCTTACTTACACAAAGTTATCAGCAGGCGTGTTTTTTTATTTTATTGTATTCAGGGCAAGACAGCCAGTACAGTAAAACCGCTCAAGAAATTGTCAACATTTGCATCCAGACTTTGTCAGAGGTAAGCAGCCCTTCACAGATCCAGCAACCAGCAATGTGGAACTATGCAGAGATGCCTGTCTGAAGGCTGCAGAAGTCTGTTATGTTTGTATTTAGCTAGCCAAATAGCTCAAATCTGACTACCATGTGTCTGTATGTCTGTCTGTTAGTATGATGAGCATCTGACACAATTAGAAAAGGACATCTCCACTGCCAAAGAGGCAGCTTTGGAAGAGGCGTACCTGGACAGCTTCGACCCAATGACTCCTGGACCTTACACACCACAGGTTGGTATGCTAATGGTGTGACAAGTATTCTGTCTTACCCTGAACCTGTTCTTCACCTTCCGGTTTTGTATTACCAGTCCCCAGGAGGTAGCATAGACAAATACAAGAGGTCCTCTGCACTCAACCCATTATCAATATATTAAGGAAGGACATTTAAACATTTTGTGCCTTAAAGGAAACCTGTCATGATTGAGTTAACACTAGGAAGGAAATAAAACTTTTAAAACAAACCACATACCCCTATTTATTATGCTCAAATCTCACTAATTCTCAATTTATAACTACTTTTCAAATGTCCATGAGACACTAACTGAAGCCCTGACTTTCCAGAAAGTCAGGAGAGCAAAGCATCATGGGTAGAATCGGTCCTGCAGACTCCTCTCACGATATCACCAGTTTGTGCAGTTGTTAGTGGCTGGAGTAGCCCACACAATCTGAATAGAACAATAGAAGGTGTTTCAAATAATTCTAATAGAATATCAAGTCCTGGTGTGACATGAGTTATACAGAGCCTGTCTATCATAGAGTATACTCTGACTAAGCATGAATGAGATTTGGCAGTTTGGCACAGCCCACACACGGAAAACAAAGGGGTGTTTAAACATGGCAGCGCCTATGAAGCACTTTTTACATGTAGGATATTTTCTAATCCGTTTCAGATATAGACAAAAACAGCTGACTAAAGGGTTTAACTAAGGATGGAAAAGAAATATTTTACTCATGTCTCAAGGTGACAGGTCCTCTTTAAGCTACTAAACAAAACAGGGATTGTTTGTCCATATATTGCAATATATTTAAGATGGCCAACTATGTCAGTCATCCCATATCTGGCCAGTCCTACACTCAACTTGCATCTGATTCATTAATAATTCTATTGCCTCATTATGCATTTTATTAAGGGACTAAGTTTTACCTGTAACTTACTTGCTGCTTTCAAAGTAAAACTCCCAAACACACTTTTATTGGCTCTAGTGGGATCAGCTGACTATAGCTACGACATGGAGCTGGTCACTGCTCCTATATGAACTTAACAAACAAGGAAAAGTTGTGCTCACCACTAATTTTTAAAACCATTAAGCAGGGGTGCAATGAGGCTGTGACCACAAAATTCACATAGACTAATAGAAGAGGAGCAACTATTCTGAACTGCACATTTGTAACTCAAATTCTACCCTCTTTTTTTCTGTAATTAGATAAAAGGCAAAATATTGGCTGTTCCCTTTAAAGCATGGTTATTAACTGTATTGGTTTTGTACGGGAAATAGTACATAACTTTTACTGTATTTAAATTTCATGACTGGTTTCATTCCAGCCTCCCGACTACTATGATACAAATACGTCACACAGCATGTCCCGTGACGCCTCCTTATACCAAGATGAAAGTGACCTGTCTGCTACAGAAGTTGCCACAGCCTCATTAGAGAGACGAAGCCTGGTAAATTATCCTCATACTCCTTATCCTCATATATTGGAAACCATTAAATCTCCATTATCCGAGATTTAATCTTGTCCGATGCTCTCCATTTTAAAGAGTTTTAAGTAATCATTTTAATTAATGCTTATTCTTCTCCACAGATGAGATTTGGGAGGTCTCGTATGGGCGAGGATGATTCTGATGTTGATATAGAAGGATTTGAAGATGAAGATGATGGAAAGCCAAAAACCCCAGCACCTGTGAGTGTGTATCTGGCAATGATGCCTTCATTTATTGGTGCCTTCATTATACTTACCCTTTTTTAATTCCCCAAACCAGGAAGCTGAAGATGCTGAGGAAGATGAGAATTCAGTACAGCAACCTCAAGCAAGTGTTCTCTATGAGGATTTATTGATGTCAGAAGGAGAGGATGATGAGGATGATGGGAGTGATGAAGAAGGCGATAATCCCTTTTCCTGTAAGTGAGGATATTTTAATTTTAAGCTTTTTCTTTAAAATATTAAGCAACAATTTAAAATAACAGGCCAGAAAATGTTTGAAATTAAATCAGATACTTTATATCACTTGATATTTAAGGCTTACAAATCAAATCCATAGGATCACTGGAGCTTACAACTTAAAGGACAACTGGCATACAGTATTGTTGAAAAGAATCCTAGGGTGTGGTCACATTTGATTACTCCATATACGTCATAAAAGCTGCTTATTTATGGAGAATTTGCAAGTCTGTAGGGAAGGAAAAATCTAACAAGTTGTGGCAGTGAATTTCCAAGACAGACAGACATCTTGCACAGGGAAATAGGCAATTAATTCACATTTCCTATTACATTCATACACACTGAGGACAGTTACATTAGAAGTCAGTTAACCTGTCTTCTATATATTTTAGTGTTGGCGACCCACACCAACACTGGTATCAAAACCAGGACCCCAGCACTGCAAGGCAACAGTACTAATCATTGCACCACCATGCTACCCAATGTTTATGAGGACAAGAAATGAAACTGTATTTTTTAAGTATTTTTATTATTTTCTTTTATTTCTGTTCAGCAATTCAACTTAGTGAGAGTGGCAGCGACTCTGATATTGAGTCTGGAGGGATAAGGCCCAAACAACCTCATATGATGCAGGAAAATACCAGGATGGGGATGGAAAATGAAGAAAGTATGATGTCTTATGGAGAAGGAGCCGACGCATCACATGTAATAGAAGACAGCAACATAAGGTAATCTTTGGGTTTATTGCACATTGGTGCGTAATATTTAATCTTTTGTAGACTCTTATCTACTTACAATTTTTACAGTGTGTTTTGAAGGGGAATATACTGTAACTTGTTTAACTGTAAGCATTGTTTTCTTTCAATTGTTGTTGTTTGACTACATATTTACTTTTCATAATACAATATGTGTTTACGATCGGCCCCATAGGAGTGTTGTCAACTGTAGTCAAATTACCCAAAGTATGATCTGACTAAACAGAAAATGGGGCCACCATGTAACTTAATTTGTTGTGTTTTATGGTGTTATCAGCTGTCATTGGATTCCATGGGCCTGCACTTACCATGTAGCAATCCTTTGTTCAGAGTAGAGCAACTTGGACATCTTTGTAGTGGTCACATAGTATTAATCTTGACTGATCATCATGCAGCCTGTTATATGTACTGTATGCTGTACATCTCATTTCTTCAGTTATCTGTTTATATAGGAGCTAAACCCAAAACATTAACTGATGTAAACGGTACCCTTAACTTTACTTTCTGTTTTGATTACTTTACTTACTTTGATCACCAATATATGGGATTCTGTGTTATTTGCATTTGTAGACTGCCAAGAGGAGTCTTTATGGAGAGTCAGCCTACCTTATAACTGTCTATTCAAGAAGTACATAGAAAGTGCATACTCGGATGGGGTTCACTGTTGATATGAAAGCCTGGTATTAATAGCAGATAAAAGCTGCTAATATCCCAGAAACGACTCTATATAAAAAAAAAATCATACATTTAATTTGCAAATGTAGTAAGAGGGCCACTCTCAATAGGTTTACATGAATTCATCTTTTGGGATTAGTTCCCTTTTAATAAAGCTATACTGCACAAGTTCTGGGTGAAGCAAAGACAGACATTAACAGTATTAAATCTTTAAAGTGGTAGGCACTGTCTTAATAGACTTCTGTGTTTGTTATTTACAGTTATGAAAGCTATGAAGAACCAGATCCAAAATCTAATACCAGAGACACTAGCTTCAGCAGCATTGGAGGTTATGAGTTATCAGAGGAGGAGGATGATGAGGATGAGGAACATCATGGGCCTAGTGTACTCAGTCAAGTACAGCTGTCTGAAGATGAAGAGGATAGTGAAGAATTCCGATCAATTGGAGGAGACAGTGATATAGACTCTGACAATGAATAAAAATTAGAATGGTGGCGCATTTTTTAAAAAAAATACTGTTTATTGATGTAATGTTGTTACAGCCAGCAGTTTATTTTCTTCTACCTCCTGGAAGGTTCAGTCACATGCTTATTTGTGTGTACAGTACTTGTTTACTCATATTTACAGCTCAGTAAATCAGGGAGAGTTGACATGGAAGATTAGTCACTGCAAAACACCCAAAACTAAAATGTTGTTAAATGAAAGAAATTGAAATCCCAAGCACCTTTCCTGTAAACATTCATTAAAAAATGAGTGGTTACAAAGTTATTTGTGAATGTAATTGCATTAGAAAGAAGTAGGTTTCTGAACTGCTGGTCATGTAGTAAAAATTGTAGTCGAGGTTAGTCCTGCATGCTTCCAGCTGTCTTGTGCTACATTGTCAAAACACCAGTCCTGAGAAATTGGAAAATTGCTTAGAATTACATTGAGCAAAATGTTATTTTTGGGTGTACAACCCCATTAAAGTACAGCTAAACACTTAAGCAAAGTGGAAACGCAGTCCTAACCCTAGTTGTAGATTCCAGTGTTTTGAGAAGTTGATCATCGGTACAATATGTTTTTCATTGTACTGGTGAAAAAACAATTCTGCCATTTTATCAGTGTTGTGTCTTTAAAAAAAAAAAGTGTCCTGAGCAGATAGGTTCCATTTGTAATAATCAGTGGGATTTTTGCAACATGGACCCTCTGCTTCTAGCTGTTTTTACTTTGGGTGAAACATACACATCCTGGCTTAGAATCAAATCCAAGAAATGCCATTCATAGTTTAGGATAGTTTCTGTATTAGAAACTCATCCTGGGCACTACAGTGTTTTAGCTGTGTAAATTTGTCAGTGTAAATACATTTTGCTACAAACCTATAATAAAAGCTTGCATTGATACACTAATAAAAGGAAACATATTTCTGTTTTTTAATGTTGGTCCTATCCATTATTGTTTGTCAGTATGCTTGCTACATCATTAGATAATTATTATACATCATAAACAAGTATATCATACCTTAAATAAAAATAATTATGGGACCTTTTAAATTTGACTCGTTTGCATATGTGCAGTATTGTTTGACGGGTATATACACTACAGAGGGTAAACTCAACTTTTGCTTTACTGACCTAGAAAACAACTGTCTTCAGTTTGGTTCCACAATCCAGAGCAATGCCCTGGGCTCTAATATAGTTCCATTGAACTCAAAACACTCATCATTTTTAATTAATTTGAATAATCCTCCTTACAGAACATATTGTGATAGATCAACTTCTTTATCCTTTTTTATTTATTTTTTTATTTTTAGTCCTATCCTTAAATTTTTCTTCTAGTCTCTTTTCTTAAAGGGCTTGTTCACCTTCCAAACACTTTTTTCCAGTTGCATTGTTTTTAGATTGTTCACCATAAAGTATTTTCATTTATTTCCATCTTTTATTTTTTATGATTTTTTCCAAAATTTAAGCTTAAAGTTTAATGTTCCTATTTCTAGTTCCTCAGCCTTCCAGCTCAGTGATCCAGCAGCATTCAGAACTGTTACAATTTGCAACGTGTAATTGATATATTTGGTTCTAAGCAGTATCTGCAGAATTTTAGCAGCTATTGTATCAATTGTAAGGGCTGCCGTTAATGAAACGCAGGGATTCTGCTCAGAAGAATGAGAACAAATGTATCATCTAAATCAGTGATCCCCAACCAGTAGCTCGTGAGCAACATGTTGCTCTCCAACCCCTTGGATGTTGCTCTCAAAGCAGGTTCTTATTTTTGAATTCAAAAAAAATTCAGATGCACACCTTTCAGTTGCAGTCAGTGTCCAAAGGGTGATTTATTGAAGCCCAAATATACATCACAAAGGGCAACATTTCAGACCCCTCCGGGTCCTTTATCAAGCTTCAGGGGTCCGAAACGTTGCCCTTTGTGATGTATATTTGGGCTTCAATAAATCACCCTTTGGACATTGACTGCAACTGAAAGGTGTGCATCTGAATTTTTTTGTAATTACTTCAATGACCCCTGAGCGAGAGAGGGGTCTTTCAGATTAGCACCCTACACTGAGAAGTGTTAACTGCTTGGGATAGGGTCGAGCACTCCATTTTCGTGCAATATTTTTGAATTACTGGCTTAGAGGCAAGTTTTGGTTGCATAAAAAACTGATGTCCTGCCAAACATTCTCTCCTGTAGGCTGCCAGTCCATATAGGGGCTACCAAAAAGCCAATCAGAGCTCTTATTTGACATCCCCATGGACTTTTTCATGCTTGTGTTGCTCTCCAGGTCTTTTTTAAATTTAAATGTGGCTCATGAGCAAAAAAGGTTGGGGACCCCTGATCTAAATGTATCGATTAAGAATAGAGAGTCACCAGAATAAAAGAGAAATGTCAGAATGACATACCAGACCTAGAAGGGGAAATGTGGGTTGATGCCCTGAAGCAAGTCCCAGATATCACAATGTCCGTTAGGGACAGGTTCATTCAAATTAAATTCATCAATCGAGCCTACCTAACACCGCACAGGCTATCCAAACTGTATCCCCAAGTATCAGATATTTGTCCCAAATGTAACTCTGCAGTGGGTACCTTCTTTCATGTTTTCTGGGAATGCCCAGTTATCAAACAATTTTGGTCTGTTGTTTTGAAGTTCATTAACGAGAATCTGGCTCTCCCCAACATTCTGTGACCAAAGGTATGTCTACTTGGGGTGCTTGAAGACCTGGGCCTTTCGTCATATCAACGGTTATGCTATCTTCAGTTAATGTTCTATGTGAAAAAAGCTATTTTGTTAACATGGAAAGCCACCACGGCTCCAACACTTAACTATTGGAAAAAAATAATCAATGATGTGTTACCCAAGCAAAAGCTGGTTTACTTGTCAAGGGGATGCCCTGCCAAGTTCAATGCAATATGGGGCACTTGGTTGAATGTTCAATCTGTGTAAATTGAATTGACTCGCAATGGCTTAGTTAGTTATACACTCTTCTTTCTTATCTTTCTTCTCACTTTTAAGTTGTTGTTTTTTGTAACTGTTAAAGCATTAAATAAAAACTTTAAACAAAAAAAGAATAGAGAGTCAGCGACACCCCCCGAGCAACTTTAGGAGAAGAATTTAACTTTACACTTCAATAACAGAAAAAAGATCACAAACAAAAAATAGAAAGTAATTGGAAATTACTTCTGGTGAAATAACTGCACTGAAAAAGGTTTGAAGCAAACTATAATCCTTCCATTTATTTCTCCCTTGTGTTCCAATACAAAAAAAAATAGGTAATGACCATGAAATCGTGCATAGAATTATTTTTGAAAATGTGTAGCTCACAAGGGAAAAAATCACTATCGTGTACATAAAAATGTGTGTGTGTGTGTGTATTTATGGTAATGTGTATAGTTATATTGATTATATTGCATGGTTTGGCTTTAAATAGTTAATCTTAGATTTACTTTTTGTGTTTTAAACACTCTGCTATAGCTGCTCAGTTTCTTTGCAACTGGTGTTTCCTCTGATTTAGACACATAAGCAACCGGTAACTAACTACATATGTATAAACCAGAAATCTTCCACTTTCTTTTCAAATTCAAGGTTTTAAAGTCACATAAACAGGCATTTTAAGAGTTTTGAATATAGGGATCATTTACAACAGCAAATACAAAGTGCTATTTTGAGCGCAATCTCCATTTCTTTTCCTAACGCTGTAGCATTTTCCCCAGAATTTCAACAAAATTGCAGTTGATGCATCAACATCAACATTAACACAACTGTACTTGCAACCTAAATTGATTGCAGTTCTGAAAGTCCATTTGGTGTCATTTGTAGTGTTTGGTGTGAGAGTGACGTGCACCAGGTTCTTCAGATACAAGTGTGCTGAACCTGTTGATAAAGGATGGTGAAGGAAACTGCCGGGTCCTAGTTTCCAGTAGCTCCAGGGTTTGCCTGCATTGGTGCAGAAGCTGACCGGTAAAAATTATACATGACACCAATGTTATTAATAGGGAAAAATCTAAATATATAGGAAGGTCGGTATTTCCTTCCAAAAAAGGTGGCAACACAAGGTGTAGGAGGCCCCCTGAGGTAGTAGTAGAGGAGGCAGGAGCTATGAGCGAAACTGAATGGAAGTGCAAGAAACACATTTTGACTTAAGTACCTTTAATTAATAGGTTTTGGGTGCATCTGACTTGCAACTGTAACTGTGAAGCAAATAGACTGAGGAAAGATAGAAGTCATATTTCTGGGTGTCTATCTTTCTAGACACTTGTGGAAAACCAAACTGAGGGTGCGTTAGGATCAGTGGCGTAACTACTCACTGGTGGGCCCTGGTGCAGGATTGGCACCCGGGCCCCCCTATAGGGCACTCCCCTATGAATTGCACATTGGAGTTCTCCTAGCATCTATGGCGGGCCCTAAGAGGAAGTAGGCCCTGGTGCAATTGCACCCCCTGCTCCCCTGGTAGTTACGCCACTGGTTAGGATGAACTTTGGGGGTGAACACTTCTTTTATGCCATGGCTATTCCTGGGACTGGGACAGAATTACTGATTCAGAAGCAGTGTTTTCATGTCTGTTACTTACATTTTTATGGGCAAAGCATATCCAATTCTAAAATATTTTGAAGCTGGAATCCTGGATAAATGTATGAGCTTACCACTATTAATGTTGGGTCCTGGTGCTCATGCCCCAAACCTTCAGCAAAGGGGAGACAATCATCAAGAATTAAAGTTGTAGGCAGGCACAGTAATGTCAAAAAAACAATGTTTTCTTCAGTACACCACTTACTGTTTCAGGGTGCATCCACTCCCAAGCTGCCTCCAAGTCAGCCAAATTCCTTATCTTGAATAATAGGATATGAAGTGCTTCATATCCTATTATTCAAGATAAGGCACAGTAATGTAACTAGAGGGTGAGGGACGTGCAGCTGGGCCCCCCTCCGTACGCAATTTTCCGCTCGCAGTCAGTGGTGTGTGAGCTCCCGGGAGCCCTGATGGGGTGCGGGCACTTACCTGCTTGCATCCCCAGTAGTTCCGCCACTGGCTAGGCATCAAACTGGAACATCCAAATAGTAGAACCCACAAACTTGTGTAAATAGTACAAAAATATTTATATTTACATAATGTATAAAAGATAAAAGCCTTACACGTTTTGCGTTTTGAAAGTAGGGTTGCAACCTTCCCAGCAAAAATGATGGTTGATCCCAATGTTATTATAGGGTAAAAATATAAATATATAGGAAGGCTGGTATTTTTTTCATAGAAAAGTTGGCAATCATACTTAATCACACTAAATCATTGGTAGGGTTGCCACCTTTTCTGAAAAGAAATACTGGCCTTCCTATATAATTTTCTTATTTTTATTTTTATTTCTTCCCTATTAAAAACATTGGGATCAACCATCATTTTCACCTGCCAGTCTGGTAAAATACCTGCCAGGTGGCAACCGTAGTTGCCACCTTTTCTGAAAAAAAATACTGGCCTTCCTATATGTTTATCTTTTTTCCCTATTAATAACATTGGGATCAGTCATTATTTTTACCAGATAGGTCATGGTGGCAACTAGGGTTAAGGCAGCTAGGCTTATGATTAGGGTTGCCACCTTTTCTTAAAAAAAATACCGGCCTTCCTATATATTTAGGTTTTCTTCCTTTTAATAACATTGGGATCAGCCATCAAAAATATCGGCCAGGCCGGTAAAAAAACGGGCCAGGTGGCAACCCTACTTATGATTAAGTGTCTCGTTATGACACAAAAAGGTTTTTTACGGGCCTGGACCGTATTTTTGATGGCTGAGCCCAATGTTATTAATAGGAAAAAAAAAGATAAAAATAAAGGAAGGCCGGTATTTTTTTTAAGAAAAGGTGGCAACACACATACACAATGTAAAAATAAATATTTAGTACCAATTATTGAGCTCCTGGATTCTACATTATGGGCAAGGACAAAGCAAGCCCTGACCAAATGATGAATGATCCAGCCCAAATCTCTCACTGGGGCCGCTTGCCTTGAACTAGAAATTCGCTGCTACTAAACTGGAAAGTGCACTACACATTTATTGACGACTGTGGGTTTAGCAATACTGTTTTCACACGACCCGCTTGTCACGTTATAGTATTTTCCACGGGTGGCCAGAATATTTTTTTTACCTTAAGAAACATGGCGCACATAGGCTCAGCCCGCCGCCATTCTGCGGCCATCATTTGGCGCATGCGTAGAACATCCCGCATTTGATGCATGCGTAGAACATCCCGCATTTGTCGCATTTGCTTTGTGTGGAGGAATACCTTCAAGGTTTCGTGTATTTACACCTCCCAGTTGCCGGTATTCGGTTACTTCATATATTACATTAAGCTAAGTGAGATCTATTTTAGTGTGGTTTCAGAAGAACGTCTACGAAAATCCATAGGGAGATCAGAGTCAAGAGTCGCGGATTGATACATCGGACTACATTTTGTGGAAAGCGTTCCGTCATTACTATCCGGCGCCATTTCACAAGCGAAGACTGACAGGCCGCTGCAGGAACCGAGTACCGACGCTCCACCACCGACATGGCGGCATCTGTGGGCAGTGTGGCTGATAGCACAGGTAAGATACTCTATTAAGAATAGGTTTGGCCTAGTTTTGGTGGCTCCAACAACGTAGGTGGGGGGGGGAGGTCAGTGATAACAAAGCGTTGTCGGGCCCCCCGGAGCTGCCTGGAGTCGTGTTTAGAACCATAACAAGGGGTGACCGTGCATGTGTGAGCAATAAGCCTTGTGCTAGGAAGTCTAAGCATTGACTGTAATTTAGGAAATAGAAGATTGCCAGGTGATGCTATTATAAAATACATTTGCACGGTTGCACCATAGGAGGCTAATAGGCATTGCAGCATGTAATTGGCCATAACAACCACGTGATGTCTCCTGTGGCTAAACACGAAGCCGCTGTGCTGCATAGGCTATCGATAGGTTAGGCGTAGGGCTAAAAGATAAAGGGGCTTTGTAGGAAAACATGGGCAGATTAGTTGAACCATTCGGTACAATTCTTGGGTTGTAAGATTCCTTTTACTGTAGTTATGACAGAGGAAAATGGTTCCATGCCTTTATTAACACGTTTGCCCCTACATGAGAGAATTGGGTGTCGCTGGAAGCTGTGCTCTTAAAGGGATACAGTCATGGGAAAACATGTTTTTGTCAAAACACATCCGTTAATAGTGCTGCTTCAATAGAATTCTGCACTGAAATCCATTTCTCAAAAGAGCAAACAGATTTTTTTTATATATATATATATATATATATATATATATATATATATATATACACATGACTGTATCCCTTTAAGAGAGAACCCATAATGACTGTGTGTCCCTTTTAAGGGGTTGGTTCACCTTAAGGTTAACTTTTAGTATGTGTTAGAATTGCCAACTTTTCAATTGGCCTTCATTATTTACTTATTTTTTAATAGTTTATGAATTATTTGTTGACCCTCCCCATATACTCATTCAAATCAATGCATGGTTGCTGGGGTGATTTGGACCCTAGCAACCAGATTGCGGACACTGCAAACTGGGGAGCTGCTGAATAAAAAGTGAAATAACTCAAAAACCACATATATTAAAAAAAAATGAAAACCAATTGTCTCAGAATCACGCCCTACATTATACCAAAAGGTGAACAACCCTTTTAACAGTGTATGTGACCTTCATCAAAGGGTAATGGGGACTCCAGGCTATTAAATGGAAAAGACATCTCACTATTGATATAAATGCTTTTGTGTCTTCCTATAGTTGTATGCAATATCAAAGGTAGCGAGCTTTAACCCCTGAATAAATGCTTTTGTGTCTTCCTATAGTTGTATGCAATATTAAAGGTAGCGAGCTTTAACCCCTGAATAAATGCTTTTGTGTCTTCCTATAATTGTATGCAATATCAAAGGTAGCGAGCTTTAACCCCTGAATAAATGCTTTTGTCTTCCAATAGTTGTATGCAATATTAAAGGTACCGAGTTTTAACCCTTGACTAAATGCTTTTGTGTCTTCCTATAGTTCAGTGGTCCTCAAACTTGGCCCTCCAGCTGTTAAGGAACTACAAGTCCCACA
>CM044446.1:21926880-21992851 GCA_024363595.1 Xenopus borealis
GCTTGGCAGTAGATGTTCCGTTTTGGACAAAATGGCTGGCAGTGAAAGGGTTAAAATCTGCAGTGTGCTGTTGACATCTCTCTTCCTATAGTTGCATGTGATTGGCCAGGTTGAGTATTGGGGGACGCTGAAGCTATAGTAGAAAGAGGAAAAATACATCATGCAACACTTGCGTCATCTTATAAATGTATGTGACCTGCCAGGGTTTCGTTTAGGGCAGTGATCCCCAACCAGTGGCTCATGAGCAACATGTTGCTCTTCAACCCCTTTGGATATTGTTCCCAATGCTTTTTTGGATTCCTTGCTTAAATGTGAGATTTAGTTGCATAAAAACCACCAGTACTGCCAAACAGAACCTCTTATAGGCTGCTAGTTCACATAGGGGCTTCCACAGCCCATATTTGGCACCCCTGGAACGTTTTGCATGTTTAAGTTCCAACCTTGTCTGGGACCCCTGGTTTAGGGGCTCACTGGAGCCATGCCAGTAATAGGAATATAAAATAGACCATGCCATCAATAACACCTCTGTGTCTTTATAATTTGGGTGTTGGCTCCAGAACCCCAAATACTCATCCTGGCAGATATGATCATAAGAGGAAGGAGACGCCATGCCATCAGCAACACTTCTGTAGTGAGTGTTTCCTCCCAGACTGTGTATTGGGGGCACTGGAGCTATGACAGAGAGAGGAAAAATACATCATGGCATCAAATAAAACTACAGTGTCCATATAGTTAGGCGTGACCTGCAAGGATTGGTAACAGGGCACTGGAGCTAAGATTAGAAGACATTTTATAGCCTGATGGGATGAGCATTGGTTAACTGGAGATATGACCGTAAAAGAAAATACATCATATGTTATTGATAAAGCAAAATGTGTCCTGTTCTCTACTTGTGACCTGGTACAGTAGAACATACATCAGACTAGGGATAATGTGTCCCTGTAGCTGTGTGTCACCTTCCAGGGTGAGTAGTGATGACACTGGAGCTGTAGCAGTAAAGGTGGCCATACACGGGCAGATAAAAGCTGCCGACAGACTGTGTCGGCAGCTTATCTGCCCGTGTGGGGGGCCCTCCGACGGGCTTTCCCGATCGATATCTGGCCGAAAGTCGGCCAGACGTCGATCGGGCAGGTTTAAAAATCCCGTCGGATCGCGGCCGCATCTGTTCGTTGATGCGGTCCCGCGATCCGACCGCCCATACTGATCCGAACGTTGGGCCCTAGGGCCCACGATCGGATCAGCCCGATATCGCCCACCTCAAGGTGGGCATATCGGGGAGAGATCCGCTCGTTTGTCAACATCGCCAAACGAGCGGATCTCTTCGTGTATGGCCACCTTTAGAGAAAGACATTGTACCACTTAGAGTGTATGTTTGTCACTAAGGGAAAAAGACTTCATACCTGGGATAATGTGTCCCTGTAGCTGTGTGTATTGGGGGCACTGGGGCTATAATAGTGAGGAAACATAACACTGCCCTGTAGCTGTGTGTGTTGGGAACCCTGGAACTATAATAGTGAGGAAACCTACACAGCCCTGTAGCTGTGTGTGTTGGGGACACTTTCACTATAATAGTGAGGAAACCTAATACTGCCCTCTAGCTGTGTGTGTTGGTGACACTGGGACTATAAGTGCTATACTACATATAATATATACTAGGTAGAATATATATGTACTATAATCTAACCTACACTGCTTCAGGGATAACAAATTGCTTTGTTTATTTCTATGCATTTTGTTCAGCTTCAACCTCTTCTTTCACCACGGAGCACATGCTAGCCAATGATTCCATGCAACAGCTGAAAAGTTGAACTGTAGATGTGATATACTTTGTAATAATTACATGTATGTGCTTGCAGTGTGCTTACATAGTGTTGCTATTGTAGACATTATTACTTTGTATTTCTTCCCGTGACTAGGTATGGTATCTGTGCACCCACATACATATGACTATAAAATAAATGTTCATTGCTTTAATGAGGAGAATAATATAAACATTTGGTCACTAGGTGGTGGTATATTACAATGCCTAGCTTGCCTTAAAGGAGACTGTCACCCAGACACAAAAATCTGTACAATAAAAGTCCTTTTCCAAATTAAACATGAAATCAAAATTCCTATTTAATAGTGCCTGACTGTTCTAAACATTATTTAAAAATCTCAGCTGTCAATCATATATTGTCTGCCCCTCATCTATTCAGAATACCCTGGTAGTCTGAATTAAGAAAGCCAGTTGAATGTTGAAGCGTCTTCTAGGGGGGAAAAAAAACCACAGCAAGTCCAGTTGATTTGACTTATTTCTACAGATATAATTTTCTTATTCAAATTCAGAAGAAACCCAAAGTAAATGCATAAATTGTAAACAAAGATTCAGATTCAATGCATATCTAGGGGCAGATTAATCAAAATGCGAGTTTAGAATTTAATAAATAAACTCACCCATGTTCTATTCCTTCCTACTGGATTTTTAGAAACATATTTATCAGATGATGAGTTCTAACTTCCACCCATTGATAAATAAACCTCTGAAAATCCCATAGGAGTGAATAGAACAAGGGTGTTTACCGTCAAACAACTAGTTAGTTTCAGATAGATCACAGGAAATAACAACCGTTTCCAATTAATTTCTATTTTCTATTTCTGACTGTTTTTCTAATACTGAAGTGTAATTTTTTACCTTCTAAAGCAGCTCTGGGAGGTGGTTCGCTGACTTCCCAAACTTATAAGTTTAATTAATTAATACATTTAATGGATACATTTATCTTGTCCCTGCTGAGCAGAATCCCTGGATTTCATTAGAATTGATACAATAGTTGCTAATATTAGTGATGGGCGAATTCCCGCGATTCGCCGCTGGCGAATAAATTCGTGAAACGCCAGCAAAAATTCGCCAGAAAAATTAGCCAAAAAAAAGCAGCGTTTTTTATGCGACGCGCGCCGTTATGCTGCTGATAAATGTATCAACTAAATGTTGCGAAATTGTAACTGTTTAGAGTCTGCTCCTGAATTACTGAGCTGCCAGATTCAAAACACCAGAGACACAATCATTCAACTTTAAACTTAGATTTTGGAAAACGGTATAAAAATAATAATGGAAAGTAATTGAAAAAAGACTTTATTTCAGGGGAACAATCTGAAAACAACTGAACTGAAAAAAGTGTTTTGAAGGTGAACAACCCCTTTGAGTTCTAAACTCGCATTTTAATATGCCACCTTGTGTGAATATTCTTCAAGGCATCATATGTGGGACTTGTATAAATAAATAGTGACTTTTAGTTCAGCAGGGGATAATGGGCATGATAGTCCAGAATGGAAACTATTTATTTTATGGTAAGTATTGGAAAATACTTTCACTGGTTGAAATAGGACTGTGTGCAAAACTGTAGGCCATTAAGTATGCGCTCATGCTTTCTGTATTTTGGGGGATGTGATACCTTGTGTTTTATCCTGTACGTTTCATAATTTCTTGGATATGTTGTCTTTTCACAATGTTTATTCTTTGAAATAATGGCAACCCACAAAGAAGTTTATAAACTACAGGTGATCGGTAACGTGAGCTTTTCCTCTGTACGCAACATCATTTCATACTCATACATTTTTTTATGTTGGAAAGTCTTTCATTTTTTTTTTTTTTTCCATTTACATATTTTCTGGGGTTTTTTATTTCCATTTGCTAATTTCTGTTTCCCCCCCTGAATGTTTTGATAATTCTCTAGAACCAACGAAACGTATGCTTTCCTTCCAAGGCTTAGCGGAGTTGGCTCATCGCGAATATCAGGCTGGAGACTTTGAAGCAGCAGAAAGACACTGCATGCAGCTCTGGAGACAGGAACCTGATAACACTGGCGTTCTGTTGTTGCTGTCATCTATACATTTCCAATGCCGTAGACTTGACAGGTAAGAAGATATATTTGTGAAAAAAACTGTTTAGAAATTGGTAGCTTGGAATGTTTTGTTTTGGGAAGAATATTATTCTGCATGAAAGATTTGACTACATTATTTATGCAATCTTAATCTGACATAAAGAGTTGAATTGGCCTCAAAACTGTAGAATGTTGGTTTAATTTGTGAATTTTTACTCACTGCAAATAGTTTTGTACTTCTTTGAAGGGGTTGTTCACCTTCAAACAACTAGTTGTTTTCAAATAGATCACCAGAAATAATTACTTTTTCCAATTATTTTCTATTTTCTATGTGTTTTTCTAATATTGAAGTGTAATTTTTCACCTTCTAAAGTAGCTCTGGATACATTTTGAGGCAAATTTACTAAAATTCCTTTATATTCGATTTTTTGATGAAATCGTACGATCGAATACCGATCGCTTGATTTCACAAACAAATCATACTTTTTCCTTCGAGCCTCCGAAAAATTTGTACGATTCGAACGATCGAGTCGTTCAATCGTACGAATGGTATTCGAGCAGGTCTTTGCAAAAGAAGCCTATGGGGGGGATTCAATCTGGCGAAGTAGGCATTCGAATAAATTTTAAAATCCTTAAATGATCGAATATTCGATCATTCGATCTATTCGATAATTCGAATGTTCGGTATTCGATGATCGAAGAGGCCAAATTTGCATATTCAATACTCCGAAAAAAATGTACGATTCGTATTCGATCGAACTTCGATCTCTTCACACGAATTTTGTAAATTTGCCCCATTTTATGTATACATTTCTTATCTTTGTCCCTGCTGAGCAGAATCCCTGAGTTTCATTACAGGCAGCTGTTAGAATTGATACAATAGTTGCTGATAACTCCATAGATGCTGCTGAGAAATGTATCAACTAAATGTAGCAAAATTGTAACAGTTTAGAGTCTGTGTCTCTGGTGTTTGGGTCTGGCAGCTCAGTAATTCAGGCGCAAACATTTAAAGGGCACCTATTGGGGCAAAATTATACCCCCAACCAAAAGTTCGGGCTGATAGAGCCCGCATTCCGGTTGGGGGTTTCACTATTTTTTTTAAAAAAATGTGCCCCTCGCAAGCGCTAGCGGCCTCGCTCCGGGAGGGAGCTCCCGGAGCGAGCAGCTGTCTCCCCACAGGCGCGCGTCTTAATGACGTCACGCGCAGGCGCTGAATGAAAAGCAGCCAGAATTGTGACTGCTTTTTCATTCTGCGCATACGCGCCTATGGGGAGACGGCTGCTCGCTCCGGGAGCTCCCTCCCGGAGCGAGGCCGCTTGCGAGGGGCATATTTTTTTTTTAAAAATATAGTGAAACCCCCAACCGGAATGCGGGCTCTATCAGCCCGCACTTTTGGTTGGGGGTATAATTTTGCCCCAATAGGTGCCCTTTAACTTTAAACTTAGATTTTGGGAAAAAAAACATAAAAAATAAACAATGGAAAGAATTTGAAAATAGCCTTTATTTCTGAAAAAAACTGAATTGAAAAAAGTGTTTGGAAGGTGAACAACCACTTTAAGTTAATATTACACTAGTGACTTGTTCTACCCAGAATGTGATAATAAATGGTTCAGTGCACTTCACTATTTGAATTAAGGACCTTGTGAAAGCAGCATGTTTAATTGTTGACTTATATTGTGTTAATTATTTATTTGTTTTTGCTCTAAAGTGTTTGAGATCCAGCTTTAAAAAGAGTTAATACTGCAAATATTTGATCCAAACAACATTTTTGATTTTGTGTGTGTTTTTTTTTTTAATAGGTCTGCCCATTTCAGTACGTTGGCTATTAAGCAGAACCCCCTACTTGCAGAAGCTTATTCAAACTTGGGGAATGTTTATAAAGAGCGAGGACAACTTCAAGAAGCTATTGAACATTATCGTCATGCTTTGAGGCTAAAACCAGACTTCATTGATGGATATATCAACCTAGCTGCAGCTTTGGTAGCAGCTGGTGACATGGAGGGTGCAGTACAAGCTTATGTGTCTGCTCTTCAGTACAACCCTGTAAGTTATTATTTGCCTGTTTCAAGACATAGTACCACATATAGGAAAATGTATTCTTAAAAACCCAATTGCCTTTTTCACCCGAAAGACACTGGTTTTGGGCAGGTTACACAGATCATCAAAAAAGTTTGGAAGTTGGCTAGTGAATACAGCTCAGGCAAATTCAATACAAATTGGCAGTGATTGAATGTATCATTTTATTTGCATTTCTTTAATAGCCTTACATTTTAATGTGCTACAGCAGCCTTAAGTAATTTAATGGAAACCCACCCGATTTGCTAAATGTTTTATTATATTTCTATCTCACCAAGCACTTTCATATGATGGGATAATTCTGAAACATCCTCGGACCTGATATCCATGATATAACCAGGGTTAACCTCTAAGCAAACATAGGGGCATATTTAAGTGTGAATTTAGATCTCACCCATGTTTTATTCGTTCCAATGGGATTTTTAATACCATACTGATCAAATGGTGAATTCCATTGATTAATATGATTCTAAAAAATCACACCTTTTTTCTTTGGTTCTAACCTCACATTTTGATCTGCCCCATAATGTTTCAAACCTTAGTATACTGTGGTATGCCATTTTTGTCATTTCAAATCTGGGCATGAATTTTGATTTTGCTTTTTTTCTCTCCCTCCCTCCTACCTTTTCGACAGGACTTGTACTGCGTACGTAGTGACCTGGGTAATCTACTTAAAGCCCTAGGTCGCTTAGAAGAAGCTAAGGTAGGTCTTTAGTGTATCGATTTTAAGTGTTTGTGCCAACTCCAGTGTTGCAAGACATTGGCTGTGCCTTATTAAAGCTTGTACTAGTGTTTACAGCAATATGTTAATGAAATTGAACTGTACATTGAAATGCATGATCTGAGGAGTATAGGTTGGTGTCACAACCCCTCAGAGTTTTGAGGTGTTGTTGATCTGGTTTCTCAAACTTTAACTATTTTTAAAGGTAATAATCCTGTCCTTGGTCTAAATTGACAGGTCATCTGGAATTGGTCCCTGACCTCCAGCTCATCATCTGATGAACATAAGGGGCACTTCAGACCCAAAACTTAAGGCCCATCCATGTTTCTCCGCTAGCCCCCCTTCCAGTGAATGTTGCTTTTTTGTGGAAGAAAGGCTCTTTTAAATTAAATGCTTATCTGATCCAAAAATGTAGTCTGTACTCTGATTGATTCATCGCAAAAGGACAAAGGCTGGTTTTCATTAAGAAAATGGACTGATGGAAAGAAAATAAGTATTTAAAGGTGGCTTCTAGCAGTTAGCGGTTACAGACTTGGCAAATTGTAATCTATTTTTTGATGTTTTAATGGGTTTGCACTTGTTTGTAAAATTATTGTGAAATACAGCAGTCTTGTTACAAGCCACCTTTTGCGTCTTGCGCTGCTAGGAATAGGGGTTGGGAGGAACTAGAGGACACACAATATCTCTGTTACTCCAGACCCCATGCGCCTGCAATTGCTTGGAGTGTAAATGCAGAGTAGCTGTCCATGTGTAATGAGACCCATAGGGAGGGTTAACATTTAGCATTCACTGTTCAAATTGGTACTAGAAGGGTAAATTTCAGTTTAACACAAGTTTCTTTTTTCCTAAGGGACTGTTGATTTTTCTTTTAACTGTGGTTCTCAGCTCTTCATTTGGACAGCTAACATATATTACACTTCATTGCTGCTTCGGGGACACTTGCATAGGAGGATTCTGCGCTGGCTTAGCAATGCTGATTTCTTTATTTCAGAGTTCTGGAAGCAACTAGTTTGAGAATCTGTTCTTTTGCAAGTATTTAAACATACATGAACAAGTAAAATGAATTCTTTCCCTGTAATCAGTGCATTTCCAATAGCAAGCCAGCTGTTTCCTGGATGTTTAAGAGCAAAATTAAACATAATTTTCAGAACTATAAAGCCTTTCTTCCAGTCATGCACTTTTTTCTGGCCAAACCTCCTGCATGATCTACATTAATAAAAGCAAGCTAGACCGTGTCCTTGTCTAAATCATAGAGCATATCCAAAAACATTTCACTTTCTTTGTTGAGATATTTTACTAATTATATTGTTTTATTTTCTCTCTTGTTTTGGTTTTTACCACTGATATTGTATTTAGAAGGTTTCAGGTGGGTGAAAACTGCTATTCCATGCGTAAGGTGCCTCGCTGAAGGGAGCTCGAGGCCTGGATCTAGGCAGACATGCACCTCCTCCTCTTCCAGCAAGGAACGCACTGAAAAGTCACATGAAAAATATGGTAACGGGTTTGTTACTGCCACAACAAAAACCATTTGCTCCATGCCTGAATCCTTCTGTCTTGTGGCTTCAGAAACCGCTTAGAATATTTTTAGTAACATTTAAAAGAGAGTGGACTGTAGACCATTAGCCACAATTCTTTAAAGGAAACTTGAGTAAATATGTTTTTAAAACAAAAAAATAAAACTGGAGCTAGTTTAGTTGTAAGTTTCTAACTCTTACAGATGTTCATTATTTTTTTCCTTTTTTTTCTTCTTTGTTTGGACTGAAGCATTCTGCTCCTCATCATGCGATGTGAGCCTGCAGTAGCGCAAAGGCTGCGCCGCGAATTGCGCTTTGCGTGGGTATTCGTGTGTGAACAGTCAACTTGATGGGTTAATTTTTGTTTAGGCCATCTGGGTTATGCTACTCATTAGTGGGAAACTCAATGTTTTGTATAAATGTCTGTTTCTGCCCTATATTAATGCTTCAGGTTGGCTGTTGACATTTGCCAGCAACACTGCGAAGCGCAGCAACTGCGTAGTTTTGCTTACTAGCATGGGGCCGCCTGCGAATCTTAGCGCCTGCATTACAGGGACCCTAACCTGTATGCAATCTTGTCATTTTTGGTTTTGGTGAAGTCATCTATACAAAATGAATGTAAAACCTGTGTTTTTTTGTTTACTAAGTAAATCATATCCAGTTAGAAAAACTTCTCTTATTCCAGTGAGGAAAAAACAAAATGGGGAAAAAACATTTCCAAAAATTTAAGTTCAGCTTATGAATATAGCCCATCTCCATTCTTTATGATGCTATAATTTAATAAATGGAATGGATTCTGTACGGAATATATGTTTACCATTTGGAGATAATACTTGATCATGAGCCTTTGGCTGTCAAGTGTTTCTTTTCCTGGCTTTTCATTTTATTCACTTTAAATTGTACAACATTAAAACTGTTGCGACTTTAACGCACATAAGAAACTTAACGTAAAAATGGAGACTTGCATTTAGGTAAGGGTTTGCGCTGGCGTAGGATTCATCAGCTTGCACAGTATTTGAAGCTCTTGCGAGCCTATGCTGCAGGTTCACTTTTTTCTGTTTTGAGAACGAATTCTAACATCATTTCTTTGTTTTTTTTTTGGAATCCCTCTCCTTTATTTCCTCCCCACCTTCCTTTGCTCTGCTCCTTTAAAGGCTTGTTATCTCAAGGCAATTGAAACCCAACCAAATTTTGCAGTTGCTTGGAGTAATCTTGGATGTGTATTTAATGCTCAAGGAGAGATCTGGCTTGCAATTCATCACTTTGAAAAGGTATTTCTGTACTCTGAGGAGTTATTTACTGGCTCTTCCATGTCTGAGTATGCTTTAGTTAGGGAGAGATCTTCTTTACTATAACTAATCTTTCCACACAGGAACGGGGAAAGTATATTCACCTAGTGTATACCTAAAAGGAGCAATTTGCAAACACAACAAAATAGATTAGTGCACAAGGAGATTCTCTAGCTGCATGCTGTGGTGTATGGCTCCTTTAAATGAACCTTTAGTACAGTGTACACTGATATTCTGAGACAAATTACAATTGAGTTCATTTGTTATGTAGACTGATATTCTGAGACCGGTGGAAGTCGGTATTCATGTCTTTATTTTTTTGTAGTTAGGCAGGACTCAAGCTTGGAATTTCAGCAGCTGTTTTGGTTGTTAGGGTCCTGTTTGCCTTAGCAAACAGACAGTGGTATGAATAAAAGCCTGAAATATGAATAGACAAGGACTGACTATAAACAAAGACAAAGTAACAATAGCATTGCAGCCCCACAGAAAAATGTCTTTGTCTGCTTGGGTCAGTGACCCCCATTTGAAAGCCTCAAAGAGGCAGACAAGGAAGACAAATAATTAACCATTTAAATGACTGTAGAATTTTCCATTTCTCAACTAATTTGAAAAGCCTCAAGTGTCTCAAACATGCCAATACTAGATGTGTATAGTTGTGTGGAGATTACTAAATATGAATACCTGGGGTCCACTGGACAGTTTTATGCCAGTTGTACATTGGATTACCAAAGCATTTAGAGACCCCAAAATGAAGTTAGGACACTTCAGAAACTGAATAATCAGCAGCTTTACTGCATTTTTTGCAAGGTAAAAATGCACCATATATTTTTGGAACGTACGCAGTACTTTCACTACTGAGTCGCAGTGCTTTGTCAGATATTTAATCAAAACCAACTATTTTGACAACCACCTCAAAGCTTTTACTTTCTAGCATCTTATCTCCCACATAGCATTAGGTACCAAGAAAATCCTAAATATGAATGTCGGGGGATCCACTGAACAGTTTGATAACTCCGTTGCAACCTAATATTTTACAACTTCACTTTTAAATCATGTTACCAAAGTGATTGTTAGAGAAAGAGGTTAGCGGTTTTATTTACCATAATGGAATTTGAGGACTGTTATGATTTGTCTATATAAGTCTGTATGTAGGTTTTAGAAGTTTGTAATAGATGTATATTACCTCTTCTTAATTGTTGCCATCCCTACTAAACGCTTAATTGTACTTTAATTTATCAGGCTGTAACTCTTGATCCAAATTTCCTGGATGCTTATATTAATTTGGGAAATGTGCTGAAAGAGGCTCGTATATTTGACCGGTAAGCACACATGTATTCAGTTGGTTACAGGCTAATTAGCCTAAATGTAAAAGTGCATTAATTAGCTAAATGTAAAAGTGCATTAAATATGATACTATGAAGACATTACACATTGAAAAGTTTTTCTTCCCAACAGAGCGGTAGCAGCGTACTTACGAGCCCTTAGCTTAAGTCCAAATCATGCTGTGGTCCATGGAAATTTGGCTTGTGTGTATTATGAGCAGGGCCTTATTGACCTTGCAATTGACACTTACCGTCGGGCCATTGAGCTGCAGCCACATTTTCCTGATGCATACTGTAATCTTGCCAATGCGCTCAAAGAAAAAAGCAGTGTAAGTGGATTTAAAAATAAAAACAAAAAACTTATCAATGGTGAATTTAAAATTTTAGCGGATTCCAACAGTAATTTTTTACTCTTTCTTAAGGTGGTTGACGCAGAAGAATGTTATAATACAGCTCTTCGACTTTGTCCTACTCATGCAGATTCCCTTAATAACTTAGCAAATATAAAAAGAGAACAAGGAAACATAGAGGAGGCAGTGCGGCTTTATAGAAAAGCTTTGGAGGTAAAAATGCTATTGTGTTTATACTTGGAAATTCTTGTAAACATGATGGATTTGTCCCTAAATCGTTCTTCTGTCTGCAGGTTTTCCCTGAATTTGCAGCTGCACACTCAAATCTCGCTAGTGTATTGCAACAACAAGGAAAACTTCAAGAAGCGCTCATGCATTATAAGGAAGCTATTAGGTACCTTTTTAAAGTAGATCTATTTTTATTTCTATAGCATATTGGGTAGTGGCATGTTTTTTTTTATATTTTTATATTCTTTTTTTCTAGAATCAGTCCAACGTTTGCTGATGCTTATTCCAATATGGGCAACACTCTAAAGGAGATGCAGGATGTCCAGGGCGCATTGCAGTGTTATACCAGAGCAATTCAGATAAATCCAGCTTTTGCTGATGCTCACAGTAACCTGGCCTCCATTCACAAGGTAATTTACTTTCTAATGTGTATTGGTCTTTGGAGGCTTTTGCAAGAAAAAAAGAAAACCGCCATAAAACATGTCTGTTTATTTTTTCAGGATTCTGGAAATATTCCAGAGGCAATTGCTTCCTACAGGACAGCACTGAAACTGAAGCCAGATTTTCCTGATGCCTACTGCAACCTTGCTCACTGTCTTCAGGTAAGCATGTATTTAAATGGCATTCCGGTTTATGGAATATTTTAACACCACCTTAGAAATGTAAGCAAAGGACTGCTAACCGTTTTCATCCATGCCATGTTCTGGGCATATACTTCAAATTATCATTCAGCATGGAATTGTCCATTTGTTTACACTTTGGATATTCAGTTGGGAAGCATTTCCCTTACACCTTTCTAGAATTTTCAGCAGTGTAGAAGAGCTGTGGGATTTCTTGTCTGGGACAGGAAAGGTGTCTCAAGTAAACAATTAAAAGGTTTTAACTATGTGCCGTGCCACTTATCTTTTCATTCTGGCACTTTGTCCAAATGTTTAATTTTATGGCTTTACCTGCATTGATTCTTAGCACCCACTATAGTGTTGAATTATTTGCCATTTTGTTGCTGAGACAGAACTCTTTGTGTGTTATTGACCTTGGTGTACCTTACAATTCCTTAGTGAATAAATAGGCAGCTCCTCCTAGAATTTCTTTCTCTCTGATACATAATAGTTTTGTTTATGCTATTCTTTAAGTTTCATTTCTCAAGGTGACCATTTGTAGCGATGTCTTCTTCATTTTAGGCTGATCTATAAAATATGCTTAGTGTATAGATAATGGAATATGTGGTTATTAATATAATTACTAACATGAATTTCTATAGCGCCAACATATTTCATAGCACTGTAAAGTAAATGTGATTATACAACTAAATCACATGAATTACATACATAGAACATATGGAGTTACATCACAATCAATGCTGGTTCAAAAAGTGAGGAATGCCCTGTGCAGAAAGAACTTACAATATAAAGGGAAGGGAATGATACACAAAGTGTGGGAGTGGGCAAGATCAGAGTTAAGTGTGTGAAAGATGTGGTATTTTAAGTGGCTATATGTTGTGTTTGGTAGTTAAGAGTGAGGGTAGGCTTCTCCAAGTGTTTTAAGAGATTTCTTGAAAGCAGACTGGTATGACTTCTCTGAAACCATGTAATATGCAGTTGAACTTCCGTATTATTACCTCAAGGTCTTGTATTAACACTGTTTGCCTTTTATCATCATCACTGGTATCCTAGATTCACATTAGTTCATCACATATTAGAAGTTTCTCTGTAACTGTTGCATGCAAATATTGTTTTATCGTATTTAAAAATGTTGACTTCATTTCTACAGATTGTTTGCGACTGGACAGATTATGATGAACGGATGAAAAAGCTGGTCAGCATTGTTGCAGACCAGCTAGAAAAGAACAGGCTTCCTTCTGTCCATCCACACCACAGCATGCTTTACCCACTGTCTCATGCCTTTAGGAAAGCAATTGCTGAAAGGCATGGAAACCTGTGTTTAGATAAGGTAATATTGGATTTTGTGAAAATATGAAAATTCTTTTATCACTTTGGATTTGGAGTATGGAGGTTTGTTCTTTTTAACTGGGTTCTCTTGAGCTGTTTCAGAATAGCACAAATTGCTTGTTATACTTTATACCATTTTTATTGTAGATAAATGTGCTTCACAAACCACCATATGAACACCCAAAGGATTTAAAGGCTAGTGATGGGAGACTAAGGGTGGGATATGTGAGCTCAGATTTTGGAAATCATCCAACTTCTCACCTCATGCAGTCAATCCCTGGCATGCATAATCCAGATAAATTTGAGGTAAGATCTGTGGTTGCAATATGTGTATTATATGGCTATGCTCTACTCTTTTATGCTAAAAAAGTGTAATAATGCATTGGATGGGGCCGAACACACCCACAAGAGACTCCTGGGTTAAACTTATCAATCAGACAATACTCAAAATGAAACTTGCCTATGAAGCCAGGTGGGAGTTGGGGCCGGGAGCAGAGCCATAGAGGATGGGGTATGATGTGTTGTATAAATAAAACCATAATTTTTTTTTTTGAGAAAAAAGATATGGCTACGCTGTGCATTCTGGTTTTATCTACTTATTTTTGGTAAATTGAAAAATCTGTATTTGCCACACCAGTGATTCACAGACTTGGAAGTGGTGCTATTTCCTCCACATTGTGGGTTCTGTAAGTGGAGTTTTTTTTTTTTAGTTAAAGTAATGCATGGTCAAAATGTTACCAGTTTCCTGATCTAATTTTGGCCCTGCTCTGCATATGATAAAAATAAATTCATTCTTAACAATAAGGTATCATCATTTTGGAATAAAAGCTAACCATTGTAAATAGCAATAGGCAAATCTAACCTACTTTGCTGAAAATTCTCAGAATGGCAAAAAAATTGCCAAATGCGTTGGGGCATTTTATTTTTTAAAACAATTGCTCATCACTAAATATAAGCAGTAGGTCCTTAGAGAAGATAGCCTAATTTTTTTGTGTTAAATTTGATAAGCTTGACTGTTGCTTCTATGTCACCTTCATATTTTTTTTACTTTTATATAGGTTTTTTGCTATGCACTAAGCCCTGATGATGGCACAAACTTTCGTGTAAAAGTGATGGCTGAAGCAAACCACTTTGTTGATCTGTCCCAGGTACGTTCTTTCTGTGAATTTAGGAAATCCCTTTTTATTAAATTTGTAAAATTTTTTCAAAGGGTACAGAAAAGAAAAATGGAAATGGGGAAAGAAAAAGAACATAAAAGAAAATAATTTCACACCTTAACACTTATAATAAAATGTTTCTTCACAATACTTGTATTGTATTACCTACAACTTTTTTACAGAGATCTGCAAAATTTTTAATACAAATATCATGCAGTGATTTTTATTTATATGGATTTTTATTTATTTGAGCACAGAATATATTACACATTTTTCTCATACTCTTTTATATATTCACACCAGGGACTCCAATTTTTAAAATGTTTTCGCATAGTACCTTTTCTATATGTTATTACTTCTTTTGCCTGTCTAATTCCTTCTATAGTATTCAGCCATTCTGAAACTTCTTTAGCATACAGTTTGTAAAATTAACGATTCTCCCTTTATTTTTCCCAATTATGATGTAGGATAGTACTGAAACAAATCTGTGTGGTCCATCTGTATTGCTTTTCATTTAAAGGGATGGTACACCTTTTAACTTTTAGTATGTTTATAGATTGGCTAATTCTAACCAACTTTTCAATTGGCCTTCATTATTTTTTATCATTTCAAATGGGGGGTCACTGACTCTTAAAAATAAATGCTCTGGAATCCTACAAATGTATTGTTGCTACTTTTTATTACTCCTCTTTCTATTCATGCCCTCTCCTATTCATATTCCAGTCACTTATTCAAACCAATCCATGGTTGCTAGGGTAAAGTGTGCCCTAGCTACCAGACTGCTGAAATTGCAAACTAGAGAGCTGCTGAAAAAAGGACTATATCACACTCTACATCAACATTAAGAGTTAACTCAAAGGTGGACAATCCCTTTAATGGGGGAAGTATTGCCGCTCTGAGATGCTCAGCTATTTGACAGACCTCATAAGCAATGCTTATTTCAAATATTAACTGTTTTAGCTTTAGTGTAATTATCCACCAATTCCAGAGAATGAACTAAAGCATGCATCTAGAACAATATTGTAACTGGCAGATTCATCAGGCTTCAATATCTGTTCT
This sequence comes from Xenopus borealis, assembly GCA_024363595.1. NCBI lineage: Eukaryota > Metazoa > Chordata > Amphibia > Anura > Pipidae > Xenopus > Xenopus borealis. Next base: position 21,942,406 of record CM044446.1, read on the forward strand.
TAAGAAGATTCATTTTGTTTTTCTTAAGTGTGTGTAGTAGGTTAGACTGAATGTGTGTGTGTAGTAGGTTAGATTGTGTGTGTAGTAGGCTAGAGAGAGTGTGTGTGTGTGTAGTATTGGGGGACACAGGCACCATGGGGACGTCCCAAAGCTGCCCCCTGAGCTTCACTATTCTGGGCGAACTGCCCGCAACAGTTTCATCCCGAATGAGGCGAGTGTATTGATCTTGTAAAACTTGGAGAAGGTATGTAGAGATGACCGTACTGCTGCCTGCTCTGCAGAAGCCTGTTGTCAAATTGTCCAGGAAGTACTGAGTGATCTGGAGGCCCTTCCGTGGCCCTTCTGGTAATACAAAAAGACTGTCTACTTTTCTGATGTCTCTTGTGGCCTCAGAACAGCGCATACCACATTGAGAGTGTGTAGCCTTTGTTCCAGAGGTGTTTACGGTTCTGGACAGAAGGATGGTACGACAATGTCTTGGTTTGGTGAAAGTCCAATACCACCTTTGGAAGAAAGTCCGGTGTTGGTCTCAATACCACCTTGTCTCTGTGAATAATCATATATGGGGTCTTGGGAGGACAAGGCTGCAAGTTCAGAAACCCGCCGAGCAGATGTCATTGTTGGTAGGAAAACCACCTTCAGTGTGAGTGTTTGTAGTGGAATGGAATGTAATGGCTTGATGGGATGCTATTGTAGTACTGATGGCACTAGATTGAGATCCCAAGAAGGGGTGGGGTGGCGATACAGGGGGACCAGTCTCAGGGCTCCTTGAAGGAATCTTTTGACATTTTGTTTGAGTGCCAACTGCTGCTGGAAGAAGACGGATAAGGCTGAAACTTGTAACTTGATCGAGCTAAGCACCAGTCCCTTATTTAACCCTTCCTGAAGGAATCGTAGGAGATCGCCTTCGTCCCAGATCCGAGGATTCCTATGGTTGTTCTCGCACCAGACTATGAATGTCTTCCACACCTTGTGATAGATACGTGCCGATACCTGCTTCCTGGCTCTCAACATGGTAGGTATAGCTTCCCATGGAATGCCAGTTGGTCAGTATCAGGTCTTCGAGAGCCACACTGTTAAACTCAGCCGAGGTGAATTCGGGTGGACTATTGGTCCTTGAGACAGGAGGGTCTGTGTTGTAGATGGAAGGGTGCGTCTGCTGCTAACGTGACTAGGTCTGTGATTCATGGTTGTCGAGGCCAGTATGGGGCTCAGGATGGTTGTTGCCCCTTTTGCTCTTATCATCTTTACCACTTTGGGTAGTAGTACTAGCGGTGGGAAGGCATACACCAAGTTGAACTGCCACGGTATTACCAGTGTGTCCACTGCGAAGGCTAGCAGATCTCTGCTTCTTGCTGTTAATTTGTTCACCTTGTGGTTGTACCTGGACGCCATCAGGTCTACCTCTGGAGTTCCCCACCTTGCTGTAATCTTTTTGAAGAAAACTCGAAAGCAGCCAAATGAGGATGGTGATTGATATATAATCATAAGTAAGACAAACCAGGTTATGTGTGTAGGAATGCCCACATAATGTGTAATGAAACGCCAAAATAAATTAAAGGGCTAATTTTCCACACACACAGATCTGGAGTAACAATGAATACAAGTATATCTAAAAAGCAATTTTTATTTTCCACCATGCCAAGCAGAGCATATTAAAATGACATACAACTTAAAAACAAGCAGCGCTGCCAAGATATGAAAGGGATCCCTTTTGAGTAACAATAACACCAGTGTTATATATAACAACAGTAGTATTATATAATATAGATTAGACCAAAAAAGTGAGCTCAATAGCTCTAATCGTAGATAATAAAAGATTCGGCTTTGTGGGTAGCAAAAATTTGTGCTAAATAGCACCAAACATCTGAAAACGTGCTTTTCCTCCAACTGTGCCTCACAAGGCTTCCATTGCTCTCTCCAAATGAATGGGCTTCTCGTGTGAGAGAAAGTGGTATGTTGCGCTGAGATAACGATTTAACATACAGTTATTCGTGGAACCTGTTAGCAGTACAACCGCCGTAAATAATTAGTCCTGAACATGGGCACCTGTAGGGCGTCAGAGCAGCGCATCAAAGTATGCCTCAAACGATTTCCAGCATTCGTTCCCAAACTGGTCACTAATTATACAGTAGATATGCGGTATAGAGGAGATAAGTGTTGCGCTGAAATAATGGCGCAGCCCAAAGGAGAAAATATATATATCAAACACCGTTGTTCGTGGGACCTGTTAGCAGTGCAACCGCCATAAAATAATCAGTCCCGAACATGTGCACCAATAGTGCGTCAGAGCAATGTATCCAAAGTCCCGCAATAAAAAATGGTAGTAAGGATGGTATACAGACCAAATCCAAATGTGACAGTCCTGGAGCGTGGAGGTTGATGTATAGCATGGAGGTTAGCACTTGTTAGATTCAAAGGTTACCCATTCATGTTGCCGAATATTGGGATCCCGTCCAAGTCTGCGCAACGCTGCAGCTAGTACCCCAACAGCCTGTTTCGCTGCAAACGCGGCTTTGTCAAGAGGCCCAAATGCGGTAGTTACGCCTTCTTAAAGGTAAAGTCACATGTGTCCTAGTGACGTCTGCGGTGAAAGGTCGAGAGCTTGTATAATGTATTGGAAGGAAAAAACCTACATTAAGGCAAAGTCTAAATACAATATACCATATGCAATCAATAGTCGCAACTAAAATGTAGTACTGCGATTAGATTTCTGCAAGTAGCTCTCCATATCGATCACCCCAGGCATGGTGGAAGTACATAGTAATTAAACAAAAATATAATTATAACCATTAGTATATTGTTATGCTGGATGACAGTAAATGAGCGCAATAAAAAAAATTTTAAAAAATTAATAAATGAAAAAAATATATATATACAACAAAGATAGTCAGGGGTGGATTAATGGCATCCAACTCCATTATTAATTGAAAGAGAATTCTAATTCTTATATAAGTATATAAGACCCCAAGCTTCCTTGTGCCCTAAAAGTACATTATTTGTTGACAAATGCTTGAAAATTCAAGTGTCCATTTAGGCCACATTCGGTTTTATATGTGTTTAGTCTAAAGATCCACTTCGTTTCTAGCTGAAGTAGTTGATTGTCCAAATCACCACCCCGTATATCACTATGGAGATGATCTATGCCCTGGAAAAAAGAGCTTCCAAAGTTTCCCTCGTGGAAACAGTGGATGTGTTTAGCAATGCTAGATGTAAGATTGCAATTTTTGATGTCCAACAGATGTTCATATATACGTCGCTTTAAGGGCCTTATGGTTTTTCCTACATATAGATGGCCGCACTGGCAAGTGAATAGATAGATTACATGTGTGGTGGTACAACAAATATAATGACGTATATCATATTTTGAGCCAGTTCTCCCAAAAGTTTGGGAAGGTTTTAAGAAGCGACATTGTTCACAGGAGCCACATCTAAAGTTCCCCAAAGATTTACAGCATCTGTTTTTATTTTGCCTCTGAAAATGGCTTCGGGTTAAAATATCCCCTAAGCTTGTATTTCTCTTATACGTGAATAGTGGATGGGAAGTAACAAATTTACCAAGAGTAAGATCCTTGGATAAAATATCCCAGAGTTTGTGGACAATAGAGCGAATATCTCTTACGTTTTCATTGTAAGTCAATATAAATCTACTTGGTGTTATGTGCATGTTTGGTATTTTTACGTGCTACTGATTTTTGTGGACGAGACAGAAGCTCGTCTCTGTTTTGAGATAGGGCCCATTGGTAAGCTCTATGAAGGGTCCGTGTTTTAATAACCCCTAGATTTGAACCGTTGGTACAATTTGTAGGCCTCTGTTTGAAAATCATCATCTGAGGAACAAATTCGTCTTAGTCTTAGGTATTGGCCCCTAGGGATGCCCTCAATGCATTTGCTAGGGTGCATAGAATTTGCATGGAGGAGACTGTTGCTAGCTGTTGTTTTTCGAAAGAGATTGTTGGACACATTACCCTCTGTCTTTTTTAATCTCTATATCTAGAAATTCCAATCTCGAGGGGTCATATGTCATAGTGAATGAGAGGTTGAATACATTGTTGTTCAGTTTGGCCACGAATTCCTTTAATAGGGGTTCGGGGCCCTGCCATATGAGCATAATATCATCGATGTATCTGTGCCACCTGAGAACGTGGCACAGGTACATCTCATATCTCTCATCAGAAAAGATATGTCGTTCCCATTCACCAAGATATAAATTGGCGTAGCTTGGGGCGCATTTTGCGCCCATATCCACTCCTTGTTTTTGTAAGTAGTAAGTGCCATCAAAAAGGAACAAGTTATGATGCAAAACAAAATCAAGTGCTTTTAAAATAAATGTATGTTGTTCACTGAGCGGTTGGTGAATACGTTCAAAAACATTTTGTATAGTATTTAATCCTAAATCATGTGGAATGCTCATATACAGGGCCTCTACATCCAATCCCACCAATATACAATTATCGTCCAGTACTAAGCCATTAATTTCCCTTAGCAGGTGTGTAGTATCTAGCACAAAGGAATCCAATTGTGACACCAAAGGTTGTAGTACTGCATCTATAAGTTCACAGATGGGTTCGCTGAGAGATCCACAGCCTGAGACAATTGGTCTCCCTGGAGGCTCCACTGTTGATTTTTGGACCTTTGGTAAGGCATAGAAAGTGGGAATTCTTGGGTGTGTGACTTTAAGAAAGTCACATGTATCTTGATTGATCACCCCCTTAGAGAGGGCCCAATCAATCAAATCATACAGAATGGGTAACCTTTGAATCTAACAAGTGCTAACCTCCATGCTATACATCAACCTCCACGCTCCAGGACTGTCACATTTGGATTTGGTCTGTATACCATCCTTACTACCATTTTTTTATTGCGGGACTTTGGATACATTGCTCTGACGCACTATTGGTGCACATGTTCGGGACTGATTATTTTATGGCGGTTGCACTGCTAACAGGTCCCACGAACAACGGTGTTTGATATATATATTTTCTCCTTTGGGCTGCGCCATTATTTCAGCGCAACTCTTATCTCCTCTATACCGCATATCTACTGTATAATTAGTGACCAGTTTGGGAACGAATGCTGGAAATCGTTTGAGGCATACTTTGATGCGCTGCTCTGACGCACTACAGGTGCCCATGTTCGGGACTAATTATTTATGGCGGTTGTACTGCTAACAGGTTCCACGAATAACTGTATGTTAAATCGTTATCTCAGCGCAACATACCACTTTCTCTCACACAAGAAGCCCATTCATTTGGAGAGAGCAATGGAAGCCTTGTGAGGCACAGTTGGAGGAAAAGCACGTTTTCAGATGTTTGGTGCTATTTAGCACAAATTTTTGCTACCCACAAAGCCGAATCTTTTATTATCTACGATTAGAGCTATTGAGCTCACTTTTTTGGTCTAATCTATATTATATAATACTACTGTTGTTATATATAACACTGGTGTTATTGTTACTCAAAAGGGATCCCTTTCATATCTTGGCAGCGCTGCTTTTTTTTAAGTTGTATGTCATTTTAATATGCTCTGCTTGGCATGGTGGAAAATAAAAATTGCTTTTTAGATATACTTGTATTCATTGTTACTCCAGATCTGTGTGTGTGGAAAATTAGCCCTTTAATTTATTTTGGCGTTTCAATCTTTTTGAAGACCTTTGGGTGAAGGCTCCACTCGCCCTGGTCTAGTCCTTCCCTGCTGCAGTAATCTGCTGTCCAATTTTCCACCCCTGGAATGTAGTGCGCGTACTTTTTGTTCTGCCCATAGCAGGATTCGTTCTGCCAATGATGCCTCCATTGTCCCCAGTTTTCTCATAGTGGTGGGAAGCGTCACCTGTTGTGACACTTGGAGTGTCTGTAGTCTGTTGTGCAGTTGATGCCTTGGTCTGGAAGGTTCACCCTTTATCTACGGTGATACCTAAATATTCTGTAATTGTGGATGGGTATACTCTCGACGGGTATTGATGATCCAGCCCAGGTGGGACAGGTTCCTCATGACAAGTCTGGAAATGTTCTGTCACCAATGCCAGTCTTGGGGCCTTGACTAGGAGGTCGTACAGTTAGGGGATGACCCCCACCCCTTGTAATCTGATGTTTTCTAGGGCTGCCGCCATGACCAAAGGGTAGGGCCTCAAACTGCCAATGTTCTCCTTGGATGAAAAAGAGGAGGTGATTGGTGTGGATCGGTGCATCTTTTACGTCGACTACTGCGAAAAATTCCTCCCCTTGTAGAGTCATTAGTACTGACTGAATCTACTCCATTCTGAAATGGCACCTCTTGACGTAATTTAGGTCTAGGACTGGGCAATAGGAGCCGTCCTTTTTTGGCACAATGAATAGATTTGAGTAGAACCCTTGACCCTTCTCCTTGGGGGCACTGGTTCTACTACTCCTGAAGATGTCAGATTGTGCAGAACCTCATGGAAGGCCGAGCATTTAAAATTTGCTAGGGGGAATCTTGATATAAAAACCTCCTTGGTGATATCTGTGTGAACTCTAGGAGGTAGCCGTGATGATTTGCATATCCCAGGTGTCCTGAACTCTTTGTGTCCACACCGCCTAAACATATCCGCCTAAACAGATGCTGTCTGAGGTGGGCACCCCTTCATGCTGAGGCTGGCTTGTCTTCGGAGGGCTTGGTTGAATTTCTGGTTGTGTTCCAGTTGGATTGTTGTCTAGACTGGAACCTTGGGTGTTTTGGGAGGTGCGAAATGGTCTTCTTTTTGGCTTGTTTTGTGGCAATAGGGTGCTTTTGCCCCCTGTAGCCTGGGAGATATTTTCTCAAGCTCCACTCTGAAGAGTTGTTTTCCTAAGAAGGGAAGGCTAAGGAGTGAACATTTGAAGGTTAGGTCCGCTGACTAAAGCTGGCCATAGACGCAAAGATCCGATCGTAAGATGATTCCAACGATCGGATCTTTGCATCTCCCGACCTGCTCCCGACCTGTCACTAACCTTCAGATCAACTAAAGTAGTAAAAAGCACAGATAGCTGACGTTCTGCCCCAGACAAGGATCGTACGAAAGTTGTACGATTAGAAACCTAGTGATGGTCTCCCACTGAAAATCGTACGATCTGCAATAGACGCAAAGATATTATCGCCAGCCGACAGAAATTTTCTAACCTGGCCGATCGACCAAACGACCGATCGGCATGGCACGACAAATGTCGGAACACTCCACACACGATCCGAAAATCGTACGAATCGAGGATTCGTACGATCGGATCGTTGCGTCTATGGCCAGCTTAAGTCTTGAGCCATAAGAATCTTCTGGCCGTAATAGATTGGGCGGAGGATCTGGCCACTAGTTTGGCTGCATCTAATGCTGCCTCGCATATGTAGGCATTTGTGTCCGCTATCTGTGCTAGAAGGTCCACGGATGGGTACTTGCACCCTATAAGTTGGGCTACATGTAATACCCAGACCTCTATAGCTCTGGAGACCCATGCAGTGATGAAGATTGGTGGTAGCACCCCACTGGCTGCCATAAAAATGGCTTTGCAGAAACCTTCCAGACGTTTATCGATGCGTTCCTTAATGGTGGCCTTTGAAAGTCTTGACACAGGATGGTTCACTGCAGGGGGTGAGCACCATAGGTCAACGCATTCCTGAGGGAATGGATATGTTTGTGTGAATCTCTTAGCAATTTGAACCTTGTAATCTGGAGTCTTCCATTGTGCCTTGACTGTTTCGGCAAGCTGCTGGTAGGCCAGGAAGATGCATGAAGACTTGCGTTGTCTTTTAAATGGGTTTTTACTGGGTTCAGTGTTAGTCTCTAAACACAGGTCCTGTAGGACTGCCTGAATTGGATTATCTGCCTCCACTTGGGATCTGGGAGTGTCTTGATCAGTATCAGATTCCTCATCCGAGAGGATTTGTCCCTCTTCCACTGAAAACTCCTCCTGTGATGCTGAGGAGGAGAGGGGTGGTTGTTTAAGGGCAGAGTGCTGTGTACCCGGTTGATGGGGTTGGGTGAAGAGATGTTCTAGTACCTTGTCAAGAGTGTCTGGTATCCTGACTAGGTTCTGGAGGCTTGCCAGTGAGAGAGTTAGCACACACACCAATTCTGAGTCAGAATTGAATGGCCATGGCCATGGCAGGCTCAGAGGTGGATGTTAGGACTGCAGCTAACAGGATCCGCACACAGCATCAGCAGAAGCGCTGGAAAATTTTGACTTGCAGGAAGTACATCCCAAATAAAATATTCTGGCAGTGTTGCTGGTTGTGGCCTGTGCTTTTGGAGGGGGCAGATCTTCAGACCTATCTGAGAGGGTGTATAGGTGTAATTTCAGAGTGTGTGGAATGAGGAGTGAAACCTTAAGTTGATTTCTAGATGTCGGATGGCACTAGAGTAAAGGGTGTGAAGGAGAAGCTACTTCCTTGTGTCTCTGAGCAGAGCATCTATCTGTGTTGCCCTCTCAAGACTTACCTTAATGGCACCAAATATACCTGTATAGCGATGCGGAAAGGCTATTAGGGCACTGGGGAGAAGGAGAATCCTGTCAGGAGGGGCATTGGGGAAAAAAGAAACTCAGACCCTTTAATGTGGCCATGGCACCAGAAGTACCACTGCTTCAGCCACTCAGTGTCCATCCTTCTGATGACACTAAAATAAAATGGAGGATTGGGGAAGTATGCTGGGGATGAAGCCCAGAGCAGAAGGAGGAGCTACTTTAACCTTTTAGTGTTCTTTCTCCAAGCAACAGGATCTTCATCCCCATGGTGCCTGTGTCCACCAATCTAGGCAAGAGAAATGAACGTTTGTATAAACGAAACACTGTTCTAGTAGTTCTGTGAAATAAATGCACATTTAAATGCTGACAAAATCTATCTATCATTGAATTTATTTGCGGTCGTCTCTCTGCCTCTCTCTAGATTCCCTGTAATGGCAAAGCAGCAGATCGTATCCACCAGGATGGAATCCACTTACTGGTTAATATGAATGGTTACACTAAAGGAGCACGCAATGAATTATTTGCCCTCCGAGCAGCTCCAATTCAGGTATATGGTTTTCTATGTCATAATTTGTGTTAGAACACAAAAAGGGCAGATTACTAAAAGTTAATATTTCTTAAATACGCTAAGATGATCCCACACAAATAATATTGATCATATAACATTGATCTGTTCAAAACAGATTAAGTTGGTGTGCTTGGGGTTATGCTACTTATGTTAAATCCCTTCCTTAAAAGACAAAAACACTAGCTTAGCTCTCCAAATATATTGCTGTTATGCAAAACAAGGAGTATCATTATTACTAGGGATGCACTGAATCCACTATTTTGTATTTGGCCGAACCCCCGAATTCTTCAAGAAAGATTTGGCCGAATAATGAACCGAATCCGAAACCTTAATTTGCATATGCAAATTAGGGGTGGGAAGGGGAAAACATTTTTTACTTCCTTGTTTTGTGACAAAAAGTCATGCAATTTCCCTCCCCAGCCCTAATTTGCATATACAAATTTGGATTTGGTTCAGCTGGGCAGAATGATTTGGCCGAATCCTGGCCAAATCCCGAACTGAATTCGGTGCATCCCTAATTATAACAGAGAAGTTTGTTCTCTTAGTTTAAAAGTGAGGCGCAATTATACCATTATATTTTATTCTGTTTAATAGGCAATGTGGCTGGGGTATCCTGGAACAAGTGGAGCACCATTCATGGATTACATAATAAGTGACAAAGAAACATCCCCTATTGATGTTGCCGAACAGTACTCTGAGAAACTGGCTTACATGCCCAATACGTTTTTCATAGGAGATCACGCCAACATGTTTCCTCACTTAAAGGTAGGTACTCGAATTAGAACAAAGTTCGGGTTCCAGATCTTGGGGAGTAGGCAAAATATTTGATTCATTAAATAAAAAAAAATAGCAATAATAAGTGGTGTAGGAGGGTTTAATTGTTAATATCATGTTTAATGAACTGACTCATTCCCATTGTTCCCCCAGAAAAAAGCTGTAATAGACTTTAAATCCAATGGCCATATTTATGACAATAGAATTGTACTCAATGGAATTGACCTGAAAGCTTTCCTGGAATCGTTACCTGATGTGAAAATTGTAAAGGTGAGGATATTACAATCTTTCCAGATGTTTTCTTGAATGTTTTCTTTCCATTAATACATTAGCTTTTTTTTTTTTCTTCCAAAAGATGAAAGGCCCAGACAGTGGAGATAATGTTGACAATAATTCAGCGCTGAACATGCCAGTGATTCCAATGAGTAGCATAGCAGAAGCTGTGATTGAGATGATAAATCGAGGACAAATCCAGATAACAATAAATGGATTCAACATCAGCAATGGACTTGCAACAACACAGGTAAATTTAATAGAGATGAGTATCATTTCCCAACCATTAAATAATGTAAAAGTATTGTTTTCTTGCATGCGTTAAAGTATGTGTCTACTTTAAAAAGAAGCAAGCCTAGAGCTTAAGGTTTTTTTGTATAGCTCATTCCATCTGCGAGCACTGCTCAGTATGTTTTCCACTTGAGCTATCTGCATTTGTTAGACAGAGGCAGATGCTTAATTAATGGCATTTGATTGAGTAAAGAGTTCTAGTGAAGGCTAGGTTTGATTGCAGTCAACATGGTAATTTGTTGAACCAGATTTTGCCCTGACTAGTTCAAGAACTCGCAAAACCCATACATATTTGGTACTTTAAAGGGCAAGGAAAATCTAAAATAGAACAAGGCTAGAAATGCTGTATTTTGTATACTAAACATAAACATGAACTTACTGCACCACAAGCCTAATCAAGCAAATTATTTATGCTTTCTAAGTTGGCTACAGGGGGCTGTCAACTTGTAACTGCAAGACTAGACTACATACAAATGCTCGGTGTGGTCTGGGCATCTTAGGAATCGTCATAAATGATCAAAAACAAAGCTGCTTGAGTTCTGCATGGCTGGAAAGTAAGGCAGGGGCTCCCCCTGGTGTTCATAATTATGATTGTTTCCCTACCAGAAGTTAGGGACCGTTTGACAATTCCTATCCACAGCACTAAATGAAGGGAGAATTTCACTGCATACAGTCAGGTTTCTTATAAAAACAGTAGACATTTTTTAATTAAAGTATATTGGAGATAGATTTCTTTTTCATTAAAGAAAGTAAAAATGGGATTTTATTTCTTTGCCTTTCATTGCCCTTTAAACAATAGCTATAGAATATATTTTCTCTTACGTCTCCGGGGGACACAGGAGACCTCTGGGGTAAAGCACCATTATCCAGGAGGCAGGGCACTTGAATGACAGCTGAAAGAGGGAGTGCATAGGCTACTCTGGCTTTACCCCTAGCACTTCCTCTTTCGCATCAGTTTTACAAGTGTCCTGTCTACAGGAGGTCAGCTGTTAGAGCTGACACCCGGGGTGATGCTTGAGACAGGCCTTTCTGTACCCGGACAGTTAACCCCCGACGTGGGATATACCCGTAAGCCCGGGGCTTTGAGTCATTTCACATATGGTGGCCTTCCAGACCTTAACCTGTTGCCTGAGGGGAATTAGGTGGTAAGAAAAGTGCCTACCTATTTGCATATGATATTGCTCCCTTTCCTACTTGGGCACTGACTGTTCCCCATTATTCCTCCTCCTCTCTGTGGGCCGAACTGTTTTAGAGGTGCCTCAGTGCCTTGCCTGCTCCGCGCTGTTGTGGCGCACGCTCTCTCACCTTCTCCGGTAACAGGGAAGTTGAGGACCCGGATGGATGAGGGAACGGTGGCTGCTGCCAGTACAGGCGCAATTCGCTGGTCTCGCGAGACAGGGTGGCGGCCATTTTAAAACACGGCACGTGTGTAGTAAACTGAGGCGTTGCATTGATGCGTGTGAGAGACAAATCTGGAGAAAGTGCCGGTGCCTGTCGACATTTAACTTGCAAGTGACAGCTACTACACACCAGTCAGCTTACCACTATCTTTGCATTGGTACAGACACATGGCAGAAGGTAGGACAGGGGGGCCATTGACACTGGGAGGAGGACGAGCTGCAATGGCAGCAGGGGGGGGACACAGGTCAGTTATATTGCTTGTGCCAAATGTTCAGCTAAATTTACTAGTGGTCAGACAGTCACTGCCAGTCTTGCACGGCCGAGGACGGGGGGCTGCTATTGCCCACGGTTCTGCCTACTGAACAAGCAGGGCCTATTACCCAAGACATCAAATCTCAGGGAATGGCAGCGCCGCAATGGGCTGTTCAACTGTCCCAGTCTTTGGCTTCGCTCCAAAATATTCCTTCATTAGCAGATTCCATTGCAGGGACTGCAGGAGGGAACAGTGGCAAAACTGACCTATGCATGCATACTCAAACTTCACCGACCAGAGGTGCGGATGTCTCCGAATCATCTGAACAAGAAGGTGAAGTATCTTCTTCGAGTGCTCCATCCGAAGATGAGGAGGAAGGAGTGTTGGATAAGGAAATACACCACGATGTTGAGGGTATCATTAGGGCAGTGATTGAAACATTGAAGTTAGATCCACCTAAAGATCAAACCCAATCTAAGGGTTTGTTCAAGACACATAGAAAGACCGTATCGGAATCCCCCTCACATGAACTAGCAGTCGTTCCGGATGAATGCAATACTTTCGATAGAAAATCTTTTTTTTGGTGGAAATTTTCTAAGATGTATCCAGTGGGGGCTATACCCCCCACTGGTTGATGCACCGGTATCAAGGCTGTCTAGGAATTTGCCTGTCATAGACAAGGCGGCATTCAAAGATCCCACAGACAAAACGGATGGAAGGGTTTCTAAAGGCAGCATTTTCAGCTTCTGGGTCAGCGCTACATCAAGCACTGGCCGCAGCTTGGTTCAGAAGAACGATGGGAGTCATGGGCAACGTCACTGATATCAGGGCTTCAAGATGGTGCCTCGAAGGTGAGTCTTATGGAAACAGCACAGGACATGGCAGACGCTGGCGCATTTCTTAGTGAAGCAGTAATTGACACAGCTCAGTTAGTGGCAAGGACTTCAGCCTTGGAAGTCGCTGCTCGTCGGATCCTATGGCTCAAGAATTGTTCGGCTGACCTTAGTTCGAAGAAGTCTTTAGGGGCACTCCCATTCAAAGGTTCATGCCTTTTTGGAGAAGAACTGGAAAAAATTATTTCACAAGCCACAGGAGGCAGCTAACACATTTCGCAGAGGGAGATTTTTTCATGGCCAAAGTAACAGATCATCAAAGAGCTTCACTTCTCTGCACAGAATGACCTTTCGTAACAGATTTTCCGAGAAGTCTTGAACAAGTTGGAAATCAAACAAAATCCAGGGTAAGTCCGCACAGGACAAGCCCAATTCCGCCTTCCAACTGCAGGAAGAGCTCGGAACCGCAAGAGTTGATAGGGGGCAGGTTATTGCAGTTCTGGGAATTTTGGCTGCACCACTTCACAGATGCGTGGGTCCAAGAAATTGTGTCAGAAGGCTATCGTATTTGGGCAGTCCCTCCACAAAAATTCTTCATGTCAACAGTCCCCACTGAATGCGTCAAAGCTCAAGCTTTTCACGATTGTGTAGAAGTTCTAATGAAAACAGGGTTGATTGTCCTAGTTCCACTGTAACACATTTTACAGGTTCTACTCCAACTTGTTTATAGTACCGAAGAAGGGATTTGGGCAGTGTTGGATCTCAATGACTTAAATCGATATATCATATCAGTATAGTTCAAGATGGAAACTTTCAGATTGGTTATCCGGGGCATGGAGCCAAATCAACTATTGATGTCCCTGGATGTCAAGGATGCATACTTGCACGTCCCGATATGGCCACCACACAATCATCATTACCAATTTGTGGCACTACCATTTGGCCTGTCGTCAGCCCCAAGGGTGTTCACAAAGTTAATGACAGTCACAGGAGTATCGATGAGACTCAAAGGAATATCAGTGACCCCTTACTTAGATGATCTTCTCAAGGCCAGCACCCTCGGAAAAACTCAAGTGACATTGATGCAGGCAATCGATATAATGCAGCAATTCGGGTAGTGGATCAACTGGAACAAGTCCCAAGTACATCCAACACATCGAATGATCTTTCTAGGTCTAGAATTCGATACGTTGTTACAGAAAGTGTTTTTGCCAAGGGAGAAACAGATCAAGTTACGAATTCAAGTTGTCAATCTGTCGCATTTATGTCACCCAACAATTCTCCAAGCCATGAAAGTACTGGTCACCATCGTGTCTGCCATAAAAGCTGTGCCGTTTGCCCAAATTCATCTTTGGCCACTGCAGGCAGCTATTCTGCGTTGGTGGAAGAGAGGATCCTTGATGCAGACATTTCCAATGTCCCAAGAAACCAAATCTTCACTGGAGTGGTGGATGCACCCAGACACATTAACCAAAGGTCAGTCATGGGCTACCCCAGACTGGACAATATTGACAACGGATGCCAGTCTGAATGGGTGGGGAGCAACCTTGCAAGGGAACAAGGATTGTGGACACAGAACGAGTCCAAAATGTCAATCGATGTCCTAGAAATTAGGGCGATCCGATTTCGCCCTGATTCATTGGCCAGCCGAGTTAAGCTCACAGGCAGTAAGAGTGGAGTGCGACAACGCCACAGCCGGGGCATACATCATCGGTCAAGGGGGGACCAGAAGCAAGGGAGCCCTAAAAGAGGCCGATTCAATCCTACAATGGGCAGATAGGAACTCAACTCAATTGTCAGCCATTCATATCCCAGGAGTAGCAAACGTGCAAGCGGATTTCCTCAGCGGCATCAGATGGATCCGGGTGAATAGGAACTCCATCACGAGGTGTTTCAGAATCTAGTTCTGCAGTGGGGATGACCCCAAATAGACTTAATGGCCTCAAGAACAAATCGGAAAGTCAACCATTTCTTCGCAAGGTTCAGAGATCCACTTGCAAAAGGGATCAACGCCATGACCCAAGTCTGGAGTTTTGATCTAGCATACGTTTTCCCACCAATACCAATGCTGCCCAGAGTACTAAAAAAGATCAGTCAGTCAGATCTAGTGTCAATTGTGATGGCTCCCTTCTGGCCACGTCGGTCATGGTTTCACGACCTTCAAGAAATGTCAGTAGAGAAGCCTATTCCTCTTCCTCGCAGGGCAGACTTAGACAAGGGCCCATTCTTCATCACAATCCAACACTCTTCAATTTGACGGCATGGCTGTTGGGAAGTCCATCTGGAGGAGGAAAGGGTTCTCGGAGGATGTGAACGACCCCCTACTACAGGCCAGAAAAACAGTTTCGGCAAATATATATTATAGAATCAGGGAACGTTTCTACTCTTGTCAACAAAATCATATTCCACTGGAGAAATTTGGTCATAAAGTACTGCAAGCGGTGGTGCAGGCCTTCTGTTGTTGTTGGGGCTGCTTTGGTAAGTTCCCAGAGGTCTCCGTGTCCCCCGGAGACATAAAATAGGATTTATGTACTCTGTTTCTCTTAGTCAACGGTGACACAGGACTGCCCACCCGGGTTCATGCATGTACATAGTTTACTGTTCAATGGCGTTCCTGTTCTAGTTTTTTCCTTGTGTCCTGATTTGTGTACCAACTGATGCCAAAGAGGAAGTGCTAGGGGTAAAGCCAGAGTAGCCTAGCACTCCTTCTTTCAGCTGTCATTCAAGTGTCCTGCCTCCTGGAGGATGGAGCTTTACCCCAGAGGTCTCCTGTGTCCCCCTGTTCACTAAGAGAAACTGATTTAACGATGCATACATAAATCCTATTATTGTTGAGGTATAGAGTTGCAGTTCATAATGCAAAAAAAAAAACACCTGACTTACATCGGTTCAATATTCCTGTCATTGTTTGATTACTGTGCTCCTGGCAACTGTTCATCACAGCACGTGGGAGGGAATCTTTCTAATAGTCTGTTAGATCTTTAGGAAGACACAAGTCTGTCAGGCTTCTGCTACTGACCAATTTGAAAAATTCCCTTTAGTTAGTAATTAAATTGCCTTAGTGGCAATAAAGAAAATCTATTGCGAAGTTGTATGGAATCTACATCTACTGATCACCATAAGCTGTAACAGTCATTTATATATTTTAGATAAACAACAAAGCGGCAACTGGGGAAGAAGTGCCTCGTACTATCATTGTCACCACACGCTCACAATATGGACTCCCTGAGGATGCTATTGTATATTGCAATTTTAACCAGCTTTACAAGATTGACCCTTCAACATTACAAATGTGGGCTAATGTAAGTATAAGTTGCTATACCACTGCTGTTTAATAAGGATCTGTTTTTAAGTCCTTTGGTTACTAACTAGTGATGGACAAATCTCACCCGTTTTGATTTGCCAAACACAGAAAATTTCATCAAAATGCATTGAAGTCGATGGGTGTCTAATTTTTTGTCACACAACAATTGTTTCCACCCATCAGACTCTATGGTTGTCATTTTTGCGGTGAATTATTGCTAACTGTTCTTTTTGAAAAGCACTACCTGAAGAAGCTAATATTTTCCTTTCCCACCTTAAAGTGTTATCTAGTGTATATTGGGTCATTTTTGGAGAAAATTAATATGCTTGTTATTGATTTGTACAGGTATGGGATCCGTTATCCGGAAAGCTCTGAATTATGGAACGGTTGTCTCCCATAGACTGCATTTTATCAAAATACCCGACATTTTTAAAAATGTCCTTTTCCCCTGTAATAATAAAACAGTACCTTGTACTTGATCCCAACGAAGATATAATTAATCCTTATTGGTAGCAAGACCAGTCTATTGGGTTTATTTAATGTTTACATGATTTTCTAGTAGACTTAAGGTATGAAGATCCAAATTACAGAAAGATCCATTACCCAGAAAACGCCATGCCCCAAGCATACGGGATAACAGGTCCTATACCTGTACTTAATAGGATAATTTAACTTTAAATGCAATTTTAGTAGGCATGGAGTGATATTTTGAGACATTTTGCAAATATTTAGTTTTTTACACTTTATTTCAGCTATTTCTCTTCTTGTACACTGCTTAACATCAGCATTTTTGTCCTAGATTTTGAAGCGTGTTCCAAACAGTGTTCTCTGGCTATTGAGATTTCCAGCAGTCGGGGAGCCAAATATCCAGCAGTATGCACAGAATATGGGCCTTCTTCAATCCAGGGTCATTTTCTCACCTGTTGCACCTAAGGAAGAACATGTCCGCAGAGGACAGTTAGCTGATGTTTGTTTAGATACGCCACTCTGCAATGGGCACACCACCGGCATGGATGTGCTCTGGGCTGGAACGCCCATGGTCACCATGCCAGGTAAGGAGTGTGCAGAAAGTTTAGGTTTACACAGCAAAGATTGTTTTCATACAGGTAATTTAAGTTTTGATCTAGCTGATAAATATTGGTTGTAGGTGTCTGTAATGTAATACAATTGCAATTATAATAATGGTACAACACGCTGTTGGCTCATGTTAGGTTAATTACATTGTATCTGCTACAACCAGCATTCCTTTGCATACTGCACTTCTGTGGTTCATTTTATTTTATACGACGTTAAACGTATTAGCAGAAGGGCAGTAGTTTTGACACTAGATCCAGGTACTCCTTGCTAACAAGATTACACATACATAAAGACATGGCTGTTGTAATTGGCTTTAATCTTTGTTTCATAAAAATGCTTATTGCCCATTTTAGTTATGAAATTATATGATTTTTGTTTGCCATTGCTTTAGAAACTACTGTGTTTATAAGTTGGTGGTTTCTGCAAGTTAGTCAATTAGATTACAAATACACACATCTAATTCCTGCTTTGCCGGATGTGTAAGCCAAAATAGTTGCCAGTAAAGGGGTGGTACAAAGCTCAGTATTGGGAATAGGCGAATTTGACCATCTGTGAAAATTCACTGAAATGCATTAAAGTCTATGGGTGTCAAATCTACAATTCAAGTCTGTGGGCATCAGTTCCGCTGGAAAACATGTTGAAATAAATTCATGTTAAATTAACTATTGCAGGAGAGTTGTAAGCCTCAAAACAGTAAAATGTGTTTGTGTGGTTTTTTTTTTTTATGTAAGTTAAAAGCATAGCCAGATTGTACTTTTGAAAGAAAAGGCACTTCTCCCCTATAAAATACTATGCATATGTGTGTGCCCAGTGCCAGTACATAACCAAAACACTGTTCAGGGATTTCAGTTTCTTTCTTTTAGCCAGCACCTTCATTGTAGGAAACAATCGTGCCCTTTAAATAAGGAGTTTGGGATCTACTTTTAGTCATGATTTCCCATTATGATCTACATCCATAAAAGCATTGTTTGCATTCCTTTCCATGGAAAATATTACTTAAATATTGATTTATGGGGAAATGTATATTGCTATATTGAACAAACCACTATTTCTTATGTAACCATAACATAATAAATGTCAATGAAAAGAATGAAACAGGAGGGAAATTTAGACAGGCTGTTGACAGTGTCTTGTGATCTACTGATCACCAGCTAAAGTTCTGCTGGTAGATCCCGATCAACCTTTTGGGCACCCCTGCTTTAAATAAACATCAGCTGCAAATCTAAGTCTTCTAGCTGTCAGACCCACTTGGGAACAATTGCTCAGTTTTTTTTTTTTTTTCTTCATAGTATATTTTCAAAAATGTGTTTAAATTCAATGACTTGCGTTTTTTTCATCTGTAAGGTAACCTCTCTTGGCTTTAGATTACTTGCTTTTCGCCATGTTTCCTGGTATGGTTAACGTTTGCTGCATTTCCCTTTCTGTAGGTGATACACTTGCATCAAGAGTGGCTGCTTCGCAGCTTACATGTCTTGGCTGCCCTGAGCTAATTGCTAAAAGCAGGCAAGATTATGAGGATATTGCTGTGAAACTGGGAACTGATCTGGAATAGTAAGTTGAAAGTATTGTGGATATTGATTTTATTGCAATCCAAAGAAGATGGAATTCAGTTCTTCTTTTCTGTTACATAAGCTTTCTGCCCATCTATTTGGGTGCATATTCACTTACCAAACCTCACAAATATCCATTCTTCTCCCTACAGCTTTAAAGGGATTGTTTGTTCTTTAGCTGGTATCAGGTCAAATCCAGCTAGTTTTTGTGGTTCTGAAGTCAGACTTAGACAGTGTATGTGCACAATGTCCCATGGGAAATCTGTGCATAAAGCTTAGTATGTTCAGTGACACAAACATCATATGGTGTAGTGGATAGACTGGCCACCTTCAACAATACTCCTGCCAAATGCAAGCATACTGATTCCAAGACTATGCTCTCTGTTTAGTTCTAAACTGTGCTTCATATTAGTCCTTTATCTTCTAGCATAGAAAATATCAATCATAGCTTACATCTAATAAAAGTGCTACTATTGCTCCATGCATGTTCAGACCTAACATATTTTTTGGAAGATGGCATAGCAGAGACATGACGGTGGCCACAATCTTTGGATTTTAAAGCTGGGTATGTAAAGGAAAAGAGGAAATGTCATCCATATACTCTGTGACACAGCAGAGGGAACATATCATCCCTTGTTGTCCGTGAAGGGCATATGGTGATACACACTTCAAAACGTTTTTGGGGAAAAGGGTCTGAACTTTTCCTGGTGTGGGTACTCCTCGCCTACAGCTGGCTATTTTTAAAAGGTTAGTGGTTGTTTTCTTCCTTATTTAAGTGAAACTAGTCTGCAACATACACATAACCAGCCACATTTCTGGTTTCAATATATTTTTGGTTATTTAAGTGTAAGTGCAAGAACAGCGGGCCATTGATTTTGTGCCGGGAGATGTTGCACTTTAGGGCATGCTGGGCATTGGGTGCCATTTTTTCACCCCAGCCTTTCTCAGGTGTAATCTGTCTAGTTATAATTTCACAATCTGTCTTTATTAATCAAATTAAACCTTCTTTTCTGCAGCCTGAAAAAGATCCGGGCTAAAGTCTGGAAGCAAAGGATATCCAGCCCACTTTTCAACACCAAACAATACACAATGGATTTGGAGAGATTGTATTTACAAATGTGGGAGCATTTTGCCACTGGAAACAAACCTGATCATCTCATCAAGCCTGTGGAAAACACAGAATCTGCTTAACTCTCTGGCCAATATATTCTGAGCCAACAAACACATTGGAGGACAGCACACATTTAACCGGGCTTTCCATGCGACAAAAGGAAGTAATTTAAACACTTGTTGGTCTTTAGACTTTTAGTTTTGCTCTTTTGGTAAACCTTGCAAGATCTTGCAAGTTGCCATCCAAATGATGCCATGGCCAGTTTTACTTGTTCATGTACATATTTAGCCTTGTATTGCAGTATATTTGGAATTTGAGCTTTTAAACCGATAAATTTGTATTTGTGTCTGCTAGCTCAAAAATTACAGCTTGATACTCTTCGCTAACTGTGCAGGTTAAAAGATAAAAAAAAATCACAAAGCATCATTAATGGTGTTCTAGTCCTTTTTTTATAGGTTTTATAAACCGCTTGTAGCCTTTTAATGTCTGGCTTCTGTTTACAAGCAAACTGGTCAGTGTGTATTTTGGTGTAGATGAGATGTCTTTAACCATCCCCCCCATTAATGTCTCCTTTATTTGATTTTCCTACTAGACTATTTGTGTCTTGAATTAATCCTTGTGTTTAGTACAATGAGATACGCGCAGCATTGTCCTTTGTGCTGCTGATCTGTGTACAATTGCAGAAGGTCAGTGTGTGGTATTTGTTTGAGAAAATATACACAATATTTTTCTGTGTATGTACCTTTTAAATCTTGCACGCAGCCCACTTCCTGAAATGATTCACTCGTGGAATGATGGGAGACGAACGAAAATTGACTTGTTGATCTTGTATGGATGTGAAATGCATTGTTTGTGTGAAAGATAAGCATGTGCTCTGATTCTGTAGGAATAAAAATGCCTCTGCACAATGTTGATTTGATTTAATTAAATAGTTCACCTTGTGGATTTTTTTTTTTTTAAAGTTGTTGTTGGAAATTACTCCGTTTCAGATGTATGGATTTGAGTTTCTTTGCTCAGTAAACTTTTCAAGTGAAAACTTGTTTGTTTTTTTTGGGAGGGGTAATAAGGATGCTTTTCATGGCACAGCAATTGTTATCTTGGTTTGTTGGCATCATCACCTTCTCAGTGGCTGCCATAAATCTATATCAAGCATAGGAGTTCTGAATCCACACTGGTTATGCTTGCCAGAAATTATAGTTAGAATATCAAAATGGAATATGTAGTCCTAATCGGCTATGAAATAAGACCCAGAGATTATTTGGGGCAGCTTCTCTTCTTTTCTGAACATCATATATTTGGGTTTCACTTAGGGTTACCAGTCAAGGTCAGGGCCAGTGTTACCCATTTACCGGTAATTTATTTGCCAGTATGTTTTAAATCCTAACCCCCCCCAAAGTCCTTTCACCACTTTCATAAATCCTGTTTACTCACCTAAGCCGTAGTGCAGCAGTCCTTTCTTGGTGGAGTCTGATCCAGAATGTCAACTCCACCCTCAAAATGCCACAACCTCACCCAGTCTATCCCCCCCCCCCCCCCAGTAAGGCCCGAAGAAAAAGGTGGTAACCCTTGTTTCACCATGGCCAGAGTCCAGGAGAAGTCCTGTCCTGTTCTAGTGACCAATGGTGAACTGTGAGATACCGAAGAACAAATGAGAAACCAACCGTTAAACTCTGGAACAAGGAGATAAAGCCCTTGTAAGATGTGCACTTCAGGTATTACTTACAGAGCTGCTGTAATTCGGCAAAGGGGGAAATAGTTTGGTAAATTCTCTGGATTATTTATGCTCTAAGACCAGCACTCAAATTTTTCAAAAGGACAACAATAAAAAGATATTCAGTTAAATGTCAAATCCAGCAGGAATCCGCAGTCCTCCCCCAGCAGCCAGATCTCCCAATTTGCACAATTTCTTGCACACTTGTTTTAGTCTCCTTCTGTAAAGGTCTGTTGAGCAATATGTGTGTGTAGGGGGAACATATGGGAAACTGGGAGTTTTGGCAGGAGGAGAGCTAATGCAACTGTACATGAGGTCAGATCCAGCATTGCAACAAATACTGAATGCCAGAGATATTGCTTTCAGAAAAAATATTTTCAAATAACCTTAACATAGTTTATATTGTTTTATCCAGTCATGAGAAAAAAAATAAGACCACCAATAAAAAGCCTGTGTGTGTTTTTGTAACATTCCTGGTCGCATGGATATTTAATCTCAATTTTAACAATATTAGGAGATTTGTGAAATATCATTAAACAATTAAAACTGAAGAAAAGACCTCAAAATCTTCCATAAAATGTCATTTTACAAAAAATGCCATTTCTGGTGAGGAATAAACACCCACACATTTATTCCCACTTATAATGGTTCAAATCCCACACAGGTGTTTCGCATCAGGTGCACATTATTAGAATATTGTTATTCAGCATTTTGTAGGTTTGCCCTATTTAAACCTCGGCCATTTAAATTGGAGTGTTCCTGACTGACATAGTGAACACCATGGCGAGATCAAAAGAACTGTCTGGGGCCTTCAGAAAGAAGATTGTAGCCGCTTATTAGTCTGGTAATGGATTTAAAAGGATCTCAAAAGAATTTGAAATCAGCCATTCCACTGTCCAGAAAATAGTCAACAAGCTGAGGACTGTCAAAACAACTGCCAAACATGCCCAGGTCTGGCCGTTCAAGCAAGTTCACCCGGAGAGCAGACTGCAAGATGCTGAAAGAAGTCTCCAAAAACCCTAAAATGTCATCATGGGACCTACAGCAGGCTCTTGCTACTATTCATGTGAAAGTGAATGCCTCTACAATCAGAGACTGCACAACTTTAACTTGCATGGGAAGTGTGCCACGAGCAGAGGCAGGCCGGGCACCCTAGGCAGCCCAGCCGGCTAGCTTGTCCCTATTTTACACGCATGCATAGCAACGCCGCTTCCATTCATATGCTCAGCAAGGCCACTTGAGCACCTGTGCATGGGGTACATAGCACAAGCAAAATTCCAGGTAAATCCAGTCTAGAGGTAGGCAGAAGAGGTAGCTGCCCAACACCCCCTAATTGTTGCACCCTAGACAGCATGCCTCTTCTGCTTACCCCTAGTTCTGGCCCTGGCTATGAGGAACCCCTTTGCTCTCTAAGAGAAACATCAAGGCCAGACTGTCTGTTCTTTCTGGCAAACCAGAACTTTTGAAATAATGTTTTTTTGACAGGCGAGTCTAAAATTTCATTATTTGGACACCAGAACAGAGGACATGTTTGGTGAAAACCAAATACAGCATTCCAGGAAAATAACCTCCTACCAACTGTGAAGCATGGAGGTGGACGTGTCATGATTCGGGTATGACCTGGCTAGCATCATAGAATCCACAATGAATTCTACTGTGAATCAGAGGGTGCTTGAGGAACATGTCAGACCTTCTGTAAGAAAATTAAAGCTGAGGTGGGAACTGGGCCCTGCAACATGACAATGACCCAAAACATACCAGTCAATCCACCTAGAACAGACTGAAAACAAAGAAATGGAGAGTCCTGATCCCATTGAGATGATGTGGGATGACTTGGAGGCTAACCATGCAAGAAAATCTCTCACAGCTGAAAAAGTCTGCTTTCCACAGACCAATGTCAGAGACTGGTAGGTAGCTACAAGAAGTGTCTCAGTACAGTTATTTCAGCCAAAGGGGGTAACTCTAGCTATTGGGGGGGGAGGTATCCTAAATGTTTCCTTCTTTAGAATACACATTTTTGTTGATATATTTGTTTAATGAGCAAATCAAGGTTCATTTTTGTTTTTTACCTGCAATAAATTCATTTCATTTTCCAGAGTTAAATAAAAAGATTAGACCTTGATATGTGAACATTTCTTAATAAAGAACTTGTAATTTGTCTTAAAGTTTTGGTTTTTGTAGGCAAAATGTAAGTTTTTTTTTTTTTTTTTTTAACATATGAAAACACTGCCAATTATCAGGGAAGCCTGTCATTCAGGAAGTCACATGGGAGGGCATTGTTATATGTGAATTTCCAAAATATTTTGGTTACAACAAGGTAAAATGCTTCTTTGTATCTCCCGTGTAAGTGAGGTTTTTCTGTAGTTTGGATGTTCACATCTTGGCTCTACTAGAAATTCATATAAACATTAAATAAACCCAATAGGCTGGTTCAGCTTCCAGTAAGGATTCATTATATCTTCGTTGGGATCAAGTACAAGGTACTGTTTTATTATTGCTGAGAAAAAGGAAATCATTTTTATTAATTTCAATTATTTGATTAGGAGACAACCTTTCCGTAATTTGGAACTTTCTGGATAACGGAAATGATGTAAGTCTACATTTTGGTCTTACACAGTGGACCTTTCTCAAGTTATTACATCCCCCGTGTAGAACCAAATTCTTGAGTTACACAATTAAAAAAAATATATATATATATATATATATTGTCTAATAAAAGGGCAACCGAGATTGGGAGTTTTACTTTGAAAGCAGCAAGTAAGTTGCAGGTAAAACTTAGTCCCTTTGTAAAATGTATAAGCAATGGAATTCTTAATGAATCAGATGAAAATTGAGCGTAGGACTGGGATGACTTTGACGTAGTTGGTCAGCTTAAATATATTGCAATATATGGACAAACAATCCCTGTTGTTTAAAGGGTAAGGCATTTTAGTAGCTGTATGCACAGAATGTCTCAATGTCTTAAATATATTGATAATGGGTTGAGTGCAGAGGACCTCTTGTATTTGTGTGTGTGTATATATATATATATATATACTTACGAGACTTAGGGTGCACACCCCCAATGTGCCTGGACTTCTGGTTTGTGGATTGTTTGTATGCTCCTGACGAAGATCCCTGTGGGGGATCGAAACGTTGAGGCCAATAAAGATTTGTTTCTACTTTTTCTAAAGAACCCTGTGAGTGCCGCTACATTGTCTCGCTATATATATATATATATATATATATATATATATATATACTATTATTTAAAAGAACAGTCAAACTATGTGCAGATTGTTAGTGGAAAGCTTTTTATGTCACAAACAAGGGGGAAGGCATGGGATTGTATTTATCTTGCAAGGAATAAAAACAGTAACAAAAATGTTCACTACAAATCCAATTAATTGAGCTCTTGATGAACAAGGGCATATAATGTGCCATATTGCTAATCAAGGAATGTTCTATAGACTTCAGCAGAACAACACAGGAGGATGCTCTGAATAAACTGTGAGCTCTTGATTCACAATAGACACACACACACTATAGAATGGAAAATTCTAGTCTGTATGTAAAAATGAGTTAATGGACGGAACCTTCATTTTATAGATAGAATGTAGGCTACACATTTAACTATAAAATGGCATGTTGTCTTCTTATTCTTTTCCACTTTCTTCCAAATCATAACAAGAAAACTGGAAACATTGATACTATTGGTGCCACACACAAATCCATGGAAACCACAAGGTGCTATATTTGTTATATCTTATATATGTTAGGGAATCTTACTGAAAAGACAAAGCCGAATCCCCAACCGATCCTGAATTTGGCTTTGTCTTTTCAGTAAGATTCAGAGTTAGCAAAATCCAAGTGCCTAACAACTGAATCCACACACAACATAGTAATTTAAGTTGAAAAAAAGACACATCCATCACGTTCAACCTACCTTACTGCTAGTTGATCCAGAGGAAGGCAAAAAAAGCCTTTCCAATTTGCCTCAGAGGGGGAAAAATTTTCTTCCTGACTCCAAAAATGGCAATGGGACTAGTCCCTGTAACCCTGTATTCCCTCACTTGCTAAAAAGCCATCCAACCCCTTCTTAAAGCTATCTAATGTATCAGCCAGTACAACTGATTCAGGGAGAGAATTCCACATCTTCACAGCTCTCACTGTAAAAAACCCCTTCCGAATATTTAGGTGGAACCTCTTTTCTTCTAATCGGAATGGGTGACCTTGTATCAGCTGGAAAGACCTACTGGTAATTAAAGCATTAGAGAGATTAATATATGATCCCCTTATATATTTATACATAGTTATCATATCACCCCATAAAAGATAATTCAACCATGTAAAAAAAAAAAAAAAACATACCATCCCCACCCCACGTAGACCCTCCCCCCAGCCTAACTGCCCCCCTGGGGAAATGCCCCATACTTTATGTTTACCCCTCAGCGCAGATTCAGGCAATGGAGCTCCATGCAGCAATCTTCAACTGCTTTGGGGGACTGGGGAGTTTGGCAATTTCAGTGCATGCAATGTTGTTGTGAACCAGCAAAATGCTCCAATTGCGCATGTGCCACCACGCCCATCTCCCAGTCAGCTTACTGAAGACCCGGTAGATTGCTGCATGGAACTCTGCTTCATGGATCTGCGGCGATGGGTAAGTATGGGGCATTTCCCAGGGGGGGGGGCTATGTGGGGTGAGGGGTACGGGTTTTGTATTAACAGGGTTGTATTCTCCTTTAAGTGCCTCTTCTCCACTGTGAACATCCCCAACTTGGCCAGTCTTTCCTCATAGTCTTTTCCATACCTTTTACCAGCTTAGTTTCCCTTCTCTGTACCCTCTCTAATGCAATAATATCCTGTGTGATTGATGGAGACCAAACCTGTTTGGCATATTCTAGATGGGGCCTTACCAGTGCTCTATACAGTTCAAGAATGACCCCTTTTAATAAATCTCAAGAGCTTATTTGCCTGTGATGCTGCTGATAACAAGGAAGTCAAATTTTTGTAACTGCATGCTGTGAATATGGTTCTTTTTGTCTCTAGGTTCCTTTAGGACCACTTTAACTAGAGGCAGATTCTTCTTCTTTTTTTTTTTTCTTCAAATTGCAAGTTTATTTTGCATTGACAAAGCATAGTCATATAGAGAACCCAAGTCTACATGCTTAATAGCATACTGTATAAAACGTTCAATAAGTACAATCATGTGGAAAAGGACACATGACATCAATGCAGTTATACGTTTACGTTATATTGAAAAGAAAGAGATTGTGTAAAAGAGAATAATGAAACAAGATAAATGTGTACATACAGTACATAAAGAGCAAAAAACATGGTACATGTTTGTTTATGGAGTGTCCTTCCCCTGCTAAGTGAGCAGAAACAAAAATGAAAAAGGAAAAGTCTCCGCCACAGATATTATTTGAGACTCTACATATGAAAGAGAGACCCATCCTGCCCACATTGTCTCCAGCATTGTGGAGGCTACTGAGGATTAATGGTTGCCAAACGTTTTGGGGTTAGATGCCACCTATGGGTGATGTTGGTATGTGTCTCTATATGATTGGTGCAGGCAGTGGCTCCTTTAGCTGCTGAGAGACTTTGTTGCCACTGAGCTGGAGAGAGGTGGAGTTGAAGATCATTTTCCCACTTTTGCATATATGGTAATTGCTGTTTATAGCATTCTGAGATAATAGCTTTACTGTTCCATGCTTTGCCACATATACGTTCCATATCTTTGTTGTACTGAACTTGTCTTTCTCGTGAGGCCTCAGTTCTCAGGAGATGAACTATTTGTAGATCGGTGTAATACTGGGGTTGTGGTAGGTCAAATCTTTCCTCTAGGTCTTTGAACCTTTTCAGTGAGTTTGCAAAGTAGAGTTGGCCAATATTTTTGATCCCTCTGTTTTCCCATTTCTTGAAGATTAATCCTTGGGGAAGCCAATTCTTTTTGTCTTATCTGGGCAATTAGTATGTCAGGTCTCCCTTTTCTTGAGCAGATTTTTTATTTTTACCAATATTTTCTGTTATTGTGTGTGTACAGATCTGTAGTAGATGTGAAGTATTGATACCAGATTCCAGTGATAAAGACTGAGAATCGTATATTGGATTTCAGGGTATCTTTGTGTTTTTGTATGTATGCAATCACAAGGTTAAGATATTACACACTGAAGAGCAGAGGTCTTCTATTTGGGTTCTTGCCCCATGTACGATCCAACATTTGTTTGGACTGCCTTAGCCCACAGTTTGGAAGCCACTACATACTTGCCCCAGTCAGTAACTAACAATATCACTTGCATACTTAATGGATGGAAAGCAAAAACTACTATGGATATGTTAAAGGGCAAGGAAAATCTAAAATAGAATAAGGCTCTAAATGCAGTATTTTGTATACTAAACATAAACATTAACTTACTGCACCACAAGCCTAATCAAACAAATGATTTATGCTTTCAAAGTTGGCCACAGGGGGCTGTCATCTTGTAACTTTGTTATACATCTTTGCAAGACTAGACTACATACACATGCTCAGTGTGGTCTGGGCTTCTTAGGAGTCGTCATAAAAGATCAAAAAACAAAGCTGCTTGAGTTCTGCATGGCTGGTAAGTAAGGCGGGGGCTCCCCCTGCTGTACATAAGTATGATTGTTTCCCTGCCAAAATTTAGGGACCGTCTGACAATTCCTATCCTCAGCACTAAACGAAGGGAGAATTTCACTGCATACAGTCAGGTTTCTTATAAAAAAAAGTACAGATTTTTAAATTAAAGTATATTGGAGATAGATTTCTTTTTCATTAAGGAAAGTAAAAATGGGATTTTATTTCTTTGCCTTTCCTTGCCCTTTAAGTCAATTTGTTCCAACAAATCTGACAGACACAAAACTGATAATGTAAATCTGCCACTGATCTGTCTACTGTGCAGGGGCACTGACAGATAAAG
The DNA here is from genome assembly GCA_024363595.1 of Xenopus borealis. Classification (NCBI taxonomy): domain Eukaryota; kingdom Metazoa; phylum Chordata; class Amphibia; order Anura; family Pipidae; genus Xenopus; species Xenopus borealis. Next base: position 21,970,919 of record CM044446.1, read on the forward strand.
TTACCCAGACAGAAAAAAAGCTGAATCTAGCATATATACGGTCCCCTAAAGATATGCAGATCCAGATTTGTAGCAAAGCCACATTCATTCATTACGTGCTTTTCTGCTGGTATGAGTGGGATTGGCATCGGCCTTACTATATATTTGAGTGGGATTGGCACCGGCCTTACTATATATTTGAGTGGGAGTGGGATTGGCACCGGCCTTACTATATATTTGTATTTTCCCTATTAATAAAATTAGGATCAACCATGATTTTTACCAGCCAGGCTAGTAAAATGCCATCCATGTGGAAAACCTGGTTACCTGCGGGTATGGTTGCCACCTTTTGCAAGAAAAAATACCGGCAGGTGGGGGGCGGGGCCAAAAAGGAGTGTGACGTGACGCAAAAAGGGGCGTGACGTGCCTCAAAAGGGGTGGAGCCACAGCGAGCGATCTCTGAAGACGCGAGAAAGGTACGTTTTTGTAGGATTTCAGGCAAGGCAAGGGCCTTTTTTAAGGGGTATTACAAATTTACCGGCAGCTACATTGCCGGTAAATTTGTAATACCGGACCCGGCCTTGGCTAGTGTTTTACCGGCTAGGCCGGTAAAATACCGGCTGGGTGGCAACCCTACCTGCATGCAAAAACCTGCGGTACCCTGCGGGTTGCAGGTAGAATTTCCCGGTGCAGGTATAAATATGGGTAGGCGGTTCTGCTGGGTTGCGGGTCAGGCTGTGGGTCTTCTCAATAGCAATTTTTACTTATTTTTCTGACCACGACTACTTCCGATGATGTCACTTCCGGTTACAATTAAAGCACTTCCTGAGTCTTGATTGGCAGCATGACAGCACTTCCAGATTCTGCTGGGTTGCGGATAAGGTACTTGCAGGTCGGGTAGCGGGTCCAGGCAGGTAAGAATGCGGGTTACAGATTACAGATTGCAAAAAATGGACCCATGCAGGACTCCATCACAAATATCAATTATTCTCCCTGCAGCTTTTCAGGGATCTAAGAGATAGCTGGTGTCAGGTCAGATGCATCTAATCTTTGTGTTTCTGGAGTCTTGGACAATGCATATAAACATACATAAATGCACATAAAGCTCAGTAAGTTTCAGTGACACAAACATCATGTGGCGTCGTAGATCCAGACTGACCGTCTTCAACAATACTCTTGCCAGGTGCTAGCATACCGATTCCAAGGGTATTGTCCCAGTCCTACAGTGTGTGCTGCACTTCCTATTAGTCATGTATCTTCCAGCATAGATCCAAAAGAGCATGCATACACCTAGTGAAAGCGCTACTATTGTAGTTTGGATGGTGGCATAAAGGATACAGCACGGGAAATGGATCCCTTGTTGCCTGTGGAGGGCAGCCTGGCTATACACATATGGTGATTCCATACCTCCCAACAGTCCCTTTTTTGGATGGACAGTCCCTCTTTTGAGAGCTCAACCCGCAGTCCTTCATTTGTACTGGAAAGTCCCTCTTTTCTCTGCACTGAACAACCAGAAAAAGAAACAAAGTTTCTAACTTAATTTGATTTTGGCAGAGAGCTCAGAACAGCTAACAGGTGCAACTAAGATACTTTGTAACAACTTTGAGATACGAAAATAAGTAATTGTAACAGTTTGGACAAGGATACATATTTTCAAATTTTCATAGACTGCCAAATTTTGTAAAATGAAAATGGTAATTAGGGGGTGAGGCCACAAAAATGGGCGTGGTCAATTAAGCCACGCTACAGGAAAGAAAAATTTTTTGTCCATCTTTTTACTTCCAAAATGTTGGGAGGTATGCCCATTCTGCTTCATGGAAAATTTTGAAAAGGCTTATTTTCACATTTATTAATTAAATTGTTTAGACTTTATTCACGGCAAGTGCCTCTTGGCTTAGCTAAATTGGCTAGTTTTGAGAATTATACCTGGCAACCCACCAAACCATGCTGTACGTTATGGTATCTGGTGCATTCACGCAGCTTCGCCTGCCAACCGCAAGACGGCGATATTCGCGCGTTTCCTACGGAAGCCGGTACGTTTTGTAATGCTTGGGAAAGATGGCGGAGGCAGCAGAGCCTGAACCAGGGAAGCTGTCGGAGCTGCTAGAAAAGGGCTGGCGATTTTTGGATGAGGTAGAAGTGAGCAGCGAGCCGGCCGGATCCCATGAACTCCAGGACAAAGTAAAGAAAGGAATCGAGTTGTTGGAGCAGGCCACGCGGATGGTCGCCCAACTCGATTTGTTCAGGTAGAGACTGCGGGCAGATTTAGTAGAAATGGGCGTGATAGAGTGGGCCTGAAAGGTGTAAGGAGTGTTGTTAGCGCTGCTTGACCTGGGTTCTGTTTAATAGTCCTCTAGCCGGCACTAAATTGCTATCCATAACTATCCATAACTACAGCAGCACTAGAAATATAAATGTATGAGGTATTGGCTTCTGCTTGTGCTTCCCCCAGTGGGTGAACTTTAACCTATAGCCTAATGGATATTGTAGGAGCAAAGCTGCACTTCTTTCTCATGATTCTCTTTTCATTGTGTAGAATTGAAGGGAGGGTCTCATCACTGGATATACTTATGTGGCTCTGTTGTAAACATAAAATCTTCAAAGGTGCCTCCCCCTTTTTTTCTGCTCAATAAAATGTGTAACTGCTTTGCTGATTATGTAAATATATGATGAATGTGTGCGCCATGGGCTATCGGTGTTTAAAGTAGTTAAAGGACCAGTAACGTGTTTGTATACATTGAATAAAAACACCACCAAGACAACTGAAACTCTAAAATCTCAAAGTCTTTATTAAGAAACAACTTACAAAAACTCTGCTTGCGTCCTCTTCAGAAAAGGCGATTGTGCAATCCATCATGTGGCACTCGATTTCTCCTCCGTGTTTCCTTATAGGAGATAGCCTGGGAGGAGAAATCATCGCCCGCTCGCCTTTTCTAAAGAGGAGTGCAAGTGGAGTTTCCATAAGTTATATGTAAATATAGACTTTGTGTTGGGTTTTTTTTTTTTTTTTTAAGGGATTTAGAAGGGATACTATTATGATTTTATGGTGTAGTTTATATCTTTAAATTACATTGTTTATACTGCAAATAATTCACTCTACCATAGAAAATTTAATTCCTAACCCAACAAGTATATAATTTGTTTTATTGGTGTTTAGGCAGCCATCTCAGGTAATTTTCCCTGGCCATGTGCTTTCAGAAAGAGCCAGCACTTTAGGGTGGAACTGCTTTCTGGCAGGCTGTTGTTTCTCCTACTCAATGTAACTGAATCAGTGTCACAGTGGGACCTGGATTTTACTGTTGAGTGCTCTTCTTAAGATGGCCATACACGGTGAGTGGGCCATCGGGGAGAGATCCGTTCATTTGGCAACATCGGCAAACAAGCGGATCTCTCCCCGATATGCCCACCTTGAGGGGTGAGATATCGGGCTGATCCAATTGTGGGCCCAACGATCGGATCAGAGCGGTGCAGATACGGTCGGATCACAGGACTGCATCAACGAACTGATGCGGCTGCAATCCGGCCCCACGCACAGGCTGATAAGCTGCCAACTCAGTCTGTCAGCAGCTTTTATCGGCCATGTATAGCAACGTTTAGATCTACCAGGCAGCTGTTATTTTATGTTAGGGAGCTGCTATATGGCTACCTTCCCATTATTCTGTTGTTAGGCAGCTGGGGGGAAGGATGGGACGTAAAATCACTCCAACTTGCAGTACAGCGATAAAGAGTGACTGAAGTTTATCATAGCACAAGTCACATGACTTGGGGCAGCTTGGAAACTGGCAATATGTCTATCCCCCTGTCAGATTTCAAAATTAAATACAAAAAAATCTTTGCTCCTTTCAGTGCAGGATTCTGCTTGAGCAGCACTACTAACTGAAAAAAAAAAGTTTTTCTATGACAATCCCTTTTAAACATAATGTGCTGTTGCCCTGCGCTGGTACCACGGGTATTTTTTGAGTCAGAAACACTACAGTTTATAGTATATATAAATACGCTTCTGTGGACATGGGAGCAGCCATTTAAAGGAGAAAAGGTCCAGATAGCAGATAAACTCTGTAGCATATAATGGTGTTCTACAGCATGGGTTCACAACCTCCAGGCTGCAGACAGTCCTGGACTGGGCCTCCAAGCCTAGCCTGAAATGAACAAGTCCCACCGAATTGGACTCTGACCCCCCGGTCCTTGAAAGATTTTTGCCTCAACACTGGACTAAAAAAGGTTGGAGTTAACACAGGTTAACCTGTGTTATTTAGCCATATTTCAGTTGCCTCCATTGCCACACAGCTTATTTATATACACAGTAGTAGATTTGTTTTACCAGTGCAGGGCAGCAGTACATCATGTTTTAATTACATTTTCTTTTATTGGTGTTAACTGTTCCTTTAACTAATTTAGCTGTGAGACCCCACTTCCCCCAACAGGACTGTAAATTAGTGTTGTCAAGCTAACTCAAAAGCTACATATAAATTTACAATGGCAGCCAGCTATAAATGGCAACAATTAAAATGAGGTTGTGGTGATGCTTCACATTTGATTCATTTTGTTGTTCTCTCTTACAGTCGTAATGAGGATCTGGAAGAGATTTCATCCCCAGATATCAAGTACCTCCTCCTACCAGCGCTGCTGGGGGCCTTGACATTGAAGCAGACAGGTCTCAGTAAGAGACAGCAACACCTGGAAGCGGCACGCTCCTATTTCTTGGACTTTCTGACGAGGTGCCATGACTACAAAGTGTCCAATTTTGATCTCTCCAACCAGAGTACAGGGGCCATCCAAGGAGAGCAGGAACCAATCAACATGATGCGCCCAACTCCAGCTCCCAACCTGACTGCTATGGCTATACAGAGGCAGGCAAAGATTGAGAGGTTGGAATATGGCCTTTTCATAGTCAAAACAAACGCTTGCTGATTATCTGGGTGCAGATTACTGATAAGAACATAAAACTGTCAATAATGGTTTGTATCTATATCAGAGGACCCAAACTTTTTTTTTTCCGGCAGAGAACTACATTAAAGGAATTGTTCAGTATAAAAGTAAAAGCTGGGTAAATAGATAGGCTGCGCAAAATAAAACATTTTTCAATATAGTTAGTTAGGCAAAAATGTAATGTATAAAGCCTGGAGTTGTATAAATGCTGGAGTGACTAAGTCTAACATAACAGAACACTACTTCTTGCTTTTCAGCTCTCTTTTGTTTACACTGACTGGTTACCAGGCAGTCACTGACTAACTCAGAGTTAGAGAGCTGAAAAAGCGGGATGTTGTGTTGTATTCAGTTATGTTAGACATCCAGTCACTCCAGCCTTTAAACATTACATCTATTTACCCAGTTTTTAGTTTTACCCTGAACTGTTCCTTTAAAATGTAAAAAGAGTTCGGGAGCGACACAAGCATGAAAAAAGTCCTAGGGGATGTCAAAAAAGGGTTGTGATTGGCTATTGATAGCACAACAGGAATCTGGCAGCCTATAGGAGCCTCTGTTTGGCAGCAAGGGTTTTAACCAACCAAAACTTGCCTACAAGCCAGAAAAAGAACCACCTGATTTGAGTCAACTGAGAGCAACATCCAAACGGTTGGTGAGCAGGCCCAGACTGGCAATCTGTGGGTTCTGTCAAATGTTAGAGTGGCTGCCATAAGATGCTATAGAAAGTCACTATTTAGTGGGCTGATGGGGAGCTGATTGGACCTCTCTGTGCTTGGAATGCCAGGACCTATTTTGACTCCCAGTCCAGACCTGTTGGTGAGCAACATGTTGCTCATGAGCCACTGGTGGGGATCACTGGCCTGTATAGTAGCATTATCCACATCCACCAGATAACATAGACATATAGCATAGCTCTGTATGTGCTGTAAGAAAAATAAAGCTATTGGGGGTTTGTGCCTTACTATGCTGAGTGACGCTGCAGTGACAAGAATGTTAGAGGAATCTACCTGTTACTCTCTACAGGAGGCAGATTTCCAACCTATGTGCAAATTGCATTTCTGCTACTTCAGTCTGCCTCACATACACCTAAAGGTGGTCATAGACGCAGAGATCTGCTCATTTGGCTGTGTCGCCGTCATTGAGGTTGGCAATATCGGCCCTAGGGCCCAACGATCGGATCATAATGCATCCGAAACGGGCACAGATGCGGCTGGATTTTTTAACCTGCCCGATCGAGATCAGGGGAAGCCTGTCGATGGCCCCACACACGGGCCATTAAGCTGCCGTCTGCAGCTTTTATCAGCCCGTGTATGGGGGCCTTAAGGCACACTAGTGTTCCCTCCACTTTTCTCTGCCTAATTAATATTCATGAGAATGCTCAGCTGTGTGTAGCAGCACACAAGCACAAACTGTCCTTTTCAATGCAAAACTAACGTCCGAGCACCCGCTTCTCTCCATCTCATTAAAGGGGTTGTTCACCTTTGAGTTAGTTAACTTTTAGTATAATGTAGAGAGTGAAATTCTGAGACAATTTGCTACTGGTTTTAATTTTTTACTGTTTGTGGTTTTATAGTTATTTAGCTTTTTATTCAGCAACTCTCCAGTTTGCAGTGTCAGCAATTTGGTTTCTAGGGTACAAATTACCCTAGCAACCCTGCATTTATTCGAATAAGAGACTGGAATATGAAGAGGAGAGGGACTGGATAGAATAAGTAATAAAAAGTGGCAATAACAATACATTTGTAGCCTTACAGAGCATTTGTTTTTTGATGGTGTCAGTGACCCCCATTTGAAAGCTGCAAAGAAACGGAAGAAAATTGCAAATCATTAAAAAAACTATGAAATATAAATAATGAAGACCAATTGAAAAGTTTCTTAGAACTGGCCCTTCTACAATATACTAAAAGTTCACTTGAAGGTGAACCACCCCTTTAATATTTATTAGGCGTCAGGAACTCTAGTGTGCCATTTGTCTCTCCTACTGAGTTGTAATGGGTTTATAAACAATAGGAGCCTTATGGCAGTCGATAAAGAGCAAGGGCACATTCTCAGCAGGGACAAAGACAAAAAATATATCAAATTACAACAGTTTAAAAAGTCTGAAAATTGTTTGGAAAGTAAACAGTTCCTTTAACTCAGGAGTGTCCATACTTTGCTAATGTGGGGTTTACTATACGTGATGATCTACATCCATAACAGCATTGTTAGCATTCGGTTCCATGGACAGTAGAACTTAAATATTGATTTATGAGAAAATGTATATTGTTATATTTACCAAATAATTATGATTTAGCAGTTTGTTGACAGTGTCTTGAGATTTACTGATCACCAGCTAAAGATCCTGATCTACCTTTTGGGCACCCCTGCTTTAACTGAATGCAGAACCACTTTGTTTCATTCTGTTACTGTTGTTGATCAAGTGTGTAAGAAGAGGTGTTCTTCGTATAAATCTGAAAACAACCTTTGTGATTTTTTTTTTTTTTTCTTCATGCTTTTCCTGTCATGTATAAACTAAAGGTTGTGTGTGGCTAATTCCCAATCCCTCTTATCCCAGATATAAACAGAAGAAGGAGTTAGAGGGTCGTCTCTGTGGCCTACAGGAGGCTGTTAGGAGCGGATCTGCTGATGACGAACAAATCAGAGAGTTTTACCTTTTACAGCTCCAGCGTTGGGTGTGCACTGCATTGGAGGAGATAGAGAGCATAGACCAGGAGCTGCCAATGGTGAAGGCAAGAGAAGCAATAAATAAGGTGAGTGAGTGACAGGGATAATCACACTCTCCTGGACAGAGAGAAAGTAGCCTTGTTCTCAGAACAACAGCACTGACCTAGGATCCATGTTTAGTTATTATATTCGCTGGAATCTCAACCCCCCTCCAATAGCTCATTCTTTTAAACAAAACAACAACTTTTGTTCATTATATTGCAATATTGTAATGCTGACCAACGACATCAAACTCACTGCTATCTAGATTATACTATAAATTGCTCACTGTAAGGAGCGGATATACACACCTTTACTTTGAATAACAATCTTGTTAAAATTTCATCATGGAAGGATGTGCAGGATTATTATGTGATTTATACTGTTGCACCCCTGCTTGGTCTTCCCAGTTGAAGCTGCATACTGTGTCCTGGCTGGAATCAACTTTGATGGAATATCATGCAGTTGACCATATAGCACTGACATTACTAAATCACCATGGGATATTTGGTGCATGGCTGTGGCCGTTATTCAGAGATGACTCCTCTGCTGATACCTTCATTTTAAATCCAGTCAGGGACCAGAGAACATCTATGGGGAGCTCCTATAAAGGGGCAAATTTTGATGACAAAATGACTTTATAGCCAAAAGTAAAACCAATACCATAGAGTATCCATTATTGGCTAAAAAATTAGGGGGGGGGCTTCATGAATGCGTCACAGTGGGACGTGGATGTTACTGTTGAGTGTACCAGGCAGCTGTTCTGTTAGTGAGGAGCTGCTATCTGGTTACCTTCCCATTGTTCAGTTGCTGGGGGAAGGGAGGGGGGTGATATCACTCCAACTTGCGGTAAAGAGTGACTAAAGATTATCAGAGCATAAGTCACATGACTGGGGGCAGCTGGTAAACTGACAATTTGTCTAGCCACGTGTCAGAAGTCAAAATGAAATATAAAAAAATCTGTTTGCTCTTTTGAAAAAAGGATTTCAGTGCAGAATTCTGCTGGAGCAGCACTATTAACTGATGCGTTTGGAAAAAACATTTTATCCCATGACGTATCCCTTTAAGCAAAATCTTGCCATTTTTTTCTCTTAAAGGGATCTGAAATGCCACATCATGCAAGGCCAGCCAGGCCACCAATGAAACCCTTCATCCTGACTCGTGATGCTCTGCAGGCTAAGTATGTGCAGACCTTCTCACCTTTCTAGCTGTTTCTCTTTTACGGCCCTCTCTTCTTCCCTTTACCTGCTAATCTTCCTTTGAAATTTGTTGCCCAATGATCTGTAACTGCACATACTCTTTTTAACTCCCAGGGTTTTCGGGGCAGGATATCCAAGTCTCCCCACTATGACCGTGGATGACTGGTATGAAGAGCACCAGAAGAAGGGATTACTACCTGACCAGAGCGTGTATAGTAAACCAACAGGTATCCTATTCTGCGCTTTACATTAAGGTGTAGCAACAGTTGTTCTAGACCAGGGCTGTGGCCCAGGATGGACATGAATTCTTGAAACACACCTGAGGAAATGTCATAATAGTATAATAAGTCAATTTATTTTAATATCCAGGTGTCCCATATTCCAGTGTATAGCTCCATCTGGTTATCCAATTGGTATTGTAGTTCTTTTATGTGCATTTTCTTTACTTTTACAAATCAAAAGTGTTTATTTCATGTGTGGCCCCAGACAATTTTTCTTTTTCCAATGTGGCCCAGGGAAGCCAAAAGTTTGGACACCCCTGTTCTAGACAGACTGAGAGCGAGCTCTTGGTATCTTATGAAGATATTTCATGTGGTTCATACTATTTTTCAGTGGGGACAATGCTATTCCTCTAAAAGAGCCGTTGTGAGTGTGGAAGAAAGTGTCCATCTCTTGTACCCACTGCATGTTATTGTCTGGTTGTGCTGGGTAGATGTAATATGGTCATGGTTACGAGAGAGATATTGGTATTGGTTGGATGTTGGTACCAAATAGTATGATTACTTTTGTACACACTTTTAATTTCTATCTCTTTCATGTACTGCAGATGAAGAACAGGAAGCTGAATTGAAGGAAAGAAAAGAGGAGCAAGATGATCCCGAAACTTTACAGAAGGCACGGAACTGGGATGACTGGAAAGATAACCACCCACGTGGCTATGGAAACCGCAAGAACATGGGCTGAGTCCACGTTGCAGCTTTTTGCATTATGTTACTATATGGCTCCATTCATCAAGATTCCTGTCACATGGGACTTGGTGTGCAGTGCCACTGTGTGCTTGCCAGATGGGGTCATTCAGCAAACAATAGTGATTTGCGTGCCTTCACTGTGCGATGACCCCATATTTGAGATCCTGTTCATATTTATTTCTGGTTGTTTTTTTAAATAAATCTTTTTTTCTGTTACTGATTGTTTATAACTGAGCTTGCCTCTTTAGATCGGGTGTTTTATGGTAAATGTATGATAAAGTCTCAGAAGTATCCAGGACAGCAAACAAATGTTTATTTCCCTGGCCCTTGGTCCCATCCCCGGTTTGCGCCTGTTCTAGTTTCATAACTTATGATATAAAGTATGGGCTTTGCAAGGCCAATGCCAAAAAGCTTATTTTTTGGAATAAAATTTAATTGTTTTATTTTAATCTTGACAATGAAGTCCGTGAGCAGAGAGCAGATGTTTTTCTGGGCAGTTCTAACTTGCAGAGTTACATCACAAGACCTTTATTTTTTTAATATTTTCTACTGACTTTGTCCAGTCAGCTGAAATGAACAGCAGATGGCACTGCTGTTTCAACTCATTAAATAGGCAGTGCAAAAACTACTCTCTTGAAAAGTAGATAAAAAGGAATTAATGTGGATTTGCAAAAAGTGCTCAGAAGAGCCATTCATTTTGGAGAGAATACTCTAAAACTGGTTCGGGAATATGAAAGAACAGCAAGAAAACTGGCAGACTATTGAAACCATCTATGCTTTAATCTCAGATGCTGACATTAGGGACTCACCCCTTGTAGCCACGCCTGGGTTCCAGTCACAGAGCCAACAACATTCTACAAAAAGCCCAAAAGATCCAACACCAAAAGAAAAACAAAGCAATGTGGTATACAGAGTTCAGTGTAGTGCAGAGGAGTGCACAGATCTATACATTGGACTAAACAACTGCTCACCAATCGAATGTCTCGGCATAGGAGGGGGAACTCTATATACTCTATATACTACTATAGTTTGAAAGAGTTGTGAAAGAAGCGATTTCATTTCAAGGTGGAGAAACCATCCCTGAATAGAGGTGGGGGGCCTTCACACCACCTGTCTACTACATACAATGCTGTTCTCACATCAGTACCCAATCGGATTCAGAACACTTCACACATCCATCCATTCATTCAACTTTCACAAGTAACACCTGTGTCTAGGAGTTGTATGACACATTGGTAATCCTATCACTGTAACTACACAGAATTAAATTCAGATGTCACCTCTTTGAAGAGTTACAATGTGCCATTGTGATTGGATTAGTGGAAGAGTATATGCAGGCGTTCAATCGTATGAATGGTATTTGAGCAGGTCTTTGCATAGGCTTCTATTGGTATTTAGTAGGTTCAATCTGGCAAATAGGCATTCGAAGGATTTTAAATCCTTTGATCATAGAATATCTGATCTATTTGATAATTCGGTATTCGATGATCAAAGAGGCCAAATCGTTCACACAAATTTTGTACATTTGCCCCCAAATGTTGGCTGGATAGTTGTCAGGGCCATTGGACTCTGAACTGAGAAATAACATTTCCCCATCTAGCAACCTGAAGAAAATGTCTGAGTTCAGCAGATGTTTCCATGGTTTGGATTAGGGGTCTTGATTCTAGTGAAAGCAAACTTTTAGGTCACATTATACAATGGCGGTAGTTTGGGGCAACATTTGGGGGAAAGTTCTTTCTTGATTCAGCACAAAATTAGATCTATACACATTGGTTTTGCTGAGAGAGCAGGGGAAGAAATTGATGATCCTGGATGGATCAATAAGAACGCTATGAGCCAGGCCTGATTCTCCAACATCAGTTCCCAACCTCACTAAGGCCCTTGTGGCTGATGGGAGCAAAGGATTAAATCCATTGTAGCAGCAAAGACAGGACTAACGTCAGATGCATAGTGGTTTCCAGTTCAGCTTGTAGCAGTAAATTGCTAAGTCTAACCCCTTTTTAACCATTCTTGATCTCTATGTTAGCAGGTGAGTCTTGATTGATATGAAATATTTTTATTTAATTTTTAGGCCTCTTATTAACATTGTTTTTCTATTTTCAGCTGACAGACAATAAGGACATTATATTTAGGATGTAAACATCAAATATCTCACCGCTGCTGTCTGTCCCTGTCTGGTTTTGCTAAGATTCTGTGCTGGGTGGTAGGTGCTAAGCGAGTCTGAAAGTGACTTTACTAAATGCAGCACAATTTTGAAGAAATCTCTTACACTGAAATGCAATTTAGGGTCACTGCAGCTGTGGTGGTATAATTGTTTGTATGTCTGTTTTAAATTCTGTACAATGGCTGTATGGACTGTAAAAAGATACAGTATAAGAAATAAGCTTGTTCTGTCCCTTTAAGAGAGAAAATTCTTTTTTACTTTTATAGCAATGTGGGAATTGTCAACCTACAGCAACTTTTCAGAAATGATAGGTTATAATTTTATGTTCATTGAGACAAAAACTGCCACAGCCCTACCAGTGTGTTTAAATGGCTGTGTAGGTTGCTTTGCTGCGGACACTTTTCAGAGCCAAATTATTCTAAAATTGTAAAAAAAAAAGCACATTATATAGAATTGCTCTGCAAATTGAGGGCCATAAATATGTTTTGTAGGACCCACCGGCCTTCAGATCGTTGCCCTAAAATATTCTCTATCCAAAGCATGTCTGAACTCCAATTTCAAGTTCACAAAGGCCCAAAAGTCCCACTGTGCTGGCACTGATCTATGGAAGCTTACAGCAGCCCTTGTGGCATTTGCCAGAGCTTCCAAAATGCCAATCTGAGCCGGATATACTTTATCTAGGGCATGTTCTGAAGGTGGCCAGTAGCAGAGATGCTGAAGCCCATGGCTATGAGTTTCTAACATACTCTGTGTATTGTAGGGAGGTTGTCTCTGCACTCAGCCTTGCACTCTCTTCCCCCTGCTCTGCCTCATCCATGTCTGCAGCTCTTCTCTGTTCTCCAATGGATCATCTCTTTCCCTGGATGTACTCCATATCAGTACTCTCCGGGATATCCCGCTCCCCATGCCCTATCAGAAGGACCCTCCCCAAGCTTTAAAGGAAACCTGTCATGATTGAGTTAACACTAGGAAGGAAATAAAACTTTTAAAACAAACCACATACCCCTATTTATTATGCTCAAATCTCACTAATTCTCAATTTATAACTACTTTTCAAATGTCCATGAGACACTAACTGAAGCCCTGACTTTCCAGAAAGTCAGGAGAGCAAAGCATCATGGGTAGAATCGGTCCTGCAGACTCCTCTCACGATATCACCAGTTTGTGCAGTTGTTAGTGGCTGGAGTAGCCCACACAATCTGAATAGAACAATAGAAGGTGTTTCAAATAATTCTAATAGAATATCAAGTCCTGGTGTGACATGAGTTATACAGAGCCTGTCTATCATAGAGTATACTCTGACTAAGCATGAATGAGATTTGGCAGTTTGGCACAGCCCACACACGGAAAACAAAGGGGTGTTTAAACATGGCAGCGCCTATGAAGCACTTTTTACATGTAGGATATTTTCTAATCCGTTTCAGATATAGACAAAAACAGCTGACTAAAGGGTTTAACTAAGGATGGAAAAGAAATATTTTACTCATGTCTCAAGGTGACAGGTCCTCTTTAAAAGGCACTCCCACCTCCACGACGGCGGTTTTTTTTTTTTCTTTCTGTTTCCTTGCTCCATTGGAAGCAATATTTTGTCGGTTTTTAACCTTGGGAAAGCATTAGGTGACCGGAAATGGCACCTAGGGACCGGGGTTTTTTGATCCATGAGCTCTTTTCCCCTGCACATTACCTCATATCTTGGGATCTTCAGCTCTGTTCAGCTGGATAAGGTAGGACAAAGCTGTTATAGTTTGCTTGATCCCATGTGCCTTCCTGGCTGTCATGATGGCATCCAGCAGCAGTGCTTGTCCCCCCCATCCGTGTGCCCTCCTGGTCTGTCTAAAAAACTCCCAGTGGCAATGGCGTGTGGCCCTGCACCCTTTGTATTTTTGCAGATGGGGGAGGGAGGTGGAAGTTTAGCAGTCCTCAGTATTTAGTTAGTGGCCTGAGTCTAATGGTCTCCATTTTGTTTTTGTATGGTTCCCCTCTGGGGAGGTATTTAAAAAACGGAGTCAGATTTCTGAGCCAACTGCCTCCCTCACAAAGTCTTTCCTAAGGTTGTATATTAAAAGGTATTAAAGAGATTAAAAAAAAAAAAAGGGGGGGGGCTTACACCTCACCCCATAGTCTTTAAATCTTGGGCAGGTGTTGTGCAATACAGAGAGGTGAGTTGCCTGATTTTTGTTACATACCTGGGCAAATTTAGCTGAATGTAAATTGGCATTCAGCTATGGATCCAGTTCTCCCCTGTCTCTACTTGGACTTATGGCACCAGTCCTATGTTATAGCTACTTGCAGACACATTGGGCATTGCATTAAACTTTCAGTTACTCTGCATTGTTTATCAGCTAGTGCAGATTCACATAATAACCTCTGAGAATTGGCCAACTGTATGCACACCTGAGTGGTCTCAGCTGAATGTAATCAGGTTATCTGCTAAGCCACCTGAGTTTCCAGAGAATTGATCCACTCCTGGATAATGGAGTTTGGTAATAATCTCTCAGAACTGGCTAACTGCATGCAAACACGAGTGGTCTAACCTGACTGTAATCATGTGATCAGCAAAACACTACCTGAGCTTTCTAGAGAATTGCTATAGTCCTGTGTTATGGCTTCTACCTCCACACTGGGTAATGCACAAATCCTCTCAATGTATTGTTAGAGCAGCTAGTGCAGAGTTTTATGATAACCTCTATAAACTGGCTAATCAAAACCCATACCTGAGTAGCGGAATGTGATCAGGGTATTGTTCCAGTCCTGGGTAATGCACTGAACTATCAGTTGGCTCTGCATGGAGTTATAGTATTTAGTGCAGAGTCTGGTAATACTCTCTGGGAACTGGCTAATTGGATGCACCTGAGTAGCCTCACCTGAAGGTAATCATGTGATCAGCTACACACGGCCTGAGCTTTCAGAGGATTTCCACAGTCCTGTGTTATGGCTGCTTGCTGCTACACTGGGTAATGCCTTGAATCCTTATCTCTTGCTATTAAAGGTGTTATAGCAGTTTGGAACAGAGTTTTAGTAATCTCTGAGAACAGCTTAATATAATGCATACCTGGATGTATAATCATATATCATAACATATGTGTGTACATTCTACCTGGACTTCCAGAGAATGGCTCCAGCATTGACTCTTGGCTATTGAAGCCAGAATGTATCGCTCCATTAGGCTTGAAATGGTTTATGTGCCATGTTAATAGCAACCTGGCTGTATATGTTTATTATGCAACATAGATTGTCATAGTAAACTCTTTGGCTAATTGGGGCATATCTGAGCAGCCTCTGCTGAATGTAATCATGTGATCAGCTAGAGGTGTGGTGAAACCTTAGCTCCAGGGTATAGCACCAGGGGCTTGGAGGTAAGCTCTGTTACTTGTTTTATTAAAACCAGTCCTCCTCCAGGGGTCTCCAGTTTTCTGGTGCACTATACTGTTCTTGTCCATTGGCCATGCTCTGGGGGATCCAGACCTTAAGGGTTGTGTGCTACCTGCAAGTAACACAAATTATTGTGGCAGGCAGAATTCATTATTGTACTCATCTGCCTATCTGAATGCTTTACATGAGTTTACCATGTATTTATCATTCACGGTGTGCATTCTCCATAAAAGACTCGTCAGTGGAATGATTTGTAAATAAGGTTATGCATTGATTTTGGAGCCCTGTATTATGTATGATTAGTTTTAACTCTCTGGGGCCCAAATATTATGGATTCTTCAGCAGAGTCTGGTTACAACTGGGCTGTAAGCATACCAAAGCTTCAGCTAACTGTTGGTTGCTGTACTGGGTAATGTGCATGTTAGTAAACTACAGCCCATAAGTGCTTACTATTATCTTCAAATTCTAAAAGCTGGATAAATCATCTCTTATAACTGCAGCTGAACCACGTGGATTAGGGTGATATGATGCAGTTGAAGTGAAGTGTCACTGGGCCTGTAGTAATTATTGGGCCCTGGTTTAACCAATGTTTAGGATAAGATGCTAAACATTAATTCCTTTGAGATTTGCAGAGATTCTAGCAGTATTTGCAGTATTATAATATGAATACGGTTTTCTCTGCATGGCAGAGACTCACTATATTAGTGGTTTATATTCTTGGTAAATGGCATATGTCTGGTGTGTCCTACAGGGCTTTCTGTGTTTGATGTACGTGGTAGACCAGTCAGACTGTAAGTTATTTGATTGAGAATGGTTTAGAGGTTGCTCCATTACGGATTGAAGCAGTCCTTCAGAGTGTTCTGCTATTCTTGGCCTGACTAGGTTCTGCCACAGCACTTTAGTAACATACAGTTATGCTTGTAGGTTTACCTATTTAGGTAGACCTAAAGGCTGGCAGGTTGCAGCCAGTCTCATTGGCATGTTCTGTTTCACAAGCAGGTTACTAAGAAGGCTTGTACGTCACATCTCAATTAAGTTGCATCCGCTCTGAGAATAGCTGTACAGCTGGGGGCTTGTTCTTAAGCTATTCTGTACTGTTGTTGGCAGGAGTAAGTTGCTTGATAAGCAACCAGCGAAATGGCCACACATATTACCTTGTATTGACTTCATTAAGCTATTGTTGCTTTTGTGGTTTTATGGGATATTAACTCTTGCAATTTGTATTGGATGTGGAGTTATGATTACTGGTTCATGGAACTGTATTTAGTTTGGCATGCTTGTCTAAATGTTATTAAAGGTATGGTTTTACCTATGTTTTCAATTATGTTTGGAGCAGTTGCCATTCTATACACGTGTCCCTTTAAAGGGAGTCACATCCACTGTGGTGGACATGACATATGGTTTATATTATGATCAGTTGTAGAGGTAGGATTAATATCTTCCTGCCTAGGGCACAGTACATTTATCCAAGTTATTGCTTGGGCAACAGTCAAATACTTGCCCTGAAGTATGTTCAGGGTATCTCTAGTTTTACATCAGACTAGTCAGGATAAGGGACTTAGACATTGCTTAGGTAGAGCATGTGTGACCTTGGTCCTAAGTGGAATGAATTCATTGCTCCTGCACAGTGCCTATGTTGGCTGGGAATGTGCCTTCTTGTTCTCAGGTCATTCGTGTAGTGGCAGGGCACTCGGTTTGTTCTTGGTGCTTGTCTAAAGAACAAGATGGTAATAAGGCATCATTTGCTCTGCTTGTTCATGTTAAACCGTTAACCTTTGAAACATGGTTGCCTAAGGTGACATACAGTCTCAATCAGGGACTGTTTGCTTATAAATGTATATGCTTGTATAAGGGAGCTTCCTGAAAATAAGTTACCCACAGACATTTTGGCTTCTAGTAAGGTTACCTTTCAGCATGATAGTAAACTTTCAGGCGGGCCTGGCAGTATAGTGTAATGTGAGTGCTCAAGAGGCTAGCATAAACACATATTGGCCACTTGTATGTTGGACATGGCTGTTTAGGTTGTCTGCCTACAGCTTTTCTTTGAGAGGCAATATTTTGTTGCCTTTGAGGTTCTTCTGACGTACTGTTTCGCTACCCACCTGATGTGATCAGATTTGGTTATGTTCTCAGTTTAGTTCTTAAGCACAAAACAGAGTTTTCTGGATTGAATATGCATAGAGACTTGATATCTGCTATGGTCTATCAGGTATATTCCAATTGTGATACATTTCACTCTTAGGAGGTGTTCATTTCAATCTGTTGTCTGTATGTCTCTTCATGGAAGTTGGGCCTATGACTAGTCTGGTACTATCCACCTCTCACTATAGGGATGTGAGATGGTCGGATGGTGCGTCACTCTTGCTGTGAGTTTCCTTGTGTAGGACTGGGTCCTAGCAGGCTTTTTTTCTTCCCCTGAGTATCATTGTTCATTGATCTCTTCCTCTAGGTTGGAGTTGAGATCAGCTACTCTTTTTTTTATTTTAAGAGGTCTCCTGTACATTATTTGCTCTTGCCAGGAGTTTGCAAACTCACTGGAAAAACATACTGGCAGGTTAATTGGGCTGAGGCAGCAGACCTGCACTTGCCTCTTGGAGAATCCTGTAGCCATATTTTTGTTCTTGGCTAGGCAATGGGCAATGAGTTGTTAATTAGTTTCCACCAAAAGATTAGACAGGAGATGGCAGTATGGTGCTATCCCTGTAGGTGAGGTTGAATGAGAGAATAACTGAGAGAGCTAATAACTCTTTCTTTTATTTTAGACCTAGTCCCTAGTCCCCAAAACCCCTGTATTTCCCAACATCTGCAGAAAACATAAAAGAGCCTACCTCAGTTCCACAGATCTGATGCATTGGGGTACAATATTGCCAGCCTGTATGGGACCCTTTGTAAGTCTCTCGCATTGAGATTGTTCATTCTTAAACTGCTGGTCTCTCTCCTGCTCCAGAAAATACACCTCAAGGGATGTTTCTTTTATCTGTATGGGTCTGTTGAGAATTGTTGTTTTGCAAAGCATTTCTGTAAGAGCTAACATTCTGCTTAAATGAAACTCTGCTCTTAAAGGGGTTGCTCATCTTTACATTAACGTTTAGTATGATGTAGAGAGTCGTATTCTGAGACGATTTACAATTTGGTTTTATATTTTATTACTTGTGGCTTCTGAGTTATTTGAGTTGTACTTTCAGGTCCAGTTTCTAGTAGAGAGCATTCTCTAAACTGCTCAGTGAAAGTTCTAGAAGCTCTTTGGTTTTCTTCTATGGCCGTGGCATAACATCCAGTCAATCAAAGGGCTTTTTGCTATACCCTCAACCAATTACAACTGTTGGGAATTTTTTTATAATGATATAAATTACTGCCTAAGCGCAAAATTCCTTCCTTACCTTTTCATTTTTATTGCCATATTCTAGTGGGAGAGTTGATAAGTGTTCCCAAAATCCATGACCCAATCCCACAGGCTGTGGATCTATACCATAATATACCAGCACAAGACCCTGTATGGACTGGGAGAGGATGCAGAGTTACGGATCCTGCGAGGGGTGTAGGGTACAAGGACTGTGGATTTAGGAGCCAGGAAAATGGTCTGTGTGCAGGGATTATTCTTCCTTGGAATACAGCCAACTATGAATTCTAGGGGAATAATTAATTTATTTCATTGTTGTGAGATAGCTAATGCGGTCAGTTTTATCACAGTCATGCTGTTGAATGTAATAACTAAAAATCACAGTTTTTCTTTTCTTAAAGACCAACTGCAAATTGTCTTAAAAATAATTGTCACCCCCAAAATTCTATTTTTTAAAAAGAACATTGCCTGCCAGGAGCCTTGGAATGAAAAACTTGACTGCACAAACAAAACTGCTAGTTACTACAATTGAAAGGGTGAAACTTTGTGTATGTTTTAGAATTGCCAGTTCTTAGCAACCTTTCAATTTGCCCATATGATTTATTCTTATGATTTTTGAATTATGTGCCGTCTTCATCTGACTCTCCAACTTTTAAATGGTGGTCAGTGACCACAGCAGCCAAAAATCTATTGCTCTGGGAGACTGCAATTTTATTATTTTTACATTTTAAAACTCATTTTTCTGTTCAGATCCTCTCCTATTAATAAACCAGTCTCTTATTCTAGCCCAGTGATCCCCAACCAGTGGCTTGTGAGCAACATGTTGCTCTCCAATCCCTTGGATGTTGCTCCCAGTGGCCTCAAAGCAGGTGCTTATTTTTGAATTCCAGTCTTGGAGGCAAGTTTTTTTTCATAAAAAACACATATTCTGCCAAACAGTCTCAAGTAATCCACATAGGGGCTACCAAATGGCCAATCACAGCACTTATTTGGCACCCCAAGAATATTTTTCATGCTAGTGTTTCTCCCCAACTCTTTTAAGATCTGAATGTTGCTCAAAGTCCCTTTATTGCCAAACTGGAGAATTGCTGGACAAAAAAAAAAAACACAAATAAAAAAAAATGAAGACCAATTTCCCAGAATATTACTTTCTGCATTATATTAAAAGTTAACTCAAGGGTGAACAACCTCTTTAATTTTATACTGTCTGTAGGGTTGCCACCTGGCCGGTAAAATTCATGTGCCTAGGGCGCAAAGCTGGAGGGGCGCCAGGTAGTTATGTGCGAATTGGCCGAATTGGACATGGGCGTCTGTTTTAGGATGCCGGCGACCATTGCCAGCGTTCGTTTTTTCGATGCCGGCGTCCAAAACGATACGTTGGTGAATTTTCGCTAGGCGAAGTTTTGCTGCCGTTTCGTGAATTTATTCGCCAGGACCGTGGCCGACTTGCCTAGGGCGCCTGTGCACCGCAGCCCTGGTAAAAAAAATGATGGTTGATACCTATGTTATTAATAGGGAAAAAAGATAAATGTATAGGAAGGCTGGTATTTTTTTTTTTACAGAAAAGGTGGCAACCCTACCTGTCTGGCATTCCCAGCAAATGGTCCATATTGTTTGTTTGACACTGTTACAGATAAGTATGCCTTGCCTTTACCATGTGTAACAAATGCACCCTAGCCTGCATGGTATTGTGCTGTATCATGTATATGCTTTATATTCTCATTTTTGGATGCCCATATTTACAGGTGTTTCGCCATCCTTATTTTCTGTTGTATATTAGATCATATATATATATATATATGTGTGTGTGTGTATATAGTGTATACTGAACTATGAAATCATGTAAACATTAAATAAACAAAGTAACCTGGTTTTGGTTTCAATAAGGATTAATTGTATTTTAGTTTGGATCAAGTACAAGGACAATAATTGGGATGTAATAGCATTGGGGCTCACCCAGTTAGTCTGTTCCTCCCGTCCAGACGCTGCTCACGCTGGGATTGGGTCACTCCAAACCAACACAACTAGTACCATACAAGAAGATATCCCGCTCTCCACAGCGATGTGTGAGACCTTCAAAGGGAGTCATTATTTCCAACACATTGTGCAATACAATTCATGCGGTGGGTGCATTTGGACTGATGCGTTTCATGCCTTAACACTCGGCACTTCCTCACTTCCCACCGCATGAATGTTTGTATTGCACAATGTGTTGGAAATAAAGCCGAATTTTGGATAAAGAGTGACTCCCCTTTTAAAGCCTATCTAACCTGTGCCTGTTTATACAAATCTTAATGGCATTGTGTTCACAGACTTGGTCTAAAAGATCTGGAACCCCAACTCAGGCCCGCTCCACTTTCTTCTCTCCCCATCAGATCAAATAACCTTACTAAATCGAGTAGGAGAGAAGTATGGGCTGGCCAGGTTTGGTGCTGGGATGAGGGCCCTTAAGTGAAACTCTGGATGTTCCAGTCCAACCCTGTTCAGATTGTAACCTTATATTTTATAGTAAAGAATTCTGGAAAATGAGAGGTAGGACTTGGAAAGGAACTACGAGGAGTTTATCTGCTAAAGGAATATATAAGGACATAATTCTCCCCATAAATAAAGGTTGATCTTTCATTGTTTTTGTTAAATATTGTGGGTATAGATTATAATTTAAATCTTTTCGTTTTAAATTTTCTGAGACCTGTAGGTTTTTCTCATTGATTGTTTTTCAGCTGCCATAAAGCTGCCCCCTTTACATTCCTCACCCACCTCATGCATTCTGTTACTGATATGACTGAAAACCCCTGTTGCAAGTCTTGACATCCAGTTTTTGACTCAAAAATGCTTGTGTGACACGTTTTTGTCATTCAGATCTGGGACAGGAGGCTTGAGCTGGACGTTTGATATGTTTCTGCACTGACTGAAATATTGCTTGGAGAAATGTTGCTGCATTCAATGATGGGGGCCTCTGGGCTGTAATCTTGCAGGTCCCTTGGTTTAATTTATTGTGGGAGCAAAGCAAAGGGCATGACCAATCGGGCACTGTAGGAAACTGACATTCCAGCAGGTTTTCTTTTATTAAACTTTTCAACAGTAATGGACAGAGAAGCCATAAAAACCCAACACTCTGCTGGAGTGTTTCTGAATTGAGAATTCCAGTTGGATGACTGGTAAAGTGTCTTCATTTCTACAGATATCTTTTAGTTATTATTATTTAGTTATTATTAGTGATATTCTGAGTAGGGATGTAGCGAACGTCGGAAAAAAAGTTCGCGAACATATTCGCGAACTTGC
>CM044446.1:22002542-22025501 GCA_024363595.1 Xenopus borealis
CCTATATATATATATACCTAACATGTTTGTTTCACAAATAAATATTATACTTTTTTTTGTCTAAGTCCTGTGAGCACGGACTAATCGCCTCTTCAGCCCGGCGACAATCTCCCCGAACTGCCATCCTCTGCCATCTGTGTGCTTGAATGAGGAATCATCTGTGCAAATACACTCGTGGTGCTTCCATTTCCGAAGTCGCCCGATGTTTCCTTGTGAGGCAACTTCAGGCGACTTCGGAAGTGCATTAGCGCAGGTGATTCCTCATTCAGGCACATGGAGGACAGACAGAAGGCAGTTTGGGGAGGTTGTCGCCAGGCTGAAGAGGCAATTAGTCACTTGGCGAATCTGTTCGTCTGCCACTAGCCTAACATTAGCCCAGTAAAAAAGGCGGTTCATGCAAAATGCTTCCTATCCATTGTTAATTTAGTAAATAAAACAAAGCAATCAATTGTGCAGCAGAATTGGAAACTGGGTTAAGAGCAGGAAGATATTTAATCCTGTTCTTATCTGAGTTGAACTCCTTGTACAATTAACACGTCAGTATCTGTAAAGCTGAAATGTAGGAAGGAATTAGAGTAGGGGGGGGATACATTTATTTCTTTAATTTAGCTAATTCATCTGTCTAGCACTTGTCTTTCACAAAATAATAAATGACTCTATATAAGAGTATGTGTGTATATATACATACTCTTATATAGAGTCATTTATTATTTTGTGAAAGACAAGTGCTAGACAGAAGAATTAGCTAAATTAGAGAGATGTTAATTGTACAACGAGTTCAACTCGGATAAGAATAGGATTAAATATCTTCCTGCTCCAATTCTGGAGAACCCAGTCTCCAGTTCTGCTGCACAGTTGATTCCCAGGTTATCTGCCCAATTATTGAACAGCAGCAAAATGCAAGACATAGTCATGACCGTGGATAAAGAAACGGACAAAAGGACTGGGACTGAGCTGGGCCAGTGTCTGGTGGTCAAAAAGTGCCTTCCATATTTAACTAAGAGAAAGTAACAAAGTTATATAATAAAAGGGGCAGCATTTGCTGCAGGTCTTGTCACCTCTAGCAACCAATCTGCAAGGCCACCTCATTAAAAGCAAATGCCTTATTGGTTTCTATAGGTTACTGCACTTCTGCCTTTTATTAAATATGGGGTTAAGTAATGTCCATGTGACAGTAGCAAACAAATTTATGTTTAGAAATGTATTTGACCTTACACTGCAATTGTAATGTTTATATTTATGATAATAGTAAAAAAAAAAAGTGAAAAAGAAATGATCTACCTCCATGAAAGTCTTGAATATACTTTCAGAAAAAAAAAAAAGAGGTGATGCAAATTCCAGTTCCATCCTTGCAGCAGTATAAACACAGCCATTACATACCTCCCAACTGTCCCTTTTTTGGAGGGACAGTCCCTCTTTTGTCAGTTCAACCTGCAGTCCCTCATTTGTACTGGAAAGTCCCTCTTTTCTCTGCACTGAACAGCCAGAAAAAGAAACAAAGTTTCTAACTTAATTGGCTTTTTGCCCAGAACAGCTAACAGGTGCAAATAAGATACTTTGTAACACGTTTGAGATAAGAAAATAAGTAATTGTAACATGAGAAATATTTTCAGACTTTCATAATTATGCCAAATTTAGTAAATTGAACATGTACTTAGGGGTGTGGCCACAAAAAACTGGCGTGGTCAAAATATCTGCCACGCAACTAATGTTTCTCTTTTTACTTCCAAAATGTTGGGAGGTATGCCATAAAGAGATCATGTGCAAGAAGCAGAGGGCTGTGTATTGTGGAGTAGGGGGAGACTATGATACAGCTCATATAATAACTGAAGGGATTGTTTTTTTATTTACTCAAATAAATTTACTTTAAAGGAGAAGGAAAGCTACCAAGGCAGTTTATTGCCAATAGATTAGCCACAATAGTGCAAGCTAAAACACAATTTATTCTGTAGAATGCTTTACCATACCTAAGTAAACAGTACTAAAAGCTCTCTCTGTTTAGAATAGCAGCTGCCATATTAGCTTGGTTTTGGCTTGGTTTGACATCACTTCCTGCCTCAGTCTCTCCCTGCTCACTCATAGCTCTGGGCTCAGAGTACAGTAGGGAGGGAGGGGGAGAGAAGAGCAAACCGAGCATGCTCAAGACCTGGAAGTTTATGCTGAAAGAAAGACGTCTGATACAGAGGTCCATGTGTACACCATACAAGGAAAGAATAGCTTCTTTTGACAGAGGACTCAGAGCAGCACTACTTTGAGGGTTTACTGGTGTATTTATATAGACCTTTCTGATAAAGTTTACTTGGTTTTAACCTTCCCTTCTCCTTTAGGGCTCATCCAGACGAGAAGATTCGAGGAGATTAGTCGCCTGGTGACAAAACGCCATGTATTTGAGGTGACTAATCTCCTTGAATAGCTTGCTCATATCTTGCACCCGCTAGCGCTAAAGTCGCCTGCGCCTATTCACAAGCGGCAACGCGATTTTCAAAGTCGCTCAAAATTGCCTCACAAGGCCATGCAAGCCATTCAAGGAGATTAGTCGCCTCAAAGACGTGGCGTTTTGTCGCCAGGCGGCGAATCTCCTCGAATCTTCTCGTCTGGATGAGCCCTAAACTAAAAGAGCATCTAGTTTTCAGCCACACAGATCATTTCAACACTACATAAAGGTGACAGTCCATACCACAGAAAGCTGTGAAGTCGAACTGGTATTTAATGGCACACTAAGTTTATAGCCAGGCAATTACAGACCATTTCAATTGAACTGCCTATATATTACTCAGTGTGTGAGACCCTCAGGCAACAGTTTTGATCTCCTGACTTTATGAGATCTGCTCATTGAGCTTGTAGGTCTCTGACTGTGCCTTTCAGGAACTGACCCAGGGGCGCTCCGTCAGTTCATTTTGATGGGTCAAAATAAAATGGGACTGATAGAAAAATCTCATGTGTAAACTATGTCAGATGTGAACACTCTATGCTGCGTCTTCATCTGACAAGATAAAAACGGAAGGAGTGGGAAAGACTGTTTTTTCTCATTGGAAAATATTGCCCGTTGGATGTAAACACATGAAGAAAAGTCTCCATCCGAATTTATCTGATCTGACTTTACATTCTAGCCCAGGGGGTCAGATTTTGTAGCATGCTACTGTTGTGTGGTGTGAGACAGGGGGGGAGGGGACAAGTGTCCCGGGCCTGGGGCTGAAGGGGGGCCCGGCAGTGCTGCACTTGCGAGCGCTGAAGCCTTGCTGCTTTGCTTTTTGATATCCTGAATGCGGAAGTCTGCTTTGCTTTTTGATATCCTGAATGCGGAAGTGCCGAACGAAGTCCTGAAGTGGCGGAAAGACCCAAAGTCACAAAGGAGCCGACACTAAGGTCCTGAGGCGGCGAAAAGTAACAAAGTCACGAAAAGAGCCAACACTGAAATCCTGAAGCGGCCGAAAATACCCGATGTCATGAAAGGAGCCTGAAGCGGCAAAAACTCAAACTTGCAGTTTTTAGGCGAAAGTTTGCAGTGTTTTCTAACCAATGTGGGAACCCTCAACCTACCACCCCTTGAAGGTGGCAGCAGCTACAGGGATCCTGGGTGTCAATACGTACACTTTTGCACAATGCATAACAGAAGGCATGATGGATGCGGCAGGGCCGAGCACTACTATGTGGTAGTGCAAGGAACAGCTTTGGATGCAAGTACCCTTACTGAATGGTGTCAATCCATGCAACAATAAAATTAATTTTTATGCGACTGCACCTCCAGCAGTTATTAAAGGAACCCATAATTTAATGCAAACACAGTCCCTCCCAAGCATTGTTTATGAACAGGGGCCATTATAACCTTTGTGTTCATGGTTGAAAAGAAATTAGAGGGAACAGTGGCGTGCAGTATAGAGGGAGAGTGCAAACAGGTACTGAAAGTATTAAAACCAGTCACTTCTGTTAACCGAAATGGAGCCATGGCTGCCTGATGCTCTAAGGCCTTTATTAGCTGATGCAAATGGGAGTATGACCTTAAAAAACTTCTCATTCAATCTTTATTGAGATAAAATTGCAGGGTAATGACAGAGCTTTTGTGTCTTTTTCTTTGAAGCAAATGTTTGCCCATGATTACTGAACAGCTTAGAAGTAAACAATCCTATACCTATTATCACACCTTCATCAAGTGCTGCAAAGCAAACTCCCTTATCTGCTAGGGCTGCACACTACTGTACAATAATAACTGAGTAAAGCTGGCCATAGAGTCAAAGATCCGCCTGTTTGGCAACATCGCCAAATGAGCTTATCTTTCCCCATTATGGCACTAACGGCATGGCTATATCAGGGGTAATCTGAACGTTCTCCGACAGGTCGGTTGGAAGAAAGTCAATCCTACCCAATTGATATCGTGTCCAGATATCGATCGTGAAGACCCATCGGAAGCCCCCATACACGGGCATATAACCTGTCAAATTGGTCTAAACGACAGATATCGGCAGCTTTATCTGCCTGTGTGTGGCCAGCTTTACAATAAAGGTGGCCATAGACGCACAGATAATATCGTACGAAATGAATTTTCGTACGATATTCGGTGCATGTATGGTGGGAAATGAACTGGCCGATATCGTCAGAAGATTAAGATATCGGTCGGCTGCTTGATCGGGCTGGACGGAAAATTTTGATCGGATGCCTTTGAAAGCACCCTGAACATCGGCCATTGTTAGTGCTGAATCGTCAGATACAAGTAGAATTCTATTGTTTCTACCTGTATATTTGACGATTCAGCTCTACATGTGTGTGTTGAAACGAACGATCTTTCTTGGAAAGATCTTTTCCGAGAAAGATCGTAATTGTTACGTCTATGGCCAGCTTTAGGCTTACTTTGTGTCATTGTGCTGAGCTGCACCTAAGGCAACAAATCACATGCACCACTTCATTGCCCGAATATATGTGGTTTACATCTGGCTTTCTGTGCATTTTACCTGGTGCACGTCTGTTGCACATAAAAAAAATTATTTTATTTTTGTTAGAATCCTGGAGGAGTTTTCTGTTCAAGTTTCATTTTTGGATAGGTACAAGGGATTTGGAATTTGGCACAGTGACTCTCTTTATTCAGGATTCAGCTGGGATTTCCCTTCACATCTCTAATGCTTGCCGCCCACTCGTTCCTAGAACAGCTTATTTGTACAGTGCAATTATATGGTCATACTGTATTGTCTACCCTTTATATGATGAGTACAAAGAGTACAATTATAAGATCATTAAAATATACAAACCCCGCAGTCTACAACTTTAGAGATTCTTACCCAGATGGCACTTAGACAATAGTCATTGACTGCCTATCACCAAGTGCCATTTAGGCATGAAAGGCTTAAAGCCAAAGTGTTAATGATGTTATAATAAAGATTTGTTGTTAAGTTTCTATTTAGGTACCCCATTGGTACTGTGGCTCTTTCTGCACCCAATGGCTCATTTACTATAGCACATGAAATATTGAAATATTTAGTTTGCCACTATTAAAAAGATTATCATTATTATCCTTCATTTATATAGTACCCACATACCCCATAATTATTTATAAAGATTATACTTCATTCACATCGGTTCTTTCTCCAGTGGAGCTTAAGATCAAAATCCCAATTGTCAGTTATTATTATTATTATTAATATGTATTTATATAGCACTAACATATTTTGCAGCGCTGTGTCAGTTTTATTATGAGCCAATTAAATGATCCTTGTGATTATTGGTTATATCAGGAAAGGTAGTTTCAGGATGTATTACAGTAACTGAGCACAGTGTTGGGCTTCCATTGCTATACTAAACCCATCTTTCCCCTAGTAATAAGCACACGGCATAGAGAAGAGAGGGTATTTCTCATATGTGAGTCTCACAGTAAAGATACCCCATGAGGGGAAAAAAATAAGATGGGTATTTTAGATTAAAGGGTAATGTGCCTACCTGTTGCAGTGCAGTTCCTTGTTACTCTCCAGTGCACAGCATCCCAGGCAGAAGGATTGTTCTCCTCATGTCCTTTTATCCATTTTATTTCCAGGCATTATAGACAACTGAGAGAAGTAAGTTCTGACTCTGGAGTCCGTGTAGTCTTTTTGTCCCTGGCTGTATTTGTCCTCTCCACATCAGTAATCGCCCACTATCAGTTCCTCTGTCTTTGGGACATTCCAGTGTGAGGCAGCCCTTCTGTCTGACTGATGGGATGGGGGCAGGGGAAAGGGAAAAGGTAACTGGGGAGGAGGGGACACTAAAGGGAGGGGGGGATTTAATTGCAAAAAAATGCAGATACCTAAACAGCATAAATTACTTAAAATATATGACATATGCTATACATTCATTGCAGAAGCCTGCAGGATTGGACAGGTGGGTGCTGCCGCCCCAAGGGGCCCCTGCCACACACCTCCTACAGGGGCCCCTGCCACACAGGGTCCGCCGCCACCCTCCCTCCCCCCCCAAGCGCACTTAAATTAAACCTACTTTCAGAGAGTTACCGGAGGGAAATCAGTTTGACCCTGTAGCTGCTTCTACTACAAAAGAGCCATGAATAAAATATATTCTTATAAATTGTGCCTAGTGATCTCTGTCTCATGACTAACTATCTTGTGTAACTTGTGTATAATAAATAAAGTACCCCTGTTGAAAACATGAGGATATTAGAAGTCACCTTGACGTTCCATGACCACATAAAAGTTTGAGGCGGACTTATAATATCCTTATATTTTACAATAGGCATGTAAAAATGATGGCAGTCAAAACATCTTCAATTGCCATGTGATCTGTTACTCTAATACCAAAGTGGGGAATCACACTGAAGAGGATAAACCCTTAAAGGGGTTGTTCACCTTCATATACAGTGTTGGACTGGCCCACCGGGATACCAGGAAAACTCCCGGTGGGCTAAGGTGTCAGTCGGCCCTCCTGCTTCTAACTATTTGGCCTGTTTCATGGTCATTACCTACTTCTGTATGGGAGCAAAGAGGCTAAATAAATAGAATTATAGTTTATTAAACAAGTGAGGAGAGGAAGAGGAGAAAATGTTTGGAGAGTAGGGCCATAGACTAAGGTTCTCTGGTGGGCTCCTGGCATCCCAGTCCGACTCAACAACATTTAAAAATGTAACCGTTCATGTAAAAATAATAAGCTTTGCCGTATAAATGTTAAACAAAAAATGTGCAGATGAGATATTTAAATACAATTTGCATCTAATTTCCGGAATTGCCCGAAGTTTCCTCATGAAGTAACTTTGGGCAGTTTTAGCGCTGGCACTTTTTCATTTTAACAGGCGGTGGACAGGGAGAAGGCAGTTCGGGGAGATTGTCGCCAGCGATTAATCGCCAGGCGACTGAATCTCCCCAAATCTCCCTGTCTGCACCAGCCCTAAGTCTACTAGAAAATCATGTAACCATTAAACAAATCAAATAGGCTGGTTTTGCTTCCAATAAGGATTAATTATAGCCTGCAGGCAAGGAGAAAAGTGTCTTGTAAGTCAATCAGACTGAAAACCCCCAATAAACATGTACATCCACATGCATCTGATCCACTTGCTATTTTGATTCCTCTCTGATAGGATAAAATGCACACATGTACTTTACCCATTACATATAATGGCAGTGTGACTATGGGATGACTATTTTGACCCCTAATTACACAATGTTATCCATGTATTGTTCCTTATGGGGCAAATTTACTATTATTCCCCCCAAAAAAAACGTTTCTATTCGATTAGCATTCGATTTTCGAATGTTAATCGAATAGTTCTAGGCTACCTTTTATTCGATATTCGATCAGTCGAATAAATAATTCGATCGAACACTTCGATCGTAGGAATCCCATTCGATCAGGGCTTAGTCTCAGAAACCTATGGGATTGCTCCCATAGGCTTCTATTGCAATTCGGTAGGTCCAAT
Organism: Xenopus borealis; assembly: GCA_024363595.1. NCBI lineage: Eukaryota > Metazoa > Chordata > Amphibia > Anura > Pipidae > Xenopus > Xenopus borealis. The sequence continues at coordinate 22,010,428 of CM044446.1, forward strand.
CTGCCGAAGTAGGCAATCGAAGAAACTTAAAAAATAAAATCCTTCTCTGATCAAATGATTGAATATTCGTCCCCTATGTGTTTAGCATAGCATTGAGGTTTGGTACTTTGGTATATGCCCTATTTTCATTTGGGGTCAATACATAACCACATAGGTTTGTATATCTATGCATATTGGGCACCACACTGTAGACTCCTGTTGTTCAGAACATTTTGAAAAAGCTGGTTACTTTAGTTTGCTTAGATTGTCCTGACAATGTTATATACTTTTCCTGCGTTTCCCCCAGGAAAGGCCCCTAATTGAAGGAGCAAAAAATGTCTGGCAATAAAAGTACCAAATTGAAATGGTTAATGTCAACTACCCCTTTAAATGAAAGTCTAAAAGTTCACTTTTAATCTGCCTTTTAGTATGTTTATAAAATGGCTAATTCTAAGCAACTTTTCAATTGGTCTGCATTTTTAAAAATAGTATTTTACTTCTATGCCTTCTTCTTCTGACTCTTTCCAGCTTTCCATTTAAAAAACAGATGCTGTGTAAGGCTACACGTTTATTGTTATTGCCACCGTATTACTCATCTTTCTATTCAAGTGCTCTTCTATTCATATTCCAGTCTCTTATTCAAATCACTGCATGATTGCTAGGGTAATTTGGACCCTAGCAACCAAATAGCTGAAATTGCAAAGTTGGAAAAAATACTGTCCTTCCTATGTTTATATTTCTGTCATTTTTATAACATTGGCAAAAGGCATCATTTTTACAGACTGGTGAGTAAAATAGCAGCCAGGTGAAACCCCTATGTGCACGGCTGTGTGCTTGTTTGTCACAAGGCTGGGATGTTTATGTTTGGGGACAGAGACTTTCAAATGGGGCCAAATACATAGAAAGATGTGCTTAATGTATATACTGATTTGCATAGTAAAAATGTGTTAGATTTGGGATATGCTGGGTCTTGTGAGAGTAATGCGCACAAGATAGCAGACAATGCAAGGGAGACATTCACCAACTGTAGTTTCCTTAGGAGAAATTAACCAATGGTCTTTGAAGTTATGTGACTGCTTACAAGTGCAACCAATGAATTATAAGGGGAGGGCAGTATCAATGTCTAATAGGAAACAAGTAAGGGCAAAGCCTGGGAGTGATGATGTAAGCATATAGGAAGCGCAGGAGGCCACTCCCATCCTTCACAAAACTGATCAGAGAGACAGGAGAAGGACATATGTAAATGGTATATAAACTAGCTTTTACAATGACCGTTTTACTTTTTTTTTTTTTTTGAGGGAAAATGGATTGTCTAACAATGAGCGCATTCTTAGTGGTTTCATAAGATTTGGACATTGAAGGTGAACAACCTCTTTAATGAAAATACAAATGCTGAACTGGATCATTGATGCAGCAGTGAACCGGAAAGTGCTGGTGTTGCAAAAGTTATATGGAGGGATTAGTTAGAATATTTAGCTGTGCTTAATACTTAAACACTAATATGGCCTTAGAAATTATACAAGTAGGGTATATTCCTCTTGCTGCATTAGTCAGTATCAATATATATATATATATACTGTACATATATATAGAGACATATATATATGTGAGATGCTTTGTTGATCAAGTTCAGGAAAAAGTAGAAAACACTATACATACAGAAATTACCAGGAAAATAAACTAATTTTCAGTTATAGGATGAGTTTTGCAGATATAAACTAATCCTCACATGAATGGCAATGCACCAACCTGAATTTGTAGCGAGCACCCAAAGTGCACCAAAGTCTCAGTCTCTACTACTGGGAATAATCAAGGCCGGGTCTCGGTGCCATCCGTAGGCAAGCTTTCCTGCTTTGTACTCATACTTTACAGTTGGAGATTGTTGAAGACAGATGCCCTCAATGGTATTCTCCAATGAGGTTAAAAACATTTTTTTTTTCCATTCACACAAGCTAAGGTCAGTTAACCAGTCTGTATGAGGATCTGAAGCAAAGGAAATACTTACAGGCACAAAGAGAATATAAAATAGGACAGTACTGAGCTCCAGACCCCACTGCTGCAAGTAATATTTATATTATAGCTCTTTCTATACCTGAAACCAACTGTAGTTATTGCCTTTCAGATACCATTATCTACATGTTTGTTTACTATAAATTAATATTATTCAGCCAATGAGTCCATCAGACATTTCGCTACTTGGCTAGGGGTCACAGATTCCAGCAATCAGAAAGCAGAAATTAATCTTGAGACTAAACACCTTATGATGTTTTTTAATTTTTTTTACAAATGTTTCTTGTCAGACCCTCTGTTTGTCTTCAAATTACTGCCTGGTTGCTAGGGTAAGCTAGACCATACTAAACTCTAACCAGACAACAATGATTTGTTTATATGATTTAGTCTACATACAGCAGAATATATGTATATGCTAGAGTCCTGCGCGGGTCCATTTTTTGGGACCCGTACCCGCAATCTGCAACCCAGACCCGTAACTGAATTCTTACATGATTGGACCCGCGACCCGACCTGCAAATACCTTATCCACAACCCGGACCCGCTGACCATTAAGAATCAGGAAGTGCTGTCATTGTAAACCGGAAATGACATCATTGGATGTAGCCGTGATCAGAAAATAAGGAATAAAACAGGAAGTGCTGCCGTAACCGGAAGTGAAATCATTGGAAGTAGATGTGCTCAGAAAAAAGGAGAAAAAAACACTATGGAGAAGATCCGCGGCCCGACCCTTAACCTGCAAACCCACAGAACCACCGACACACTTCTATACCCGCACCTGGAACTTCTACATGCAACCTGCAGGGTTCCGCAGGATTTTGCGGGTAACCTGGGGGTACCCGACCCGCTGCAGGACTCTAGTATATGCTGTGCTGTACTACATAGTTCCTGAAAGAGTACAAGAAAGATACAAGTTCTACTCACTAGAACCCACCGAGGCTACTGAATTTTCATCAGGAGGCAGCATGCATTGGAGCACACCAAGCACATTGGGGAGAGATCATAGGGCATATTCACTGCTTCCACTGTACAGTTTTCTTTCTTTAGTGGTCCAAATATCTGATAGAAATGAGGAGCCTCCCTCTGCTTGTATTGTAGCTAAAAGAAGGAACACAGGGTAGGTGGTAATTTTCCCCAATGTAGGCTTATCAAGAAATAAGCTCTGTTGGTTCCATTCCCCAATAGCCACAAATTTGCCTTGCAAATAAGCACATTAGTAGTGTAGTCTGAGCTTCCTTGTGTGATAAATTACATGATCACAATCTCAGGCCCATGGGTTAATCAGAAAGGCTGGCTCATGTGTCGTCGATGTTGCCTTTTCCTCTCATTCCCATGATTAATGGAAATATTTTTCACAACTTGCATTTGTCTTTTAGTTTACATTTTCTGCTGATATGGTTCTACAGATTTAGAAGACCCAGAGGTGTGATTTTCACAATAGTTCCCCTTTAAATTTGTAGCTTGTAGCTCTGTCGTTATTGTATAACCTGTGCCTGATAAGTTTTAAAAGTTTCGGCTATTGATCATCACGTGTGCCTCCATCCTTCTGTCAGAGCCAGCGATACATAAACATCAGAAAGCAAATCTCAGGCTGGAAGATTTCCTGCTCAAGCCCCTCCTAGAAATCTTCCAAGTCTGTCATTCAGCCAGACACCTGGTAGCTAGGGTGAGCAGGCCCATAGCAACCAGATTATAGTACAAATTCCATTAAACTGGAGAACTGCAGAAAAAATGAAAAATATTGCAAAACACTAAACAAACTCAAAGACCATAAGTGCATAAGGTATGAGAATAACTGTGTCTTCATCATATGAAAAGGGGAACTTGAAAAATTTAGCAGTTTCATTTGACTTCTATACCAAGATAAAGAAAAATGTATCCATAGGCAGAGACATTGAGCCCCAAATGGACAGCATGGGTTTCCATATTTAGTGAATATTTCTAAATGAGATCCAGTACCCTTGACTGGTTTTGGTCCATGGAAATGTATATTTTCACTGCCTATTCAATTAATCAAGCTCCTTTAGGAATGTGTCGATAAAGGGATTGAGGCTTCCCTGCTCTCTGCATGAAATCATTTGCTTAATTCTCTAGATTGGAATCAATTTTTCATAAAAAAGACTCCATTATAGTTTGGAGATGTTGGTCATACATCACACTAGGGGCAAGAGATTCCAAGGGAAGGGATGTTTCTGCTTGTATGTCGAGATATAGATATATATATTGTAACGCCACTCGTCCAAATGGTGCCGTCTCTGGGGGGTTTAGGTATATTGCAGGGATCGGATTGGTCTCAGAAAACCACAGTTCACACTCAGCATTGAGTTTTAAGCTGACCGCAATCAGCTTTATTCACATATAACCGCCACACAGGAGCATATTGGAAAACAAAACATAAAAAGAAATCCTAGCCTGTCCGGCTCTAACTAACATACAGCCGCTCCCTCTCTATACAATAGAGAGGATCTAGCATCCAACTCTACAAAAAAAAACAGTCGTTTGTTTGGTTACTCACTGTGTCCGGCTCTCCCCTTACTGCATGCAGGCAGTTCACCAGGAAGAGAGCGAGTAACTCTGGAGACACTATCTTTAAAGGGGTTTCCCCTGAAGTCTAACGAGGCCACTAATTAGCCAGGTTTCTCCAAAACCTGGATAGCCTGGTGAATGGAAGTCCCACCCGCTCACTTCCACTCACTCCAGGGCCCTTTTTACCAGCTTTTCCAACAGCCAAATGCAGTGAAAGAACACTCTTTCACTGCTGACATACTTTCCCTGGAGCTTAGTATATATAAGAGAGAAATCTGGGAGAAATATAAATACCTTCCACCTCTAATCCAGCATTTCTCTCACAATATATAGATATATATATATATATATAGATATATATAGATATATATATATATAGATAGATATAGATATATATATATATATATAGATATATATATACACACTGTATATCAGTTGTGCAAAAACAGTTTTCCCAGGGGGTTAAAGGTTGGAGTGCTGGGGTATTCTTGTTTTTTTGTATATCAAGCCTGACCCCCGTGCACTCAATTGCAAAGGGATTGAGCTGCATCTTCTTGTTTATGTAATATTATATATTTTATGGGGGAGGTGGCGCTCTCCTTAAATGCTTGCTCCCCCAACCCCCACTTAATGACACTTTTTTCACTTAGGATAGGACTGACGCATGGACACTGCCTTGATGGGCGCATCAGCTTATGCATACTTTGTAACTAAAAGTGTCTTTTTTGTTGCAGTTCAGTTGTGCAAATATAGTTTTCCCAGGGGGTTAAAGATTGGAGTGCTGGGGTATTCTTGTTTTTTGCATATATACTCAAGAAACGGGTCCGCACTCTCAGGACTTAAAAGTAAAATGAGGATTTATTGACGGATGACTAACGTTTCGGCCTCTCCGAGGCCTTTCTCAAAGTAACAAAACATAACAAGAAAATGCCTTATATTCCTGTGGTGGCGGGAAACTTAATTGGCTGACTGACAATTATGTCGTCATTGCTAAACGCCCACTAGTCTGGTACAACACCCACACGCAATATAAACAATCCCCATTAAGAGACAATCCCCATTGGCACATAAATAAAATAAATTATACAATGACACACAACTATGTTAAAATGCCCCTATTTGGTTAAATAAGGAAAAAGTTAAAACGCAAACACAGTAGCATAGTTTACCATAATTAACACATTGTAGCTCTTTCACACTACTAATCAAGCTTATATATCAATAATATATATCCACTATGGAAAAACTAGAACAGAACCACAGTATATGTAAAGCTAAAATCTTTTATGACTGTATAGATCGTACTGAATGGCTCACTAATATTGCGTAATCAATTACTCAAATGAGGAATGTGTACTAGTATTTATCAATACTACACCGCTCAAAGTGCATAAGAAGCAGTGTATGTAAATAAAACCTTCAATATAAGTGTATACGGTGTGCTACCCTTAAATATTATGTTCCATAATCATATTTCATATTTATGTGCCAATGGGGATTGTCTCTTAATGGGGATTGTTTATATTGAGTGTGGGTGTTGTACCAGACTAGTGGGCGTTTCGCAATGACGACATAATTGTCAGTCAGCCAATTAAGTTTCCCGCCACCACAGGTATATAAGGCATTTTCTTGTTATGTTTTGTTACTTTGAGAAAGGCCTCGGAGAGGCCGAAACGTTAGTCATCCGTCAATAAATCTTCATTTTACTTTTAAGTCCTGAGAGTGCGGACCTGTTTCTTGAGACTTTTATCTAAAATTTGTGGACACTGCACCCAGGCAAGTTAAACCATGTGACGTGAGTGCCGACTCCAACAAAATCGATTTTATATATATATATACATAACACACACAAAGTACATTCCTTCCCTTGGAATCTCCTGCCCCCTAGTGGTACAGTGATGTATGAACAACATATCCAAACTATAGTGAGGTCTTTTTTATGAAAAAATTATTTTTTTGTGTGTGTGTGTGTGTATAGGATCAGCGTTCTCAGGTCTTAAAATTTTAGAAAATATTTTTATTAATAAATTGGCTCAAGACTAATGTTTCGGCCCCATCCAAGGCTTGCCATATATTTAAAAGTGGCCAATCTATGTCCCTTTTCCAAATAATGTTTTGCCACCGGTTTATTTGTTTTGCCATCTCTGAATGCAGTGCTGATGGCCGAGCGATGTCTATCCATTCTTAGTCGTAAGGTTTGGTCAGTTTTACCTACATAAGATAACCCACATGGACACTTGATCAAGTAGATCACATGGGTAGTAGTGCAGGTAATATGATGGCATATTTTGTAGCGTTTACCTGTCTGGGGATGATTAAAGGAAACCCCCGGGGTCATATATCTGCAAGAAGTGAAGTTTGGACACCGATAAGACCCTGCTTTCACCTCGGCTAGCCAGCCAGTAGGTTTTTTCTGATAACAACTTACCGGATCATTCTTGACCAGAAGGTCCCTAAGGTTTTGTAGCTTATCATAGGTGGGCCATTCATTATTCCACTCAGATCTGTGTCTGCCTCAATAATTTTCCAATTATCATTAATGTGTTTTTCCATCCTACTGATCTGATCATTATAAGTTGCTGTGAATGTTATCCTTGAATCTCTTGGTTCAGGTGTTGTATCCTTTTCCCCACAATGAACTCTAGCTATCTCAAGAGCACTTTGTAGCATTTTCACTGGATAGCCACGTTCCCTAAAACGTTTCCACATATCCTCTAACTGGTGTTCTGCCTGCTGATACAAGGAATTGTTACGTAGAACACGACAAAATTGGGATATGGGTATAGATTTTTTCATATGTCGGTGATGACATATATATATATATATATATAGTATATTTCTAAAAACAACGTTCGTCTGCACTCACCATTCATAGGCCAGGTGCTCACTATCACCATCCTGATGACGATCTTGTGGGTCGAGATGCGTAGATGTGAATAAGGAGGAATAAATGTTGCCTTTTTATTATTGAACTTTTTATATATAATTTTTTTTTTTGTAAGTACAGGTATTGGACCTATTATCCAAAATGCTTGGGACCTGGGGTTTTCCAGACAATGGATCTTTCTGTATTAGGATAAATGATAAGGTATTGTTTTATAATTACAGAGAAAAAGGAAATCATTTTTAAAAATTTGGGATATTTGGATTAAATGGAGACTATAGGAGATGGCCATTACGTAATTTGGAATGGGTAACGGGTTTCTGTATTGTTGTGTTTATACAAATGGCCTGTAGATGTCACTGTGCACAAGAGTATACTGTGCATACACTGTACTTTCCATACAGCTTAAAGTGTTAGAGATGAAGTTTGCTGTTGAAGTGTAATGGCTGCATAAACCTGCTAATAAAGCACTGTTATACTTTACTCATCCTCAGCTACCAAAACATAACACCTATAACGAATCTCTTACCTGTTTTATAGCAAGGGGCTATACTATGAAACTATATATAGCTCTCTGTGAGCACATAACTATATTGCTAGGGAAGGCGGGGACCCCTACACCAGTGGATAGTAGCCTGAGGGAAGGTTTAGGAATACCCTGACCCATCCACCTGTTACACTAGACATCTCCCTGCCTGAGAGTAGAAGAGGGGAACTTGCTGTCTCACTCTTTGCCTCGGGGCAGCAACTCATCTTCTGACTCCAGATACTGAACTGTAAGTCACAAGCAGGATCGGACTGGACATTGGGGGCCCACTGGGTTACAAATGCTGATGCGCCCAGGGTCCCATGCGCATTCACGAAAGGCAGGGAATGTCAGTGTGCATGTGTGAACAGCGGGGCACAAGTGCAAAAAACCAGAACAACTACAGTTTTTTGCGGGGGCCCAGTAGATTGGGGTCTGGGCCCATGAGGGTTGGGGCCCACTGGGTTTTTTCCTGGTGTCTCGCCAGCCCTGTCCGACCCTGTTCTCAAGTGGGTTCATCAACCTCTTCCTAATAGCTGAAATACTACAGCCCCCAGGAGGACCCACATTCATTTGATTGATGATGGATAGAAGATCCTTGCCTGTAGCCCAGTTAGGATGAGACTGACTGAAAACTTATTTACAGACGTGAATCTCCCAGAACCCATAGCAGATTCATCAGTTTGACCATTTCTTCATGTCCCCGTAACCTTGTTATGGAAGCCTGACCTAATGTTGCACCAAAAATGTGATTTTTACCCCCCTCCTATGAGTCCTCTTTTGTTAAGGCAGCATATGTTGTTACTGGTTATTGCTCTCTGGGCCGCCTGCCTAGCAATGCACATGTGATTATCCTGGAGAGGAGTCACTGCGCAGGTTGTGGTTAACCCCCAGAAAGCAAGTGAGTGTGATTGTGAGGTCAGACATTTGCATTAGAAAGCCAATGAGAAATATACAGGCCTGAATACTCGAATGAGCAGATTTACTTTCACTGTTAATAAAAATGTATAAATACATTCTCTCTTGGAGGAGGAGACTGGTGCTTGTACCATTTGTTATTTGATACTGCCCCCCACAGGGGCATCAGGGAACGTCAGAGCAGGTCTTTTCAAGTACAGAAATCTATAGCAGATCCTATGAGTGACACTATTACTGGCTTCTCAAGTGCAAAGATTTTATCTTAAAAGTGGTAAAAGGATAGATTGGTGAAGAAAACAAAAGAGCAAAAAGAAGGAAAAGAAGAGAAATTGTGAAGTAGAAGAGAAAGGAGTCAGTGTTGGTCATTGTAGCATTTATGGTTGGTGGGCAATTCTCTGCTCTACTGTATGTTCTACAGGATTAAACTAAGGGCCTGGGATAAAAGTAATGGCGATACTTCTACAATCTGCTTTCTGTAGGGTGCCACCTTTTTAGGAAAAAAATACTGGCTTTCCTATATCTTTAGCTTTTATTCCTATTCATAACATTGTGATCAACCAGCAAAAATACCGGCCAGGCCGGTAAAATACCGGCCAGGTGGAAACCCTAGCTTTCTGTCACTTACACTTCTTTATATTTGTTCATGCTCACTTTTAAATGTGTGAACTGCTTCCTAAAATTGACAGGTAGAAAAGTCAATATTTGAGGGGTGCTATGTGAATCCAATACACTAACTATCTGCTCTTTTGAAGCAATAGGGGTGTTTAAGGGATTTTCAATTGTGGGGCTTGAGACTGGGATACATTCCCTATGACTTGTGGGTGATTGATGGTAGCTGTGGGAAGATCAATGTGCGAAGATCAAAATTACTAAGAAAAAGAAAAAAAAATAAACTAAAATGGGGATTATGGGAAATCAGGTTTGTAGATACAGTGGGGGCTGATTGAAAAAAAATGGGGGCTGATTGAGCATTGCAGTAATAGGCCCTGAGTCCGACAGTAGATTGTCTGTTACATTTATAGGCACATCTGGTCCTTGCTGCTAATTATATAGGGCCTTTGCAAGTAATGTGGCTAAAACGGGACACCTTATATTATCAAGTGCTACTCAAGGATGCGGAAAACCAAGGTTCTTCTTGGTAAATAAATGGGGAGTACCAAGCAAAACAACATTTTCCTCCTGCAGGCATTTCCTATTAGCACAAATAAGAAACAATCTGCTTATGGCAGAAACACCGGAATGTACATTGCCAACTTTTTCATGACCACGAAGCATTAGAGAGAACATGGGTTGGATATTAATGCTCATTGCAATATGTGCCTAAAGTTGGCCATACCATTGAAGATCTGCTTGTTTTGCAAGGTGGCCTAAAGATTGCATGCATAAATTCTTACACCCCTTAAATTTCCCAGGCCCCCAGGGCCAACTCATCCTTGCATGATCCCCCACGGTGGGACTATTGGCTGCACATAGGGCTGTGGTGGGGCACATAAACTTTGCTGGGGGACCCAGGGATGTATCATTAATAAACTATATTATTACCAAAGTGATGTATAATACCTTTAGCCTTGTCCATTCTCAATCTCTGGCCATTCTATTTAAAAAATTGATGCTGTTAGGGTGCCTTCACCTCAAAATAATATGTTGCTTCTGATATATACTACACTCCATAAACACTTTTCCTTTTAAATTCCTTTTCCATTTTTCTGATTATTTTCAGAAGAGAGACCTCAACAATATTTTATAGACAGACACAATTAGTTATTTTTGGAGGATGAATACAGACACCTTTGGATTTGTAGCAAGGAAAAAAGGTCAGGACATGGGGCAGCAACTGGCATCTGGAGCAGCATTTGCACTGGGGACTGCAGACAGCTGTAAAAATCTGTTTGCCCATTCCCTACTGTGGCTCCATTCCATAGGGTCTGGTTGGTGAGATTAGGGAGAGAGGGTTGTAGGGCTATGGTTCCATGCAGGAATTTATTTCCATCACATCACACCTTAACTGAGCTTCTACCTTCTAGCTGGAGCATTCATTACATCATATAGACACTGTTCCCAGATCCCAGTGTAATTATCCTACATGCTTCTCATACTTTGAACGCTGCTTCAGGTCCTCCTCAAAGGCCCAGCCCCTCAGTTTGTGCTGGTCATACCCACAGATATTTCATAGGCTTTTCTTATGGTACAATTCTTGCCATTCTGTCATCTACTTTCAGTTGGTAAAGTCACCAGATTAAAACACCAATAAATATCCCATGTGCTGTTAACCTATAAACATTCTCATATGTAGTCTAGGTTATTCTTATAATAAAATATTAGGCACTTTACAAAAAAAAAGTTACAATATTCTTTTTTTAAATAAACTTTTTATTTAATTTTGTCTAACAAACTGGAAACAATTAAATAAAGTTAGATGTATAAACATTTTATATTATAACTTAAAATGTAATTTTATATCCTTTTCCTATTTAAAGTGGAATTCAACCCCGCCGGCGCTAAACCCCTCCCCCCGTAGGCTCCCCTCCCTCTTCCCCCCTGGGCTATTGCCCCTAACTTGTATATTACCCCAAAGCACAGGTCCCTTCGTGCAGGGTCACAGGCGCCATCTTCTTCCGCAACACCTTCTTCTGGGCGCTCATGTGCAGTAGGACGCATTTTCCGGTCGGTACTACAGCACATGCACCCAAAGTTCACAAAGTTTGCCGACTGAACTTTGTGAACTTCAGGTGCATGTGCAGTAGTACCAACCAGCAAATGCATCCTACTGCGCATGTGCCACCATCGCCGATGGAAGAAGGAAAAAGACGCTGTGGCAAAAGATTGTGCTGTGAACCTGCACAAAGGGACCTGCGCTTTGGGGTAATATACAAGTTAGGGGCAATAGCCCGGGGGTGAGGTAGGCCGGGAGGAGGGAGGAGGGGTTTAGCACCAGTGGGGTGGAATTCTCCTTTAACTCATTGGAAGTCAGCAAGAAGGACTTAGATGTTCATTCCAGGCAGTTGCAGCAGATAATGATGGTGGTTTCCATGCAGCAGCTGTACACACTCTTCAGAACTGGTGCAGGTGACTAGTCGATGGCCTTGGATGTCACGTGTCACTTACTCCTGCCAGCTGGGATCCAGGAAGGAGAAATCCTCTAGGACTCTCTTACCTCTGTTTAGCATTTTCTTCTTTGAAAAAAATGCAGATCCTCCATCAGAGTCACAGAAGTCCTCAACTGATCGCTACAAAGAGAAATATATAATCATATATATATCAAAATAGCATATGCCTCCCAATTTCTAGGCTTTATTAAGTCTGTCCCCTACACCACTTTATTCATGAGTTTATTCATGAAAACCAATTCTGGCTCTTGTGCCTCTTACTAACAGTAAAGCACCAGTTCCTCATTACTTGTTCAGTCATGTACTCACCACTGCTAGCTGGAAAGGTGGTTGTACTCTGTGATTTTCCAGTTCCACCCAGTGGATAAAATGAAAGAAATGTGCTTCCTGATGTTCCTGGTTGCACCAAGACAAAGATGATGGTCTTTCGTCAATAGCTGAAATAATAAAATATTCATATCATATAGAGCACAGTAAATGTACAGACATAAAAAGACAATAAAAAAAAACAGTAGTGAAGTGTCATTCTGTGAGACTGCAATGCACATAATATTAGTGATATTCAGCAGGGTGTGTGAGAGTAGGCATTATAACAAGCACAAAACTGACTAATCTATGTGCCATCTATATGTTCATTTTCCTGTGGACTACACATATCTTATTATGGGTATACAAAAGTGCACAGTAATGACATTTAGTCATGACAAGTTCCACTGAGGCCACATGCCAATTTCCCTGTATTGATTCCACCCACCTAGGATTATATTATAGAATTAATGAATACATATATGTTAGAATGCACAAGAATGAGTTATAAAAAGGAACTTTAAATTAAATCTCTATTCTTAATTATTGCTTATACCCACCGCTTGCAGTAGATCCACCAGTTCTTCACTGAGCCAGCTGGGATAAAAGGGCTCGTCCGTGAGTGGCGATAGTTGTTTCCCATTTATGCTGGAAAATGGGAATGTGTAGGTGGCCATTTGGTAGATGATGATTCCCAGTGACCACCAATCTGCTGCTGCATTCTACTCCTCTCCTTGGATCACCTTGAAGAGAAGAAACATATAATTTAACAAGGAAATAGCTTCATTAAATGCCGAAGTATAATAATCAAACCAATAGATTAATTCCCCTAACTGCAGGTAGATTGTAGGTGCAGCCTTAAATACCCATTGCTGTTACTGTGTATGTGCTGTACAGAATTGGGTTTCTTACCTCTGGTGCCATATATCGAGGTGTTCCAATCAGGCCTGTGGTGGTTTTGTTCCCGATGATGTTGTCCACTGCCAGACCAAAGTCAGCTATTTTAATGTGACTTTCGTGGTCTAGCAGAATATTAGCTGGTTTCAGGTCACTGCAAGAACAGGATTAAACACACATTGAGTAGGTATTAGGAAAATGAAAGGGAGATTTGAACGTATGGAAAATGTGGGGGTAAAGAGCACAATTGTAAAAAGGGCAGAGATTTGCCTTGAGAAAGTGAAGTAATATAATTTGCAAAAAAACAGTGGAGGGAAATCAGAGATGGGAGCATTTTACTGACTTTGGAATGAAGGAACTGCAGGCCACAAATCATCTCTGCTGCGTAGAACCTTATTAATAAGGAAAACACAATGAAACATTGCTTCAGTGACTGTATATAATATTATTAATTATTATTCAATTATAATAGCTATGCTGAATAATCACAGGCATAAACAGAAGTCTGTGTGATCAAGATTTAGGTCTGCTTCTCCTGTAAGCTCTACTGAGCAGGACACTCTGAGCATGATCTTGCTATCAAAATCATATGCACCATTCCCAAATAACCCCTCACTTTGTTGTTACTGTATAAGACTGATGTAATTATTTTTTACAAGTGAGATGTTACTTACATGATGGTGTCTTCCTCTAGGTGTCCTGCCTTTCTCATTGCAGCCATAAGTGTACCCCCTCTGAGGTACTCCAGGACGATATAGGCATGGTTCTGGGCAGGGAGGCAAATAAGGAAAGTGAAACACATGAACAGATATAAAACAACTGAATAATATAATATAGGTGATGCCCAATTAGATTTGTGCCATGGACCTCTTTAATCCACTAGAATGGGGCATTTGGTATACATCATAAAGTGCAGTAGTAGTAATATACCCTTGAACACATTAATAGTGCACAGAATCAGACTAGGGGGCAGAGGGCCCTGCACCATCGCCCAGGGCCCCCAGCTGCAGTCTTCTCTCCCGACTCCTGTAGACCCTCCCCTGCCTGCACTAGGGTTGCCACCTTTTCTTGAAAAAAATACCGGCCTTCCTATATATTTATCTTTTTTTCCTATTAATAACATTGGGATCAACCATCAAAAATACCGGCCAGGCCGGTAAAATACCGGCCAGGTGGCAACCCTAGCCTGCACCCGCATGTGCACATATATTGCATTAGGGACAGGACTGGTATCAGGGAGGGAGGTGAGCATAAGGAATCCAGGGAGCAGTACTGGGCCAGCAGGGCCTCAAAAGAGTCAGGACCTGCCAGATTTCTTCCCAGAGTCCCGCTGTACCAGTCCAAACCTGATTTCTAGGTTCTACAGTTTAGAAGGCCATATCACTCCTTCAGTTGGGCCTACATTTGGTAAATGTAAGCTATTATGTGTTACCTGTGATTGAAAGGCCCCATAGGCATGGCAAAGGAAAGGGCTGCCCTTAGCAACCCATAGCACGCGGGCTTCCAGTCTCTGGAGTCTTCTCTAAGATCTTCATGGCTACACGTTGTTTCCTGCTGGTCCAAGTAGCCAACATCACCTGAGAAAGGCAGAGAAATCAATGATTTTTAGAAACAACCTAGAGCTTTGTAATGTAATAGATCTATGTAAACTTATTTTGTGTTGTAAAGAAAAAAGCAATGTATTGTCATTTAATTTATTGTTCTATTTCTGCTGTACAGAGAGGGGGATTTCAAAACTATAGAGGAAACAGACCCTGCGGTTTGGGCCCCCCTTTTACGCCAGTGGGCTTTATTCAGTTAGTATAAGTTCAAAGTTGCCATAACACATTGATCATACTGATAATGATCTCTGATCTTATTAATACACTAGACATTAAGCCCGTTAAATTAACAGGCGCTAGAACATATGTAGTCAAACATT
>CM044446.1:22030011-22054626 GCA_024363595.1 Xenopus borealis
CAAGGCAAGAGATGTAAAAGGGCAATATTTACTTAAATATATATTCCAGTTTGATAAAATATGTCACTTGATTTGATATAAACTATTTTTTTTGCTCAAAAATTCGTTTTCGGGGTATAGTTTTCCTTTAATAGCATTGGGATTATCCATCATTTTTACAGATTTTTTTATCTGCTCCTTTCGTGGATACAGCTGGGTCCCCCTTTAGGCCTGGGTCCAGTACAACAGTACTCCCTGATTAGGGTTGCCGCCATTTCTAGAAAAAAAACACCGGCCTTCCTATATATATATTTATCTTTTTCCCTATTGATAACATTGGGATTGTCCTTAATTTTTAACGGCCGGCCAGTAAAATACCGACCAGGTGGCAACCCTACCCTTAGGGTTGCCACCCTTTCTGTATAAAAATACCAGCCTTCCTATATATTTATCTCTTTTCCCTATTAATAACACTGGGTTCAAGCATCATTTTTACTGGCCAGGCCGGTACCTGATGGTGGCCCTTACTAAAAAAGTAACCCCCCCCACACATATTGATGGTCAGGGCTCCCTTATAGGTTGAAAAAAAACACTGGCACCAGGGCCCCCCTTACAAGTTAAAAGAAATTGTGGCCCAAAAAATATTTTTTTTAAAAAAACCCTCCTTACAAGTAAAAAAAATTGGGGCGGGAAAAAATATTAAAAAAAAAAAAACTTTGGCGCCAGGCCCCCCCTTACAAGTTAAAAAAAAGGGGCCCCAAAAAATATTGATAATAAAAATTGGTGCAGGGGCCTATAAAGTACTAAAATAAAACATTGGTGGACAGGGGATTAGAAAAAAAAACCCACATTGGTGTAGAATTGAACTCGTGGCTTCAGGACTTCAGTTAAAGCTGTTATCATGACTTTGGGTCTTTTCGCAGCTTCAGGACCTCAATGTTGTCTCCTTTCATGACATCAGGTATTTTCGCCCCTTCAGGACTTCAGTGTCGGCTTTTTTCGTGACTTTGGGTCTTTCCGCCGCTTCAGGACTGTTCGGCACTTCCGCATTCAGGCAGCACGGCAGCTAGGGTTGCCACCTGGCCGGTATTTTACCAGCCTGACCGGTATTTTTGATGGTTTATCTCAATGTTATTAATAGGAAAAAAGACAACTATATAGTAAGGCTGGTATTTTTTTCAAGAAAAGGTGGCAACCCTAACGGCAGCAGGGCTTCAGCACTCGCAAGGGGGGCCCGGCTCTTCGAAAAGTGCAGCACTGCCAGGCCCCCCTAAAGCCCTGGGACACATGTCCTAGGGTTGCCACCTGGCCGGTATTTTGCCAGCCTGGCTGGTATTTTTCATGGTTGATCCCAATGTTATTAATAGGAAAAAAAGATAAATATATAGGAAGGCCTGTATTTTTTTCAACAAAAGGTGGCAACCCTATTTGTCCCCCCTGATGGCGGCCCTGCCCTGACGTATGCTACATGGCTGGTATTTTACTGGCTTGACTGGTAAAAATTATGTTTGATTCCATTGTTATTAATAAGGAAAAAATATAAATATATAGGAAGGAACGGAAGGCCAGTGTTTTTCTTTTAAGAAAAGGTTGCAACCACCATAGTATCTACACAAGTTTACTACACACCCTATTGCTCCCATCTGCTTGTACAATTTTGGAGTGTGCAATCAGTAAATTCTGGCAAATGCTGCTGTAATCACTATTATAAACGTGTACAATCAGACTACAGAGGATATTACACCATTAGAAAATGAGGATTCATTTTACAGTGAAACAATTTGTACGCGCATTTGCAGAGGGTTTATACAATTTCTAGCTATAGTCTGACTGGTTATTGTACTTGTGTTTAGAGCATAAAGAAGGACGTAAAAGTGAATTTCTTTTATAACTAGCTTTTCTTGTTTTACATGCAACTTATATAGTTTCTTTTCCCCTCAAGATAATTTGTAGTCGCATCCTTTTCCTTAGGGTGTACCAACATGGCGGAAAGGCATCGCGCGCACTGCCCCTCCCTCTCACGTGCTCTTTTTTTTCTACCCTGGTACTGCGCGTTCCTTTGAGATTGCGTGTGCGCGCTGCAGTTCCGGTTTTATATTTTTTTCTCCCAGCTCGGTGGTCTGACGCTTTATCATCATGAGCTCGGCAGGTGGCGGAGAGTTCGGGAATCCGCTGCGTAAATTCAAGCTGGTCTTCTTGGGAGAGCAGAGCGGTCAGAGCCTGGGGACTGGAGGGTTTAGTCCATCTGTTTGGGATGGGGGGGGGGGGGGGGGGGGGGGAGAGTGGGAATATTCTAACAACATAACCCTCCATTATTTATACCTGCTTTATACATATACATGTAACGTTCTTGATGATGGGCATATGTCAAAATGGAGCAGTTTATATAGACAGGAGGGGTGGACTATGTATTCTAACCATGAACATACAGCAAGCAGCACATCATATGTAAAGGGGAATGGTTAGGTGTGTGCCTGTGTGACATACAGCTGGTATGACAAGGCCTTGCTATCATTACAGATTGAGTCTACATGTTGGTTAGGCATTTATACATCTAGATTGTGATCCTTCGTTATTATAAAGGGGATTCTGTACACACCGGTGCATTTTATTTGTGGTATGTCCTTTTAAAGGCCTTAATTCTTAGCTGCATTAAAAGATGTTTTCAGTAAAACTGTCCAATAGGTCTTGCAGCTATTTATAAATGTAGTTGCTGTTGAAGGAAGCATTTGTTTGGCTGTATACATATGCATTAATTGGCAAAATGTCCCAGTCTCATGTATAACTCTTCAACAACCGCACACTCCGTGCAAGTATGCCAAATTTCCAGTAGCTTCAATAAATGGTTGGAGAGCCAATATTCTCAGTATCTCAGTTTCATTTTATTATGCAGAAGGTCCTGCACGACATGTTTCGGCTACAAAAAGCCTTCATCGGGTGCATAATAAACATGTGTATAACAAGATATTTATATCCTTCAGTGCACGACTCCTGAAATAATGTAGCAGACGCCTGTTGATTTAACAAGACCTGAAGGAGGGGCTGACTTGAAAAAGGGGCTAAGAAAAAGCTAAGTTGCAATAACAAATAATTAAATGGGTAATGGATACACCAGCGCAGGAACTGTGCTGCTACTTTCTTTATTAACACTACATGTTGGAGTGTCCAATCCCGATTTCGTTATTTGTTATTACATTAACAAATAATTTTAAAAACATTAATGTAATGGAAAGTGTCAGGGTGGAGAACTAAAGTTGCTGACTTAACTTAAAGGACCCCTATTGCAAAAAATAAAAAAGTTACCCCCAACCAAAGGTGCGGGCTGGTGCACCCCCCGGTGCACCCCCGGTGCAAGCCACCATGACAGTCGAAGCGTATGCCCAGCTTGACGTCATGCGTATAGTGAAAAGCGGCCACAATTTCGGGGCCGCTTTTCTTAATGCGCATGCGCTTCCACTGTCATTGGGGCTTACACCGGGAGCTCCCTCCTGGTGCGAGTTTGCTAGCGCTGGCGGGGGGCATATTTAAAAAAAAAAAAAAAAAAAAAAGTACTATTATCCCCAGCCCTTACATTTGGTTGGGGGTTACTTTTTATTTGCAATAGGTGCCCTTTAAGGTGGCCATTGACGCACAGATAATATAATACGAAACAAATTTTTGTACGATATTCGGTGCGTCTATGGTGGGAAATGAGCCGAATAAATTCGATAGAAGATTTGGATATTGGTCGGCTGGTTGATCTGGCTGGACGGAAAATTTGGATCGGCTGCCTTCGAAGGCACCCAAACATCCGCCATTGTTGGTGCTGAATCGTTTTCTGCTGAATTGTTTCTACTTGTATATTTGACAATTCAGCTCTGCACGTGTGTATTGAAACGAACGATCTTTCTTGGAAAGATCTTTTCCAAGAAAAATCGTGATTGTACTGTCTATGGTCGCCTTAAGGGTTCACTCTAATTGCTGTAAATGATCTTCTGGAATATAAAGATGGCATGGTGTGAATTCTGCTGTCTAGACAGGTTATAACTAGGGATGCACTGAACCCAGGATTCGGTTTGGGTTTCTGCCATTTCCAGCAGGATTCTGATTCGGCCAAGACCTTGTGCCTGCCCGAACCGAATCTGAATTTGCCTGTGCAAATTAGGGGTAGGATGGGAAATCATGTAACTGTTTGTCACAAAACAAGGAAGCAAAAAAATGTTTTCCACTTCCACTTTTACTAATTTGCATATGCAAATTAGGGTTTAGTAATCGGCAGAATCTTTCATGAAGGATCCCTGTGCATCCCTGGTTATAACCCAGTTGGTGTTTAGGTGTAAAGTAGTGTCCACTGAGTAATATCCCATAGGTTTGTTACTGATAAATAAACAGACTGGCATTCTGGGGCAACCAAAGCAAATGTTGGAAGAGTTTGAGACCTCTGTCCTGTTGGCATATATGCATCAGCCTTCATACTCTTTTATTCATGGGAAACATCCATTCATCGAAGTGAATGTGTTTACATCATTAACCTTTGTGCCCATCCTTTATACATGTAAACATTACATTTTATTTGTACAAGTATGGGACCTGTTATGCAGTCAGGACGTGGGGTTTCCCCAGATAAGAGGTCTTTCAATAACTTGGATCTGCATACCTTAAGTTTGCTAAAAAGTAATTTAAACATTAAACCCAATAAGATTGTTTTGAATCCAGTGAGGATTCATTATACAGTTGTGCTTATAAGTTGACATAACCCTGGCAGAATTTATGATTTCTTAACCATTTTTCAGAGAAGATGAATAACAAAAAATTTTTTCTTTCACTCATGGTTAGTGGTTGGTTGAAGCCATTTGTCAAACAACTGTGGTTACTCTTTTTAAATCATAATCACCACCCAAATGTCCCTGATCAAAAATTTACATACCCCAATTTTTAATACTGTGTATTGCCCCCTTAAACATCAATGACAGCTTGGAGTTTTCTGTGGTAGTTGTGGTTGAGGCTCTTTATCTTCTCAGACAAAGGTAATGCTGCCCATTCTTCCTGGCAAAAAGCCTCCAGTTGCCATAAATTCTTGGGCTGTCTTGCATGAACTGCACTTTTTGAGGTCTCCCTAGAGTGGCTCAATGATTTTGAGGTCAGGAGACTGAGATGGCCACTCCAGAACCTTCACTTTATTTTGCTGTAGCCAATGACATGTTGAGTTGGCCTTCTGTTTTGGATCATTGTCATGTTGGAATGTCCAAGTATGTCCCATGCACCGCTTCCGGGCTGATGAGTGTAATTTTTCCATAGTATTTTTTGATAATTTACTGCATTCATTTTGCCATAAATTCTGACCGAATTTCCTGTGCCTGGGATGTGTAGCTCACACATCCCCAAAACATCAGTGACCCACCACCATGTTTCAAAGTAGGAATGGTATACCTTTCATCATAGGCCTTGTTGACTCCTCTCCAAATGTAGCATTTATGGTTGTGGCCAAAAAGTAAAATTTTAGTATCATCACTCCAAATCACTTTGTGCCAGAAAGTTTGAGGCTTGTCTCTGTGCTGTTTGGCATATTGTAAGCGGGATATTTTGTGGCATTTGCATAGTAATGGCTTTTTCTGGCAACTCCCCCATGCAGCCCATCTTAACACGAGTGCCTCCTTATTGTGCATCTTAAAACAGCCACGCCTCATTTTTTCAGAGTCCTGTATTTCACCTGAAGTTATTTGTGGGTTTTTCCTTGCATCCCAAACAATTTTTCTTGCAGTTGTGGCTGAAATTTTAGTTTTATTTGGTTTGGTTTCAACAGAACCCCTAATTTTCCACTTGTTTTGAACACTGCTGATTGGCATTCTCCATTCCTTTTATATTTTCTAAGATCCCTTTCCTGTTTTATAGTGTTCAACTACCTTTTCCAGCACATCCTTTGACAATTATTTTGCTTTCTCCATGGCTTAGAATCCAAAAAACATCAGTGCAGCACTGGATGAAAGATGCAAGGGTCTGTCAGGAGTCCAGAAAGTCACTGACCTTTTATACACACCCACTAATTACAAACAAACAGATTACAGGTGAAGATGTTCTAACTATTTTGTGTCAAGTTGTGTGCATGTTATCAGGCCAAATCACCAGGGTATGTAAACTTTTGATCAGGGTCATTTGGGTAGTTTGTGTAGTGATTATGATTTAAAAAGAGTAAATACAGTTGTTTGACAATAAATGGCTTCAGCCAACCACTAACCATGAGTGAAAAAAGTTTTAATAATGTCTGAAAAAATGGTTAAGAAATAATAAATTCTGCTAGGGTATGTAAACTTATGAGCACAACTGTATCTTAGTTGGGATCAAGTAGAAGGTACTGTTTTATTATTCGTGGGGCAAAATGAATTTTTTAAAAAAGTTTAAATTATTACACACACACCTACACAACTGATAGGTCTAATTTGATTCCAATATATCTATGCTGCCTATTGTTTTCTTTAATGGGTATATATTTTAAATGTCATTAGCACAAGATAATAGATACTCATGTAGTTTTGTGTTATATCTCTGTACAGGCTGTATAAGCAGTATGAGGACAAGGAAAGTCTAAATTAGAAAGAGGCTATAAATGCTGTATTTTGTATACTAAACATAAACTTTAACTTTCTGCACCAAAAGCCTAATCAAACAAATGATTTATGCTTTCAGAGTTGGCCACAGGGAGCTGTCATCTTGTAACTTTGTTAAACATCTTTGCAAGACCAAGACTGCTCACATGCTCGGTGTGATCTGGGCTAAGTTTAGGGATCCTCCTAAATTATCAAAACAGAAGTCAAATAATATCTGCCAGAAGCTGATACAGCAAAACTGATTAATAATCAGAATATACAGACTGCACTGGGTCATGTGTTGTCGTGTAATCTAATGTGGGTTTTATAGTTTTTATATTGTTTAATACAAACTTACTCTGCAGAAACAGTGGTTGCAGCTAAATAATCCTCCAAATAGAATCCCAGTTTATCTGTTTAAATCTGGCTCCATGATCTTTTTCCCTGCAACTGGAGTTGGAAACAGTAAGGCTAAGGCCAGACGGGGAGATTTGGGGGAAATTTATCGCCTGACGACTTCTCGCCACGACTTGTAGCCCCCGAACCTCCCCGAATAGCCAAGTACCCACGTGCACCGGCGTTGCTTGAAAACACCGGCGCGTGTTCACACGGAGCGGCGCGATTTTTGAAATCGCTCCAAATTGCCTCGCCAGGCGACAAATTTCCCCCGAATCTCCCCGTCTGGCCTAGCCCTAAAGGGGATGTAAAGGCAACTAATCTCCTAGAACTGCCATCCCACCGGATAGAATGTAAACCGCCGGCTGGAAGGCAGTTCAGGGAGATTAGTTGCCCCGAAGAAGATGAGATTTGTTGTAGGGTGACTAATCTCCCCGAATCTCCTTGTGTGTCTCTAAGCTGTGAGTCTAACTTCTCCTAAGGGACCTGTTCTCTAAATTGGTACAATTACTTATTTGCTTATCTCAAAATTGTTACAAAGTATCTTATCTGCACCCCATGGTTCTGGCCTCTCTGCCAAAAGGCAATTAAGTTAGAAACATTGTATCTTTTTTTAGCTGTTCATTGCGGATTAAATTGTGACTTTCCAGTACAAACCCGTGACTGGGGGTTAAGCTGTCAAATGCAGAACTGTCCCGCTGTAACAATTGGACAATTGGGAGGTATGCTATTGCTATGCTTTGGCTGGTCATGCTGTTAGTGTCAGGCACGCCCGCTGGTTGCCAGGCCACATTCCTGCTTTTTCCAAAGGATAGTTATGCTGTAGGATGAGATGAAGAATGTTATGGTCTGGGAAGAAGAAGAGAGCAGTTGTGAATTATTAACTTGCAATCAGAGGCCTTTATACCCTCATTAAGCTAAGGAAAACAACAATTTTTACATCAATCTCTTATTATATATGTTTAATGCATACAGAAGGTGGATAAAAAGCAATATATAGTGTCCATTTAAGTGTTATTTATTAGATGTTTAAATGAAATCACAAGAAAATGGGACCCTTGGGTGTTTGTTGCAATGCTTGTATGGCATACAACCGTTTAGTGTCTTTCATCCAATCAACAATCTGACACCAATATTAAATTGTATAAATCAGCCTACAAACCGTGCATTCTGGTCTTTCTGTGCACCATGAATTGCTGAAAAACAAAATGCCATTGGTATTAGTGTGTATTTGTCTCTTCTCCATTTTTTTTTCATTGCAGGCCTATACTAAAGCAACATGTTTTTCTTTTTTTCGAGCATAAAGTGCTTTGCAGGCCTAGGGTTTGCTCACCTTATTGTTGTGCTGCTGTTCCAGAATCTGCACATTATGGACAAAGTGCCATGAGATGTTGGAGTTGGTCTTCATTGGTGAAGGTGGCAATACCCTGGCTTTATACTATCTAACTGATCAGTCTGTGGGCCATACAGAAAGGTACCCTATGAATATGGGCACCTTCCTATTATTCTGATTCTTCTTGAC
This sequence comes from Xenopus borealis, assembly GCA_024363595.1. NCBI lineage: Eukaryota > Metazoa > Chordata > Amphibia > Anura > Pipidae > Xenopus > Xenopus borealis. Next base: position 22,038,472 of record CM044446.1, read on the forward strand.
AACTACCCTGCTAATGTAACAACATAATGCATCGGTTGCAGGCCCAAAATGTCGAACCAAAGCTGGATGTGTGCGGCTAGCTTTGCTGTAGGGCATGCAGTAGTTACCAGGATCTTTGCAGGTATGTTACTTCAAGGTACCCCACTGTGCAATTTTGCAGCTCGGTTGCAAAAAATCAGGATGCAAACAGTTGCAGTTGCCAGATGAAATGGACCCTTTCATAGACGTCAAAGGTTAATATAGAACTCTGTCCTGAAGTGTACCAATAGGGTAATGGCGGCAGGTTGTTTTGTCATCCAAGTTAATGTAATGCCATTTCCTCCCTTCAGATTGCTATGGGTTAAACAGTAATAAATTCTGTATGTGTAAAAAATAAATAAGAACATACCAGTGTGTTATACTCCTTCATATATAGAAGAATTGTGCTTTAAGGACAAGGAAAGGCAAAAAAATTAAATCCCATTTTTACTTTCTTTAATGAAAAAGAAATCTATCTCCAATGTAATTAAAAATGTGTACTGTTTTTATAAGAAACCTGATTGTATTTGGTGAAATTCTCCCTTCCATTTACTGCTGTGGAATTGACAGACAGTCCCTAACTCCTGGGCAGGGAAACAGTCATACTAATGAACAGTAGGGAGAGACCCGCCTTACTTCCCAGCTATGCAGAACTCCAGCAGCTTTGTTTCTTGTCGGCGACTGTGTAGAGATTTGTATTAGATTTTATTTCTGCCTTTACATCCCCTTTACGGTTTCTAACTCCAGCTGCGAAGACAAAGATCATGGAGCCAGATTTAAACTGATAAACTGGGATTCTATTTGTAGGATATTTAGCTGCAGCCACTGGTTCTGGAGAGTTGGAGACAGTTTGTATTAAAGGTATACTGTCATGGGAAAACATGTTTTTTCCACCAGGCAGCTGCTTTCTTGTGTTAGGGATCTGCTAGCTGGTTACCTTCCCATTGTTCTGTTGTTAGGGGGGCGGTTTTGGGGGGAGGTGGTGATATCACTCTAACTTGCAGTACAGCAGTAAAGAGTGATTGAAGTTTAGCCGTGCACAAGTCACATGACTTGGGGCAGCGGGGAAATTGACAATATGTCTATGCCCCATCAGATTTCAAAATGAAATATAAAAATATGTTTGCATTTTTGAGAAATGGATTTCAATGCAGAATTCTGTTGGAGCAGCACTATTAAAGGGGTGGTTCACCTTCACTTTTAGTATATTGTAGAAGGACCAATTCTAAGAAACTTTTCAATTGGTCTTCATTATTTATTTTTCATAGTTTTTTTAATGATTTGCAATTTTCTTCTGTTTCTTTGCAGCTTGCAAATGGGGGTCACTGACACCATCTAAAAGCAAATGCTCTGTAAGGCTACAAATGTATTGTTATTGCCACTTTTTATTACTTATCATTCTATTCAGTCCATCTCCTATTCATATTCCAGTCTCTTATTCAAATCAATGCAGGGTTGCTAGGGTAATTTGTACCCTAGAAACCAAATTGCTGACACTGCAAACTAGAGAGCTGCTGAATAAAAAGCTAAATAACACAAAAACCACAAACAATAAAAATTTTTAACCAATTGCAAATTGTCTCAGAATATCTCTCTCTATATCATACTGAAAGTTAACTCAAAGGTGAACAACCTCTTTAACTGATGCATTTTGAAATTTTTTTTTCCCATGACAGGATCCCTTTAAACAATACAAAAACTATAAAATCCACATTGGATTACATGACAACACAGGACCCAGTGTAGTCTGTATATTCTCATTATTAGTCATTCTTGCTCTATTGGCATCTGGCAGATATTATTGGACTTGTGCTTTTCTGATAATTTATGACAATCCCTTAGCAGCACAGATCAAACTGAGCATGTGCACAGTCTTGGTCTTGCAAAGATTTCTAACAAAGTTACAAGATGATAGCCCCCTGTGCCCACCTTTGAAAGCATAAACCATATGTTTGATTACAGCATTTCTAGCCTTATTCTATCTTATCCTTTAAAAAAGTAGTGTTTCAGGCAGATGTATTGAATATTTTTGCAAAAACCCTAATAATCCCTCCCTTCTCTTCCACTTCCTGTTCCCTGAATTCCCAGGCTGTGCAGGGGAGCTGGCAGCACTCTGCTCACTGCACTGTAGATCAGGAACCAATGAGCAGCTAGCAGGACCTGATAGGGAACTGAAGCCTGTCTGTGCTTGAAAGACTGCAGAGCTGTGATTGGCTGTCCCCCTCCTACTCTGCTTCTGGCACTGACCGTTTGGACACACCCACCCCTCATTTGACACGGAGACCAGTGAACGTTTATAGGGAGCTCTAAAGGGGCTATTTTTTTTAAATAATATAAATTTTTAGCACATGGAAAAGCAACACCATTTATTACTCATAATTGCCTACAAAATGACTTTTTTTTTTTCATTTATCCTATATGTCTACTTTAACCAATTTGACTTACTCACGCTTCCACTGCTGACCATCATGTTGCTGCCAGTTTTGTCATCTGCACTTTAATGTGTGTGACAAAATGACCTCTAAAGTTAAGACTAATGTCTTAGAATAAATAGAATTCCACTTAGTGTGATAAAGGCTCACGAGCTGATTGATGTTCTTGGAGTTTTTTTTACAATGATTTAATTCCTCCACAAAAGCAAGTATATTTGGCTGGAAAGAAAGATACTTGCAAAGAGATGGCAACTGTCGCATATAATGCACAGGCCATAAGATCTATGGCTGCTAATTAGCATGTTAATCCGCATAATGACATACGTGTCCTCTCAGGAAGAGATTGTGGCAGACCTATATAAGGTCAAACAGTGCAAATTCATGCTGCACGTGAGAGGTCATTTCAATTCAGAAATTCATTAAGATCCCAAAGGGCAGCAAAACTGTTATTCTATGAAAATATTAAAACATCATAAATCTTTTCATAGGGCTTCCTTTTATATTGGAACTATTGTTCTTTATGGGCCATAACTGTTCAGTGAGTTTGCAACTGATCCTCCGCATTCAGTTCAGATTGAAAAGCAATACATGTCCCCCCCCACCCCCAAGTCACTGATTGGTTACTGCCTGGTAACAAGTGGTCCAGTTGTTTGGCTATTGGGCCAACAGTTGGATTATAATTGCTTTTATTTCACACGGATGTGGACCTTAATGGCAGATAAGCCTCAAATTGTTCTGAATGGGCAACTTAAATCACCCGTGTGTGGTCTGCTTTACGTATTTTCTCTCTAAAACATGCAGGCACAAAAAGATGCAGAAATATTTTGCTGCCCAAAAGTTAGATGTTTAGTTGGTGACCCGTATTGCCATTGGCCACATTTGTAAAACAATGACTAGAGAAATGGGTGTTTATTTCAATACATTGCGTTACCCTGGGAGAAAATGACTACAAAGTTATATATTGCTGTGGCAGTGTCACAAATGACCTATTAAAGGATAAGTGGGACCGGCATGAAAGAGGCTAAGCTGATGTTTTTCTGCTTAGTAAAAAAAAATTAGAAACCTTTCTTAAATCTTTCTTAAGGAGAAGAACATTCGCGCAGCCACTTTCTTTCTCCTGACAACTTCCTTGACTGCTTGGTGGTCATACACTGACCAGCAGGTGGCGTTGTTGGAACAAAATTCATTCATATTAACAGTACATAATTCCCTTATTACAGTGGAATTAAAACCAAATAAATAATGAATGTAAAAGACAAAAGTGCTTAGAATAGCACCCTCATCATTCACTTATATTAAAGGTTTTACCTTTAAGGAAGATGTATTTTTTTACATATCGAATGGGGGGGGGGGTAAGGTATTATTCCAGAAATAGGCCCCCACTGAGCACTGTGCCCTCTTGCAGCACAGGTAATGATACTGAGGCACAGGTATATCTAGATTGTAGATCTGTATGTCCACTTGTGTGATGATTAAAATGAGTTAATCACATTATGCTCTGGCGTGTTACCCGACATGGGCACTCACAAAATGGGACTGGAATGTGCAGAGGGCACAGTGCTGAGCAGAGTACCTGTATCTCAAAGAATACTATTACTTCCCACACCCCATCCAGCTGCTATGATGTGGGAAACACATTTTATTTGATAACTTTACAGGTAGAACATAAATATAGGCTGGGCACCAGGCCCGGACTGGCAATCTGTGGGGTCTGGCAAATGCTAGAGGGGCTGCTATAAGGTGTCATAGAAAATCAGTATTTAGTGGGCTGTTTGGGCTTCTGTGTGGGCTGACTGGGCCTCTGTGTACCTGAAATGCCAAGGCCTACAGTTCTTCACAAAGTTGACACATTTTTTTTTTTTGTTCAAATCCTTATGGTTTTTTCAGTAATCCGATTACTGTCTGAGCTTTACAAGTCAGGGCAGGAAGGTCACAGAGTAGCTCAAGGGAAAGCTTCTGGCTATCTTGTCTGTCTAGTGTCTTACTCTGATCGGATTAATGCTGTGTGTCTCAACGCATGCATCTCTGTCCCTTTAAACCTTTTAGTGCCATGGATTGTAGAACCAATGGGGTTGGTAAAAAAGGACTAGTGCTGTAGTGTCTTCATTTCCTGCGTGGCACAGGAAACTTTTCTCCTTCAAAAAGTGAAATCTACTAAGAAGCAACCAAACTCATAACCTGCGATGCTGGCGGCCTGAGTTGTGATCCGTCTGCATGAAAACTGTATTTTGTTTTTTGTATTATTTTCTCACTCACTCCAGAAATATATATATATAGGCATTTTATCTGGCTAGTGTGCAATTTCCCTCCCTCACACATATAAAGTTCTGTTTAGATTAAATTATTTGATTCAGAAAGTTTTCAGCCACTTCTTTGCTGTCTAATTTCTCAGAATTCTGCTAATTTGCTGCACATTTTTTGCTTATTTTTACACACATTGTTTGAAACCATTGTAGCTGAAATATTTACAGTATGTCCTATTCTGCTTTACTTCTAGGATGTTGTAGATCGTGGTTTCTTAACCTTGGGTCCCTAGATATTGCTGGGTCGTACCACCCTGCATTGTCTAAAGGTGACCATACCAATAACAGGAGGGCTATATCAGGTGAATCTGAACGTTCGGCCCTGGGGATAATGGATGCTGATGGGTTGCAGGGCGGCATCAACTAGCCTATGCGCACCTGGATTGCAGAAAAAAAATCAAACTTGCTGGATTTTGGCCTGTTATCGATTGTGAGGACCCGTTGGGAGCCTCCCCCCCCCACATGAGCAGATAATTTGCTGAATCAGTCTAAAGGACCAATATTGGCAGCTTTAATCTGCCCATGTATGGCCACTTTTAAATTTAATAAAGAGTTGTGGCATTCTTGCAGTTATAGATGAGCCTGTTCAGGGCATTTTTTTATTGTCTAGTTTTTAAATATATGGCATTCTTGTTCTGCCTCTTTCCAGCCTGCAGCTGGTAGTCATGGGCACTGAGCTCAGCAACCACAGACAGAATCATTTTGCTGGTTCTAGTTTATTGTTATTGCTGAATATATATTTATTATCTCTGCATGCCCCTCAAACTATTTATTTTCCATTGTGAGTTTAATACTGCTGCCTGAATAGCTTCCAGGCAGAATACTGAAATGATACAAAACTAACAGTTCTTTCTACTTTACACTAACCCTTTACTCTCCCTGCACACTAGGAAGGAAAGGGTCTACTTACCATGGGTTAAAAGTGTTTTTTTTTTTGTGTGCACCCTATTCCAACTAAATTATTTACCTGGGCTTCAGAGTTGGGTGCATGGGATGGTGCATATGCACTTCTATTGTAGTAACCCTTTGAATGGCAGATGGCTCTAAGCTAGGCAGTATAGCATAGATTGTACAGTGTTCTAATTTACCTAGCACCTATTTAAAGGAGAAGGAAAGTAAAAAATCACATTAAACTCTAAGTATTGCTAATGAAGAGTATGTATCTTTAACACCAAGCATTCACTCATTAGTATTATCTCAAATATTTGTGCTGCAATCGAATTTGAAATAAGTTTCAACATGTATAAAGAATCATTACCTGCCTGCAGTCAAGAAATCCCTGTAAATACGGCACACGCATGCGCAGTAGTTAGCAGCAGTGCCCTGCGCATGCTCAGGAGAATCCTGTGGTTCCTGTGGTTAGTGCTGACGTTGCCGTCACATGATTGATCTTTTCGTCATCCCTGACATGTCTGCTCCCGCCCCATTAAATCACTTTCCAATTGCGAGCCAGCTTCCCCGTTGCTAGGCAACTAAAGGGACACTTTGAAGCTCCTGCTTTGAAGCTCCTGCCAGAGAGCAGCGAAGTAGCCGAGGAGGGGTTTTGCAATCAATCAAGCTTGCCTGCGATCGGGTCTGTCTGAGGTCTGTATTGAAAGCTTTTTTTTACTATAAACTACAACCTGTATGTTTATTACAAGTTGCCTAAAATGCAGTTGTTACAAAATCTGCTCCTTAAGATAGAGAATGCGTGTCTGATTATATCATGGGGGTTACAAAGGAGGCGCATGCTCACTAAGGATTGAGCACAGGGCGGAAGTGATGCACATATTTGAAAATGGCGGCGCCAAACTGATACAAGCGCCGTAACTACTGAATGTTAGAGCACAGATGCAGCATTGATATGTGAGTTTCTACTATGGCGTTTCAGGAGGGGGCCTGGTAGGGAACACAATGAAGTAAGATTCAATTTTTTACTTTCCTTCTCCTTTAATAAACAGATATGGGTGCATTGTATTTATGTCTATTTTACAGTCCAATACAATTTTTCTCCAGCACACCACTTCTTTCTGGGTGCATCCACTCCCAAGCTGCCTCCAAGTCAGCCAAATTCCTTATCTTGAATAACTGGAAATGAAGCACACCATCCTCAGGCTTTGCCCTTAAAACATTTTATTACAGCGGAAAGTAACGCAAGCTTTCGGGGAGAACCCATTCCTCAGGTGCATTTTTCAAGATATGTCTATCTTAATCAATATTATACCTCTCAACTGTCCCGGTTTTAGCAGGACATTCCCTGTTTTAGCAGCACTGTTCCAGTTTTAGTGGAACAGTCCCATTTTTGACAGCTCAGCCTGCAGTCAGGGATTGTTACTAAAATGCCCCCTCTTTCTCTTTGATCTCCTGCACTGAACAGCCCGAAAAAGATTAACATAATTGGTTTTGGCAGAGAACCCACAATGTGTGGCAGGTGCATTATATTACTTTTGTAACAATTTAAGACAAGCAAAGAAACAACTGTGACTATTTAAGATAAGCAGGTCCCGGGGAAACTGTAACTTGCAGCCTAAAGGGCAATTCACATTCTTTAGCAAAACTGTAACACATAAAACCACAGGAAAGTATTTAGAATTTCAATTTTGTCCCTCTTTCTTTTTCCAAAATGTTGGTTGGTATGCAATCTGGTGCACTGGCAGATAAAATGTAAAAATCTGCCCATTTCCCATACAATTTTATATACATAATAACTGAATATTGGGATTATTATTATATTATAAAGGGATTGGCAGACCAGCATATACCCAAAAAGATGTTCTATATGTGTGTGTGACCACCTTTAGACTGTAACTTCTGCCGAGTGGGAACACTCAGTGCCTGGCATTCATTGTTCAGTCTTAAATAGGCATGGACTGGGGATACCCACCTCATCATTACTCTAGTTCAGGAGTCCCCAACCTTTTTGTTCCGTGAACCACATTCAAGTATAAAAAGAGTTGGAGAGCAACACAAGCAAGAAAAAGGTCCCTGGCGGTGTCGAATAAGGGTTGTGATTGACCATTTGGTAGCCACTATGTGGACTGGCAGCCAACATGAAGGTCTGTTTGGCTGTGAACATGGTTTTTGTGCGACAAAAACTTGCCTTCAAGCCTGGGATTTAAAAATAAGCACCTGCTTAGAGGCCACTGGGAGCAACATCCAAGGGGTTGGAGAGCAACATGTTGGTCACGAGCTAGTGGTTGCGGAACACTGCTCTAGCTCCTCTTATGTTTAGATTTGGAAAAGGGAATCCCTGGTACTCTGTTGGCTTAAAGAGTGACACAACCTAACTTTCTCCTCTCTCTCTCTTCTCTTCCAGTCGGTAAGACTTCTCTCATCACTCGCTTTATGTACGACAGCTTTGACAACACGTACCAGGTGAGCATCTAAAACTCTGACCTTTGACTGAAAGACAATATTTAAAATGCTCTAATTAAAAGGTTAAGCCATCTCCTGGCGTTCTTCGTGTCTTCATTGATTGCACACCAGTTGGATGTTTGACTTCAGATATGGTGCTGCATTGGGCCATGTAATAAATGATTCATATAACTGCCAGCGACGTGAGTTTTTTTTTTAATTATAAAGTAATAGAATTGACTAAAGATATTTAAATAAATATTTGCTACAAGTCAAGTGTTTCGATTATTTTGCATGCTTATTTGCATATATAAATATGAGTGGGATTGGCAGTTATAATTCACTGGTCTATAGCTGCAAAGAGTTAAGGTGGACATACACGGGCAGATAAAGCTGCCGATATCGGTCATTTAGACCAATTTCACAGCTTATCTGCCCATGTATGGGGGCTTCCCACGGATCTTCCCGATCGATATATGGACATGATATCGATCAGGAAGGTTTGATTTTAACCCGACTGACCCATCGGAGCCCACTGCCCTCCTCGTAATCCGAATGTTCGGATTACTCCTTATATAGCCCTGTCTTTAGTGGCATATTGGGGAAAGATCTGGTCTTTTGACAATGTAGCCAAAGGAGCGTATCTTCTAGTCTGGCCAGCATTAAGGTGGCCATACACTGAGAGATCCGCTCATTTGGCGATGCCCACCTTGAGATGGGCGATATCGGGCTGATCCAATCGTGGGCCCAACAATCGCATCAGAATGACGCGCATATGGGCGGTTGGATTGCTGGACTGCATACCTTAAAGGAGAAGGAAACCCTTTTGGTTCTTGACACTATCACTGAACCAATGCTGATGAGCTTTTGTCAGGTGTTTTACACTAAATGTATGGATGCTGCTTCAGAGGTCTTGCAAATGCAAAACTTGAAGTGCCTGGTTTATCCCCATATGCCAGAGTAGTTACAGTTTTGTTTCAATATTAAAACAGGAAGCTAGAAGAATTTGAATCCACTGCCTTTTTATTTTTCAGGCTACCATTGGAATAGACTTCCTATCCAAGACTATGTATCTGGAAGACCGCACGGTGAGTTAGTGAAAGGAGCTCACTGCCAGGCTTGTACTGGACTCTATTAAAAAAAAAATTGTGAAGTGCATGGATTTGTCTATTAGTAATCAATAAGCTTACCGCTTTTTTAGAGGGGTCCGTGTGCTCATGCCCCAGACCTTCAGCAGAGGGGAGTAAAGCTTGTAAGAACTTGAGATGAGGCAGGCACCACTCCGGAACGCCAAAAATCAATTAAATTAATTAAATCCAGGAGCAAAAAATGTACAAAAAAGCCTGACGCGTTTCGTGTCCTAAGACACTTAATCATAGGCTGTATTTGTTTTCAACAAACAGGTGGCAACCCTGCTTCTGGATGTAAAGCCCAGATCAGTGGTGTAACTAGAGTGACCTGGGCCCCCTGCTAACTGATCCCCATCCTCTCATCCACTTCCTGCCCCTCCTCTGCCCTGCCCACTCCTGCCTGACTTGTGGCCCAGGTAAGAGAGTTGCTGGGAAGGGGGGGGATTTTTATTGGCTGTAACTGTGGGGACTGCTTCCTCTACAGTTATGCCACTGACCCAGATCCTGAAAATCCAAGAAATGTCTTGTTTCATGTGAGAGATGTCCTTTATTAGTTCTGTAAAGAGCCATGGATGACATCCAACCTCTGTTTTTGTCCTGGTAGAGTTATAAAGCCGTTTTATTGCACAAAGCTGTTTTATTGCACAAAGCTAATCATGTAAACATGATCCCTCTAGTGCAGTGATCCCCAACCAGTAGCTTGCGAGCAACATGTTGCTCTCCAACCCCTTGGATGTTGCTCCCAGTGGCCTCAAAGCAGGTGCTTATTTTTGAATTCCTGGCTTAGAGGTTGCATAAAAAACAGATGTCCTGCCAAACATTCTCTCCTGTAGGCTGCCAGTTTATATAGGGGTTACCAAAAAGCCAATCAGAGCTCTTATTTGACATCCACATGGACTTGTTTATGGTTGTGTTGCTCTCCAACTCCTATTTTTAAATTTAAATGGGGCTCACGAGCAAAAAAGGTTGGGGACCCCTGCTCTAGTGCTTCCCCCAATTACAATTTTTTAAGATGCTGTTTGGTTAGCAGTGCAGTAAGTTCCTAGCATTCAGAGGCCACATTTTTACTGTTGTCTTCCTAGTCTTTGTGTGCAGACCTTCTTTTTATCCTCCTGGCAGTTGTCATAACCGCTGTGTGCTTACTAGAGTAAGCAACACCCTAGCTACTAGATAAAGTATACACATCATCATAGTTACTGCAGAAAAATGTCAAACGCATTCAAAACACACAATGAAAAATAAAGAGCAACCACAGATTTGTATAGAATAGAATTGTCTACATCATACTGAAAGTTAATTTTAAGGTGAGCATTCCCTGTAACAGGTGTTACTGCTTTTCCCTTGCCTCCTGTGCTGCAAGATAAGGCAGTCTATGCATTTTGTGCATGTAAATGTGATTGTCTCAAGAATATTTTTCTCTTTTTAAACTATTAATTTGGTTTCCTTCCTGTTTTCTAATATACAAAGTGGATTAGAAATGTTAACTGGTAGTTTCTTTACTCCTATAAGGATCCTATCCTTCTATCCCTAATCCATCAAGGGACTTCATAACTATATTTATTATAATATTTAATAATATCTATATTTGTTTCCTTAAAGGAGAACTAACCCCCACACTAACCACCACCAAAACCCCCCCCCAAACTTGCAGGAATTGCCCCCGTCTCCCTCCCTGTGATGTGCTTTAGTGTAAATATAAAAAAACTTTAACAAATTATGACCCTTAAATGCAGAGAAGTGGAGCTCCCAGTTGCCATCTTCTAGCCCTTCCAATAGTCTTAGACCAGGTGCTCCGCTGCGCTTGTCTGCATTTAAGTGTCAGATTTTGCACATTGTGGGGGTGCAATAACTGCAAGTTTAAGGGGGGTTAGTTCTCCTTTAATGAAATATTGCTGACCATTATGGAATTCTGGATATTGCTATTATGTTTATTGAATAATATTGAGATTGTTTTTTTTTTTAAGTTTGACGATTTTGCTCTTTTTGGCTTGGTACCAGCAGGTGCGGCTGCAGCTCTGGGATACTGCTGGGCAGGAACGTTTCCGAAGTTTGATTCCCAGCTACATTAGGGATTCAACCATTGCAGTAGTGGTGTATGACATCACAAGTGAGTTTAACTTCCATACTTTCTCCTTTGAGGGGCGATAGAAGGCCAGTGCAATTGGGTACATAAAGTTATGCCCAGGGTGTGGGTAGGAGGGCATCAGAAACCAAGGAAGGAAGTTAGCCCATATAGTTGAATAGAGGTACTATTACTGGAGCGCTTATGCTTTTTGCAGCATTTGGCTTTTGTAATGAGTAGGTTTTAGGTTACCTTGGCCTTTTTGTACTGTGTAGTGGTCTTAACCAAGGCACTGGGATTATTCTTTAGCTGTTGCATAAGTAACACCTAAAAAGTAAATGTTTTGTTTGTATGTACATTTATTTAATGTTCTGATACCTTAAACTGGTAACAATTGTGTGTGTTAACCTCAGAAAAAGAACCTCCTTATGATTCCATTATTTCAGTACCATAGAAATTATGGGCTTGAAAATGTACAGGGATGGGATGCATTATCCAGAAACCCATCTAGAAAGTTCAGAATTACAGAAAGGCCATCTGCCATAGCCTTCATTTTATCCAAATAATCCAAATTTTTAAAAATTATTTCCTTTTTCTCTGTAGTAACAAAACCGTACAGGTTATCCAGAATGCTTGAGACCTGGGGTTTTCTGGATAAGGGATCTTTCCGTAGTTTGGGTCTTCATAAGTTAAGTCTACTAATAATTAAAGAAACATCTGCTATTGGCACTTCTACAGTTTAAATAAGCTGCTATGTAGCTATGTGGGCAGCCTTTTGGTTTAAATATAGGTAGCATGTATGTATCACAAAAGAGTCGTATGCCAGGGTTGTTTGGGTTCGGGTCGACCTCTCACCCCCCCTTTGCGGGTGGACAGGTCGAACTCCTCCTCCTGATCTGCCCGCCTGCCACCTTCAACTGCCGGCTTTATAGCAACGCACCTGCTCGCCCCGCCGCTTTTGTGACATCATTGGTGGGGCAGGGTGGAGCGGATCTAAAAAGGGAAGTTGGGCTCGGGTGGGCACAGGTCGGAGAAAGCCCAACCCGCACATCACTAGTACTTAGTAAGGTTTTACATTATATTTTGTGCTTCTGTACCAGCCCAAGGCAACCAAAGCCCTTGAGCAGTAAAGATCTGTGTCTCCAAAGATGCCCCAGTAGCTCCCCATCTTCTTTTCTGCTGATTCACTGATTCACATGCTCTGTGCTGCTGTCACTTACTGAGCCCAGGGACCCACTCACAATATACAGTACACATAAAATAGAAATGTCACAATATAAGGCTGATTAGTCATTAATACAGATAATTACTACATGGCAGCACAGAAACCAGTGCAATTAACATCAGAATCTAATTAACGGTCTTGTAGCATCAGCGTATATTACAGACAAACCTCTTTTCTGCTTGATGATTCGTAACGACCCCTAAGCTTTGCTTCTCAACAGCTGCTCAGAGCCCACTGAGCATGTGAGTGTCACAGACACTTTCCAATATGGTGACCCCCTGTGACAAGTCTGAAGTCCTGATTCATTGCTGCTATTGACAAGCTGAAACTTTAGGCTGGTGCGATAAGTTTGGTTTATAAAATATAGTATTTGTAGCCATATTCATTTATAGGGGTTAGTTCTCCTTTAAGTGGGGGATCTAAACCCCAAAAAATAGTTGATGAGTAGCTCTCTGAGCATTTTTGCAGTTTTTTGTGTTTTTAGTGGTTTCTGCATAGTTGCAGTGTACCAGGGGCCTTGGTGTTGTGTGTCTGAAGTCTGCTACATCTGCAATATGATGTAGCAGGCCACACTGATGAATACTGATAGTCCTTACATCTGTGGTGAAGATTATACCCTTGTATCCAACATTCTGTGCAAAGGCTTGTGTATACATTGTGTGCAATGCAATCAAATATAGAGGTAAAGTCGCATTTTAGTCCAGGAAACACTGAACATTGTTTCATTTATTGCCTAAAACAGTTGGAATGGTACAGCTGCATGAGTTCTTTGCTTTCTTGCTCTCTCTGCTAAAATGTGCTTCTGGCATGGTGTTAATGGACCTCTTTCATCCGTACCCCTTTGTTTAATATGTGCCAAATAACATTAACTTGTGCCCTTATTCTAAATGATCTAAAAAGATGTGTTCAGTATATAATAGCTGCTGTGCGGTATGTGAAATCCACTTATGATAGATGAAAAGTAACCGTAAAATGGATTATGGCTGCTGCCATAATCAGTACTATTAACTTTGTCATAAAGTGGCTGCTGTGATTCAGCAGGACAATGTTTGCCCTGGCTTCTCTCTATGAGTAAAGCCTTTTCAATGTAACCTTTTAATTTAAAATAAAACTGGCCATAGTGAATATGATAGGGACTTTAGATTGCAAGCTTCATTGGGGCAGGGACTGCTGTGAATGACGTATAATCTCTGCTGGGTGTTCTCTAGTGAATCAAGTACCCCTTCTTGTAAATTATAAGGATATTATAAGTTACCGAGGCGTTTCACGACCATATATAAACACAAGGCCGAAGGCCATGGAACTCCAAGATAACTTCTAATAACCTCACATTTTGCAACAGGAGGGTACTTTCTTTATTATAATTACACAAGTCTCAGTGAGCCATGTGACAAATTACATCATTACTCACCGTTTATAATTGATGACATCACTACTCACCATTTAGAACTGATGGCATCAGTACTTGCCATTTATAAGAATATCATTAACAAGCTATCCATGGCTTTTATGTATTATATAAATATAAAAGAATAATGTTAATAGAGTTGATCATTTCTTAAATGGCAGTAACTTTTTTTTTTATTGCAGTAATTATTCGTAGCCAAATATTTTTTTTTCCTTTATTCAGCCCACACCCGCTTTCATACTTAATGATCTCTTTTACTCTTACCAGACATGAATTCTTTCCAGCAGACATCCAAATGGATAGATGATGTGAGGACCGAGCGAGGAAGCGACGTAATAATAATGCTTGTGGGGAACAAAACAGATCTGGCAGACAAGAGGTAAAGGCAATGTAATGTGAGGGGCACAGATGAGGCAGAGGATCTGGCTAGTGTGTTTTCAAACCTGTGAAATATATATAATGTCTGTCTTTTGTGCTGCAGTATAAAATTAGATTAAACTGGTCCTGGCACCTGACTTCTTCGTTATCTACAGAACAAGTCATATATAAAAAAAAACAGTAACCCCCCAAAAATTAAAGCGAAATGAAAACAATTCCTATATAATGTACTGTTGCCCTGCACTGTTAAAACTGGTTTAGAAATACAACTATAGTTTATATAAACAAGCCACTGTGTAGCCACGAGGGCAGCTATTCAAGCACAGGATACACAATAGATGAATCCCATTGTATACTACAGAGCTTATCTGTTATCTGCTTTGTATCCTGCGCCTTTTCTCCTTTTTCAGCTATGAATGGGTGTCCCTATGGATACACAAAGTATGTTTATATAAACTATAGTAGAATATCTGAAGCAAACACACCAGTTTTACCAATGCATGGCAACACTACATTATATTGGCATTCCTTTGAAACACTTTTGTTTATTGGTGTTACTGTTCCTTTAACCACTCCAGTTCCAGATCTTCTGTGGGTCCAGTGGTGCTTCTGGTGTTAATATTAATTTTCCCTTACAGTGGTGAAGTGGGACAATGAGCATTGTTTAAAGATTATAAGAACATATAGTCTCTTGCCTATTTTCCTGGTGTTTTTCCCTCCTCATAGATTAGTTTACACATTATTTTGCCATAATTATGCTCATTCTATTTTAGTTTGGCTTTTTGTAACCATGCAGTAGTACATTTCCTTTGCTCAGTCCAGAGTTGTAGCTCTCCAGTGCCCAATTGCTCCTAGCAAACCATGGTTTAGCAGGAAAAGTCAGTTTGTGCTCAAGCTTATCAGAACTGTCATACATACTTGCTGTAGCTATTCGCTAATCGTGTGTGTGAGGCTGCAATTACATTGCTCACATGATTGATAACATAATGATGTTGGATACTGGATGGACGGGAATGTGACCTGTTATCCAGAATGCTCAGTTCTTGGGGTTTTCCAGATAATGGACCTTTCCGACACTTTTTTTCACTTCAGTTGGTTTCAGATAGTTCATCAGAAATAAAGAATTTTTTCAATAATGTTCTATTTTCTATGTGTGACTCAGGGCCAGACCAAGGGGTAGACCGTGTAGGCACGTGCCTAGGGTGCAAAGCTGGAGGGAGCGCCAGGCACTCGGTCCACTTACTCCCCGACCTCTTCTGCCTATGCACATGCCGATTGGTGTGGAGGCAGCCATCTCTGTGCTTTGTGCCTGATTTTGAGGAGCGAGCACTTCAGGATGTAACTGCTTTGACACAGCCATTGTTTGTTCCCTTCCCATTGAAGTATAAAACGACTTGGGTTGGGCTCCTTAGCTAAATAGAACCCAAGCAGGAAAAAAGCAGGGACTTTGGTGGTGTTCTCATCTCCAGCAATGCAAACATCCTTTAGCAGAGGTGTCAGCTGCTATCTGATAAGCTGCTGGGGTTGCCTCCTGGCCGGTATTGTGCCAGCCTAGCCGGTAAAACACCTGCTAGGGCCAGTATTACAGATTTACCGGCAATGTAGTTGCTGGTAATTTGTAATACACTTTACAAAAAAAAAAAGTCCTTGGCCGAACCCCAATTTGCTCAGAATGTACCCTTTTTTTCAGGCTTCTAGCAATCGTGCATGTTGCTCCACCCCATCTGCATCACTGTGTGGAACTCCACCCCCTTTTATCATCATCTGTGACCGTTTTGTTCCTGCCCCCCCACTGGCTGGTAACATTTTTTTTAGAAAAGGTGGCATACCCTATTAGCTGCCCATTGTTCTGTTTATAGGCTGCTG
>CM044446.1:22057837-22072131 GCA_024363595.1 Xenopus borealis
GAAAGCGAAGTCACGAAAGCGAAGTCACGAAAGCGAAGTCACGAAAGCGAAGTCACGAAAACGAAGTCACGAAAACGGGCGGAAGCGAAGTCACGAAAACGGGCGAAGGCTAAGTCACGAAAACGGGCTAAGGCTAAGTCCTGAAGAGGCGAAAAGAAGTCCCAAAAGGAGGCAAAGTTGAAGCCATGAGTTCCGCTGAACACTAATATGTCTAGTGCCATGTCAAATTTCAAAATTAAAAAAAAAAAAGAATTTCGGTTCAGAATTCTGCTGGAGCTGCACTATTAAAAAATTGTTTTCATGCGACAGTATCCCTTTAGATTGGGTTGTTCACCTTTGAGATTACATTCTGTATGATGTAGCGCAGGGATCCCCAACCTTTTGAACTTGTGAGCAACATTCAGAAGTAAAAGGAGTTGGAGAGCCACACTAGCATGAAAAGAGTTCCTGGGGTGCCAAATAAGTGCTGTGATTGGCCATTTGGTAGCCCCTATGTTCATTGCCAACCTACATTGAGGTTCTTTTTGGCAGTGAACATGGTTTTTATACTATAAAAAACTTGCCTGGAAAATAAGCTACTGCTTTGAGGCCACTTGGAGCAACAGCCAAGGGCTGAGAGAGCAGCGACTGGTTGGGGATCACTGATATAGAGAGTGATATTCAGAGACAATTTGCAGTTGGTTTTCACTTTTTATTATTTGTGGTTATTGAGTTATTTAGCTTTTTATTCAGCAGCTCTCCAGTTTGCATTTCAGAGATTGGGACTCAATAGAAAGATGAGTAATAAACATTAGCAGTACCAATACATTTATAGCATTTGCTTTTTATAAGGGTCAGTGACATGCATTTGAAAGCTGCAAAGAGTCAGAAGAAAAAGGCAAATAATTCTAAAACTATAAAAAATAAATATTGAAAACCAATTGAAAGTTGCTCAGAATCAACCATTCTATAGCATACTAGAAGTTACCCTAAAGCCTAAAGAAACGGTAAAGAAACGGTAAAAAAAATAATCAGTGTGAAGCAACTGGAAAAAGTCTTTATTTCTGGAGAAGAATCTGAAAACAACTCAAATAAAAAACTGTTTAGAGGCTGAATAATCTCTTTAAGTCTACTAGAAAATGATGTAAACCTTAAATAAACCCAATTGGCTAGTTTTGCTTCCAATAAGGATAAATTGTATCTACAGATAAAAAATGAAACCATTTTTTTCCATAATTCAGAAGCTTTCTCTATAATGGGTTTCTCAGGATAACGGTTCCCATACCTGTATACAGGAGATCTTCATACATTAAAAGTGCAGTATATCCCTTTGTGCTGCATATAATTACAACTAAACTAAACTGTGTAAAACTGAAGCTGCTTCATGTTTAGTCCTTGATGGAGATAATTAGAATACCAGTATATACTCCTTCCCTTCTTATTGGGAAGTCCATATTAACTATGTACTCCTAAAGACAGTCAATACATCCAATAAATTCCTATAGACCCATGGAGTATTTCAAGGACTTGTTGCATGCACAGGTTGAGTATGGTAGATCCCATTTTGCTAACAGATATTTGGTGCATCCATTGCCTGCTTATGTTTGTGTAGCACACAGGGAACTGAGCTGCGGGTGCTTGCTGGCCCTTGGGAACTGAAGGGCACACTCCTGGCATCATTGTTTTTTTCTCATATTGTATCCTGTATTCCTCCTTCTGTTGGCTTTTTTTTTTTCGGTTTATGTTTAGTTGTTTTCATCCCCCATATTTAATTTGCTTTCCATTTTCTTTGGGTTTATTTGGTTTTGTTCCATTGCTATAGACAGGTTTCTGTACAGAGAGCAAGAGGCAGCTCGGGAACGGACTGTCTTGTTTATTGAAACGAATGCTAAAGCAGGATTTATTGTCACACAGGTACGTTACTTGCTCTTGTAGGCTATGAGCAACAGCACACTGTGTATGGTGTGCTACAATGATAGAAGGGAAATCCTCCAGTCAAATCAATAGCTCAAAATGTAGCCATGTCCTTTTTTTAAAAAAAAAAAAAAATAATAATAATCAGGGGTTCCCCTTTTTTTATACATTGTAAAAATGTTTGTATAGCATGAACATTCCTTTTCTGCATTTCTTCTTTTTGAATGGTAAAGGTGGCCATGCACAATAAGATCTCCCCAAACGAGCTGATCTTTCCCGATATGCCCACCAACAGCAAAGCCATATTAGGTTATTCAAATAAAGAGATTTGGCGCTGACTGAATGAGGACAGCATCAACTAGCCGATGCGATCCTCTATCAACAGAAAAATCAAACCTCCACAATCTATATCTTGCCCAGATATAGATTGGGAAGACCCTTCAGAAGCCCCCATTTGCTCCTGTATGGCCACCTTTAGAGCAGTTATTGCCATATCCAAGGCAGCTGACAGTACTGCTATACAGCTCAATTTAATAATGTCAAAATACATCCTTGGCATAATTGTCATATTGACAGTATACACAGTAAAGGTGGCCATACACGAGCAGATTAAAGCTGCCAATATCGGTCCTGTAGACCAATTCAGCAGTTTATCTGCCCATGTGTGGGGACTCCCGATAGGTCCTCCTGCTCGATATCAGGCCAAAAATTGGCCAGATATCGATCGGGCAAGTTTGATTTTTTTTTTTCTGTGATCCAGGACCGCATCAGCTAGTTGATGCGTTCTTGCGACCTGTCAGCACCCATTCGCAGTATTGCAACCCAATTGTTTGGCCCCAGGGCCGAACATTCGGATTCACCCCATATCGCCCAGCCATGAGTGGGCATATCGGGTTAAGATATGCTCGTTTGGAGACCTCTGATCTAGTAGTGAATGGCCAGGCCACCTTAACACCAAAAAATTTAAGTAATTTAAAGTAATGAGAATGTATGTATTTATGTATATATGTAATATATGTTACACTACAGTGGTAAAACTGGCGTGGTTGCTTCAGAAACTCTACTATAGTTTTTATAAACAAGATGCTGTGTAGCCATGGGGGCACCCATTCAAGCACAGGGTACACCGTAGATAAAAGATAAGTTCTGAAAAATCCCATTGTATACTACAGAGCTTATCTGTTATCTGCTGTGTCGTTTCTCCTTTTTTCAGCTTTGAATGGCTGCATACTGCAGCACAGCTCTTTCAATGCCGTGTAAACCATTGTCCCTGACAACAGCAACATCCATTGTCTTTACGTGTCTGCTATATCGTGAAATAGGGCTTATCAGTTCTTATCCCATATGACTATTGCAGTGAGCATAATCGTCTGGCAGAAGACTTGCGTGTGCTCTATCTATTGATCTTATATATAATATAATTTATTTCTTCCTTCCTGTTTGTATCTCTTTATACTATCTTGACTGCAGACAGATCACAACTGAGGGGGGGGAACAAAGAGCCAAGGAGCTAAGCGTAATGTTTATTGAGACCAGCGCCAAGACAGGCTACAATGTCAAGCAGGTAATGCTTTCTTGCTTAGAGTAAAGTAGCTATTTTACTGAAAGTATCTGCACTCCTTTTTCAAGTGTCCTAGTAGGATATAGGTAAGAGAAATGTGTGTTTTGTTTGTCCAGGTGGATTCCTTTGACTTTAAAAGAGATAAGCACATGCCAGTCATAGTTCAGCAAGATGGGTTACACACCGTATTCCTTCCTTTGAATTCACTGCAGTTTGAAGAAGTGTGGAAACTACCCAGATGCCATTAAAACAATTATTTTTGTATCCAAATTGTACAATCCAATATTTCCAGATGTGCCCTGGTGGTTTGTATGCCTGCACCTTCTGGCAAAACTAAATATGGCAGATATCTGAACAAAAGCACCAAGATAGACTGTGGCCTAGACGTTCCTATTCATCTCTGCAAAATTAGCCACACTGGGATACACTTTTAACATATTGTCCGGCAATCAAGTTGAATTGCAATCATGCTACAGTGGGAATGCTCAATCTGTATGGTCTGTGGGCTTTAGGGTGAGATTGAATGGCTGGCATCATTTGTTAAAGAAATCTGGAAATGAAGGAACTTTTTCAGAACTAGCCAGATTAGTAAGTGCTGTATGGTTTGGAATTCTATGCTTCTTTTGGTAAGGGGAACAAAGTTCTGATTAACCGTAACTTGTTACATTTCTAGTTGTTCCGACGTGTGGCTGCTGCATTACCTGGCATGGACAGCACACCTGAGAAGAGCAAAGAAGACAGTATCCTTTAACTATTGCACAGGGAGGTACTAATTGGAACATCAGGATGGGGATCAACATTTTCAGTACAATACAGATAAAGGCTCTGGCACACAGATATATATATATATATATATATATATATATATATATCACAGTACTGTTTGGGGGAACATTATAGACACAAAACAAAGCACAATACATATGCGGCTAATGTTAGTAAATCAGTGGTGCCAAACTGATGTGCAAGAAGTGAGAGATGTATAGCGCAGTTTGGAATATAATTAAAAAAAAAAAAAAAAAAGTCCTACTTGCTCTGCAGGTGTTCCGTTTTGAGTAGAAATGCATTATTTTTATTTATTTATTTTTTTTTTTGTAAGATTTGCCCAAATATTTAATCCTCTAAAGATTTTGCTGGCTCTCCAAATCCTGATTGCATATATATATATATATATAAAGATTTTTTTTTTTATATAGCACTACTTATGTTTGCAGCACTGTACAGCAGAACATTCAGTTAATAGTACAAACCGGGTAATTTAAATACCGTAATAATGCAACTGCATTAAAAATTAAAGGAATTATGTCATGAACACTAAAACTGCAAATAATCCACTCTACCATAAAAATTTGAATTCCTGCACCAACAGTATATATATAGTTGTAACATCGGTGTGTAGGCAGCCTTCTCAGGTCATTTTGCCTAGTCATGTGCTTTCAGAATGAGCCAGTGCTGCACTTGAACTGCTTTCTGACAGGCTAACATTTCTCCTACTCAATGTAACTGAAGGAGTTGCAGTGGGACTTGGATTTTTACTACTGAAAAAGGAGGGGGTGATATCACTCCAAGTTGCTATGCAGTAGTAAAGAGTGACTGAAGTTTATATTGCCACAGTTTGGACTTTGTGCACCATAAACCTAGAGCACATATGATATAGCAGCTGCTCCCTCTCCCAACAAGTGCAGAAGTTACATGAAAGGATTAAACTTAAAAAGTGTGTTCTAGCATCTAAGGTAATGAGTATGAATTGTTAGATCTAACCATGTAGATTAAATGACTGACTAGATCATAGGGACACTTGTATGAGATGCTCCCATACCATGGCATAAAAACAGTGGATAAGATCAGACTCCCTATAATATATATCCCCAAGTATAACGTTCTAAGCAATTGATTCTACAAGAGCAGAGTCGACTCTACTGTACTTTCAGCCTACAATATACATAGTAACTGAAATCTTGTAGCCACAAAATATTACTGTAATTTACATTATAGTTGATCTAATAAATGGCATTGATGATGCAATCAATGATTTTCATAAGATGCATATGCACTTTCTAGCTAGAAAATCTAATGCACCGTTTCATGTGAAATTTTTTTTTTGAATTGGTATTCTATTCTATTTTTGCAGTTTAATTATTTCCCTTTTTCTTCTCTTTCCAGCTTTCAAATGGGGGTAACTGACCAAAAATTGCTCAGTGAGCCTACAATTGTATTGTTATTGCTTATTTTATTTGTTATTCTTGTATTCAGCTCCTCTCTCATTCATTTCCAAGTCTTTCATTCAAACTCTCCTTGGCTGCTAGGGTAAACTAGATCACGCCTACCAGATAACTGCTGAAATTCATAAAAACAGAAACGAATTTGAAATGAACAGCAAGTGCAAATTGTTGCAGAATATCACTGTCTACATCTGATATAAACGCAAGGTAGCCCTTTAAAATACAGTTAAGAGGATATGCTGGCTGAGGCTAGGGCAAAAGACTTGTTGATCTATGGGCCAAATTGAAAGATAACACACAACTGGCTATGGGTAGGGATTGCTAAATGCTGAAGGAGCTGCTTCCTCATCTACTGATGCAATATGCACCCGCCAGCTAAGTGAACTGGCAGTTGCAGATTTCATTTGTAGTATTCAGTCCAATAATCTCTGTGGATAGTAACTGGTAGTGGAATGAGGTGTTAGGCTTGTATAACTATTTTTCCTTGACTACCTCTTTTTCTCAGTGATTGACATCAAGCTGGAAAAACCACCTGAGCAGCCAGTGACGGAGAGCAGCTGCTCATGCTAACATCCTTTAATTCTTTTGGCCAGCGCAAGACATTTCTGGCTAACATCCTCAAGCATCAGAAAGGAAAGCAAAGCAAAGTGTATCTATTTATCTCTTAGATTCCCAGTGTGTGGATGCAGTGTGTGCTCCATCATCTTAACAGGGGTTTGGGTAATTCCCAGGAAAAAGACGCTGACCCCTACTTCATATCACTCAAACTGCATGGTGTTGTGTACGGTCAGAGAATGAGAATTTTATTTATGTATAGTTTTTATTTCTTGCACTGTGGGCGCTCAGCCTGCCCTATCAATTCTCGCAGTGTCACAAACTTGCCAGAAAATGTGTGCTGCCGTTCTCATTTGTTCTTGTGAATGCACCAGGATGCAGCCATATTTACAGGATGAGGTCTGTGCCAGATTTGGAACCCGTTCTCCATAAAAAAAAAAAGTTTCCCGGTAGCATATTGGGAATCTTCAAACTGTCTTAAAGACAGGAAAATAAACTTAAAAGCATTAGGCCACAGGCAACTTGTGTGCAGTCAAACTGTTGCAAATACTGAACTATAGGGGTGCTGGGATGGCACTTTAATGGTGTTAAGGGCCTGTAAAATCCACTGCATATTTCTACTTACCTTTCCTACACAGTGCCTATAACTGGTTATATATTTAACTGGGTCTTCATAAACCATGTTTGCTGTAACTGTAGGAATAAAAAGGTTCAGACAACAAAAAAATGGATCTCCAGCGTACAGGTAATTTGTAGTGAATTTCCTAATCCTGATTATATGACTTGTGGCCTGTGGTTCTGCAAAGCTCTGTTTAAAATGAAACATTCCTCACCCATATGAGGATCTGCCTCTGCTAACATAGATAACCGTGTACCTTTGCACTAGGCTTTATTGCTGGTGCCAGTCCCTGCACCCCTATCTTTGGCTCATTTGTTGCTCCTATGCTGCATCCTGGTCTTGCCTCTTTGCTGTTTCTTTGTATACAAAGGTATGTTCCCTATTCTGGGGCAGCACCTCTGACCTGTCAGTTGTATTGTTATTGCAAATTTCTGGATTGTAAAAAAAAATATTGATAATGGATAACTTATGGTGAAAATGTTCTCTCCACTTAAATACTCTTTGGATGTCTTATAATGCGTATCTGCCCCATAGCACCTCTTCATAGCTGCTACCCAAGTAGGTGTGACTCTTAATCTACTATATGAACACAGCTGTGTCTCACTAAATAAAATGTTCTCCTATCCCTTTTTGCCTCCATTTTTTTAATTAAAGGAGAAGGAAAGCTATTGAAGCAGTAAACAGCTCTAGAATCTGTTTTAGTATAGCAGCTGCCATATTAGCTTGGTGTGACCACTTCCTGTCTGTCTCTCTCTGCTCACTCATAGCTGTGGGCTCAGATTACAGGAGTGAAAATGTTGGGGGGAATGGAAGAGACGAGCAAACTGAGCATACTCAAGTCCTAGCCCTGGAAGTTTAAAGTGGACCTGCCACGCTCACATAAAAAGCTATATAATAAAGGTCCTTTGCAAATTAAACATGAAACTCAAATACTTTTTTTTTTTTTCTTTAAAACATCCATACCTTTTATGAACTCATTTAAAAGTCTCAGATGTCAGTCGTACATTGCCTGCCCCTCCTCTATGCCTCGGTCCCCCATTCTGGTGCATACACAATATTTTGCACTACTTTGATGGTTTACTGGTGTATTTATATAGACCTTTCTGATAAAGCTGATTTAATTTTAGCCTCTCGTTTAAGGATAAGTTAGCACTGTGTGTGTCTGAATGGACTTTAGCAAGTCAATGCAGTGGCATAACTACAGAGGAAGCAGACCCCACATTTGCAGGGGGCCCAGGGAACAGGTGGGTCCTGACTGCTTCCTCTAGTCTAGAGATAATAAAAAAAAAAAACCCTCCTCCATCTGCTCTCTCACCTGCAGTGAGGAGGGGGAGACATCGGATGGCAGTGCTTTGGGGTGGGACATGGGCGGGGCAGAGTCGTGGCGTGGAGGAGAGGTCTCAGAGTGCACTGGCCCCCTCTGAAGATTTTTTTTGCAAGGGGGGGGGGGGCACGACACACTTTAGTTACACCACTGAGTCAATGCCTTCTTGATATTCATGTAACTTTTAGCCCTTACTACACTTTGTTCATTTTAGAATGTCTAGCAGCATTCATTTTAGTCTGGTGTGCAGTAGGTAACTATAGCCAGTGCAAACAGCACTTTAGAAATGTGCTTGAATGTTCCATGAAGTAGGGTGAGCAAGTGCAAATGGAAAAATTAAGCACTTCAAATACTGGACGATGAAGTACAACTCATGCACTCTCATCAGTGAAACTGGTGTGAACTTGCTGAGTGATTTATTGGAATGGCAAACACTTATACAGTGGGGACTGTACTATATTCCCTACAACTACCTAAGTGTACATACTCTGCATAGCTGCATCAACATAACTCCCAACTGTTACTTTTTTGACAGCAAAACCCCCAGTCCCTCATTTGTATTAGAAAGTTCCTATTTTCTTTGCGCTGGACAGCCAGAAAGACAATCAAAGTTTCTAACTTCATTGGCTTTTGTCAGAGAGCCCAGAACAGCTAACAGGTGCAAATAAGATGCTTTTGAGATAAGAAAATAAGTAATTGTAACAATTTAGATGAGAAAATTTTTCAAACTGTCACAACCTGCCAAATTGTGTAACATGAACATGGTAATTAGGGGGTGTTGCCACAAAATTTCACTGTGCAATGTGCAAAAACATTTTTTGCCCCTCTTTTTACTTCCATAATGTTGGGAGGTATGCTTCAATCCCACTGCACTGTACATGTAATCACTTTGCAATGGAATCTTCAGTACTTCAGAAATGGCAGACAGTTATTTGTACAGCAGAGTATATAGTGTTATCTCAGAAACAGGGTGCTCTGCCAATGAGGTGAGTTGAGAAACTGTAGTAGGTACTACTAGGTCTCTACTACCTAGTACTAGGTAGTACCAGGGGTTGCAAAATTACCGCTCCTGGTACTTTAAAGGAGAATTCAACCTGTGGGGAAAAAAATCCTGTACCCCCCACCCCAGGTAGACCCCCCCCTCCTCCCCCCAGGCTAAATACCTCCCAGGAGAGGCTGTCACCCTTAACTAAAGGGAGAATTGTGTTTTTTTGACAAAACAACATTGCCTATTTACTAAATGGCAAAAATTCACTAGCAAAAATTGGAAAAAAAACCTAAAGGTCCCGGTTGTGGCTCAGTGTTCGGCTTTAACAGCAACCTTTGGCTTCAGGACAGGCAGTGAATCAGAGTCAATCAGGCAGAGGATCAAACACACATAATAATAATCGCGCCCAGGAACTAGTAAACAGAACCTATATTTGGCAATATTGCAGGGCAGGGGTCTTTATAGGCAACCTAATGGCTTATGCTGATCACATGGGCCAGATAGATAACAGTGGAACAAAGCCCTGACCTACTTGCAATTACAAGTATAGCAATGGGAGTGAATCAGGGCCTGAGCTGTCTGCTCATATAGAGCAATGGTAAGTCAGACAGCCCAAAAACACCAGGTTCCTGGTTTAGCTCCAGCTAGGATATAACAAAAAAAATTGGTACTGGAAAACTATTGTGGCTTTTCGTACAGGTCAAATATAACTTTTCAATATTTTTGCCAAAGTCAACAATTTGCCAGGTAGAACCAGATGAAATAAAGCTGGAGCTCCATCCTCAACATTACTGTCAGTGACATCATATCCTGTTTTTTTTAAAAAAAGTAATAAAAAAAATGCTGGCATTTTTTGATATTTTAATGTGGGAAAATGTTTAACAGTAACTGTTAAATATGTTTCTTACACTTTTTTTAACCATTTGAAGCTCAAAAGGGTAGGCTAATTTTTTTAGTACAACAGAGGATCTCTTTTGTCTTTATTTTGCTTCCTTGGACTTTTTCAATAATAAGTGGCTACTTCCAGCAATTTCACCAACATCACTAATATATACATACATATGACCTTTATGTAGCTGCTATATTTAAATTGATGTAAGCGTAAGTATGATAACAAAGTTTTGCTAGGAAGTAAATTTGCTAAGAAACTTTCTCGCTGAGTCGTAGCGAATTAACATCTGACCTGGCATTTGTCAGGCTTTCTCAGCTGAAAAATTTGGACCTAGTTGGCTGTATTAGTCAAGAATAACACTGAATGGGGGGAGTGTGCTTTGGTGGCTATTCAATCTGCGGGTAATTTCCAAACATTCTGACCAGTGACCTGCCACAGCCTGGATGTGACATCACTATGGTAGATGGTAGGTTCAAAAATATATTGTCTTGTAGACTACATAGGATCTTGTACCCTGACCACCTGACTCCCTTAGCAAAAAACCAGACCATCCAACCGATTTGATGGTATACCACAGGTACCTGACCCACTGCAGGACTCTAGCTTAGGGTGAAAGAGTTGAATAAATTAGGGAAGACAAATATGGGGTGGTAGAGACCATGGTTTGGTGCAAAATGGGAAGTTGGCAGTGTGAGTGGAGGAAAAGGGCAAAGAGCAGCCACAGAGAAAAGAAAAAGAGAAGTAGTTTATGCAAGGGAGACACTAACAAGGCAAACAGAGAAAAATCGATGCTCATTTTTAACATTTAACAGTGAGTGTTGTAAATCCAGAGCCAATATCCAGGCAAGTGGGGGAAGCTGCAAATTCCACAGTCCCATTACTTCCTGTGGCTTTCCTTGAGAAGGACCAGTCATTTGCTGCCACTGTCTGCCTTACACAATGATTTATTATTCAACTGTCCAGAACTTGCAGCAATCTGACAGTCACATGTTCTCCCACAACAAGCTGATAATGAGGAAACCTTACAGTTCTTTAGAGCAGATGCAAACAGCATCTCTTGCATTTGCCATGCTCTTGGATGTATGGACCTGCAGAACAACAATAAAAATAATGAAACCTGTAAAGATTGCTGTAAAATATGTTGTGTTGACCTTTTTATAATGTCAAGGGCCCCTGGCATTGCTGGATCTTTGGGCAAAAATAGTACTAATAGTGTTTGAAGCACCCTTGACTTGTTCACTGTAAAAGTACCAAAATGGAATCCACCTATTAAGTGTTGTTTATGCTCTACATGATTATTGTGTTATTGCTTGGCCACTTTTTATAACAAATGTGAAATGTCCAAGGGAGCTTAATAAAGACATAAAAGAGCCTCTAATTCCATAGAAATAAGCCCACCCTAAAATATAGGAATATTAGAAAAGTTGCCTGCGTTTTTTAACACTTTTTATGATTTTCTGGGGTACATGATATAATGTCAATGACATCAGATTGAGGAAGATGTAGCTTTGTTTCAGCAGTTTGCCTGGTCTGAGGTTGTGAAGGAAACTGGGGTAAAAGAGGCAATGTTCAGTAAAATCCGCAATTTAGTGAAATTGGTGGAGCAACAACCATTCGCCAGAGCGAAAAGTTGCCTGGCAATAGGCTAGCTACAGTCTCTTTCGCTAGTGAATTGTCTGCACCTGTTAGTGAATTGGTGATGTCCCTGCGGATTGGAATTCTGGGGAATTTTCACCAGCGACTTTAATGAATCTGCCCCATAGAATTAGCATACCTCCCAACTGTCCCTTTTTAGAGGACCAGTCCCTCTTTTGACAGCTCAACCTGCAGTCCCTCATTTGTACTGGAAAGTCCATATTTTCTCTGCACTGTAACAGTCAGAAAATTAAACAGAGTTTCTAACTTAATTGGCTTTTGGCAGAGAGCCCTGAACTGCTAACAGGTGCAAATAAGATACTTTTTTGAGATAAGAATATACATAACTGTAACAGTTTAGATAAGGAGAAATATGTTCAAACTTTCAAATTTTGTAAAATGAACAAGGTAATTAGGGAGTGTGGCCACAAAAAAAGGGGGTGTGGTCAAAAAATTGCCATGATCCCTGCACCAATTTTTTTTGTCCCTCTTTTTACTTCCAAAATGTTGGGAGGTATGGAATTAGGGCAGACACTTGGCAGTAGGGTTGCCACCTGGTCAGTAAAATGATTGTTGATCCTAATGTTATTAATAGGGAAAAAAGATAAATATATAGGAAAGCCAGTATTTTTTTCCAGATGTGGAATTCTCTCCCTGAATCAGTGGTACAGGCTGATATATTAGATAGCTTTAACAAGGGGGTTGGATTTTTAGCAAGTGAGTGAATACAGGGTTATGGAAGATAGTTCATAGTACAAGTTGATCCAGTACTAGTCAGATTGTCTTTTTGGACTCAGGAAGGATTTTTCCCCCTCTGAGGCAAATTGGAGAGGCTTCAAATTAGTTTTTTTTTTTGCCTTCCATTGGATCAACTAGCATTTAGGCAGGTTCAAATAGAGTTAAAAGGTGGAACTTGATCGACGTGCCTTTTTTCAACTTAACTTACTATTTTAGAACATTGCCTCTGGCAACCCTACCTGGCAGCCATGGAGGACAATTTGCTGAGATGTTTTTAACAATGCTAAGGGGTGACATTAAAGGGAATTTTAAACCCTCAAAATAAATACATATACAATTCCTTATCGAGCTGTTCTCTAAGCACTTTTGTATTTTTATTATTTTTTCTTCTAGTTTTCAAGATATTAGCAATTCTCACAGCTGTTCATTTTAGGCAAGCGGCTGCTGCAGTTCGATTAAGTTTTTTTGAAGTTGCTCTGCTTAGAAAAATACTGAAAACCAGTGTTAAACATGGCCATCTATGGACTTCCCCTTTTAGCAACGAATGAACAGTATTTGGAAAAGCACAGGCTTTCTATAATGTCTAAACTTTGCCCTTATGAGGGATGGCGGTTTCGGTCTGCTGCTTGGTCACTGCCTGATAAGAGAGCCGGTAGCATCAGACCAATCGAAAAATGGGACGTCATAAGAGGGCGGGATGTTGAAAGCAAGCTGAGATACGGAACGCTTTTGCGAGCGCCGCCCACTAAACAACACCTGTCACCTGTGGAGTCTTCTAAGCTCAGAGACTGCGGGTTTGGTACCGTCCGGATACACGACGTGCCTTTGAGGGAGGCTGCCTTTGAACGCCACATTCCCGTGATTGGTTGCCTGACTACTTCACTTACCCTTCAGGACGATTTCGGCCGTGTATGTATGTGTTTGTGACTGTTTTCTGCCATTATCTGTGAGGGGCCATTTGCTTATTTCATCTAACTCTTGGTGGTATTAGCTACATGATCCCCTGTCTCAGCTGGATGGTATAATCCGAGTACCTGAGGAAAGCCTTGACCCAGATATACTGTTAATCCTCAGCAAGTCGATTTAAGGACCCAGCTCTGTTTTGTGATTGCCTTTCTCTGCCTACCTGTGGCTGTGCTGCCCACTTACATTTCTCCTTGAGCACCGGGACTGTTGGATACAGGAAGCAACCACCTACCTCAGGATACCGCCAGGAAGTTCCTCTACATTCTGGTCCATTCCCTTGTACCGGCTGTGTGCTTTAGTATAGGAACCAAAGAAGACCAACAGACCTGCTTATGTCATTGGGACTGCTGATAAACAACCCATAGCAAACCTGTCGACAGCTCTACCCAACCCCCTTCCTGAGGCGCCTCACCCAGGCACCCACAGTTCCCATTTGGACCATTGGTTCTAAAAACCAGCCTCCTCATGGCCCAGGAAATCCCTCAGGTCCCAGATGACACCTTGTTCCTATCTTTCCGGGAGCAGTGTGAGTCGACAGATGGCTGGGTCTGCTCCTATAACAAATCCGACATCGGGGTGTGGATGAAACCATCAGCTGGAAAAACATCCCTTGTACACACCGTCAAGGTTAGTTTGCTATGAGGTCAAAGTGCGGGAGGATATGAGAACTGGAAAAACAATTAGCTATTTAATGTGTGTCGGCTAATACTTCTGCAGAGGACAGGGACACGTAAGCCTCCAGCCCGTGCGAGTCTTGTGAGTCACATGAAAGGTTGTCCCAAAAAAAAAAAAGTTGCGAATCAGAATGAATGAAATAGTTCTACTCATAACAGCATTCATTGTGCTTTCTAAATGTCTTAACCCCAGATGTTGTTAAAGTGCCATGGGGCGGGGGGGGGGG
>CM044446.1:22073924-22087347 GCA_024363595.1 Xenopus borealis
CTAAAAACGCCAGGCGACAGAATCTCCCCGAATCTCCCTGTCTGTCCCTACCCTAATACAGCTCAAGACCTTATTTGCCCTTTATGCTGCTGACTGGCACTGCTTGCTACAGCCAAGTGTATCATCTACAAAGACTCCAAGGTCCTTTCATTTATAGAGTTTCTTATAAATGGCTTGGATTTTTTTACATCCCAGGTGCATGACTTTACATTTATTAACATTAAATCTCATTTGCCACTCGGCTGCCCAGATTGTCAGTTTGTCAAGATCCTGTTGCAAGGATGCCACATCCTGGATGGAATTAATTGGACTGGATAGTTTTGTGTCATCTGCAAACACTGAGACATTACATTACATTACAATACCCTTAGTCATTAATCATTAATGAACAAGTTAAATAAAAGTGCACTCAATACCGAGCCCTGAGGGACCCAACTAAGAACCTTACTCCTAGTAGAGAATGTACCATTAACAAACCACCCTCTGTACCTGATCCTGTAACCAGTTCCCTATCCACGTGCAAACGACTTCATTAAGCCAACAGACCTGAGTTTATAAAGCAGTTGTTTGTGGGGCACGGCATCAAACACTTTAGTAAAATCCAAATCTACTGCTCCTCCACTGTCCAGCATCTTACTCACCTCATCATAAAAAGCAATCAAATTAGTCTGACCTGTCCTTTAGGGTAGAACTACACGGCCGATTCTGCAGCATCTGACGCTGGGCAACAAAACGGCCAGGTCAAGTCGGATGTGATGGAAACAATGTAAGTAATATAAAGTCAGATGGTGTAAATGCTGCATCTGCATCTAACAGTCACGACGGATCAAAGCTGCGACAACATCCAACAATTTTATTACTTACCTTATTTCTGCTTGCGTCTTTGCGCAGATTGTGTCAGATTGTGCGGAAAACAGCCGTGTAGTTCTACCCTTATAAAGCCATGCTGATTGCTGCTCATAATGCCATGTGAATTTTTGTGAATTGTAGTCTATCAATTTCAGGCTTCAAGCAGGAGCTTTTTGGAGTGTACAATACTTAAAAAAAAATTTTATTGGGAAACTATTTAAATAATTTTGTTTAGTTAAACTGTAAACCAATGTAAGTGCAGTGTCCTAACCTTTTGACTATGGGTCCTTGTGGGGGTCAGTTAAGCATGTTTATTGCGTCTCTTCAGAACAGGCATCTCTTCAGTTCAGGTAGGCTATGTGGCACAATGCTGACTGTCACCTTATGTGGCAGCTACAGTGGCATCTCTTTGGGTGGCAGGGAGAAATTTGCTCTTGTATCCTGGAGGAAAATTGTAACTTGTGGTAAGGTGGGGCCCTTTACGCTCTGAGGGGTCCGTTTACTAAAGTGCGGTAGATTTGACTATAAGTTTCCGCATGTTATCGCTGAGAATATTTTTCCGCCAAAATATTCGCAGCGACTAAGTTTACTAAACATCAATGTGCTCAGAAGTCTTTGCGGTAACTACGTTCGCTAACCAGCTTACGTTAGCGGTAATTTTAGCGAGTTGCGAATTTTCTGGCGACAAATTACGTTTGCAAATATTTATTCTAGAAAATAGTCTTGTTTTATGGCGTTAATAATAGAGTTAATTATGGCAATTTTTACTGGGACATTTATGGCCAGAAATGCATCTTTCAAAACTCATAAACTTTACTGACTGATTGTACCATCCAACAACATTACCAGAGTGACACCAATCAAACATGTATGTATCATATAAACCCATACTTCATCCATCCACTCACAAACACTTCTGCCAATAGAATCCTATGAACAAGAAATCATACCATTTATCTCTTAAATGCACAGTTTAATGAAAATTAAACTCCCATTGAGACTTTTCTGGCCAAAAAATACGCCACTCTATAGATGGCGGTAAAATGTTGCGAATATTCTGGCGTTAATTTTGTCTTTCACACATTTCGCTGTCTAGTAAACCAGGCGTTAATGTGTACGTAGCGTTATTTTCAGCGGATGCGATAACTGGCGAATACATATTCTTGAGCAAGAAATTTATATTTACCGCAGGTTAATAAACTCGTGAAAACATATTCTGCGTTAAATTTGACTATATTTTGTGCGCAAATTTTTACCGCACTTTAGTAAACGGACCCCTTATTTTACACTGTATTTCAGGTGTATACAGGAGAAACTGTGGCCGCACAATTGTATAAACAGTCTATCAGATACCTACTGGTGTGGGAAAAGTTGTAAATGATTTACTGGAAAGTCGCTGTGCCAGCTGCTGCAAGTTCTCTTATCTAAATGTCTTGTTAAGGCTTAGTTTGTAGACGAAAATAGTGACTTGAAATACCTTTTATTCCAATAGAATCGTATTTTATTTTGGTCTTTGTAATATTTCTTATTTTGTTTGCTTCCATCTATATGTGATCATCACCTAACAGGCATTACTTTTTATAGTGAGGCCTGAGTTTCCTACAAGGTACTCCTAATAATAATTAAGGTGGGACAATCTGGAAGGATTATGGATAATGACTGAACCTGTAAGTAGTGACACCAGTCTGCCCTGTATACTGAATAGAGTTTATAGCTGGTAATGACAATGGGTCTTTCCTGTATGCTGATTCTAAACAGGGGTTAGGAGTGGCTGTGAAATTACCGATGCTCACACTTGGCTTTGTTTTGCTGAGAGAATTTCAAAATAGAGCACAACTATTACTAAAATAATTAATTGGAAGCACAGTGCTAGAAACTTTTTATGTGCAAGTATTGTAATCCTTATATTTGTTCTGCCAAACCCCCTGTTCAAATCATTTGTTCTGTATAAAAGAACTTGCTGATCACGTTCACACCACAACATTCTCTTTAAAC
This sequence comes from Xenopus borealis, assembly GCA_024363595.1. Taxonomy (NCBI): domain Eukaryota; kingdom Metazoa; phylum Chordata; class Amphibia; order Anura; family Pipidae; genus Xenopus; species Xenopus borealis. The sequence continues at coordinate 22,076,769 of CM044446.1, forward strand.
ATGTCTAATGACATGCTATGGGCCTCCTCAAGGAAATGCTTACAATCTGATTGGATTAGATTTTGCTAGCCATGACTATGGCACATGAGGAACCCACACAGATTGGAAGTGGGGTTTGGTGGGTTTATATGTTTGGTGAGACACAGACTCTGTACAAGCACTGAAGTGGCTTGATCTAGTTTTTATACAGACTGGGGAATCAGACACTTAAAAGGGAAAAGATTTTTTTTCTTTTCAAAATGCATCATTCTTAAAGGGGGGAATTTAGGATGTGGGTCCTCTGCTTTTCTGTGTCACTATATCTTAAAATCCAGTTTGCTTGAACGAGTATGGACATATTATCCAGAAAGAACCTGGGGTTTTCCGTATAGCGTTTCTTTCCATAATTTGTATCTCTGTACCTTAAGTCTACTAGAAAATCATGTCAACATTAAATAATCCCAACAGGCTGATTTTGCTTCCAATAAGGATTATTTATATCTTAGTTTGGATCAATTACAATTTACTGTTTTATTATTACAGAGAAATCCATTTAAAAAATTTGGATAAAATAAAGTCTGTGGGAGATAGCTTTTTTTGTAATTCGGAGCTTTCTGGATAACGGTTTTCTAGATAACAGATCCTATACCTGTATCTGTATAACAAATACTCTGGCACCGGAACAGCTTCTCTTGGGTCAGGCCGTGGTTAACTTTCTGCGGGTGCTTTCGAGTAATTCTTAAAGCACAAAAGTACCTCTATATTTGTTGGCTTTGAAATATCCTAACTGTGCCCCAGTTGTGTAACTTATACTATTCTACACAACTTCAAAGACGCCGCTTCAAATACTTGATTGTGCTCGACTGCAATTTTCCATCCTGTTACTTGTGCAAACAGCGCTACTGCCAGAATGGGAAGATCTCAATGACTAGTTTAAAGAGATGGCAAGCAACCAAAGGGTTATTCTAGCGGTTTCATTTTTCAGGCGTTTAGTTCTGAATTAGCCCTTAATTGATTTGAAAAGGATTATAAAATAACCTTTTCATTTTTTTTTTTTTTTGGTGAATGTGGAACTTTGGCGGTGATGCCATATTGTAGTCTGCAGGGAAGAAGCTAATCATTACAGACATGAATGAATTAATTAATTAATTAATTGACCACATTACAAAAACATCTCCAAACCTCTTAAGGTTGACTGTATACATGCAGATCAGCCCAATATTTCCCACCTCAAAGCGGGCATATCTGTGAAAGATCTGGACAATATAATGTATGGGCACATGTTCAGGTGTCCACAGATTTTCATTGTTCTCTGACCTGAGCGCTGCAGTAGACTTCAGGCAAAATTATGTGTTCTCTCTCTTAATGTAGGGTCGCATGGCTTTCCCAAATGTGATGGCCGACACCGTGTATGATGTTCTGCATGACACAGAATACCGCAAGAAGTGGGACATAAGCATGATCGAGACAAAGGATATTGCTCTGCTGTCTGCTAATGCCGATGTGGGTTATTACTCCTGTAAGTGCCGTGGATGAATGCTAGACGTGGATATGTAGATTCTTAAATCACCTGGGTATCATGCTGTGGTGCAGCACTGTTTTTCTATCCACAATGATTTGCCTGTTTGTTTACAGATCTTTCACTTTGTAGCAATGTGTTTTGGTTGTATATGTGATATCAAGACTGGACTGGGATCCAAAAGAGGCCCTGGCATTCCTAGTACACAGATGCCCAAACAGCCTCCCACCAGCCCACTTAATAGTCTCTTTCTATGGCATTTTACAGCAGACCCTCTGGCATTTGCCAGACCCCACAGATTGCCAGCCCGGGCCTGCGTGATATATGTGGCATTAATAGGAAAAAACTAAACATACAAAGTATATAGAGGTATGTACTTCATTGTGGAAAAGCAGACAAACCAACGCTGTGGAATATATGGCTAATTACAATGCAACATATTTAATTGTATTAAGCAGCTATCACCATTGCAGATAGAATTTTCACACATTCACCACCTTAAAAGATTCCACTGGAATAACACCAAGTAAAAACATAAGCCAGGGTTCATTCCCCTTCATAAAATACAGAAAGATATGTAAAGTTTTACAACATAAGCAGCCCACTGTCTCTGCTCTATAGCTGAGAAAATATAACATTACTTTTCTTTTGTTAAATGTATGCGATATCGTATATCTGCACAACATTGCTTTCTTTGCAGGGAAATGCCCCAAACCCCTTAAAAACCGTGATGTGGTGACGTTACGCTCATGGCTTGTGCTGCCTGACTGCTTTTTGATCATCAATTTCTCTGTGAAACACAAGGTGAGCTGAGAGCCCTCAATTTTCTTTCCAGGAAATGATGTGGCCCATACCCTTACCTGCAAATCAGTAGGGGAGTTAACAAAGCTAATACACAGGTCTTTTGACAGCCGCTGCCCTCTTTTGGAGAACAACAATTGTAAAAATGTTCCTGACTGTCTTTATCTGCTTCTGCCATGTCTGCCTTGTTTCCTTAGACAAAACTCTCCATGTACCGTAGATAAGAATATTTTGGATACAAAAAACATGATAAATTAGTGCACCAGAAACTGTGAAATCCTTGAGAGGCTCCAAAAGATATATATAATATAGTGGATAATGTACCCCCTACTGTAATTTATAAAGATCTTTAAAGTCACAGAGGAGTTAGCGGCCTCGTTCTTTTATACAGGTCACATAACTCCGAGGTGACTTCTGATATCTTTATAAATTTCAGTAGGGGGTACATTATGCATTATAATCTAGAGTTTGTGAAATGTCGGGAGGGGGGGCCAGAAGGGTCGGCTTCAAAATCTGGGTTGCCTGCGTCAAATTCAGAGAAGGGGGACCCCTGTTATAAACAGTTTATAAGGATATCATTTACAGTGTGTTCCCATAGGGAAATGGCCAAACTGTAAATTATATGTATATGTATAATTTTTTTTTTTTAAATAATATTTTAAAATGCTCTTGTCGCATTATCAATATTATTCTGCCAGTCAACCCCCAAACCACCACCACACTAAAAACCCAAAATATTGTAGATGGTAATATTGTTTGTTTGTCACCACACAGCTGTACCCTCCTCGCAAGGATCTGGTTCGAGCAGTGTCACTTGTTGCAGGATATTACATTCACAGGACTGGATCAAACACCTGCACACTCACATACCTGGCACAAGTGGACCCTAGAGGTGAGTGTTAAAGGGCAAGAGCACTTCTCTAAATGTTAATTTAAATGTGTAGATTTGTAACTGTATTGGTTTTCTTTTCAGGTTCTTTGCCAAAGTGGGTAGTGAATAAATCTTCAACGTATCTGGCACCAAAGGTAACTTTGAGAATTCTTTGACCCTGCTCTAAGCTTTCTCCACATCATTTTCCTTTCATCTTCATCCTTTTCTCTTCACATTATTTATTGTATCTCCCAAATCTTCAGTCCTGTGAATTTAAACTGTCTCCCTTGCATCTGACATAAAAAAAACCTATTGTAAGAATATATTCTGCACAGGGTACCGTATATATGTGTTTATTCATGGGTGCTGCCATAAATAGTATTATATATAGTATATTATATAGTCCAGAGGAGAAAATAGGTGAATGATTGCTTAGCTATAATGTATAATTTTGAACATATTCTCTTTCAGCCATGGTATTACCCCTGTTTTGACTCCCCGAGAAAAGCTGTTTTTTATTTATTTCTAAACTTCATAAACAATCAGTATTATATAAAGTTCCTCTTAAGCCATAGTGGTTGTTTTTCCTGGCATATTGAACTGACAGTGCAGCTTAGGCATAACCTTAATATCTCTGTAAATGTTCCAACTTGCCATTCTATGAACAGCAGCAGTCACAGGTCTTGTAAAACACAACTTTGACCATATTTGCTGCATCACTTATTTACTCCATATGTAGCCTTCCCTTTAAATTAGGGTTTTGTCAAAGTTTTCTCTCCAATTTCAGCACTATTGTTTTATTGTGCATACCTAACCTTGTGCATACCTAACCTTGTGCATACCTAACCTTAATGACTGGACAGTGGATGTTGACTTGAGCCCCAGTCTAAGTTGTAGCTACTTTTCAAAGTAACATTGTAGCTTACCAGCACCATGCATTACCCCCAGATCAGAACAGACCAGTAAAACATATCCTACCTGCCCAAAAGAGGAGACCCCCTAGTTAGTGGTAGGTTCTACTAAAACTTAAGGGAGAAAACATAATGCTTTTTTTCTTCAAGGTTGTTGGTGTTTCTTAATTTATGTTCATCTCTAGTATGACTTCATGTCCTCAATTCCTCTAGATCCTTCGGAAACTGCACAAAGCCTGTTTGCAGTACCCATCCTGGAAAAATAAAAACCAGCCAGGATTTAAGCCGTGGCTTAACCCTGAACAGAACACCTTACCCCGTATGTCTCTAAATGAGCTTACTCTGCAGCGAGCAGACTCCCTTGAACTTGTAGATGAAAGCAACCTTTGTGAGGGAGCTGAGGAGAAAGCAGACAACAGTGATGATGATTAGTGCCCAAAAAAAGGAAGGATACGGCAAACTGCACTTGAGCCATTAGATTCCACTAGAGTAATCTAACCGTTTTCTTCCTTCGTCAAACTTTTTGAAATATTTATGCTGATATACTGTGATTAGGACTCAGTAGAAATGTAAGATGGTATTGGGTTTATTCCCAATTATTGTAAGTGTAGTGTATGGTGGGTAAGGACATTGAGGGGGTGATTTTTTTGAATCACAACCCAAAGTTCTTTTGTAAAACAAATTCCATGAATTGATGTGGGTAACTCAGTCACATGACTACTAGCACTGTTTGTGTTGGAAGTGTCCCACTTCAATTCCCTCCTACTCACCTGTTTCCCTATCTCTCCTCACTTGCGGGCAGAAATGGGAAAATAAATTTGCTTTTAGGCCTCAGAAATATACTTTATACTAATGCCAACCAATCAGAAAAAAAGTCATTGCTGTTAGAATTTTAGACAATAGTGCTTTGGCTGGATTGGGCAAACTAAAAAGTGCTGTTTTATTCAGGTACCTTTTTTATTCACATTGTGCCTTAATACATGTTTTGTTGAATTTAAGGTTATTTTATATTTAATGTAAAACTTCGTAGACGTTAATAAATATAAATGATCATACTTGTGAAGACCACCGTTTGGAGCCCACTTGCCTCACAAGGAACAATTAAACCTATTTACCACAATATTACTGTGAGACATGTGCCAAACATACACATGTGAGTTCTGCTCATATTTAGAGACTTGGGGCAAGTGTGCTGCCCATTGTGGCCCTTTGTCGTGTATCTATATTAGTGCTGCACTCTAGTGCATTGCTATAACCAGCAGCAAAAAACAAACATGATGGAATTAGTTGTCGCTTTATAAATATGTGATTTATATGTGAAGTATTTACATATCTGTTCTGCATAAGTACTTGATTTCTCTAGCAGCCAGAGTTCATGAGAAGACATATAAACAATTAAAAGCAATAATAAAGATTAACCCTTACAGTTAATCTGTACTAACTAGGGATGCACCAAATCCGGGATTTGGATCAAGATCCGGCCAGGTTTCTTCCCTTTTCAGCAGGATTTGGCCGAATCCTTGTGCCTGGCCAAACTGAATCTGAATCCTAATTTGTATATGCAAACTAGGCGCAGGAAGGGAAATCACGTAACTTTTTGTCACAAAACAAGGAAGTAAATTTTTTTTCCACTTTTTACCTTCCGTCACTAATTTGCATATGCAAATTAGGATTCAGATTCATTTCGGTATTCAGCGGAATCTTTCATGAAGGATTCAGCCGAAGCCCAAATAGTGGATTTGGTGCATCCCTACAAGGCATTTTAAGGTTAGAAATAGAAATGTTAGTAACAAAAAAAATACCTACAGAAATTGTAAAGACCAATTGAAGAAGGCAACTTTATATTTATTTTAGTATGTTATAGATTTACCTTTTCTAAGCAATTTTTACAGTGCTCATCAATATATCCTATAACTAAAGAAATAGATAGAAATATTTTACAGGATGTTTTGTGCTTCTGTACCAGCCCAAGTCAACCACAGCCCTTTAGCAGTAAAGATCGGTGTCTCCAAAGATGCCCCAGTAGCTCCCCATCTTCTTTTCTGCTGATTCACTGATTTACATGCTCTGTGCTGCTGTCACTTACTGAGCTTAGGGAACCACTCACAATATACAGAACACATACAGGGGAATGTAATATAAGTTTGTAAGGCAAAAACTATTCGCAATGCGAAAAGTTATGCCTCTGTGCAAACAATTTTTGCTTTGCGTGAATTTAATATAGCTTTTGCGAAACCGGAAACTGTTTTACCGACGACTTCCGACAGTGGAAGAGAGTTTGCGAATTTTACAGCTTGCGCCAATGCGCAGTCAATGTAATAAAACTTACTGAAAAAGTCGTTATGTTTGCTCCTAAAGATTACGACACCTTCAAGCACTTCTTAAGAGTGCGCAATTAAAATTCGCAATGCGCAATTAAAATTCGTAATGTGCAATTAAAATTCGCAATGCGCAATTAAGTCGCAATGCGACCCCCTGTGACAAGTTTGAAGTCCTGGATCATTGCTGCTATTGACAAGCTGATACTTTAGGCTGGTGCAATAAGATCAGTATGTAAAATATGGCATTTTTAGCCATATTCATTTTTAAGGTTTAGTTCTCCTTTAAAAAGTAGTGTTTCAGGCGGATTTAGTGAATATTTCTGGAAAAAAAAAAATCTAATACTCCCGCCCATCTGTTCCACTTCCTGCTCCCTGAATTCTTTGGTTGAGCCTGGGAGCCAGCAGCACTCAGGACACTGCACTGTGCACAACAGCTAAGCTGACCTTATAGGGAACTGAAGTGTGAATAAAAATGTAAATATTAGGGGGAAAAAAACGAGAATTAAAAAATAGAACACCTTGTAAAATGTCTTAAAATACACATTATACTAATTTTTTTTTTTGTTTTAAAATAAGCCCGGTTAACGTGCTTTCGTGACACCCATGTGCGCAGTGCGGTGCAAAGTGCAGGGTATCCCCAGAGTCCTACCCGAAGGCATGGGCTCTTACTCAATAAGCCACTGGCCAAGGCGCAGACGGCTAAAGAGTCGTTGGACCCACTTCGCCGAAGCTAGGTGGGTCCCGTCTTCCCAGGCCCCCCCGGCACACAAGGCGCAGACGGGGGGCTAGGGTCAATAGACTCTCCTTCGCCGAAGCTAGGGAGAGCCCCATTGCCCCGGGTTCCGCCGAAGCTTCACCCAGGGCACCAAGTCCTTGGCCAGGAGGCAGAGCCCACAAGGACTCCATGTGCCACCCTTAGCCCAGACAAGTGCAAGGGACAAACGTGATAGTTGATCTGAAGGTGAGCTACCCTTTAGGGAAGAGTCACATGGGCAGATTTAGGGATATTAGTCGCCCGGTGACAAATCTCCTCTTCTTCGGGGCGACTAATCCTCTCAAACTGCCTTCCCACTGGTTAAAATGAAAATCGACAGTGGGATGGCACTTGGAGCGCTTCGTTTTCCGAAGTCACCCGAGTTTTCCTTGTGAGGCAACTTCGGATAACAAAGAGCTCCGAGTGCAATCTTCTCAGTGATTTACATTCTAGGCAGGGGAAGCAGTTTGGGGAGATTAGTCACCCCGCGAAGGAGAGGAGATTTGACCCTAGACGACTAAGATCCCTGAATCTGCTCGTGTGTCTCTGCCCTTAAAAGCAACTCTATCACAAAGTGTTACATATATGAGGATATATTGTACCAGTTTATCCAAATAATTAAAACATTTATTTACTCTAATTAAATGCTATCACATATTCATTTGTAACCCAAGGTGTGTTGGGAAGTTCAGGGAGAACAGTTGTATAGAAAACCAATCTCTTTCCCCAGCTGCTTCCTTTTCATGTGCCTGAGATACGTGCTGGTAGTATTAATACTGAGATTTAATCCATCTTTGAAAATGTCAAACCACATCTAATTATGGCACCAAACAAAAGGTCTTCCAGGATTCTGCCTTTCACTTCCAGCAGTTCGTTTAAGAACCAGTTCAATCAGTTACTGCAAGTAAGGTATAAAAGTGGATAAGAATACAGATATAAGCAATAATTAAGTTTGGGCAGTCCAAAACAAAATTCCTGTGGGAGCCTCTATGCATGGATGTTATTGCTCAATAGGGACATTGACCGGTCGGTCTTGTGTTTAAAATGCATGAATCCCAGTGTACACCTATACCTAACACAAAGAGAAGTACATCACACAGAGACACGTCAGTAAGGAAACAGTTTAAACAAGTTGTTTGCTGATGTCTTAATTGTTGTTAGTTCCTCCTAACCTGTCATGGCTTTGGAGGCAAGTGCAGCCATGTGTGCCATGTAAAGACTAAGTCTACTCACTTCACGCCTGTAAATATTCAATTAAAAAAACGCCAGTAGAGAACAAAAAGATCAACCCAACCCAATGACCCTTTGCCTGATTCAGCCATTCACTTGTTTGGTCATATTGGCCAGCATGCAGGGAGCCCATACAGTTCAATGAGATATCCACTCTGCATGATTCATATGAATCATACATTGATTCAAAATGGGCCCCGGTATTTTAATTGCAGTGAAGTCCTAAAAGTTCACACATAAGCCCTATGACAATTGTTGGCCTGTGGCAGCTTACAGCAACATGTCTGGAATATATTGGAATATCAAATATATATGTTAATTTTGTATTTCAAATACACAGAGGCCCAAACAGCACCTCAGCAGCCCAATAAATAGTGACGGTCTATGGCACCTTACAGCAGCCCTTCTGGCACTAGCCAGAAACCACAGATTGCCAGTCCGGGCCAAGCTGCTTTTACTGTTTTTGGGGGAGGAGTGGGTATATGTCCTGTGACCTACACGGGCTGGATAGGGTAGTTGTATTGTGTGATTATTTGGGAGGTAGGTTGTAATCATTAATGTGTTGTAAGAATTCTTTATTAAAAACCCAGTTGGTAAAATGCAAAGGTGGGGCCATCTATTGAAGCACTTGACTTTGGTGCCAAAATACCTAGGCCTGGCACTGCTTTACTATGTCTGCATCAACATAAGGGAACAAATGATAAGTAGCAGGACCGGACTGGAAATATGTGGGTTCTGGCAAATGCCAGAGGGGCTGCTATAAAGTGCCATAAAAAGTCAGTATTTACTGGGCTGGCAGGGGCTGTTTGGACCTCTGTGTGGGCTGATTGGGCCTCTGTGTACCTGAAATGCCAGGGCCTATTTTGATTCTCAGTCCAGACCTGATCAGGAGTGATACTGGGGCTGTAGCTGCCTGAGGCAGCAACCCCGATGCCGCCACCCTCTCCAGTTCCATGCTTAAAGGAACCGTAACATCAAAAATGTTTTAAAAAAAATGTGTTAGTACACAACAAATTAAAAACACTAAGACAAATTATATTTTAAAGTCTTTATTAAGAAATAATACTCAAAACTCAGCTTCCACCCCTCTTCAGAAAAGGTGACAGGGTGACGATCCATCCAGCAGCATTTGATTTCTCCTCCCTGGCTAGCTGCTGCTGGATCCTTTAGCTTCTCACCTAGCTCCGGAGCTCTGGCTCTGTGACAGATGTGCTGAAAGCAGTGAAGTTGGCCCCGTGCTGTGGGGTGCTGCACTCAGGCGCTGGCAGGCTTGGGCACATCGGGAAATCTTTGTGGGTTTGGAGCAGTCAGCGGCCCGGGACTACAGCACTCTGCTGAGAGCCCTGCCCCGCCCACTCAGAGGGAGCCGACCAATCCGAGAGCAACAGCCGGCCTGTGAATAGGAAAAAATTATAGCATTGCAAATGATAGCATTGCTTACATAGGCCAGCTCTGGCTTCAATGGATCTCTTAAAGGTGCCCCAAGCCAAATACAGCTTCCAGTGACATTGTCCAACAGAGCATAACAATAGAATACAGACTGACCAACCTTAAAGATATGGTAACAAGGCATTTATTTTTGTTTCTTGTTCTGGTGGTAGTGTCTCTACAGTAAAAAAGGGAAATAAAGTTAGGGTTGTTTCCTGATTTCAATATGAACCATTACATAAAAAATGGAATTACCTCTACTAATTGTGGTGTTTATACAAATGGCCTGCAGGTGTCACTGTGCATACACAGGGCTTTCTGTACAGCTTGAAAGTGAAAGTAAGACTTACTGCTGTTATGTAATGGCTGCATTAACCTGCTAATAAAGCACTGTTATAGTCCCCTCATCCTCTGCTACCAAACACAACAAATGGCGACAAGGATGTATTTTCTACCGCTGCAGCAGCCTGCACCTTTTCTACCAAACCCTGGTGAGCCTACCATACCTTTTACTGCTTGGATCCATATGTTTGATAATTACATTATTGCTGCTGACCTAGGGGAGGTTTCTGCCGCTAGAAAGCATGCTTTACTTATTCACTGTGTGGGAGCAGAGGGACAGCGTATATTCTATACATTACCTGATGAAAGTTATGAAACTGCTCTTACTGCTATAAACAACTTTTTTGTGCCAAGAGTAAATATGATCAGGGCCGCCATCAGGGGGGGACTGGGGGGACAAGTGTCCTGGGCCCGGGGCTGAAG
>CM044446.1:22099685-22132527 GCA_024363595.1 Xenopus borealis
TCACAGAAAAGGCGATTAAACGCCAAGCGACTAAATCTCCCCGTCTGCCCCAACCCTTAGTCTAAAGCTGGCCACAGATGCAAAGATAAAGTCATACAAAGCAAAGGTTTGGAGAGTGTGTGGTTCATCCTGACATTTTCCATACCAGACAGGTCAGAAGATTTCTTTCAGCTACTGATAATATCTCTGTATGTATTACCTGACCATATCAATGGGTGACTGACAGTCTGTTTGTCGAAGATAACTCATATGATTGCTGTCTGTCAATTCATGGCCAAAACATTATCTGATTTGTTCTTTTTACAACTTTATTTAATCTGAATGGTGAATTGTAGGTTGAAAGATTGAAACGAATGATTATCCATCGAACATGAGATTCTTCAGGTCTATGGTCAGCTTTATTCTATGGGCACACAAACTGAAGACTCTGCTGCTCTCAGCCTGAAAAAGTGCACAGGCTTAGAAGTGGATATACTACATGCCATCTTTACTAATGTGAAGTGCTTCCACTTGCATGTGCTCACACTCAGCGAAGGTCTGTCTGAAAACGTCTGCCATCTCAGATCTGGGCCAACCTCCGATGCGTGAGCCCACACAAACGGATACCATTGAAACCAACGAAGAAGGGGTACTGAGTGGATTCACTTCTCTCAGTGTGCAAAAATATGCAATTGTGGTAGGTAGCACACACCCAAATCATGCCTCTTTTATGTTTTTTCACCTTTATGGGTCAAAAAACGCATAGGACTTTTTTCATTATGTATTTTGTATTTTATGATCTAATAAACATTTATCATTTATTAGCAGTTGATCTGCTGCCATCCATTCTCCCTTGTGTCTGCACCAGATGCACCATATCAGCCTGGGTGCAGACACATGGAGCGAATTTTGGCTCCATGTATGCTGAAATCCACTATGTATCTGCCCTCGGTCAATGCAGTGCCTCTCAAGGGAAGACAGGAGAGCACGGATGAGAATGGAGGGGCAATTTCTTGGCCTGTACTTAGCACAGGGGTACATGGGGTGAATCAACACACAGGCAAAGGAAAGTGGATCCTCTGTAGTGCATTCTTTCCTGTGGCTCCATTGATAGGTATCACCTGCGCGGAGCTACACTGAGGGAATTTTAAGTTGAAATTCTATACTTTTGCATTTCTGTGCTTAACACAGGCCCAAGCTGTATCTGGAAATACATATGTCCTAATAAAGGCTACACATGTCCTAATAAATATTTTTTTTATTTTACTAAACTTTGCTACTGAAATTATAATTTGCGGATCTTTTTGGCCCTTGGACTGGGTGTTTTTGTGAACAAGACCGCGTGATGACTAATCCTGGACACACTATTCATATCTTTACTGTATAGATGCAGAAATAAATGCCATTTCTTATTTACCCAAGCTGTATCTGTCAGTGGAAAGAGCCCAGTGAGGTACTAGTATTAAGATGGCCATACATGGGCAAATGTGCAAAAATCAGACAGATATCTATTGAATGGTTTTGAAATCACTTTAGGCATCAGACCTCGCCCAAGGGGTCTCCTTGGGTCCATAGTATAATCCAATTGTTGGAGCCAACCCTTTAGATTAGTGACCTGCTTCAAAAACAATGAAAAAAAGCCAATTAACTAATAAGATCCAGTGTCCGCACAATGCCTTTTAAAGAGTAGTTTGATAATAAAATGGCAGGTAGATAAAATAATGAACTGCTGCAAATCTGAGTATTAAAAAGTTAAGTTTTTTAAGATAAAGTGCTCTTGTCCAGCAATTGTTTGACTTTATCTGCTCTGCTACCTAATTCAGTTAACACACAAACATCACCCAGGCTGGGAGCCCGCATGGGAGTTTAGCCATGTGTCCCACCAGTTCGTCTTAGAGTCCCATCCCCTCCTGGCCTCCAAGGGGCCTGCATCACAGGAGGTAGCAGGTGTTTGAATGATCATACTAGGGGACAACACTTGCTTTCTATATTAGCCTATTGACCCTGGTAAGCACAATGAAAAAGGTAATGATGTTGCTCCTTCTATGCCTCCTGAAGAGGGCTTTAGAGAACTCAGCTGAGCACCTTAAGCAATGTGGCATCTCCATGGGTGTAAACACCTAAAAATACCTTATATTGCACTGACTGTGGAAATGTCACTCACAATTCACTGCTCATGCATTTTTTACATCCTGGTTAAGGGTAGGAGCAGACGAGCAGATTCGGGGAGATTTAGTCGGCAGGTGACTAATTGCCTCTTCTGCCCAGCAACAGTCTCCCCGACCTGCCTTCATCCTGCCTTGCATGTGCTTCAATGAGGAATTGCCTGCGCTCAGGGCCGGAACTAGGGGTAGGCAGAGTAGGCGGCTGCCTAGGGTGCAGTCATGGGGGGGGCGCACTTTAGAAGGGAAACTTTTTTTATTCTTTAAGTTTTAACTTGCTCCTGTCTCCAGCAACATTCTGCTCTACTTCAGTCCCCACCTCCCTCTTACTTGCCCTTTGCCTGGAACAGATCTGGGGCAATATTTTTGCTGCTGCTCTGGCACAAGCTGGTGGCACAGGTACAGATTTGGGGGGCCATGGCTGATGCACAGGTACAGACTTGGGGGGCAATGCTGGTGGCACAGGTACAGACTTGGGGGGCAATGCTGGTGGCACAGGTACAGACTTGGGGGACAATGCTGGTGGCACAGGTACAGACTTGGGGGGCAATGCTGGTGGCACAGGTACAGACTTGGAGCAATATTTTGGGTGCTACTGGCTGGCACAGATACAGATTGGGGACAATATTTTGGGTGCTATTTGCTGGCACAGATACAGATTGGGGACAATATTTTGGGTGCTACTGGATGGCACAGGTACAGATTGGGAGCAATATTTTGGGTGCTGCTGACACAGGTACAGATTAGGGGCTGGCTGGCACACGTACAGTTTGATTCATTAATGTGTTATAAGGTTTCTTTATTTAAGAAAAAGTGAATAGGTGGGAAATGGTCATACAGAACAGGGGCGTGGGGGGCACTGATTGAACCCCTTGCCTAGGGTGCCAAACTACCTTGGCCCGGCCCTGCCTGCGCTAATTCAATTGCTGCGCTTCGATTTCCGAAGTTGCCCGGGACTTTGGAAATCAAAGCGCTGTGTGTGAATTAGCATAGGCAATTCCTCATTGAAGCACACAGAAAGAAGGAAGAAGGCAGTTCTGGGAGATTGTCACCAGGCGGAAGAGGCGATTAGTCGCCTGGTGACTAAATCTCCCCGAATCTGCTTGTCTGCCCGTACCCTAATGGTCAGTGGACATTTTGACAAGATCAAATACTCGGTGTCCTATGGCTGCGCTCAAAAGAGACACTGCTGTTGTACACAAAGACTAGTAGTAGGATTGCCACATGTCCGGTATTTTACTGGCCTGGCTGGTAAAAATTAACCCAATGTCATTTATAGGGAAAATGCATAAAAAAAATAGGAAGGTCAGTATTTTTTTCAAAAACGATGGCAACCCTAACTAGTAGTGAGTTCATATGGATTCAGCTTCTTGGTCACTGTCCTTCTCAGTCCTTAGGAAACGTGATTTGCTCCAGTTCCCACATCAAGGGCAAATTGTTAGAGGACATTTATGCTTTTTTTGTCAGATCCCATTTGCCCCTTACCCACCCACAACAGAAGACACAAAATATTGGTGCCTATAACACTCCTCTTACACAAATTATTAGGCCTATGTAAACAATGACAGCTTCCCAAGGAAAGGAAGATCCCTTTATACCCAACAGAGAATTTATAGATCATGCCAGGCATTGAATATTGAATTCAAATATTCATTCAAATTTCAGTTGTAGGTGTTACCTAAAAAAAACATGCATACAAAACACCGATAGAGAGCCTCCAAACCAAAGAAAGAGAATTAAACAAAACAAAAATAAACCACAACAAAACAAAAAAGAAGCGAGTGATTTAAGGATTTAGAGCAGCGGTTCTCAACCTGGGGGTCGGGACCCCTTTGGGGTCAAACGACCCTTTCACAGGGGTCGCTTAAGGGGTTCCAGGAGCAGGTTCATCTCTCTCCCCACTAGCCCTGGGACAAGGTTGTAGCTCTCCAGGTGTTGGTTCTGGGAGTTGTAGTTCAGTAACCTGTGTAGGGAAGCCAGTTGCACTACAACTTTCTATATCCCCTTGGTAGGGACTGCCATACAGCTCTCCCTGCCCATTTAAAATTTGTAAAATTAACATGGTAATTGGCTTTTGGCCACAAAATGGGTGTGGAAATTTTTTTTTGCCAACCTAGGCACGGAAAACAAACCTTTATGCAGCCACACTGTCTCCTGTACTTTCCTAACAATCTGCTCTGGGCTGGAAACAAAAATATTTTAATATTATATGGTTGGGGGTCACCACAACATGAGGAACTGTATTAAAGGGTCACAGCATTAGGAAGGTTGAGAACCACTGATTTAGAGAGAAAAGCACCCAACTGCAGTTCATATATTTATATATCATTATAAGTTCTTTATTGCCTACCCATACAACCATTCCACCCTCCTCTACTGGCAACTGGGTCCTGAGCTCTGATGCTCTAAATGTCCTGCTTGAGGCTCTCACAGAAACTGTTGGTGCTGGGAACAAATACATTAGAAGTGGCCATACATGGGAAGATTTAAGCTGCCAGTGTTGGACTGGCCCATAGGGAGAGCAGGAAAACTCCCAGTGGGCCCAGGTGTCAGTGGCCCCTCTTGCTTCTAACAATTTGGTCTATTTCATGTTCATTCCCTGTTTCTTTATGTGGAAAAAGAGGCTAAATAATGGAATAGAGTATAGTAAGTAGATCTAAAAGAATAGGAGAATTAGGTTAAGGTTAAGTGAGAAGGAATAATAGTTTGGACTAAGGTTTTCTGGTGGGCCCCTAGTCTAAGGTTTTCTGGTGGGCCCCTGGTCTAAGGTTTTCTGGTGGGCCCCTGGTCTAAGGTTTTCTGGTGGGCCCCTGGTCTAAGGTTTTCTGGTGGGCCCCTGGTATAAGGTTTTCTGGTGGGCTCCTGGCATCCCAGTCCGACACTGTAAGCTGCTGATTCAGTTCTTTCAGAAGGAGTTGGCAGCTTATCAGTCAGTGTATAGGGCCTTCCAATGAGCTTGTTCTACAGATATCTGACAAAGAATTAGACAGGTTTTCATCAGGCAAATTTAAAGATCTTGTCAGGCCAAGGACTGCATTGATGTGGTCTGTGCCCTTATAGCTATCTTGCCAAACTAGAGGATCTTTCAGTGTGACCACCTCTACACTGGCTATTCACAATTATAGAAATTATATTTATATAAAGAATAAGATAGAAATTTGCTTCTACAGGTGCTAATGTCTGCCTGGATGACAAAGAGGGGCCTAAAAATGTTATTAATAAACATTTACTATACATAGACGAAGTTAGTTAACATGTTCAGTTTCAGGGGGGTCTCATTGCCATATGAGTCTGCTTTTTATTTTTCTATGCTTTTGTGCACTTAAGGTATTTCTTGCTATGTATGTTGCAATGTATTTGTTTAAAATACTTATATACAGTATGATAATACAAGATGGCCATGCTGTTTATTTAAAAGATTACTTAGCAAACCTACCAAATGGCCCTATTTTGTGCCTAGTGGTGTACACTGATTGATTTATATTTGTAAATTATATTCTGTTTTCCCTATGAGAATCAGATACAGTACATTATTTGCTTTTCTTACCAATATTTGTTTTGAATTAAACTTTAAGCATTGAACATTGCTAATGTGCTCTTCCTACATGGTTTTTCATTACTATGAATATGTCCGAAGCTGGTGCAGATTTTACCCTTGTATCCGAAAAAGGATTCCAATTAAATAAAGTAAGAGAACAAATCAGAGGATGTTCTGGATATGACAGCAATTGTATGAAAGTTACGTCTGACAAATAGCAGTGACAGTCACTCATTGATATCGTCAGATAGGAAATACATGCAGAGACATTATTGTTAGCCGACAGACTCTTCTAACCTGTACGATCAACAAAATGACCAATCACCGTGGTATGGAAAATCAGGATGAAAATCAAGAAGATCCACACATGGTCTGAAAATTGTACAAACCTTCAACTTCAAGACTTTCCCCTATATTTAATATAAGGCAATAAGTTTGCCCAGGAGCAGTAACTCATGGCAACCAATAAGATACTTGCATTTAAACAGGTGACTAGTGAATTCTACCTGCTGATTGGTTGCTATAGGTTACTGCCCCTGGGCAAACTTAGTGCCTTTTATTACATTACCCCATTTTTATCTTTGCGTCTATGGCCAGCTTTACCCACAAGCAGTTAGGTGTTACTGAATTTAATCTCATCCTGCCCCCAGCCTACTTTTGGCTGTTGTGTAATGGTGGGATAGATAATGGGGGCATTAGTATGAGCACTGGAGTTATTACTTCCTAGAGTAATGCACATATACTGTATAAAGGTTGGGTGTTATTGCTGTATTAGGAGAAATGTTGGGGTAAGGGTGCACAGTTACGATAACACAAGAAACATGGGCGTTAACCTGACCCCCGTCTCATTCGCCCGCTAGCTAAAAGAATTGGGGAACATTGGAGTAGCATTAGGAGAAAAAAGGTGGGAGAAAAAGGAGAATCAGCCTATTTTTATGAACACTGTAATTCTGTACATGGAGGGATACTGTTCCTTTAAAGATCTGAAGTTCCTAGCAATAGATGATGTCCCCACTCTGAAAAGAGGAGGTGACAGGGATAAGCTTTTAAAGTGCAAGGAACAAAAGTGGATATATGATATGGATACTTTACATCCTAATGGGTTAAATAGCAGATTTGAACTGGCACCTTTTTTGTGAGATATATGATATACTTTAATAAATTGCAATAGTAAATATTACCCTTCCTTGACCCATATAGTGGAACTAAGTTGCCATCGCTTGTTTGAGACAAAGTAGTGGCTATAAGCTGTTATGGTGTAATATGCCTTTAATGCTGAAATTGTCTGTGTTCCCTTTAAGCTTAGGGTATTTAAAGTGAGGAATGACATCACTTTTCTAACTGCTTGAGAAAGCCTTATTGTTGGGGAAACTAGTTGCAGTATCCATGTGGGATCATTCCTTGGTGTAGCTTTTTATGCTTTTGATCAAAATCACGAAAAGTTGGTGGTGATCAGCCAGTTAGTGAAATCGGTGAAGCAGCTGGATATTGTGAAAAGAAATTGGAGGTTGTTTGGATCAACGTGAAAAGGACATCTGCAGAGAAACAGGCTTAAGACCGCTGAGAGTTTATATCCGGCTGTGCCCTTGAACAATTCCGGAACTGTGTATCTGGTGAGATTATTCCAACTTCTTTTTGGGGGCCTGTGTAGCTGATAAGAAGGAGGGAGTGGGGGATGCCCCAATATACCCCTTTATATTCAACCATCTACTGGCCTAGCCTGTCTGATATACTTAGTTAAATCTTCTGAATACTCCACTGTTTCAAAATCCCAGCTCCAACTTCTGGGAAATAACTTTTTTTTGACTTGTTGAACTGCAACTCATGACTATCCTGCAAAGGTTTCAGCTTTAATTCCTGGGGAATAACTTTTCTGCCTTGTTGAACAACAACTTACAACCATCTTCTTTTTAAATATAAGCATACACCAACACCAAGGAACAATAATTTACATTTTCCCTACAGGAAAAGTGATTACTCACCTGGATTATATTTATTATTGATTTTATTATTATTGTTCACTGTGTTCTCTGGCCAGCCAGTGTTTTAGTAATTGTATAATAAACTGTATTTTTAGAAAATATTGGTTTTGCAGTCCACCTTCTATCTATTTTTTTCCTAATTGGTTTTTATCCCCAATAGGACCTTGGGGATTGAGGGTGTGCAGTCTCTACCAATAATAACCTTCCCCCATCTGTCATAGGAATCTCTCTGCAATGTACAGCATCAGCAGATTCCATTTTAAACCTGCCCAATTGATGTGCCAACTGATATTCACAATATATTGATATTGTAATTGTTTGGCTGGCATAAACATTAAAAAAAAATTGGACAGCACTTTGCTACATACAAATATGTACAGTATATAGTCAACTTTAGTATATTTAGTAGGTTTTCCCTGATAAATTTTAAATGTAAAAATTTGTCCGTGAACAATAAGTTCACTTTAGATCAAATTCATTTAGGTTTCTCTGTGATAACAGATTCAGCCACACACTTTTGTTATAACACTGTAACTTTTGTTATTCACTGGTGCTAATTAGTGATGGCCGAATTTATTCGCCTAGCTCGAATTTCTGGCGAAGTCCTGCGATTCGTGGCAGGCGAATACATTTGCGAAATGGCCGGGAAAATTCGTCCGGCATCAATTTCCGATTTTCATGAATTTATAGTGAAAACGTTCGAAATTTAATAATTTATAGTGAAAATGTTCGAAATTCACGAATTTATAGTGAAAACGTTTGAATTTCACAAATTTTGTGAAATAGTTCAAAATTCACGAATTTATAGTGAAATTGCTTGAAATTCATGAATTTATAGTGAAGTAGTTCAAATTTCACAATTTTTTCGTGAAAATGAGTAAATTTCACTAATTTTTAGTGAAAACGGTAAAATTTCACAAATTTTTTGTGAATTTTCCAATTTTGACATTTTCGCAAAGTGAAACGCCCCAGATTCGCCCATCACTAGTGCTAATAGCTTTGTTTTTTCTGTGACATCCAGTAACTACAGTCACCACCGACATTATCATTATATCCTGGGTAAAAGACAAAGTGCCAAACATTGGAGCAATTTGCCGTATTATTTTTGTACACACAATTGAATATTTTCTCCTAGAATGCTAATGTAACCTTGAAAATCACATCCAGTGGATACAGAAGACACTGATTTGAGCTACTTAAACTGCCATAGACACAAAGAAAACTTCATACAAAACAAAGGTTTATACAATTTTCAGATCGTGGGTGGATCGTCCCAACATTTTTCCTACCATGGCTATTGGTCGATTAGTCTTTTGGATAGGTTAGAAGACTTCTGATGGCTAACAATAATATGTTTTGCTTATCTCACGATATCAATGCGTGACTCTCACTACTATTTGTTGGACATAACTTTCTTTAAGATTTACTACTTTATTTAATGTGAATGGTAAGTTGTAGGTCAGTTGATTGCAACCACCGTTTGTTCGTCCTACATGAGAATAAAATCTGCCTATGTCTATGGCCAGCTTTAGGGCAAGGCCAGACGGGGAGATTCGGGGGAGATCTGTCGCCTGGCGACTTCTCGCCGCGACGATTCTCCCGGAATAGCTAACTAGCAATGCTCACCCGCTCTGTGTAAAGTCGCCTGCGCTTGTTCACACGCAGCGGCGCTATTTAAAAAGTCGCTCAAAATTGCCTGGCGAGGCAACTTTTAAAATTGCGCTGCTCCGTGTGAACAAGCTCAGGCGACTTTACGCAGAACGGGTGAGCAGCGCTAGTTAGCTATTCTGGGAGATTCGTCGCAGCGAGAAGTCGCCAGACGACAGATCTCCCCCGAATCTCCCAGTCTGGCCTTGCCCTTAGATATAACACAAACTGCATTTCAAAGTTAGGGCAGGACACAAATGAGATCTGGGGCTGCAGTTAATTCCTCCTTGAACTACAGTAAGCATACAAGCAGAACTTTGTTGGATTAGGCTATCTAACTGATTGGACAAATTGGGCTAATCTGTATTATCTGTTTAGTCTCTTTACCAAATATCAGATCACAAAAGGGGTCTTTGCAGGGAGAACTATTTGCATGGTCTGATCTTGTCTGATGTGAATGTCACTGAATAAGATGTTCAAACTTTCTCAGTAGCCATCTGTATTATTCCCACCATGATTTACTTTGGTAAGGCTATTGTTTAAACCCTAAATATGGATCAATAACCTCAATGATGGAGGCAACAGCATGAGGAAGATTTTCTCATTTGGCCAAGTCAATCATATCTTTTTCTTTATTCTTCTCCAGTAGTCCAATAGTATCCACAAACCGATTTTGTTTCCATTGATGGCAAAAGCAAACTCTGCATAAACAATGATATTCTGCATGTTCTCCTGGTTTCCTGTCTGCAGAATGCAGAACACTGGGCTTTGTTATACTGTCCAGTCCTTAATCGCTGTCCAGTCCTTAATCGCTTGCAAATGAGATGGTTTGTACACACTTCTATTTACAAATGATATTGCACATTCAAGCTTTCTCCTGTGTGTTGTTTATCTAGTATAAAGCAGCAGGCTTGTCTAGGGAGGCTGACATTGTTAAGATCAACATGATAGCCCTTCGAAAGCACTTTGTACCCCTGATAACATCCTGCCAAGTAAATAAATGAAAGGGACTTGGAAGCTCATATCAAGCCTGAGATAAAATACAAAAGTAGTACCATGTTTTTAAAAATACTGGTCCGGTATATATATAAGCATATAAAACACCGTAAATTTGGGTACATATATTTACAGTTTTACATGCATGTCTGTTACAACAGGGATAGAACTCTAGAATTGGTAGGGCAACAACTGATGCATCCAGATACAGTAATGAGATGGTCCATATCAGCAGAAGAGAGACTGTATATCACATTAAGGGCTGGGGCAGACCGGGAGATTCAGGGAGATTCTGTCACCTGGCGATTAATCGCTGGCGACAATCTCCCCGAACTGCCTTCTCCCTGTCCGCCGCCTGTTTAAATTAAAAAGCGCCAGCGCCAATGCACATGCGGCGTGGCGATTTTCGGAATAGCCTGAAGTTGCTTTGTGAGGAAACTTCGGGCGATTCCGGAAATCGCCGCGTGTATTGGCGCTGGCGCTTTTTGATTTAAACAGGCGGCGGACAGGGAGAAGGCAGTTCGGGGAGATTGTCGCCAGAGATTAATTGCCAGGCGACAGAATCTCCCTGTCTGCCCCAGCCCTAAGGAATTAAAAGAAGTCTACAACACACAAGGAGTTTTATCTCTACTCAATTAGAATGCAATGGTTTGTGCTATTGGACTTTCCCATTAGTGAGCTTCACCCCACTTCAACATTTAGCAGGTCTGAACTGAGAATCAAAATAGAAAAAAAACACCCTGGCATTTTAGACAGAGGTCCAAACTGCCCCACCACCAGCCCAATAAATAGAAATTGTCTATGGCATCTTGCAGCAGCCCCTCTGGTATTTGCCAGAACCCACACATTGCCAGTCTGGGCCTGACATCTAGCATACTTAAATAAGAATGCCTGGTACCATAGCGCTCACAGATACCATTCTTGCAAAGATCTGCGTCATATGTTTTTTGTACCTCTGCTTTGCTGGAAGCCATAGAGACAAAACATAAAGCAATCATCTAGAGAGACGGTTTTAGAATTTCCATTTCAAGCTTCCCTTTGAGGTTCAACAGTTGGTCCTGATGGTAGATACTGTATGAAAACATTGCTGCATCAGCCATTCAACCTTAGTGCCAAGTATACAAATATAGGACAGCAAATCTGTGTTTACAACAAATCTAGTAAATTGATGTTTTTCCCTAAACATTCATCTAAGGGGGTTATTTACTAAAATTCGAGTTTTTCTCATTATTTTTTCAAAAACGACTTCAAACAAAGCCCCATCCACAATTATACCTTATTTATTAATAAACAAATTTAAAAAGTTTGGTGCGAGAAAAGGCTCTATAAAATCTCAATAAAATCGTAAAAAAAATTGAAATGTATGCTTTTCCCCAGATTTTACACCAAGAACTCTGATTATGACTTTTAGCAGCCTTGGGGTATAATAAATCTTGAAAATTCAAGTTTCCACCCTTTAAAACTCTGAACAAAAAAATGTAGGCATTCGTAAATAACCCCAAAGTGTCATTAGGCTGGGCCTAGACTTGTAGGTTTAGATAGTTGAGCACCATGGGCACAGTAACACTTTCAGTGTTGCCCAAATGGCAAACCTAAAAACCTAAAAAGGTGTACGAAAACAGTAACTAAAGGGCTATAGGCTGATACATTATGGTCCATTTATAGTTCTTTAACTCCATGTAAAACTGTACTAAGCACCATTTACACAGATTTGTTTCTTTTCCTGGAAGGCGCTGAAAATATGGGATAGCGTGTATTGTAAAGCAAAATGTTATTAACACAAAACCACCCAATCTGCATTTTCCAGGAGTTCATGATATACTTCTCCCAGAGTCTGGCACCATATACATTTGACATTTTGATTACCACAACACTCTCTTAATTACAGGAGAACCAACTGCCTCAGCCAACAGCAAAAATATTTACCATAGGCATAGCAGTTCCTATGAGAAAGATGCCCCTGCAGGTCAGGAGTAGTCAGATTGTATTGTGCCCCACAGCTCTAGGAACAACCCTGTTTAAAAATTGTTATGCTGGCATCTTCCCATTACCTAGTCAAGATGGCCATATATGCAGACTGTTCTTGACCAAGCCAATAACTTAATGGCACATGCATTCATTGATACAAATTTGAAGGCCATAATAGGTGTACGGGGTCCTCTCCCTGTTGGATTGTTGGCCTGAAAGCTAAATCTGCCTAACAGTGCCCAAAAATGTGCTTATGCTGCAACCTTGCCAGATAAATAGAAATGTTTTGCAGCAATCGTGTAGGTGGAGATCACACCATTCTGAATCACCACTGAGGCTGTGCTTTTGAGTGATAACTGCTTGCACAAAACTGTGCCTGAACCTTTAAATTGAAAGTTAATAGAAGGCTCATATGTTTCTGGGTGGGGCAAAATAAGTTCTATGATTTGGTAGCCCCTATGTGAACTGGCAATCTACAGGAGGCTCTGTTTGGCAGTACATCTGTCTCCAAGCTTGAAATTAAAAAATAAGTATCTGCTTTGAGGCCAATGGGAGAAACATCCAAGAGTTTAGTGAGCAACATGCTGCTCACGAGCCACCGGTTGGGGATAGGGTTGCCACCTGGCCGTTTTTTTACCGGCCTGGCCGGTATTTTTGATGGCTGATCCCTATGTTATTAATAGGGAAAAAAGCGAAATATATAGGAAGGCCGGTATTTTCTTTTAAGAAAAGGCGGCAACCCTAGTTGAGGATCACTGGTATTGAGCATTGTATTTTGCTGCCTGACTAGAGCTACAATATAAGCAAAATAACCCCATGTTCTGTTAACATTAATTTCACATCAGGGGATTTTGTCCTGGTGGTCAGTGTGCACATGTGAGAAGAGAGGTATATGCGTGTCAGTACACAGACATGGTGGATTTTTCCTTGAAAACAAATATACTACCCTGTGCTCACTGATAAATGTATGCCTTTAGTTAGTTTGACCTAACCACAGGGTAGGTAGAAGGGGACTGCCATTTCCTCTGCTGGTGTTTTCCTGCTGGAGGAGAAAAGGTCTGGTATACAATAAGCCTAAAGCCTACATCCGACTCTATGTGCAGATTCTTCTCCAGTCCATGTGAAAACCCCTAGCATGCCATAGACCAGTGATCCCCAACCAGTAGCTCGTGAGCAACATGTTAATCCAGGTGATTATTTTTGAATTTCAGGTTTGTAGGCAAGTTTTGGTTGCATAAAAACTAGTTGTATTTCCAAATAGAATTTATGTTCCCATAAAGGGGCTACCAAATAGCCAATCACAGCCCTTATTTAGCATGCCCAGGAACATTTTTCATGCTTATGTTGCTCCCCAACTTGTCTTACATTTGAATGTGGCTCACAGGTGAAAAAGGTTGGGGACCCCTGCCATAGACTTTCAAACACTTGAGTCTTAAGTGTTCATTTCAGAGACTGCCATCTCTGGATGCCTGGCATATTTATTTGTCCATTGTACAGCATAATGAAATTAAGTGCAATCATCCCTTACTGTGTTACCACTGTCATCGTTAATGTTGCCACCACGTCTATATACTGTCCCTTCCCTACTGAGCAGCACTGATAATTCTGCATTTACATACTACATTGGAAGACCTGCCGGCAGACAAGCCACAGGATATCACTGAAGGTATTGCAGCCATGGAGGTTCAGGAGAGACATAACGCTATATAAAAAATGTTTGGCTACTGAAAAGATATAAACAAGTCAAGCTAGTACTTTGCTGTTGCTGAAATCCTAATACCAGAATGGCTGGTAAGCAAGGGCTGCTGGTGGAAATCCTTTCACTAAAGTTTGCAAGATGGATTGTAGGTGTTTTTTTTTTTTTTTTTATTATTCTACCAAGGAACTTTCTGAAAAGTATTTTTCTGTCTATCATCTATCAATCCAACCAACCCTCTCTTTCTCTCTTTTTACTTGTATACAACCAATAGACACTTAGGGGGTTATTTATTAAGCTTGAAAATTTTCTGTTCGGACTTTTAAAGGGTAAAATATAATCTTTTCTGAAAAAAAAAAAGCCTAAATGTTTTCCGAATGTGAATGTGTTTATTGCCGATATCCACTCCATGTGCCTGCATCTGAGTGGACACAGTGGTTCCTCCTTTTCCTATTCTAAAGCAAAACTTCATGTTACAAAGCCAAAACTAAGCTACAACGGGGCCAGAGGCATCGTTATCCCATTCCTATCAATATTTATACGGAAGAATTCCCGTCAGTCACTGCTGCAAACAGCAAAAGTATCTACATATCTGGGCTACTTAGAACTGCCTACTCTCGCATGATCTAGCAGCTTGTTGGCCTGTGTTTGGGGCCCTTGGTAGGACCTGCCTGACATAAATCAAGATGTTTGTGTGAGGACTGCCATTGGTCAGATCAGCCTGATGGCTAATAAGGTTGGTCAAATAGGGAAGAGACCTGCTACTTGGGTGACATCATGTATATGGCCACCTTCACCCATAGCAACTTGTGTTTGCTATGGGTTGCGAGTGGTAGGCTAACCAGTGGGTTGCGAGTGGTTGGCTAACCAGTGGGTTGTGAGTGGTTGGCTAATCTTTTATCTTGTGCCACTCTGCCTTTGACCTCAGCTCCCACTGATTTCCCCATGGTCTTACCCCCTTCAGTGATATCAGAGAGGGGTAAGTGAGCAGGTCTGGACAAGGAGTTAAAATAGGCCCTGGCATTAAAGTAAACAGAGGTCCAAAGAGTCCTCCACCAGCCCACTAAATAGTGGGACCTTACATCAGCCCCTCTGACATTTGCCAGAACCCACAGTTTGGCAGTCTGGGCAAGTTAGGCATGGGTATATAAATAGGCACATTGAACTAGACTGGGGCTGGCAGGTCAATGTTGACACACGCATCACTAATAGCAACCAATCAGATCTTTCGTTTCACTTTCAAGGTTGTAATGGACTGAATTGTTTGTTTCTATTTGCAGCAGGCCTGGTGCAATTTAGCGCTTATGTTCATAAATCAACCCTCAAGTGACAACAAATTGTCTCAGTTGTGGTAGTGTACAGCCAGTATCAGTGATGTGAATCTGTTTTCACAACAAGCTATCTGCAGAACCCCATAAAAACTCGAAACAATGGTTTGAGAAAGAGAAATATAAGGACCACCATCTGCACTGCAGCCCTTTAAGCAGTGAACCATACCCATACATACATAGACTTTTACATCTGGACATAAATAGCAGGCAGTAATAATATGACCTCAGGATGACCTATAAGTTTTTCAGCCAGTTGCCAGTTAGAAACACGCATTTGTCATTTACTTCCTGTAGGTGGTTTATGTCCCCCCCTCTGGTCAAGAGGGTGAAAATGGTCAAACACAGGATTTCACAGTAAATGGCAGATTATTATTATTTCATCACACAGGGTTACTTGACTTCTGTGTGCCATGAACCATAATGGTCGCATCCCTTCCCACCCCACTTTGTAAAAGAAAATCTTTGTTTGCAGGATAGTTAGCAATGATTAAAATCCTTGTAATCGGTTGTTCAAGTTCTTCATGCTACAGGTGGCCATAGACGTAACAATTACAATCTTTCTCGGAAAAGGTAATTCTGAGAAAGATTGTTCATTTCAATACACACGTATAGAGCTGAATCGTCAGATATACAATTAGAAACAATACAATTCTACTTGTATCTGACGATTCAGCACTTTCCAGTGGCCGATGCTCAGGTGCCTTCAAAGCCACCCAATCAAAATGTTCCATCTGGGTCAATTGACGAGCTGACCAATATCCAAGTCTTCTGCTGAAATCGGTTGGCTCATCTCCTGCCATGCACGCACTGAATATTGTACTAAAATTAGTTTCTTATGATTAATTCCTATTGTTGGTGCATCTATGGCCACCTTAAATTGTAAAGGTCTATTTCATTTCAGTCTGTGCTGTGAACCAATGATGTGGAAACAAATCGAATTTACCCTGGCAAAAAAGACCCATTTGCCTTGTGCCTAATACATTCCACAGTGGGGAGCAACTGGAGTCTTGGAATTACCACCTTTTCCAGTGCATTTAGGACTCAAACCCATCGATGCAAAGTAAGTTTGGTATAGAAGGTACTTTAATGTAGTGGTTCTAAAACTGTGCCCCCCCCCCCTTGATAAACCTGAAACAGTGGCTGGAGAGGTGGGCTAAGCTATGAGGCCAATTAAGGTTTTAATCTTCTACATCAGGTGTCCCCATACTTTACTAATGCACCATACTTTACTAATGCAAGGTCTACTTTAAGTGATGTTGTCCCATTATTATCTACATCCATAATATCACTGTTAGCATTCTGTTCGATGGAAAATATTACTTAAATATTATTGATTTAAAAGAGAATTGATATTGCTATATTTAAAAAACAACTATTTCTTATGTAACCATAACATAATACATATCTGAATGAAAAGAATAAAATAGAAGGGTAGCTTAGTCAAGCTGTTTGTTGACAGCATCTTGAGATCTACTGATCACCGACTAAAGGTCTACTGGTAGATCCTGATCTACCTATCGGACACCCCTGTTCTAAATATTCCTGGAAGTACCTGAACTCATGGTAGTCACGTAGAAAAAGATTTTGGGGTATACATTTTTAAAACTGTAATTGTTGATGTAAATTAGGGGGATCACCTCTCAAAATATAAGTTCTGTACCCAGTATGGAGAGTCGGCACCGTCCATTGTAGAAGAATTCCTGGCACACCGCAGCAGAACTTTTTGAGCTTATAAAAAGCTCAGCTTTGCCAGTAATTCTTCTACATTAAATGGTTGATACAGCCATGTCTTCATCTATACAATATTAGCACTCACTTGTGTCCGATCCTGCTTAATAGCCTCATGGCCTCTACCTGTCGGCTGGTCTCCGCTCCATTCCCAGACGTTACATCAATAGTATTACACAATGACAGGAATCTTCAACCATGGGCACTTTGGATAAAAAAAACTTTATTCTTCCAATATCAAAGCATGAACAGGTACCTGCTTAGAAACCCATAGCTACACCATGAGGTGTCTAGTCACCTGACGCGTTTCGTGCCTCTCTTTGGCACTTCATCAGAGGTGGAGTCATGTTACAATATCTTGTCTTTTATAGTACACAATGTTAAAAACAATTAACTCTAAAATTGTAAATTATTACAAAATTCACTTCCGGTGAGCACAGGCTATTCTTAATCATATGTAATATATTACCATATAAGTATTATTATGCAGATATATTGGTATGGGGCACATTCTGTCTGTATTTATATCCTTCCATTCCTAATACATTTTATTAGTGCTATCATATTGGTTTTAATCTATTTTTGACAAGTGGCTTCAGTTTATACTATATTACAGAAAACAAGAGACTTCCCAATCACTATTCATTCCTAATGGGTATCGTGTTTTTAATGTGTATATCCAATAAACCTCTCTTTGGTCTATCTTTTTTAGCAGATCACCTCCCCGCACTCCTAATTTTACTTGTTCTATGCCCTGAAATTTGATCAGTCCGAAGTCGCCATTATGGCTTCTCATTATGTGTTTACTTACGGCTGAAACCCTCTTATAGTTGGAACTCCTTTGGTCAAAATTTGTTATATCAATTGGTATGAGGTGTTCCCTTATCCGTTCTTTCAATGATCTAGTGGTTCTGCCCACATATTGTTTCCCGCAATCGCAGGAAGCTAGATAAACTATTGACTTAGAGTCACAATTGATATAACTTCTTATGGGAAACTCCTTCCCTGTTACAGTGCTTTTAAAACTGTCTTTCACAGATATATGTTTACACACTTTGCATCTATTTTTCCCGCACCTGTAGCTGCCATTTTTAGTTAGCCATCTACTGCCTTCTTTTGTATTTTGTTTAGGTACATACATACTTAGGGATACTTCATTTGCAATTGTTTTGTTACGTTTAAAAACAAATTTGATATTTTCCAAATATGTTTGGTCAATCATTGGATCTGTTTTTAAAACATCCAATCTTTTGTTGATTATTGTTTTGATTTGTTTAGCCTGTTTGCTATATGGGGTTATAAAAAAAATGGACGATGTTTGTTCATGTCCATAATTTTTAACAACAGTACCCCCTGTAACCGTATTATTCATGATGGCCTTTTTGTTAGATTGTTGTCTATTTGTATTATTTGGGAGATCTCGTCTAGGAGTGGATACTGCTCTTTCATATGCTTTCCTAATGTTTTCATTGTCATATTTCCTTTCTAGTAGTCGATCCCAGAGCGCCATTGCTTGGTCCTGGAAGGCGTTCCATGTGGTGCATATTCGTCTTAGACGTAAAAATTGGCCCACTGGAATGCCTCCCAGGACCGACTGGGGATGGCAGCTGTCTGCCCGTAATAGTGTGTTCCTAGTGATAGGTTTTATATACACATCACACTCTATACCCTTCTCAGTGGAGCCCTTCTTCATCTATCTGTATCCTTGTGATGAACTACGGGTGTGGTCATCAAAGGTTCAGGGGAGCTTCAAGCAAAAACATTCCATAAAGCACTGCTATAAGATATGACCATGACCAAGCAGAGTTGAAATGTCAGTGTGTAAATAGAATTACTGGCTCACACTGACAAATCTGAACTGTTGGAATGTGGGAATTTACAAAACTGTTATATTTTGACACTGGATTAGCAACCCTTGACACCCGGCAGTTAGCTCGGATCATCACTCAACTGTACTAGCCAAGAGGAAACCACTCATACCTTTAAATCTTTGCCTCTAAAAACAAAAAGTATAGTATCGTGCGGTGTGGACATTTCGTCTGTCTTCCTTCTAGCATTTCCCTTTAATGAATGAGATATAGGATAGGCAGTGAAATCTCAGCTCAATACAATACACACGTTTTCTAAAAAGGGAAAGTTAGACAGAAGGTCACAGGGAGATTTTGCAGCAGTTATGCTCATAAAGTTACACACCCTGGCAGAATTTATGATTTCTTAACCATTTTTCAGAGAATATGAATGCTAAAACAAAAACTTTTTTCACTCATGGTTAGTGGTTGGCTGAAGCCATTTATTGTCAAACAACTGTGTTTACTCTTTTTAAATCATAATCACTACACAAACTACCCAAATGACCCTGATCAAAAGTTTACATACCCTGGTGATTTGGCCTGATAACATGCACACAACTTGACACAAAAGGGTTAGAATGGCTATTAAAGGTAACATCTTCACATCTTCATCTTCATCTGTTTGCTTGTAATTAGTGGGTGTGTATAAAAGGTCAATGACTTTCTGGACTCCTGACAGACCCTTGCATCTTTTATCCAGTGCTGCACTGATGTTTTTTGGAAGGGGAAACCAAAAGAATTGTCAAAGGATCTGCGGGAAAAAGTAGTTGAACTCTAAAAAAACAGGAATGGGGTATAAGAAAATATCAAAGGTACTGAGAATGCCAATCAGTAGTGTTCAAACTCTAATAAAGAGGTGCAAAATTAGGGGTTCTGTTGAAACCAAACCAAATAAAACTAAAGTTTCAGCCCCGACTGCCAGAAAAATTGTTTGGGATGCAAGGAAAAACCCCACAAATAACTTCAGGTGAAATACAGGACTCTGAAATGAGTTGTGGCTGTTTCAAGATGCACAATATGGGCTGCATGGTAGAGTTGCCAGAAGAAAGCGATTACTACACAAATGCCACAAAGTATCCCGCTTACAATATGCCAAACAGCACAGAGACAAACCTCAAACCTTCTGGCACAGTCATTTGGAGTGATGACTAAAATTTTACTTTTTGGCCACAACCATAAATGCTACATTTGGAGAGGAGTCAACAAGGCCTATGATGAAAGGTACACCATTCCTACTGTGAAACATGGTGGTAGATCGCTGATGTTTTGGGGATGTGTGAGCTACAAAGTCACAGGAAATTTGGTCAGAATTGATGGCAAAATGAATTTCCACTCATCAGCTCGGAAGCTGCGCATGGGATGTACTTGGACATTCCAAAATGACAATGATCCAAGGCCAAGGCCGGTCATTGGCTACAGCAAAATAAAATAAAGGTTCTGGAGTGGCCATCTCAGTCTCCTGACCTCAATATTATTGAGCCAAACGAGCAGTTCATGCAAGACAGTCCAAGCCCATCTGAGAAGATAAAGAGCCTCAACCACAACTACCACAAAAAAGTCTTCAAGCTGTCATTGATGTTAAAGGGGGAAATACACGGTATTAAGAACTGGGGTATGTAAACTTTTGATCAGGGTCATTTGGGGAGTTTATATTGTGATTTTAAAAGAGTAAACAGTTGTTTGACAATAAATGGCTTCAGCCAACCAGAAGTGACTGAAAAGTTTGTGTTAGCCTTCATATTCTCTGAAAAATGGTTAAGAAATCATAAATTCGGCCAGGGTGTGTAAACGTATGAGCACAACTGTATCTCTTCTTGCAATCAGAGAAGGAAGTATACCCCTATTTGACATAAGATCAGTTAAACTTAAAAAAAAATAAAAGGTACATGGTAGAGGCAATAGCTCTCATTTGGCAGGCCTTTGTATTTTAATCCAGTCTCTTGTATTTAGGGAATGTGGTTTATAGCTAGTCCTGGTGACTTCTCCCAACTCCCATCAAACCAAGCCAACTGCATAAACATGGGTGTGTGTAAAGGTAAAGTTGATGCCAAATTACACGAAGACTTGCCTGTATCCCTTGCTTCTGTCCCCAACATGAAGCTAAGCAAATGCAATTCCAAAACGTAGTGGATAAACAGGCAAACAACCGCAGGACTTAGCTGCAAGGTTTATTAAACACATGTTTCGAGCGTTGTGGCTCTTTTTCAAGTGTTCAAATTACATATCATACAATGGCTTCTTTTAAAACCAATTAGCACCACCCCCATCCCGTGATAGGATAAGCATATAATTACAATCAATTAAAAGTAAGTCACTGCGTATGGGGAATTTTTATCGCCTGACTACAGAAATACATTCCACCCCAGTGAAAACATTTGTGTTTTAATCCAGTGATTTCAAAGTGTCCATCTCGGTATCAAGTCCATAAAAATGTCCATAAAAATGTCCATAAAAAAATCAGATACACACTTCACCCCTAGTACTGCTGTTAAGCCTACAAGAGTCAGTATTAACTTCAGTTTCCATTAGACATTATAGCATCTTTAGTATATAACTATTATATTGCTAATAACTCATGTTACCTGCTTTTAATAATGCTGCCCATTTTGATATCTTACCACTCTGTAGTGTTGCTAGTGAAGATGGGTGTGTGACCACTTTCTGGCAGTCTTATCCTATTAATGACCTTTATATCCACAAACTAGGAAAATGTCAGCTCTCATACCACCAGTTTCCACGTGAGACTTGGACCCCCAGTGAGTACAGCTTAGGGTTATAGGGCAACCATAAATCAGATCCAGCAGATGGAGGCGGGGGGGGTTCTGGAATTTGCATAATGGTTGCCTTGTACTTTACACAAGTATTTTTGAGATATTCCATGAAGCTGCTTTTCACTGTGGGGGAAGTTTATTCCAATCTCCCTACTCAGCATTATAGCAGTTATAGAGCAGGAGGGGGAAGGGACTTAAGCAGGCCAAATAAAACACCCAAGTATTTTGGGCAGTAAAACTTTGGAATTTAGAGGATTACAAGCACCCTGTGTGTATGCATACATCTTACTATTACAGATCTTCTGCCCAGGCCTTAACTGCAGCAGCTGGTCCCTTACAGATCTTGCAAGAGGCACCTGCTAATGCCCCTCCCCCATCCAGCCGTCAAGACCAAACCCCCACAGGTGCAGAAAATCCTAAGAATGACCCTTTCCATCATTAGTGTTGAATGAGGTTACCTTAGAAACCCACTGCAACTCAGTGCATCCTCCCACAAACACTACATTGTTCCACCCATCACTTTATGGCAGGCAACATTATGACCAGGATTTTTGCTGCAGCAAATAATTTTTATTAAAAAAAATATAACATTTACAAATATAAAAAAAAAAAAAACACTTTTGTAAGACTTCATGTCTCTGTCTCTAAAAAATATTTTCCAGATAAAAAATGTCCAGAATACTCAGAACTTTCATGTATCCAGTTATACAAATATACATACACACCCACATATACAGTGGGGGACTTTTATCAAGTGGTAACTGAAATGTGAGTCCCAGATCCAGTGAAAGCAATTTGAGCCTTATCTTTCCAGTACAATTTAGCAATTTCATGTTCATTTTGAAAACAAAGAAAATTTTATCTTGCAAGTCCCATTGCTGGCTTGTTTAACTGAAAAACAATTAAGGATACATATTGCAAATGCAATATGTGAATAAATATGCTTGGTCTGGTGTTGCCAGTCGTCTTCCAAACACTAGAGATATCACTTGGGTTCTTTGACCTGGCAATAAATCCGTTGTTACAAGTTACTAGCTATAGGACTTCAGCCTGAAGATGCTTGGCTGTTCTGCATCAGAAGGGGAAACAATGCATATTTTGTGTTTGGTCCTTGAGTTTCTTCAAGCCCCTTGGGGCCCATACATTGATGGGCAAGTAGATCAACTGCAATCATCTTCCACTAGTTTTAATCCTGAAGAGACATTAAAAGTCCCAGCTCGGCTTCTCCCACTAGCAGGGAAGGACTGCTTGCAGAACCATAGGGGCCCGTCAGTGCTTTAGTAGTGTTCTGTGTGAAGTCCATCATGGCTTTACTTGCAGACATACCGCTCCACTGTCCGCTCACATTTCTTGCACATGACATAGCAGCACCAGTAGTACTTGCACTGACAGCGCTCCACAATGGTTTCGGTGTAGGCGTTGTATCCGCGGCCGCAGCACATTAGGTTGCAGCTGTCACTTCCAATGGAGGTCTTGTTGCACAGCCTATGGGAGAAAAAATAAATAAATACATTTTTTAGATATGCAGAGCACCAAGCAAGATTTCTGTATATTAAGAGTGCCCACTGACAACAATTGTCATTTTATACTGGTAAAAATGTTTAATTTTGCACTTATGAGAATCTACATCTTCCTGCTCTTCTGATCAAGAAGTGATGAGCACAGTGGAAAATGACCACTGACCAATTAACTGCCACTTCATCTATTTAAAAACCGGTCTATGGTGAATGTTCAGATTTTCTCCTTTTACATAGCAATTCTTTCAATCAATAACAGCTTGCAGTTTAGATAGGATTTGCTTTGAACATACACCATCCTTGGGATAGATTTTCTTTGCCATAAGTTCTATATTTCAGATCCCTCCCTCCTGCAATTCTCTCGTTTGGAGAGAGGTTTTCAGTGTCTTTCATCAGTTTGTTGTAGAGGCTAGACATCAGGGAGATAAATGGTTCAGACTGAAGACAGATCCTGCTTTATTGAATCCAGACACCCAAACAAATACAGGGCAATGGTTGATGGTTTTTCTAGGACAGGTAAAATTCATAACTTTGGAGCACATACTGTGTAATCAGACCAAGACATCATGCAATGTTAAGATGGAAATGCACCTTTTAACATAGAGCTGATGCAGACCTGAAATACTCATCCCTTCCCTAACGCCAGCTTTGCCAACCGTCATTATTAGTATTATGATTATTCACCTGAAAACTCACTGCTAATCCTAGTAATAATGACTTCATTTTTGGAGAAGGATAAGCTTACCTGTCCTGTGTCCCATATGAACCCAACTTGGGATTCTTTGTGCAGTAATCAGGGGAGCTAACCAGGTACACCAACTCAGACTCTCTCACTGGTCTGATGTCTAGCTCCCTGGGAACGAGCTGTCTCCGCGTGCCAGTCTGTCGGTGAACGACTTTGGTTGCACCAAGGTACTTGGATTTCAGCTCATTAGCAACATGAGGAAGATCTTGGAGGCCTTTCCAACAGGTCTTTACTGAGCAAGATCCAGACACACCGTGACACTTGCACTTTGTCTCTAGAGAGTCCATGAGAACCTACAGAATTAAAGTGACAATGTTAGTATAATATTTAATAATTTTTTATGACAAGTGTATACGGTTAAATGCAAAAGGTAAAAAAAAAAAAGCACAACACATGCAGTGTATGCTAACCTTGCATTACACAAATAGAACAGTGTGACAAGAGTGAAAGCCACACACATATGGGTATCCAACATCTGGCAAACTGTTTTTGCAGTGCTAACTCAAAGAGCAGCATGAGGTTACAATGTGTGGGGATGGAGATTATGGGAGCTGACCTCCTCTTGCTGAGCACCATTAAGAAAACTGTGCATAAAATAGCAGGCAAACAAGCATGTATTCCATGTGGTTTTTAGGGAGTACCAGCTTGCATTTATGCGCAGATCCCCAAATATCCATTCAAATATTTCAGGGTTGTGGTCTTGTAATTAAGGCTGGG
The DNA here is from genome assembly GCA_024363595.1 of Xenopus borealis. Taxonomy (NCBI): domain Eukaryota; kingdom Metazoa; phylum Chordata; class Amphibia; order Anura; family Pipidae; genus Xenopus; species Xenopus borealis. The sequence continues at coordinate 22,124,313 of CM044446.1, forward strand.
CAGTTTTTTGTTGTTGAAATATACAATATTATGGAAAGATATATTTGACCCTTGCCATGGAGTGGCTAACTTAATCTTGTTAGCTCTATTATCCAAGCCACTCTGCTAATTAATCCTGTTAAAGGCTCAAAATCCTGCAACTATGAAAACAATGGGATTCAGATAGCTCAATCAGACCACAATGTGGTCAGAGAGCCTGCTAGGGAAACGGCACACAAAGTGATCCAAATGCCATAGACCTTAGGGTGATGGCACACCTAGTTACTCAGGGAGATTAGTCATCCAGCAACAAATCTCCTCTGCTTTGGGCGACTAATCTCCCCGAACTGCCTTACCACTGTCTAGAATGGAAATCACCGGTGGGATGGCACTTCGTTTTTCTGAAGTCACCTCACGAGGAAGTGGTCAGAGTGCCACCCTGCCGGTGATTTCCACTCTAGCCAGCAGGTAGGCAGTTTGGGGAGATTAGTTGCCCTCCAAGAAGAGGAGATTGGTTGCTGGGCGCTAATCTCACCAAGTAGCTACATGTGCCACCAACCTTAACCAGGGCATACATGAGGATCTTTCACCCAATATGGCAACCAACACAGTGGCCCATGGGGTGCAAGTTATGAGATCATCCCAATTTGGCTCCAACAGTTGGAACACAGTTGGGTTTAAAGTGATTTTCAAACCAATATTCATAGTAACATAGTAAATTAGGCTGAAAAAAAAAAAAAAACCAAGTTCAACATTTTAACCTGCCTTAATGCTACTTGATTCAAAGGCAAACAACCCCATCTGAAGCCTCTTCAATTTGCCTCAGAGGGGGGGAAAAAAAAAAAAAAAAAAAAAAAAAAAAAAAACACACCTTCCTGATGTAAAAATTATGGTTTCAGAGAGAGAGAATTCCACAGCTTCACAGCTCTCACTGTAGGAAAAAAAACCCTTTCGAATATTTAGGCGGTACCTCTTTTCTGCTGGTTATTGATTGGCAGAACCTTAGAAAACCTTGCATATGGCTTTTAATCACCCCATGTATTGTCCATTATACAGTAACCAAGATCGTAGCCATAAGCTTTAGCTCCAACTACTGAGATGTACTTCTCGCCACTCCTGCTGCATGCCATGGACTTGAATGGAAACTTCTGGTGACAGACCGATTGCCTTTCAGGTCTAAGACGTTTCACAGCTGGAAGCGTGGATGGTCACAATATTTTACTCAAACTACAACCTGCATCTGAATGGCCAAAATCAGCAAAAATCAGACTAAGTGTAAATGGTTTCTACCCTGCATGGTTTCCACAGTGTTGTGTACAGAGAATACAGATGTATATGTATTAAAGTAACATGGGAATACATGCTTACCTGTCTGCCAACTGCATTGTTGTGTAGATTCATCATTTTAGTGGCCTGGGTCCCTCCTGACTTGCTTGACTTCATTTGAGCGTCAACAAAAGCAGAGCCCATGTTAAGACCATAATGCAGGTTGTCCCCGCATCCTCCCCAGCGGAAGCCTGTTCCGGGCACTTCAGCTGGGGTGGCACCACAAGAGCATGCGGGCAGCTCCCCCGAGGCACAGGCACGAGCAATGGTGTGGCTGAGAGTGGCAGAGGCCAGAGCGTAAACAAAAGCAGACTCCCTGGTACCTAGAAAAATGAAAGATCACAAAAAAAAAATGAATGAGTTGTCCATAAATAATTTGCTATCAATGTAAAATTGATGGGTAAATTGACCCTTTAAGCCTGCAGAAGAACAGCTGTCGATAAATCTCCCACCTTCCTTGAAAACTTAACTATTTACTTATTGATTTTAGTAATTAAGTTCCCAAATGCCCTCACCAAGGACAACCAGTAAAGGATCCAAATCCCACTTATAAACACTACTGACTGGATCACCTTGGCTACTTTCATAGACTGCAGTAAATCAAGCTTGCAAGGTAATGGAATGGATTTGTCACACCAAACCTGCAAGCCCCATTCCTTGCGGGGGGATAAACCCTCCTACCCTGTACATATCACAATTTAGCATTATATATGCAACACTTATGCAATATCAGCCTTATTATGTTCTTAGACATGCTATTACCTTTGCTCAAGTCAGGGGTGAAGTTTGGTGCATTCTCTACTGAAGAGCAGTTCCAGCGCATGTCAGAGAAGGTCATTTGGCAGGTTAGCTTGGCGTGTTTGGCCGCATTAACGACACTTTGCATCAATTCAAGGTTCCTCTTGCAGAGTTGCGACTGGTCAGGGACTAGTCCATCCAGCAAGCGACAGTGTTCACTCTGGTTCCAGGCCACCCGGCTGCCATTTACGGTGAGGCCACTGTAACGGAGAGCAGGAGGGGAAAACCAGGTAATTTCACTTTTCTGCACAGATTTTCTATCCCATTATAAGAAATATGTGTCATCCCTGTCATCAAATCAAAAACTGGGAGCGCTGCAGATTAATCACATTACTGACATTACAGAATTACATGCAACACCAAAATCAGGCTCAAGGGGGGGGGGGGGTCAGCTGCACCCATGCCCCCCAAATCTTAGATTATTTCTGTAGAAATCTGAGGAAGGTACAAGCTCTTTCTTTTCCATTAGAAAGGGAGAGGGCTGATGTTGAATGGAATGGAAGCACCTCAGCTACAGAAGAGACATAGAAGAAGTCATTGTGGTTTAGACAGGCTGCTCCACTGATAACGCTATGGCTCCTGGACCTTGATAAAGAAACTGCAGGAGCCGAGGGCATTGTTGTTTTAATTATTAACTTGCCCTTTTAATTATCGGAAGATGAAATTAAAGGCATTTGTCTCCGCTGCCCCCCCATGTTAACTCTCTGTACTCTGTGCTAAGCGCAATGGAAAATAAATGGACACTGCGCTAAACGCGTTCTGCCTGGGCTCTGCCGCGACAATGTACAATAATGAAAAAAAAAAAAAAAAGTAGTGGAGGGAGTTGCTATTTAGGTAGGAGCTGTGTGAAATAAAATAGAAGTAGGAGCTGGTGAAATAAAATAGAAGTAGGAGCTGGGTGAAATAAAATATATGTATTAGCCGTTTGAAATAAAAGCCAGTAATACTTACAGCCACTGGATGGCGCCACAGAGCCCGGAGCAGCTGAGGATGAGCAGTAGTGAAATCCAGTGACGGATCGGAGTCATTGGGAGTGTGGGGATAATAAGAGGGTCCCGGTGTAAAAATAAGAAGTGAAGGATCGGGGGTGCGGGATTCCTGTGATGGGTTTTCCTGTTTTTCTACAAGGGGTAATCGCGATCTCTGCGGTGTAAAGTCGTGCGATGTGATCGTAAGAGATTCCTGTGATAGGCGAGTGAGCTGGTGGCAGAGATCCGTATATGAGGTGTCCTGTGTAAGGTCTCAGTGCAGTAGACAGCGGTCAGTCAGTGTGCGTCTCTCCGCCTCATTCTGCCCTTATTCTCGCTGCCGCTGGCATTTAAACCCCCGGTGACGTCACTGGATCCCACCCCTGGAGCCGGATGTGCAGGTGGGATGCTGAGTTTGACACAGGGGTGAGAGATCAGCTCCTCAGTGAGGGTCCCGCGGGCTCAGTGTGGCCCCCAGTTTCACTGCTCTGCCCGGAGCCTTTATATTCTATGTGTCGGACGCCCAATGGCTCACACATGGACTTGATTAGCAATCAGTTCGCTTTCGACCCACATGGTCATGGGCAGAGTACTGAATATTAATTATCCCCCACTGTTGTGTTTCCATAACTTTTCACGACTTTATCATATTTCTTACTGTTTTATCTAAACATAAGTTCCCCTATGGAATGCGCAGCACAGCAGTCTGTATAGAAATGGCTGCAACTGCCAGCAAAAATCCTGGGGGCCCCCATACAAATGAATGTTCTACTCCTCCACCCCCCCAGGGCCAGTACATGGAAACCTTACAAACTGCCACCTGGAGCAGACTGACAATTCTGCTAGCATTGTCTGAACTGTCCAGTGGTGTAACTACTCCCTGGTGGTCCCTGGTACAGGATGGGCACCTGTACCCCCCTGTGGGGCCCTTACCTCTATAAATCGCATGCTGGAGTGTTGATGGCATGTGTGCTGTAAAATCTCCCCCCTAGATAACTGCCTGCCATAACTATTTTCTTGGCTCCTATGGGCCCCAAGGGGGGTAGGGACCCTGGTGCAATTGCACCTCCTGCACCCCTGGTAGTTAAGCCACTGGAACTGTCCCAAGAAATGGGAATCCTGCTGTGGTTGTACCCCTCGGACTCCTCTTGCTACCTGTTGTAGCTGCTGCCCTGTGAGCCAGTCTCTCCTATTCAGACACACTGCTAGCTGCAGGATAATACCTTGTGCTTGGCTAGGGTTGACACCTTTTCCTTGAAAAAAATACCGGCCTTCCTATGTTTGTCTTTTTTTTTTCCTATTAATAACATTGGGAACTGTCCAGGCCCTATGCTTGGCTGATGTACCCCAACTGTAGTGTGTGAGTGGTGTAGAATTGCTGGGTCATGCAGAGCTGTCAAGATTGCAGCGTTTTACAAGTACAATCATTTTACTCTGGGGCGTAACTATAGAGGAAGCAGACTCTGTGACTGCAGGGGGGGGGGCAGATGTATAGGGTGCACCACTCGGCCCTAATTAAGGAGAAATTCTTAATTACGTTATCCGGAAACCCGTTATCCAGAAAGCTCAGAATTACGGAAATGCTCCATAGACTCCATTCTTCCTATCCATAATAATGCTTCAGTTTTCTCTGTAATAATAAAACAGTAGCTTGTAATTGATCCAAACCGAGACATAATTAATCCTTATTGGAAGCAAAACCAGCCTATTGGGTTTATTTATTGTTTACATGATTTTCTAGTATCCTTAGGGCTCTTCCACACACTGCACTCCCCTTGCGTTCCGGTTTCATGGGCTCAGCCGCAGGGGAGCGTAGCAGTAGACACCTTCAATTTTTTTCAATGGGTCTGTACTCACATGTGCATGTTGGCGCCGAACTTAGGAAAAATGTTGCGTCTCAACCTGCGTTCGGCACCTACATGCGCTTGTGTGAGTACAGCCCCATTGAAAAAAATTCAAGGAGTCTACTGCTGCGCTCCCCTGCAGCTGAATGCATAAAACTGGAACGCAGGGGAGCACAGCTTCAGACGCTCGTGTGGAAGAGCCCTTAGGACAGAACTACACAAGTGTTTCTTGTCGGATCGCGCCCTTCAACAAAACGCACGTGGACAGAGTCACACACGTCAAAATATAATTGGACTGAATGAAACGTCGGATGTTACAACTACACGGTCTGATTGTCGGATTAAGGCGCTGCTTACCGCGTCCACATCCGACATTCATGTTGCGTTGGATCTAATGTAGTTCTTGCCTGCGACGTATCATTCAGTCCAGTTATAATTTTGTCGCCTGCCTCTTCATCCGATTTGTCTTGTGCGTTTTGTCGCCGGGCGTCGATCCGACGAAAATCCCTCGTAGAGTTCTGCCCTTAGGATATGAAGATCCAAATCACAGAAAGATCCATTATCCTGAAAGCCCCAGCTTGGCTGAAACTCAATCCTGCTGGAAAATGCTGAATCCTGGATTTGGCGCATGCTAAGGGATCTTACACACGAGCGTTTTTACTTGCACTTCCCTGCGTTCCGTTTTTCTGCGCTCAGCCGCAGGGGAGCGCAGGTATAGAGGCATTCAATTATTTTCAATGGGGCTATACTCACACAAACGCATGTAGGCGTCAAACGCAGGAAAAATGCAGCATGTTGCGTTCGGCGCCTACATGCGTTCGTGTGAGTACAGCCCCATTGAAAATAATTAAGTGCATCTATACCTGCGCTCCCCTGTGGCTGAACGCAGAAAAACGGAACGCAGGGGAGCGCAGGTAAAACCGCTTGTGTGTAAGAGCCCTTAGTCATAAGTGATACATCTCTGCTACTCTATCCCTATCGATCCCTCTCTACTGCTGACCTTATGCATGAGGATTGGAGGGTTGTGAGCAGACAGACCTGATACCTCAATTAAGTGTCCCAGAAAGTACCACATAACCTTTAATTGATCTTAAACCGGATTATGACACTTTGGTGCACTAGGTGAATAACACATTAATTAGACAAATGACTGAGATTTAAGTGAGTGAAACTAATGGGAAAAAAATGCAGTTCTACTCTTCTCCCACGTGTGATACCCCAGAGTGTTTGTCCTTAGATGTTTATTTGTCCAGGCATTAAACTGATTAAAGGAAATACAGCAGTGTGGACGTGTGAAAGAATGTGCCGCTCACTTGGGAGAACCCAGTATGGGCCCAGTTGTGATTGACAAAGGAATAAAGGACATTTTTCAGTAATATTCCAAATGAGGAGAGTACGCATATAGCAAAAAAATGCTGTGGTTCTCACACTTGAGAAAGGGTTGTGTATAACCCGAAACATGTCGTGTGGTGGTCTTCAATAAACATAACCACAACATTTTTTGCTATTTATGAGTGCTCTCCTCATTTGGAATATTATTGATGTGTTGGGATAGCCGTATACCCAGGGAGGATTTGATGCATTCAAAGAATAAGTGAAGGAGAACATTTGTGACGAATATAGGACATTTTTGTAGCTGTCTCGTATAGTCAAAGTATGGATGTTGGCCTTGGGCACCATGTTATCCAAGCTAAAGAGGCTGGAAGCAGTTAGGGGCAGATTTACAAAACTCACGTGAATAATTCGAAGTTCAATCGAATTTAAGGCAAATAAGACCATCGAATATTCGAATTCGAATAAAATTTTATTTGAATATTTGATGGTCAAATTACTTCCCCTTTAAATTTTTATTCGACCACCTACTTCGCCAGGATCAAGCTACAGAATTGGGAATCATTAGCTGAGATCGAATAAGAAAAAATTCAATCAATCGATTAAAATCGTTACAATATTCGATTCAATTTCATTCAATTTTTTTATATTCGATCATTCGAATTGCGGTATAATCCTTAGAATTCAAAGGATTTTACTTCCCCACTATTCCCATGGTCGAATTTCTAATTTTTTTTTTAATTCGAAATTTGACCATTCGTAAATCTGCCCCTTAGTGTTCTGCCATTTGTTACTCAATCTAACTATTGGCACCATCATTGTTTTTGGCCACTGTATTTGTTTTAGGGCAGAACTACATGGCAGACTTACCTGCGTTTCCGTCGGGAACAAAATGCCCACGTCAAGTTGGATCCAACAGGAACAAGCCAAGGGCAGAACTACATGGCAGACTTACCTGCCCGACAGGAGCAAGGTAAGTAATAGGAAGTCGGATGGAGGCGCAACAGTGATCCGCCGCAACACTGCGATTGGCAGATGCAGCATTTGAATCCGACAATCGTGTTGCGTCGGATCACCGTTGTGACGCCATCAGACTTCCTATACTTACCTTGTACCTGACGGATCTGACTTGTCGTGGGCGTTTCGTAGCCCAGTGTCAGATCCAATGGAAACGTAGGTAAGTCTGCTCTAAGGAACTAAAACAAGCAAGGTTAATACCACAAAGTGCCCCGATATCATGTAAAGCACCCAAAAACACAGTTGTTTGAGCACAACCATTTAAATTCAAAATTTATATTTAGAGAAGCACCTTAAACGACCCCTTTATTGCATGGGAAATGCCTGTACTAATTACGGGAAGGTTGGATCCTAGTAAAGGCCCCCTCTATATCCCTATTGTTACAGTGATGATAGTGTAGAGCCGCAATGTCTTAAAATGAACCAGTAGCATTGTCTTCCCCAGATGAAATGGAGTTAGCTAACACTAACATATCTGCCCATGAGTTAATGTTTTCAAGATCTCCGGTCAGTGCTGGAAATAGTGTATTTAATAGATTCCTTTGGGGACAGTCGGTGCTTTAATGAGTTACCTGTGTGACTTTTACATAGTAACTAGTGATGGGCGAATTTATTCGCCAGGGCCGAATTCGCGGCGAATTCCCGCGATTCACCGCTGGCGAATAAATCCGCGAATCACCAGCGAAATTTCGCTTGGCGAAAATTCGCCGAAAAAACGAGTCGCGCGACGTTTTTTGACGCGACGCGTCATTTTTGATGCGACGCGATTTGACGCGACGCGTGTCAAAATTGTCCCGCGACTCGTTTCGCGAATTTTTCGCCGATTCGCGAATTTCGCTTCAAATTCACTAATTTTTCGGCAAGCGAATTTCGGGAGATTCGCCCATCACTTATAGTAACATAGTAAGTTATGCTGAAAAAAGACTCGCGTCCATCAAGTTCAACCTTTTT
>CM044446.1:22132627-22167998 GCA_024363595.1 Xenopus borealis
TATATATATATATATATATATATATATATATATATATATATATATATCAGGGGGGGCAAGGTGTTTAGAGGGCCCAGATATGCCTTAATTAAAAAGCAATTTTGGTATATCTCTGTAAAACTTACCAATGTTTTAGGGCCCTAAAACTGAATTTAGTGTGGGGCCCAGCAAAGTAATGTCACTGATATATCATAACTGTGTATATCGATATTATAAGATAACTATAAAAAAATAAACAAATCTCTTTTTCCTCCCTGGCTATGTTCCAGTCTGGGAGGTCAGGTGAGAACCTCAGGGAAACTGTGGAATGAACTCTGTGCCATTGGCTTTGCAGTGTTTGTGTGTTGGAATATTCACTTCCCCACAAGGTGCATTATTAATTTGTGTCCCTGGATAAAGGTGAGGTCTGGTCCCCCCTTTCCATGTACAAACACTCATCACAGGAGTATACATCTCTAATGGGAGAATTACACCTGACATAGCCAGGAGACCAGGAATTGGCTGATGTTGATTAAGGAAATTTATTGTTACCGGTGTTTCCAATTGAATGAATGTGTTGGGTGCGTCTGGATCGAATACACAGGGCCATTGTTATTATGACAAGTTTGGGGGCAGCTTCCTCCCTTTGCATAGTGCTCGCCTGCAGCTGCAGGGCACTGTTTCTTACATACATGGGAAGCACAGAGCTGATGTGTATGGGAAGCTCTGCTTTATGGGAAATTACACTTATTTAAAAAATTTGTTTAGATGTTTGCCTTTGCTGGTTAGGCCTGGCGTGTGTGGACTTTAGCAGTATCAACGGACATACTGTAGAGAAGTAGATGTAGAGCTTAAGAAGATATTACTGGTCCCCAAATTAATTTCAGCCCCCCCTAAATTCTGGAGAAATGTTATTTTGTTGTAATCATATATCGAAGCTTCAATAGACTGTAAGCTTTTCAGGCATGGACTTCATCCTTACTGTATACTGAAATACCTGGCTTGCCACCTAAGTATTTATTTCCATTTTCTTCTTTTTTTTTTTTATAACGGTGTAAATCACTGCATACATTTGCATTTCTATATAAATATGGACATACATTAGTAAGTGTCCCACTGGGCAGCCTATACTTCTTGGGACCCCCAGCAGTTGACTCTGCTGCCTTTTGAAGTACCCCTGCCCCCATTGCAGTAAGTTAATAATAATTCTTTTTTTCTATGGCTGTAACACAATGGCTGTTTCCTATTCAAGTTTAAAGGCAAACAATACCCTTTCTTGTGTCAGTGAAGTTTATACAGGTATAGGACCTATTACCCAGAAAGCTTGGGACCTGTGATTTTCTGAATAAGGGATATTTCCGTAATTTGGATCTCCATAAATAATTAAGTTACATTAAGTTAAATATTATATAAACCCAATATGATTGTGTATTCTTAATTATATCTTATGTGGGGTGAAGTGCAAGGGACTGTTTTCTCATTACAGGTATAGGTTATCTGGATATCCATTATCTAGAAGGCTCCAAATTACGAATTTATCGAAATAATTCACATTTTTAAAAATGATTCACTTTTTCTCTGTAACAATAAAACAGCACCTTGTACTTGATCCAAGCTAAGAAATCATTTATTCTTACTGGAGGCAAAAAAAGCCTAATGGTTTAATAAAGATTTAAATAATTTTTTAGGCTTAAGGTATGTAGATCCAAATTACAGAAAGATCTGTTGTCTGGAAAACCCCAGGCCAGGACCTTTCTGGATACCAGGTCCTATACTTGTACAGAGAAAAAGAAAATCTGTTTTAAAAATCTGAATCATTTGATTAAATACGGGAAAAATATTAATCAACAGAGGGCACTCCAATGCACAAACTAGATAAAAAAAACTTTTAAGACAAATTCTGGGTGCACAAAAATCCCCAAAACAACCCCCATACAAGGTCAAATAATGAACTATACATAATAAGGGCCTGCACACCAAATCAACGCACCAAGTGGTATTTGAAAAAATATTTTATAGTCTTGAAAAAAGCAGTTCACAGAAGCATACATTTAATCATATACACAATTTGGGCAAGCAACGCCAGCAAGGAAATACAGTTTTAAATATACATACCATTCAAAAATATGGTCACAATACAGTCGTTAGAAAAGGAAGCAGATACCTTTGCCTTTCTCAAGGGGGGAATCCCCTTGAGAAAGACTTCCAGTCGAAAAATTAGGGTTAGCCATCATTTTGTGGGGGAATCCCTTTGAGAAAACTTTCAGCCGAAACGTTAGGGTTTTTCTCATTTTTGGGCAAAGGTATCTGCTTCCTTTTCTAATTGACTCTATAGTGACCATATTTTCGAGTGGCGTCTATTTAAAACTGCATTTCCTTGCTGTGATTGTTTGCCGTAATTGTGCATATAATTAAATTTATGCTTCTGTGAACTGCTTTTTTAAAGACTATAAAATATTTTTTCAAATACCACTTAGTCAGGGCTGGATTTACATAGTGGGCGCCCCTAGTCCAGCTGTCGTTTGTCGCCCCTGTCCCCTCCCTTTTTTTTGCTCAAATTTTCATCATCGGGACAGAGCAAGGATAATTGGCACAAGGGAAATTGAAATTTCTGAACCTACATGGGTGTGGTTGGACAGCATGCCGCCTCATAAAATCATAAAACCCAGGCCTGCACTTAGTCTGTTGATTTGGTGTGCAGACCCTTGATATTATGAATATATGAGCCCCACACATAGTAAGTTAGTTTGAAAAAAGACACGCGTCCATCAAGTTCAACCTTTTAACTTTTTTTAACCTGCCTAACTGCTAGTTGATCCAGAGCAATGCAAACAAAAACCCCACCTGAAGCCTCTCCAATTTGCCTCAGAGGGGGAAAAATTCCTTCCTGACTCCAAAATGGCAATCGGACTTGTCCCTGGATCAACTTGTATAATGAGCTATCTTCCATAACCCTGTATTCCCTCACTTGCTAAAAAGCCATCCAACTCAGGGGCGTAACTACAGAGGAAGCAGACCCTGCGGCTGCAGGGGGGCCCAGGAGCTATAGGGGCCCCATGAAGCCCTAATTCATATACTGTACAATTACAATAAATATTGGTAAAACAGGTCACCCACTGGACATTTTGGGGGCCTGAAAAATTATTTGCTGTGGGGCCCAGTAAGATCTAGTTATGCCTTGATCCAACCTCTTCTTAAAACTTTCTAATGTATCCGCCATTACAACTGATTCAGGTAGTGGGCTCTATCACCACTAAGCTCAATGGCATCTTTTCAATTTGTTGTCAGCAGTCTCCCAAAAAAGCCCGACAATAATGCATACAGTAGAACCCACATTTTACGTTTTTCAGGGGACCAGAAAAAAATGGTGTAAAATGAGGGGAAACTTAAAATCAGGGAAATGTTTTATGCATAATATATAGGTGGGACCACAAAACAACAATGTAAAATGAGGGAAAACTTAAAAACAGGGGATGTAAAAAGGGGTAGAACTTGAACTGTAGAACTGTATGTAGAACTTATTTTTTCTGAATCTCCCAAAGTTTCCTTTGGGTGCCATCATCTTAAGGACAAGCCCTGCTGCAACCTGCGTTTACCAGATGAGTCCAGAGCTGATTGGTGCGCAACACAAGGAAAAGCAGCAGGATATTGTGTGTATTTATATACAGTATGTAAGTCACAAATGATTTATACAAACTCACAAGGCCAGCACTGGCCTTTATCAATGGTGCCTGTCTCTCATTCAGCCTTCAGCAAGTTGTATTTGTTTATACATAGATTTTTTGCTATTCCATTGCATTCCAGAAAAGTTTTTTTTCTTTCTAGTTCATGGTCCTTCAGCCTGCTGTTCCACAGTTGGTGCTACACTACAACTCCCAGCATTCCATCTGTGACAGCCAAGGTTGGTTGCAAATCTTTGACCTGGGGGTAAAAAAAAACTAATGTTTGTATGTGTAACTGCTGTCATCATTAAGGGAATGTTGAGGTAAAATGCAATTTCAGAATTTTGCCACTAAAGTCCACACATATTTCTTTTTGAGTGGCCACAAACGAAAGATAGGCTCATTAGCGAGTGCCAAGTTGTCAGCAAGTTGTTAAGATTCTAGTGGCTTCCTTCTGGGCTAGCAGATGCTTGGGGCAACAGAACAATATAGTGGTGTGGAAAGTACCTTGGGTCATTTATTTATCTTCTTTTGCCATATTGTTCCTATGTCCCAGACATAGCTACATCCCTGGCTACCCATTGGTCGCTGCATGAGCAACGCAGAACGTCTTTGTGTACTGCTCGTGATGCCAGCTTGAATAGGTGCAATGGTGTAACTACCATACAGCATACCATGGGGAGTCTGAGAGATGGGGGCTTGGATTGTCACAGGTTTGCTGTCCCAGGCCACTTCTGCCACTTTAAACACCCTTCCCTCTTGGTGGCAGATGTGAGAAATCGACAAGTAGGGGGAGGGCTTGAGAAAAGAAAGCGCCAGTGGCTAAGGTTATAAGATCCCACCAAGGCATTTTTGGTAGGTGGCCCACCTCTGTCAAGTTATGCCACTAAATAGGTGCAGGGGATACCTGGGACATCAAAGCGAAATGCCAGACTGGCAGTGACAGGAAATATACACATGGTAAATACCCAGGAGAGTGCCAGCCCTGGGGAACTTTAAGTGTCGCATGGCAATATCATTCTGGTATCCCCAACCTTCCCCATTGTAGGAAGTAACTAAGAATCAATGGGGGGTGCCTACCAACTTGACACACCCACTAACTTTGCCTTATCTGTCTTTTCTTCTCCTTTAAACAGATCTTGGTAGGTTCATGTTATCGTCCTGAACTTGCCAGTGCTAACCCAGGTCAGTCTAATAAACCAACAATCCTGGTTCACGAAATAGATTGGTACAAGCTGTCCTTGGTAGTTAGTTTTTCGTATCAATACACCTTGCTTCCATCCAAAAAAGCCACATTAATAATTCAAAAGGTTGGTGTAGATACAACTGCTCAGACGAATCTGCTGCAAAAGGGTGTCTTTATTGTGCATTCAAAACGACATGTTTCGAGCTCACGCTCTTTCTCAAGTGCTGGTTACCTGAGCAATCAGACTGAGCCTGACTGGGATATCAGCAGCCACCTGACATAAGTGACTCCTCACAAAAGGTATTCTGTTTTCTTTTTGTTCAAGAACTGAGGAAAAAAAGTATGACTGCAGGGGACATTCTAAAAATTGTTGGTATAACTTATTAACCCTTTCACTCAGAGGGCTAGATAGCCAGTCACTTCATACAGTCTACAGTCTCAAACTTAATTAGGGCTGTGCTCATTTCAGGAAGAAATGTACGCACCTCACTATGTATAACATTGGCATCAAGCACCTTTATGACAAGCTACATGGCATCCTTGGGCCTATAGCAGAACAGAACAACAGAGTTGTTTTCTGACCAAACAAAACAGGCATAACATTGCATGACCACAAGGCAGTACAGTTTGTCACAGATAAATATCTCAAAAGAATAAATGTAGACCATAGCATGTTTTTAATTACTCAGTATTGAATTCTAATCTGTGAAAATTGCAATGTGGTATTTGTGTGAGTGACTTGTATTGACCTTCCCATTATGTTGTGCAGTGAATATTTGGGGGGCAGATAGTCTCCCTTGCCTTGGGTGCCAAAACTCGTTGACCCAGCACTAGTTGGATGGCTTCCACCTGGATAGCTGTTCTGCGATGGATCACTAGTGATGCTTGCTATAGCATTGTATCTGCTGGATATAGTATTGCATGGAAATATTTCTGTATAGGATGGGTGCTGTAACCAAAGAACAGGAAGCGACCCACTATACAAGCCTATGAATTATATTTTAAGTCAAGGGTTTAAAAGAATCTGTTTATCTTATGCACACAAGTGATAATGAGGGTCCAGGGGACATGAGTGATGTGGTCACGCCTCCCACCAGGGGTTCACTCTGCATTACATTGACTCCTCCGCATTCTTCTATTGCTTCTGTTACTGACACACACACACTTATGTCTGTATTTGAGCATCTCCTTCCATGGAATCACAATTGATAATCCCTTTAGCAGCAGCTGGAGCACAAAAGAAAAGTAAAATAAGTGGTCAAGGAGGCATCACACCTTCTAATGGTTCTGTGTCACCCCAACAAAAGATCAACTGACATCAGGGGGGGACAAGTGTCCTGGGGCTGAAGGGGGGCCCGGCAGTGCTGCAAAGAGCCAGGCCCCCCTTACGAGTGCAGAAGCGTGCGCTCCTTACGAAGTCCTGAGGCAGAATGCGGAATTGCCGAACAAATACGAAGTCCTGAAGAGGCGGAAAAGAACCGAAGTCACAAAAACAGCTTTAACTGGAGTCCTGAAGCCACGAGTTCAATTCTATTGACACCAATGTGGGTTTTTAATAAAAATATATTTTCTGCAGTCCCAACTTTTTTTTTACTTTTAAGGATACCTGGTTTTTAACTTTTAAGGGGGCCCTGCCGCCAAGGTTTTTTTTTAACTTGTCGGGGGGGCCCTGACCACCAATTTAAAAAAAAAACCTTTTATGGGGGGCCCGGCACCAATGTTTTTTTTTTTTTTTTAAATATTTTTTGGGACCCCAATTTTTTTAACTTGTATGAGGGGCCCTGGCACCAATGCTTTTTTTTTAAAAAAACCTTTTATGGGGGGCCCTGGTGCCAATTTTTTTAAACTTATAAGGGAGCCCTGGTGGGGTGGTTTACTTTTTTAGCGCTGATGTCTGTGTAGTCTTTTAACTTTGATGTGGAGTGGGTGGGGATCAGGGATGTGGCTTGGGTGCCTGGGTGGGCGGGGCCCATGGGGGCCCCGACAATTTTGTTGTGTGGGGCCCCGTGATTTCTAATGGCGGCCCTGACTGACATAGTGCAATGGATGGTAAGGGTTTCAAGGTAACATGGATAATATTGATTTGGAACAATTTATTACCCTAGTGCAGTGATCCCCAACCCCTTGGATATTGCTACAAGTGGCCTCAAAGCAGGGGCTTATTTTTAAATTTCAGGCTTGGAGGCAAGGTTTGATTGTACAAAAACACTTATTTGGCACCACAAGAACATTTTTCATGCTAGTGTTGCTCCCCAAATCCTTTTTACTTCTGAATGTTGCTCACGGGTTCAAAAGGTTGGGGATCCCTGCCCTAGTATGTTGGAAATCTTTTGGTGGGGAAAGCTTGAAAGTCTCTGGTGTAGTTTGAAATTGCCACGTTCTCAAGTGGTAATCATCCCCCATAAACTGCACTAGGTGCTTTAAATTCTAAATTAATGGAGGAACTCATGGTGGAGCTACAAAATGCTGATACAAAAAATATATTTGTTCCTATTATTATGCTGTTTACATAGCAATTGAATGCATAGCACCTTGTTCTAGTTGCTATATGCCTTACCCGGCACAATGTGCATGAGTAAGGGAGTCCTGTTGAGCAGGCATTAGGCTTTGAATGTTAATTGCACAACATAATCTCTTTCAGGTAATCTGGTAAGACTATGCACAATCTTCTAAACTGCTGCAACCACTGGACTAGTCACAGTCAGGTGCAAATCTTTTCTACTGTGGATGCATAGATTTCCACCTGACAGTAAAAGGAACAAAGAATATGGAAACAGTTTGTACCTTGCACTCCTGTTGGTAAATGATCGTTCTCCGCCCTTTGGGCGATTTCGGAAAAGGAAGCTCCCCGGATTTTCATTTAAACCGGCGCAAGACAGGGGGAAGTGGTTCGCCCAATAGACGTGGCGATTTATCACTGGGGCTACTAATCTCCCCAAATTTCCTTGTGTAGACCTTCCCTTCCAAGAAGGCCATCTCCCATAGACTTAATTTTAATCAAATAGTCAAAATGTTTGAAAATTACTTAATTTTTCTCTGTAATAATAAACCAGAACCGTCTACTTGAGCCAAACTAAGATATGATCCCTTATCCAGATTAGGCTAGGTCCAGAGCATTCTGGATAGCAGGTCCCATACCTTTACTATGAATCCTGGTCCTAACTGCTTTTATGGCCATGCTCGCTAAAGTTGATAAAAAAATCCCCCTTGTCAATTGCATTTCCCAGAATGACTCTGAATCTGAGTTGTTGGCCCAAGCCTCTTTTCCATATTTACACAGCTTTCCGTGCTACATTGACTTGTACATGCCATATTCTGTGTATAATTCCTTTTTTATTGATGAAGAACTCCTTGTGGGTCCCATAAAATGTGAAATCAGTTTGGTTTGCATAATAAGGCTATAATAGTGCAATAAAATTCCTTAGCGAATGGGTACCTAACATTGGTATTTTGTAGGGGGTGCACTTTTTACCTGCTTGCTAATTGCATGTGGGATTTTCTTGTACAGGATCCCTTATCCGGAAACCCTTTATCCAGAAAGCTCTGAATTACGGAATGGCCATCACCCATAGACTCCATTATAATGAAATAATCCAAATTTTAAAAATGTTTTCTTTTTTCTTTGTAATAATAAAACAGTAGCTTGATCCAAACTAAGATATAATAAATACTTATTGGAAGCAAAACCATTTATTATTATATTATATTATTATTATTATTATTATATATTTATATTATATTATAATATTATAATATTATATTATTATTATATATATATTATTATTATTATTATATATATATTATTATTATTATTATATTATAAAAAACTTATTGGATTTATTTAGTGTTTATATGATTTTCTAGTATGAAGATCCAAATATCCGAGAATTCTGGATAATAGCTGCCATACCTGTATTTGCCTTTTATCCAGCAAAAGGTCTTCCTAGTGATCAAAGCCTGGGGATTCCGAAGTTGGGGACTGAGATAAGCCTTTTAAATAGTTTCCATCTTGTAATGGCAGCAATATTGTAGGATTTAGCTCCCAGCCTCCTCCTTGCATTGCTGAGATTATTTTATTACAGGAATATTAGCTGGCTAAAACATTGGAAGGTGCAAATTGCTTTGATAAATGATCATTGAGAGGTGGCTGTTGTTTTGGAATGCAGCAGGCCTCTTGTGAATTAATTGTTAAATCAAAAGAATCAACATTTAAATATTCATTTTGTACAGAGGTTTCCTGCAAATTTCCAGGCACATTAAGAGGTCCTTTTATTTTCATGCTGGTTGGGCCATGTGTGTGGACACCAATTTAATAGGATTGTGCTGTTTTTTTTTTCCATTTGTAGCCTTTTTTTTTTCTTTAAAAATTGTTTTGACTCCTATTGTACCTAAAGGATTTAGAATCACCAGTGGTTGCGTGTGTTTTGTTTGACGATGGGTAGGTTGTTGTAAGATTAAAGGCAAATTAATGCTTAAAGCCAGCCAGCCTTATTTAGCACTTACTTGCCAATACCACCAACACTGCAGATTGTTGCACTTACTGTCCTTCTGTCCGAGTCTGTATGGAATCCACTTTGCTTTTAGGCTAATGTCCCACAGGTAACATTTGTTGCCAATATGACAAAAGCACCTATTGCTGTCTATGGCTACTGTGTTTAGCATCCGATCATCACATCAGCTATGGTACCCAAGACAGTCTGCCTGCAACTGGCTGCTTGTGATTAGAGCCATGGGTTTAAAAGAAATACTGGGGGTAATTTATTAACACTGGACAAATTGGCCCATGGGCAGTAACCCATAGCAGTCAATCAAACTGTTGCATTTCTTGTTCTACCTGCAGCTGGCTGAAAAAAGCCATATCTTGTTGGTCCTGTGCAAATCTTGGTTTCTTACCCAATGTAATAGAGAAACAGGACCAAAATGTAGGTAGTACAAATGTTATTAATGCGCATACATGAAATAAAAGAATGGTTACATGAGAAGTGCTGTTGGAGTACCCTGTGTTTGCTCAGATTTGGTGGTTTTGATCCTGCTAATGTACCACCATGTATCTTGAAAGGCCTGTCCATATGTCTGTGTAATGAAATATCTAACAGTTGTTAAATAATATATGGAGATGTCAACCTCCAGAAAGTGAATTCTATGATTCACATCCTAGTCACAAACCCTATTCAAACCTAACCACATCCAGTAGATAAAAGCAATTGCCAATGTAACACAGGCAGATGCAACCATAAATATACATGCAGAAAACATACATGGCTTCACCCAGCTTGTATCTGCTCTCACTGTCGGCACAGTAATTGCTTTCTTCTGCATCAAGGAGATTGCTGACCAGGCACTGGGCAAATTTGAGGGAAGAGGATTGGGTGTGCTGGTGGTACATGTCCCTGTGCTAACCACAGCTAGTTGCCAGCCATGCCTTGTTAAAGCCCAACAAAGTGTGTAAATCCTAAAGAATCTTTGAAAATCTAGGTGGGTTGACACCTCTGAATATATTTTGTTATTTGTGCTTATAGCAATATTTGTTATGATCCATTGGGGCAGGCTCTTTACAGTACTGCATAATATGTTACATCTCTATAAATCCAAGGAAATCAATTGTCTCATGGAGATCCATGTTTATTGAGGTTTTTTTTTTAAATTGTTTATATTGGTTGTCATGCTCAATGAAAAGCACTGTAATTGCTCTACAGAAGCTTTCCCCATTCTTTTCTATGGGACAATTGTACCAACCACTGGTCATCCTGAAAGCACCTAGATGGTCAGAACTCACGTAGCACCAATAATCGCAAATAATGCCAAGCAAGTAGGGTTGCCAACCGGCCACTGTTTTACCGGCTCAGCCGGTTGCCAGTAAATTTGTAATACCCTTAAAGGAATTGTTCAGTATTAATACTAAAAAACTAGTTAAATAGATAGGCTGTGCAAAATAAAAAATGTCCTCAATATAGTTGAAAATATAGTTGAAAATGTATAGCAAAAAATGTAATGTAAAAAGTCTGGAGTAACTGGATATCTAATGTAATAGTCAGAACACTACTTCCTGCTTTTCAGCTCTCTTGGTTTCCACTGATTGGTTACCAGGCAGTAACGAATCAGAGACTTGAGGGAGGGCCACATGAGTCATAACTGTTGCTTTTGAAGCTGAGCTGAATGCTGAGGATCAATTGCAAACTCACTGAACAGTTATGTCCTATGTGGCCCCCCTTCAAGTCACTGACTAACTCAGAGTTAGAGAGCTGAAAAGCAGGAAGCAGTGTTCTGTTCTTTTATATTAGACATACAGTCACTCCAGCCTTAATACATTACATTTCTGGCTAACTAACTATATTAGAAACATTTTTTATTTTGCACAGCCGGTAGAAATTTTCTGAAAAGGTGGCAACTAGTGATGAGCAAATTTATTCGAGATTGGCGAATTTGTGGCTAATTCCTGCGATTTTTGGATGTGGGCGTCTGCTTTTGATCACCGGCATTCAAAAACGGATGCCTGCATCCACAATCAGACGCGGCGACGGTTCGCAAATTTTTTTTAAACGCCGCCGATTCGCCCATCACTAGTGGCAACCCTACCTATCAGCCACATTAAACTGGAAAAGAAAAAACGTTGGAGAGCAAAACATGCATGCAAAAGCTTACTGAGGGTGTCAAATGTGGGTCTGGTAGCCTACAGGAGGTTTTTTCTGGCCGTACACACATATTTTTATGCAGCTTAAGTTTGCCTCCAAGCCAGGAATTAAAAAATAAGCACCTGCTTTGAGGCCACTGGGAGTTGGTGAGCAACATAACAAGCCCACAAGCCACTGGTTGGGGACCACTGTTCTAAACCATTTAGGATCAGTCCACACGAGCAGATTTGGGGAGATTAGTCACCCCAGCGACAAATTGCCTCTTCGGGGGCGACAATCTCACCCTACTGCCTTCTCCCTGACCTCTGCCCGCTAAAATGAAAAACGTGTTTGTTTTCCGAAGTCGCCTAAAGTTTCTTTGTGAGGCAACTTTGGGTGACTTCGGAAAACGAAGCACCCCCGTGTAAATTGCCGCAGGTGTTTTTCATTTTAGCGGGCGGAGGGCAAGGAGAAGGCAGTTCTGGGGGTTGTCGGCCCGAAGAAGAGGCGAATCTCCCCGAATCTGCTTTTGTGGACTGACGCTTAGGAAGTCTATGGAAGTAGGAAAATGTGTAGCTTGATTGACCTAATCTGTAACAAGGATGGCCACAATATATGTGTACTGACTTCTTTATATAGTTATTATGTGTGGTCATGACTTGAGTCAAGATGATAGCAGAGCATTACTGTGTGTGCTGGATGGGAGCAGTGTTTGCACTGGAGCCCACCGTTTGTTTTACAACTTTCACTTTGTAATTAATGACTCAAGTGTCCGCCTTTGTCACCTCAGTCCACCTGTTGTGTTTAAATTTTCCTCAAGTAGTGTTCTAGGATCTGAGTCACTTCCTTGCCACAGGGGTAGACATATAGCTGGGCTTTGGAGTCTACAACATGTACCTTGGGCATGTTTACTATGGAATATAGGGATTAATCCAGGGCCAGCAGCTTATTTAAAATTTACACAATGTTTAATACAGGTATTTATGGGACCTGTTCTCAAGAATGCTTGACTCCTGGGGTTTTCTGGATAACAGATTTTTCCATAATTCTGATCTTCATACCTCTACGAAAGTCTACAAAAAAATAATATAAACATTAAAGAAACCATCTAGTCTAGTTTTGCCTCCAATAAGCATCAGTTATATCTTAGTTTGGAACAAGTTCAAGGTACTGTTTTCTATTACAGAGAAAAAGGAAATGATTTAAAAAATTGTAATTATTTGGATAAAATAGTGTCTGTTGGCAGTGCCCATTTTGTAATTTAGAGCTTTCTGGATAACTGGTTTCCTGATAACTAATCCCGTACCTATACAGGGAGTTCCTGAGTTACATACACCAGACTTGCATAATTCACACTTACAGACAGGGGCTATTACAGTAGCACACTGTGGTTTGCTTGACTTTTATTTGCATTTAACTTTAATAAACCACCTGCCCCAAACCCTTCTATCATGTGTTTACTGCAGAGCACAGAAAGGTAGAAATAAACACTGTGTTAAGACAGACATATGCCTAAGTTGCATTTAATAAGTATATGTATATATTTCAACATACAAACCAATTCAACTTAAGAACAAACCTACAGACCCCATCTCATACGTAACCCTGGGCTGCCTGTATTCAAAGTATTGGAAAAACCCATTAGAAACAGTACATGGAAGGGATGGTAAGCTGAAGGCATTTGATTGTAAAAATGTAATATCTGTAAATATAATATAAATTATATAAGATATATATATTATAGTATTTTTATATAAATATAATATAATAAAAATGTTCTCTGTGTCATAATCTCCTGTATCCCTATATCTGTTTGGGTTATGGAAACCCTGATTGTGAATATTAGTGCTTGCTGATTTAATTTCAGGGAAGGTAGGGTAGTTATATGTTTAAAATGACTCTGTATGCTACAGACTTTAAACTGCTTTAAGATTGTTGTATTCCAACTCACTGCTTTAGAACTTGGCATTATACAAAACCATATGGGAGCGCCTCCTTCTACAACAGTTAGGCTTGGGGGAAATAGGAGCCACTTTCTAGATAGGGTTGCCACCTTGCCAGTATTTTTCATGGTTGATCCCAATGTTATTAATATGAAAAATAGAAAAATACATAGAAAGGCCGGTATTTTTTTTTAAGAAAAGGTGGCATCCCTATTTATAGAAAGTGTAATAACACACAATGTTCGATAAATGTCTATCTATTTTGCTTATTTCTTGACATAAGGGATGTGATCCGAATTGCCCCCATCAGGATGAAAAGAAAAATACCTATAGATGGCGTGGGTCCCATTACATAACTGTAGTATTCTCTGTATGCCATGTTCAGTAATAGATTTATGTTTTATAAATGAAATATGGACATTATTTTTCCACCCCCTTCCAAAGGAACATGTAAAATAGCCCAGTAGAGCTGTCAAGATGAATATATTTCAACTGCTCTGTCCAGGGATGAAGATGACTCCAGGGCAGTAAACGTGGACCCCTAGCAGCTGGTGACAATCAATATGTTTCCAGCACAAAGCCCCCAATTCATCAGTATCAGTCAGTAACTATTATCAATCATGATCTGCTGTCTTATTCAGTCAATGCAGCCAATCATTTCCAGCTGTTAGCATGCAGTAAGGTACATTTTATGATGCTTCAAGGGCAACATGAACATATTTAGAAACTCTGTCCATTCTTTATAGTTAAAATCACATAATTGTGAAAATACTTGTAACAACAAGGTGGGTGCGTTAATAGCATTTGCTGTTCTAATTCTGAGTATTAGGTCTAGTGTTCAGATTTCATGGTAAATTTTGACTATCCTTATTCTATTAAACCGTATGTACCAAAGGGAAAGCTAATGATAGATCTATGTTCAGAAGACTGCAGGCTGTTTGTTAGGTTATATCTTTTTGCTCCCGTTACTTTTCTGGCTACATCTTTGCAAATGATTACTCTGAATATTGATGGATATCCCAGCTAGGGACCAGGCAACTGAAGATTGCCTATAAAGGGCTTGTTGAGGCTACAGCTGCTATATAAGGCCAAATTCATACTTTCTTTTGCTTATTTTGGTAGATAAAAACAGACTGGAGAACCACTGCAAAGTATTTGGCTATGTGTATGTATATAACATGGGAAACCAACAAAAAAGGGTTGACCAGAACAGAACAGAAAACGCCTAGGGGCAGATTTACTAAATTCACATGTATTCACATGAAGGATTCGAATATTCGATCGAATTTTCAAAAAGATTCGAATTTTGAATATGCAAATTAGGCAAATTTGACCATCAAATATTCGAATTCGAATGATTCGAATATTCGAATTAAATTTTATTTGATTGTTCAAAAATTCGATGGTCAAATATTTCCCCTTTAAATTTAAATTCGATCACCTTCTTTGCCAGATTAAACCTACCGAAATGGGGATCATTCCCTAAGATTGAATTAGAAAAATTCGATCGATTGTTTAAAAATTGTTCGAAAATTCGATTCAAATTCAAATCGAATTCGATCGAATTTCCCTATTCGAAATTCGACCCTTAGTAAATCTGCCCCTTAGTTTTGGCTTAGAAGCCCACATTATTCCAGGATCTGTACAGGTACTGTTTTTTTTTATTACAGAAAAAAAAGAAAGACACATTTGATGAGAAGGCTTTCCCATTATTTGGAGCTTTCTGGATAACAGTTTTCCAAATAATGACTGCAATACCTGTATTTTTAAACAGTCAGGTCCAGATAAAGCATTTAGGGATTGAATTCATACTCCAATCCCTGCATACATTGGCATATAGGGGAGTCCAGGCAAATTGAAAAACCAATGATCACAGTCAGCATATATAAGCAGACTGGTAAAATAATCAACCAGTGATCACATACATTGGCAAATAAAGGAATCTTGTACCAAGCAGTTGTCAGGTGACCTCATACTTATAATAGATTCTTAGCCCCATGACTCAAGTGGCAACAAAGAATGGATGTGTGAAGAGCTCTTTAGGATTAATTTGGTTCTGTTTTAATATAGCTTTCACCATGGAAGCAGCCACTGTTTATGCTAGTCGTAATACAATCCCTGGGTCCAGGGAATTTAGGGGGGTGCAGAGAGGCAAATAAAGCACAGAGTATACAAATAAACCATTAGACAACCCTATGCATAGGAGATTACTGATTTGGGTAGGATAAAGAAGAGGGGATAGCAGAAAAAAATTGGTCAGTGGAGTTGATTATGGATCAGATCATGACCAAGCATCGGAGAACTCCTTAGGATTAAGCTGCCCATAGACACAAAGATCCAATCGTACAAATCCTTGATTCATACCATTTTGGGACCGTGTGTGGAATGTCCCGACATTTTTCTTTCCATGGCGATCGGTCATTCAGTTGGACAGGTTAGATTTCTGTCAGCTGCCGATGATATTTCTGCATGTATTGCCGATCTGACTGTCACCAGCTTTGTCGGACATACACTTTGGTACGATTTCTGTTAGGGGCAGAACATCGGCTGATCTGTTCTTTTACTGCTTTAATTAAAGAATTTAAACTGAAGGTCAGTGGCAGGTCGTGAAATGGGGACGTCAGATCGTTCGATGATTTATACGATCGGATCTTTATGTCTATGGCAAGCTCTACATCGGTTCTGTTTTAATTTAGCTTTCACCGTGGAAGCAGCAACTGGATATGCTACACTTAATACAATCCCTGGGTCCAGGGAATTTAGGGGGGTGCAGCGAGACAAATAATTAAGCACAGAGCATACGAATGAACCATCAGGCAATCCTATGCACAGGATTCAGATAATTGTTTGGGGTAGGATAGGAAAAAGAAGAGGGGACAGCATAAAGAAATTGGTTGTAACTGGGGACTTGGGTCAGTGTAATTGATAATGGATCAGATCATGACCAAGCATTAGAGAGCTCCTTAGGATTACATTGGTTCTGTTTTAATTTAGCTTTCACCTTGGAAGCAGACACTGGATATGCTAGACTTAATACAATCCCTGGGTCTAGGGAATTTAGGGGGGGAGAGACAAATAATTAAGCACAGATCATGAGAATGAACCATCAGACAACCCTATTCACAGGAGATGATTGATTTGGGAAGGATATTATAAAGAAGAGAGGATAGATAGCATAAAGAAATTGGTTGTCACTGGGGACTTGGAATTGATCATGAATCAGATCATGACCAAGCATCGCATTTTTCTTACAAGTTTAAAAAACATTCCAACAATTCTGGATGAATTACATAAACCACTAAGCTTTTTATGGCCTCAAACTGAGTGCTTTCACAACAGTACAGCCTGTAACAAAGCCCTGCTCTCATGTAACTTTCCTCTTCTTTTGTTTCAAAGAAGCTTTCCGCCTTTTTTAAAGCAAAGACTTGTATATTGTTCTGTATTTGGTATTTGTATAAAGCGGCAGCTGCTCTCCTTCACGTGCAATAAGAGTTTTGCTATATCCCCTTTAAGAGCTGGCCTTGGGTATAATATATCAAAGTACAGTCAGTGTAATTACACTACTAATGTTTTATTTATTTCCATGGGTGGGCTGTAAAGGATCATTACTTACTTACTTTCAAAAGTGCTGTTAAAGAGGTATTTTTTAATGCCTTATTGTTCATGCAATATTATTGGTTTGAATGGAAAAGGAATGTGGCATAAATGTTTTTAGCTTACACTGAATTCAGCCTATTTGATTTAGAAATTTCTTTGATGCTGCTTTCTGAAAAAAAACAATGGGCCCTAACAATGATCAGCGGGGAAGGATTCCAGAACTGTTCTTGTTCAGCTGTTCCCATCATTCTGTGTATGTATAGTTTTACTTCATCAACAGTTATATCTGATTAAATGTAATTTAATTAAAATATTTTCAGCATATATCTGATTCTGAAGTTGCAATGTGTAACAGCTGACTAGGCATCCCATGAATACAAAGAGGGTTGAACTAATGACTCCAAGTATGGAGGGGTAGGGTAATGTTGCTCTTCCACTGCCGAGGAATTCCTTTCATAGTAAGCATGGGGGACAGAATTGAGATGGTCATCCTAGGGGGGAGGTCTAGGACACACACTTTTAATAAGCTATAAACGTTAACTTAGCAAAATGTTGCATTTATTAGTTACTTTAGGGTTATTAAACTGGAGGGCCTGCAAGGCATTGTATGGCACTGCTAGCATGAACCCACTGCAAGTTGCACAGCACTTGTGAATAGTATCAAAAAACAATGTTCATAAGGCTTTTAATGTAAGTGGCATCTCTAGATATCCTCATTCTGCAGCTGTAAGATGTAATGGTGGATATTTTGGGTAACACATTATTTCTCCCTAGGGTAGAGTTTCTACTAAGTGTACAGGGCCCTCCTCCCATGGGCCCCAGTTATTAGCTGTCAGCGGGGGCCTGCGGCACCCACGGGGGGTATAGTGAGGATCAAGGAGGAAGTCTTTATCCAGCGAGTCTTGGTGAAGTACAATTCAGGGGAAATCCAAAGAGAAGTCAAAGTCCAGGCAAAGGTTCAATAAGGCAGGCAGCAAGGTTTCAGAGTCAAGGACAGGCAAGGATCAGCAACAGGAATCAATAACAAGAAGTCCGGCAAGGCAGGAGACCCAGGAACACAATAGCTTAGAAGAGCTATACTCGGGCATTGAACCTGGGTCTCCGGCGTCCTTTTGAGCTTGAATTTGGCGCCAAAACACGCCTGGCGCGGCGCGATGATGTCACGGCCGGCGCCGAAACCACGTGGCGGCCATGGGCGCCGCCATCTTGGATGCGCTGCCGCGCAGGAAGGACGCGCCGCCCGGAGCTCCCGGGAATGCTCCGGGCGGCGTCCGTGACATTAGCCCATTGGTTATCTGGGTCCCCTTAGTAGTGGGTTTTGGTAACAAGTAAAATGAAGCCTCAATTAAATTAAAATGTTACTTGCATGTATGGTGATGGCCGTGATCTGCCTAATTTGACAAGCCCTGTGCATGATCCACCCAAATCCTGCCCACTTCCCCACAGTAAGTTAGGTTTAAAAAAAGACACCCATCAAGTTCAACCTTTTTTTTTTTTTTTAACCTGCCTAACTGCTTGTTGATCCAGAGGAAAGCAAAAAAACTATATGAAGCCTCTCCAATTTGCCTCAGAGTGGGAAAAAATTCCTTCCTGATTCCAAGATGGCAATCGAACTAGTCCTTGGATCAACATGTACTATGAGCTATCTTCCATAACCCTGTATTCCCTCACTTGCTAAAAAGCCATCCAACACCTTCTTAAAGCTATCTAATATATCAGCCTGTACCACTGATTCAGAGTGAGAATTCCACATCTTCACTGCTCTCACTGTAAAAAAACCCCTTCCAAATATTTAGGTAGAACCTCTTTTCTTCTAATCGGAATGGGTGACCTTGTGTCAACTGGAAAAACCTACTGGTAAATAAAGCATTAGAGCAGTGGTCCTCAAACTTGGCCCTCCAGCTGTTAAGGAACTACAAGTCCCACAATGCAATGATGGAGTCTGACAGCCACAGTCAGGCAAATGCATTGTGGGACTTGTAGTTCCTTAACAGCTGGAGGGCCAAGTTTGAGGACCACTGCATTAGAGAGATTATTATATGATCCCCTTATATCACCCCTTAAGCACCCATGTTATCTCTCTATAGCAGGGTCCACTTTTGCCAGAGAGCCCATAAATGCAATACCCCCCGATTATGGCCCTGATTCTTCCAGCTCATACCAAGGTAATTTCATCTGTATGGACCTTCAAACTCTGTTTCAGGTGAATTTAGGAGAACAAAAGGGTAATTTTTCCTAAATTTAATTTTTAACTCACTTTTAGACTGAGTCTTCCCTACCCTGATATAGGCTTCCCAGGGGAGCCAGCCTCATAGTTTGGAAATCACTGTTCAAAGTGGTGAGTGGTAAGCACTAGTGATGCTCATGGCAACCAACCATATTTTTACTTTTATTGCAACCCTCGTTTGTTAGATTATTCTAAGGCCCCTGTTTGTTATAAATTATTATATTACACTGTGTAACTTGCTGGCACTATATATGATGAGTGATCTTCAGTTGTCTAAGCATGGCTAATTACTCATTCAATGCTATGAATTAAACTGGCCACACATTAAAATACTCGCTCCAATGGTAGAGATACAGGCTGTCCAAGCAAGGATGGAATCAACAAGCCAGTGCAGTTTGGAGAGCAACACAAGGAAGATGGAAGTTCCTTGAGGTGCCAAATATGGGCTGAGATTGGCTATTTGGTAGCCCCAATGTCTACAAGAAGCTTTGTTTTGCAGTATACCTAAATTTTATGCGACCAAAGCTTGCATCCAAGCTCGAAATTCTAAAATAATCACAGCTTTGAGGTCACTGGGAGCAACATCAAAGGGGTAGGTGAGCAACATGTTGCTCCAGAGCCACTGGTTAGAGATCACTGCTCTAAGGTGTGTGCTCATGCACGGGCACATGATTTTTGAGGCCAGCGCACACAACAAATTTAAAAATACAAAATGTTATATAAATTCTGACCCGAGCCCACAATTTTTAAAAACTGTGCAGAAAAGAAGCACAAGAGAATTTCTTTTGTACACATAGTCAAGAAGGAATTAGAGATCACTGCCTTTCCGATAACTTGTCTGTTGGCAGCTTGTATTGGCTGGTGTATGACCACCTTTACTGTTCAGGTGCAGATTTGCCCATTGTTAGTAAGTGAGCCTGCAGGTGTTTTGTTCTTCATGTAGATATTGTGGGTGGCTGCAGGTCTGGTTCCCATTCTGCCACTGGGAAGTGACCGATAGAGATCCAAGCATTTCAATTGTTCTGCTGTACAGTGCTCAGGTAGTGAATATATAAATAAAAACACATACTGTAAGCAGATAGGATTATATATATGGGCAGGATAGTGGAGTGCCTGAGGTAGGCCCGTGTATGTGGGTAGGAGAGGGCACTGTAGAATACTTTATAAAAAGTTGATCAGGCTGAGTTTTTTTTTTTTTTTTTACTTTTTTGACATCCAAACCTGAGGAGGGCTACGTGGCCTCTTCCTGTTTGTACAGTTTGTGTAATAGGTTTATCTTAAAACAGAAAAGGAGTGCATGCATGTCACGCGATTTCCAGCACATTATATGCTTTTTATACAAAGTAATTTCAGTATTTATTTGTTTTGTGTTCTGTTATGTGCATTCCCCCCTACCACAGCACATAAGACTGGGTGGAAGACAGAAAAAAATAGCAAGATACCTAGTTCCAAGAGCAGAACGACTGTAAGGTCAAGAGAATGATCATTAGATTTACTGGATTCTCTGCAAAATTGCCTGAATTCAGATCTGAATACTGAAGAACCCTGAAATGAAAATTGGATATGGGGTATCTTTAAAAAAATTATTTGGGAGTATTGAGCCAAGTGTGTGTGTCTGTGTGTGTTTATATATGTGTTTATCTATCTATAGCTATATATATATATATATATAGAGAGAGAGAGAGAGATGGTTCAAGGTGAACCGAAACACGTTGACAAGGGGTTCCTGTAAAAATCTGAATAGTCAATCAATGTTATACCCGTGAGTGCACTTAAATATTTCTGTAAAAATTCAGTACAACAATTTGATGTGATTTGCAATTTGGTGAGTGCCGGTACACTTTGGAACTATATATAGATATTTTATATATATAGTCAATTAAAGTATCGGCACTCATAATCCAGCCAAATCCCAGGTGCAACTCCCAAAACGTATTTCAATATTAGTAGAGAGTATTAATGAGTTTTATTATTCACATGTTCCCCCACATCAAAGCATTTCGGTTCCTCTCAAACCGGCGTCAATGTGTTTGAGAGGAACCGAAATGCGTTGATCTGGGGGAACGTGTGAATAATAAATCTCAACACTTAGAGGGGAATTCACAAAAGTGTCAGTAAAATAAATAACCCAGAAGTGGCGGTCGACAAATTTGTAAAATGTCTTACAAACGGCAAATTCACAAAGGCACATGTTACCATCTCTGAATGTCTCGTTAAGTCCAGCAATTTTCTAAAATGACATATATATGTTTTCATCGTACAGACGACATTTTACACGACATTTTAAAAGACAATTTGACCGACATTTTCATTTTGGAGAGCCTAATGTGTCGGAAAAATTGTCGGCAAAAAAAAAATTAGTTTATGAGTAAAATATTGAAATATGTTTTGGGAGTTTCACCCGGGATTTGGCTGGGTTATGGGTGATACTTTAATTGACTGTATATATAGTCCCAAAGTGTACTGGCACTCACCAAATTGCAAATCACATCAAATTGTGGTACTGAATTTCTGTAACTCACGGCTGTGTAACTTTGAGTGACTATTCAAGTCTTTACAGGAACCTATCGTCAACGCGTTTCGGTTCACCTTGAACCATTGTCAGGATGCATTGAATAAAGTTACTTGAAGTTATACCTGTGAGTGCACTTAAATATTTCTCTCTGTCTCTCTAGGGATGCTCCCAAGCAGGTCCGGACTGAGAATTAAAATAGGCCCTGGCATTTAAGGTACACAGTGGCCCAAATAGTCTCAACCAGCCCACTAAATACTGACTTTCTGTGGCACCTTATAGCAGCCCCTCTGGCATTTGCCAGAACCCACAGATTACCAGTCCGAGCCTGCTCCAAATCCTGGATTCATTGCATCCAAGTGCCTGGTTGAAAGAGTCTGAATCCACACAAACAAGGAGTAAAAAAAATGTTGTAACTCTCTTTTCCCTAATTTACATATACAAATTAAGGTTCGGCTACAGTTCTGCATTTGGCCAAATCTTTTACAAAGGATTCAGGATTTGTCGGATTCCTAAAATAGTGGATTTGGTGCATCCCTACAGGTAACCACTGAATAAAAAACAGGGCAGTTGGTATTAAGTGCTGCAGTTTACAGTGGCTAAGCTTCCGCAAAAATGTTATGTCATTGCTCCAAGATCTCGATTGGGCAGGTTAAAAAATCCGGATCGCAGCCGCATCTGTGCATGTCTGCTATCCGACCACCCTTTTCGGATCCATTATGATCCGATCGTTGGGCCCTAGGGCCCACTTCAGTGTGGCATATCGGGGAGTGTCATGTTACACATGAATAGTTTGCCTTTTTTATGTATGTCTCCTCTCTCTTCCCTTAGCCTGCTCTCATTTCCCCTGGCTCCTCCCCTACTGCTCATTCTAGCTTCAACCTGCATTTCAGTTACATGCTGTTAGCTGCTCACTCTATGATTTTTTGACCTATCCATTTGTTCATCGGTGTATGATCTGCACAGTTTTGAATAAACTTCTTCACGATCTTCAAGGTGTCGTTTGGATCGAGTCACTGTCCGCCAATCTACCTAAGACTGCAGTTATAGACATCTCAACACAACTGTGAGTTAAAAAGGGGATCACATTGTAGTGCTTAGACTGGAGAGGCAGAACAGGGAGAGATCTGCTTGTTTGGCTACATCACCAAACGAGCAGATCTCTGCGTCTGTGGCCACCTTTACAGGGCTCCTCCTGATTGTATGGGGCTTAATGTTACCCATAGTCTCTAGTCAGTTCAGTGCGACTTTTGCAGGAACATCTGCTTTGTGTTGATGTTGGAGGAAAACCATACAATCAATCAACAATGCCACACCGTCTCCGTATCATTGTACAGGGAACAATGCCTCTGTCATGTTGTTCAGCCCTCTCTGCACCTTCAGTACTAACAGGCGTACATTTCACTTTATGACCTTTCTCTTGGGTAATTGGATTGACAAGGAAGGTGCAGCATAAATGGATACATATCACTTGGAAGAGAAAACATGCAGTTTTGTTCCCTCTGAATGGCACAGAAAGCAGCTGGAGCACTTGACATTCGGTCAGCCTGGCTGGCTGGGAACTGTGACCCTACCAAGTGTAGAGTGCACCTGTATTGTTTAGAATTTAGCTTGGTGGGTGAGAAGTTGTAACCCTGACAGGCCCCTTATTGTGATTTTAATAGCCCTGAACTGCATCATCCTATTAGCATCCCATTCACTGCACGTGACCTTCACCCTGAGTCCAAGGGTCTTTTTTTCTTGTTGGGCCATAAGGTCCTAATGAAGATTAACATTGTGTCGGTGCTGTTTTTTCTCTCCTCTGTGTGACTGACCAAAGTTAACGCATGTTGGCTGGGAAGATGAGCAATCTGTTCCCAGCAATAGTCATCTGCGATTAGTGTTGCATCTCAGTGTGGGGGGAATTCACAAAAGTGGAGATACCATTCTTTTTAGTAAAAGTAGTGTAAATACAATATCCATATTCACAAACAGAAATCTGCCAAAATACAGACTCAGCCACTTTTTTTGGTGAAAGAAAGACAGTTCAGAGAGACTTATGAATATCTTGTTATAATGACAAAAACGAGTGAGAGAAACAACATTTTTCAATTACATTTTCCCCCAACATTTTTAAAATGGAGTAAAGCTCGTGTAACATTGCCCACCAATCCTCAACTCTGCAATGCTTCCTTCAGTCAAGTCACCCCTATTTCAGTAGAAAATAGATAGAACATGTACACTCAATATTCAAGTACACTAAATAAATAAGCACAAAGTGCTAATCCCAGGATGGTTGCCCAATGAAGTCTCCAAAGCACTACTGCACAAAATAAAGAAAAGGATTGCTCACTCTTTTTGTATCTTTGCCCCTGATGAAGACCCCTCTGGTCGAAACGCGCAGGGCAACGTGCAGTTTCCACATGACTTAACTTGCAAATAAAAGCGGTTTGGTTTTTCTTTGAAAACTGTGCAGCCCCTATTTCAGTGGCATTATAGGGGGTCTCATTAACATATTCATGGGGAATAGCAGCCTATTATTGGGGTAAAATGTATAATTAGCATTTTTATAAACAAATAAAAACAATAAAAGTATATTTTTTGCCATTTAATATTTAGTGTCTTATTGCCAACATAAAAAGGTGAGAAAAACCTTTTAAACTTACAATTGCATTACTTTGCTGTTTTTTCTTAATGACTGAGGCAATATTAACATTTAGCAGGAAAGGATCATATAAATGATTTGGCTGATACATTAGATAGATTTAAGAAGGGGTTGGATGGCTTTTTAGCAAGTGAGGGAATACAGGGTTATGGAAGATAGCTCATAGTACAAGTTGATCCAGGGACTAGTCTGATTGCCATTTTGGAGTCAGGAAGGAATTCTTTCCCCCCCTGAGGCAAATTGGAAAGGCTTCAGAAGGGGTTTTTTGCCTTCCTCTGGATCAACCAGCAGGTTAAATAAAGTTAAAAGGTTGAACTTGATGGATGTGTGTCTTTATTCAGCCAAACTTACTATTTTACTAAATCTTTTTATGCAAATTCCATAATGGAATCTGGAAACAATGGAAATAATTCAGTTTTGTATATTTACTGGCAAATAGTGATATATAACTAAAGTTTTCCTTGCATAAGAACATTTGTGGTAAATCTGAGAGGCACAATTTACACTCATGTTTGGTCCACACAAAATGCCTTACTGGTAGAGAAATAGAGATGTAACATAACATAGTAAGTTAGGCTGATAAAAGACACACGTCCATCAATTTCAACCTTAAAATTTTTTTTAAACCTGCCTAACTGCTAGTTGATCCAGAGGAAGGCAAAAAAACCCTTATGAAGCCTCTCCAATTTGCCTCAGAGGGGGAATAATTCCTTCCTGACTCCATCAACATGTACTATGAGCTATCTTCCATAACCCTGTATTCCCTCACTTGCTAAAAAGCCATCCAACCCCTTCTTAAAGCTATCTAATCTATCAGTCTGTACAACAATTCAGGGAGAGAATTCCACATCTTCCCAGCTCTCACTGTAAAAAAACCCCTTCTGAATATTTAGGTGGAACCTCTTTTCTTCTAATCGGAATGGGTGACTTTGTGTCAGCTGGAAAGACCTACTGGTAAATAAAGCATTAGAGAGATTATTATATGATCCCCTTATATATTTATACATAGTTATCATATCACCCCTTAAGCGCCTCTTCTCCAGTGTGAACATCCCCAATTTGGCCTGTCTTTTCTCGGGCGATTCCGGAAATCGCTGCACCGCGTGTGCACAGAGCCGGCGCTTTTACATTTCAACTAGCGACGGACAGGGAGAAGGACGTTCGGGGAGATTGTCGCCTGCTATTAAACGCCAGGCGACTGAATCTCCCCGAATCTCCCTGTCTGTCCCCAGCCTTACTGTGTGGACTAGCCCTTAGTAGACTGATCTATTGGGTTTTTTATTTTGGGCCCTGCCGCTGCTTCAGTCATCTCCAAGCACAGTTCTCTGAACAAAGCAGGCATAAACATTCCAAGGAGAAGTTCTCCATAATGCCTAACACAATGTCAAACAAATTGTCCTTATTTTGTATCCGTTCATTATCTCTTACTCCTTGTCTGGTATTTAATCTGAAAATATTGGCTACATAGGTTTATCAGTTCTACAAGCGATAAGCAATGCTCATTTGCAAGGGGCTTTGAAGACACTAATCTGCTCCAGATAAAGCTTTGAATCTCTTTGATTTTAAATGGGAATGGCTCTTTTCATTATTAGGTGCACGGTTTGTTTTAACTACTTCTGTAGCCGCAGCCGTCAGGCAGAAATGAAGCACAGTCTATTTGCCTCACGAGGAAACTTCAAGCTTCTTCGTAAAACCAACGTGATACATATACCACCCCGCTGGCCACTATACAGGGAGATTTGTTGCCCACAGTAGCGAAGATTTGTCACTAATCTTCCCATGTGCCACCACCCTCAGGGGGGAGACACAAGGTCAGATTCGGGGAGATTAGTCGCCCGTTTTATGCATAATAGATCTTGCCAGACTAACTTAATTTCTTTTTATGAGAAGGTAAGCAGGGACCTTGATTCTGGGATGGCAGTGGATGTGATTTACTTAGACTTTGCTAAAGCATTTGATACAGTGCCACACAGAAGGTTACTGGTTAAATTAATGAATGTTGGCCTGGAACATAGTATTTGCACCTGGATAGAGAACTGGCTAAAAGATAGACTACAAAGAGTGGTGGTAAATGGAACATTTTCTAATTGGACCAGTGTTGGCCAGTATTTTTGATTGTTGATCCCAATGTTATTAATAGGAAAAAAAGATAAATATATTGGAAGGCCAGTATTTTTTTCAAGAAAAGGTGGCAAACCTAGGGGTACTGCAGGGCTCTGTACTGGGTCCCTTGCTTTTCAACTTGTTTATTAATGACCTGGATTTGGGCATTGAAAGTACGGTTTCTATTTTTGCAGATGATACTAAATTGTGCAGAGCTATAGGTTCCATGCAGGATGCTGCCACTTTGCAGAGTGATTTGTCTAAGTTGGGAAACTGGGCAGCAAACTGGAAAATGAGGTTCAATGTTGATGAATGCAAGGTTATGCACTTTGGCAAAAATAATATAAATGCAAGTTATAAACTAAATGGCAGTGTGTTGGGAGTTTCCTTAAGTGAGAAGGATCTTGGGGTTTTTATAGATAACAAGTTGTCTAATTCTGGGCAGTGTCATTCTGTAGCTACTAAAGCAAATAAAGTTCTGTCTTGCATAAAAAAGGCATTAACTCAAAGGATGAAAACATAACTATACCTCTTTATAGATCCCTAGCAGGGCTGCCATTAGAAGTCACGGGGCCCCATACAACAACATTTTTGGTGCCCCCTGGACCATGCCCACCCTGGCACCCAAGCCCCGCCCACTCCACATCACAGTTTAAAGACCACACAGACATAAGTGCTTAAAAAGCAACCCCCCACACGTTATAAAAAACTATTGATGGTCAGGGCCCCCCTTAAAAGTTAAAAAAATTTGGGGCCCCAAATAATATTTTTTTTAAAAAAACACTGGTGACAGGGCCCCCCTTACAAGTTAAAAAAATTGGGGCTTCAAAAAATATTTAAAAAAAAAAACATTGGTGGCATGGCCCCCTTTCAACTTAAAAAAAAATTGGAGCCCCATAAAATATTTTTTTTTTGTAAATTGGTGGCAGGGGCCTATAGAGTATTAAAAGAAAACATGGGTGACCAGGGGATTAAAAAAAACAAAAACCCACATTGGTGTTAGTAGAATTGAACTCCTGGCTTCAGGACTTCAGCATCAGCTCCTTTCATGACATTGGGTATTTTCGCCGCTTCAGTGTCGGCTCCTTCGTGACTTTGTGTCTTTCCGCTGCTTCAGGACTTTGCGTCTGTTCAGCACTTCCACTCATAAGGGGGGCCCGGCTCTTGGAAAAATGCAGGACTGCTGGGCCCCCCTTCAGCCCCGGGCCTGGGACACTTGTCTCCCCTGTCCCCCCATGATGGCGGTCCTGATCCCTAGTAAGACCTCATCTGGAGTATGCAGTGCAGTTTTGGACTCCAGTCCTTAAGAGGGATGGAAATGGGCTGGAGAGAGTGCAGAGACGTGCAACTAAACTGGTTAGAGGGATGGAAGACTTAAATTATGAGGGGAGACTGTCCAGGTTGGGGTTGTTTTCTCTGGAAAAAGGCGCTTGAGAGGGGACATGATTACACTTTACAAATACATTAGAGGACATTATAGACAAATATCAGGGGACCTTTTTACCCATAAAGAGGATCACCGCATCAGAGGCCACCCTTTCAGACTACAAGAAAAGGACTTTCATTTGAAGCAGTGTAGGTGGTTCTTCACAGTGAGGACAGTGAGGTTGTAGAATGCACTGCCGGGTGATGTTGTGATGGCTCATTCTGTTGATGCTTTTAAGAGGGGTTTGGATGATTTTTTGGACAGACATAATATCAAAGGCTATTTTGATACCAAACTCTACAGTTAGTATAGCATATATGGGCATATATGGTTTGTGTGAAAGAGTGGAGGGGTGTGTGTGTATGCTGGGTTTTAATTTGTAGGGGTTGAACTTGATGGACTTTGTCTTTTTTTCTACCCAATTTATCTATGTAACAAATCTCCTCTGCTTTGAGGTGACTAATCTCCCCAAACTGCCTTCCCGCCGGCTAGAATGTAAATCCCTGGCAGGATGGCACTTGGAGCACTTCGTTTTCCAAACTTGCCTGAAGTTGCCTCACGAGGAACACACAGAGCTGCTAGTAGCACTACTAGCACTAGTGCCACCTTTTCTGGAAAAAACTACTAACCTTCGTATATATTCTTCTTTTTTCCCTATTAATAACATTGGGATCAACCTTCATTTTTACCGACCAGGCCAGTAAAATCCCAGGCAGGCAACCCTAACTACTACTTGTCAAAAAATTAGCTGCTACTAGTAGCAGCTACTTTTTGTTGTTACCAATACATTGAGAATAGCCTAAGGGCAGAGACACGTAGTCAGATTTGGGGAGATTAGTCACTGCGAGTCCTCGTGAGGCAACTTTGGATCTGATCATGTATCTCTGCCCTTAAACACATGTAGTGTCTATTTTCTTGCCATGACAAGTAACTGCTACTAGTAGTTCTGTGTGTCTTTATGTGGACATACAAGGCCAGACATGTTCTAGGAATTTTGCCAGTTTCATACATACTTCCCATTATTCTGCCACCTTGGAAGGAAATTTTAAGTAGACCATTAGGGCAGGGGCACACAAAGCTACTGGGAGAGATTAGTCGCCCAGCAACAAATTGCTTCTTCCTTCGGTGACTAATCTCCCTGAACTGCCTCCCCACCAGCTGCCGAACTGTTTCCTCGTGAGGCATCTTTGGAAATCAAAGCGCTCCGAATGCCATCCGCCAGCAATTTATATTATAGCCAATGGGGGGCAGTTTGGGGATATTAGTCGCCTGAAGAAGAAGCGATTTGTTGCTGGGCGACTAATCTCCCCCAGTAGGTGTGTTAAGAGCTATAACATTTGGTTCAAGCTTAAAACAATGTATCTGCTGATGTAGCATCTCAGCATGTTAATAGGGCTTCAGAAGCTCCTTTTTATTATATGCCTATAAATGAGGTAAAATATTAAAAAAGTTTTAAAGCTGTATGAACCACACCAGGAAGCACAATAAAAACCACAGCAATCACCCTAGAAATTGTGAAAGTTCTTGTAAACTGCAGAGTAGGCTGTTTTAATGAAATAATTATGGTACCAATGGAATGTGTTGATGGAGGCAGAGGCCTTTGAGGATTTAGCATTATCCCTCAGGATGGTGGGTGTTATCTGTAAAATCTTCTCTAAAGTACATCTCCCATTGTATTTACTCAACCAAGAACAAAGGCTATCAGCTTCAATACAAAGAAAGTATATTTTAGACATCAGCTCTAAATAAATCCAGATGAGTAAATTACAGTTTAGAAAAGTATAATTTAATAAAGGCTTTCCATTATGATACATTTTATTCTAGCCTGCAAAGTCTTTTGAACCCATGCGAACGCTCTTTTGTATTTAATCACATCTTGGCCTTAAATGTTTGAATCATTTTTCTATTGCTATTGTTCTTTCTAAAAGCCTCCATACTGCCTTAATATCTTCCCAAATATCTGACAGAGTATTGGGCTCCTTATTGCTCGTGCCTGTATAGATTTATAGCTATAGATAAACTGAGTTTAGTGATGTCATCCGTTGTAATCCATGCATAGTGATGTAATTGTGTCACATGACTCAGTACACCTTGTGAATTCTATATTATAAACCCCCTGGTTTAAAATATGAGGATATTAGAAGTCAACTTGCGTGGATGTGCATAATTATGTCTTAGTGAGTCATGTGCAGGTCCGGACTGAGAATTAAACTAGGCCCTGGCTTTTCAGAGACACAGGCCCAATTAGCACACATAGAGGCCCAAAGAGCCCACTAAATACTGACTTTCAATGGCTCCTTATAGCAGCCCCTCTTTCATTTGCCAGAACCCACAGATTGCCAGTCCAGGCCTGGTCATGTGACACGTGTGACCAGTGCCGGTCTTAAGCACATTGCACCAATTTGGCCCCGCTCTTATGGGGGCCCCGCACCAGTGCAAGATCTGATTCCTATTCCCTTAATCCCCCAATAGCCCAGACTACCCCTAATCCAGATTGGCCCAGTCTGCTCAGACCTGATTGGTCCAGGCCACAGCTGAATTTGAGTGGACCAGCCCACCCCCAAACCCAATTCAACCAGCCCGTCCAAAACCCAATTGGCCCAAATAACAAGTGAAATGCATTAATGTTATATATATAATCCATGGTGCTGCACTAACACAGTTTACAGTGGTAACCAAAATTTGCACTTTTTTAGCGCACATAGATTAAAAAAAGTGAGAGAACATTTTCTCCCAGTTGCCCAGCCTGCCCACATCCCCAACTTGGACAGAGGGGAAAGCAGGCACTATTTGTCCATCCAGTTCTGTGACCCTGCAACAGATAGCAAAGTTCCTTCTAGGGGGGCCCCGCCAAAATAATTCCAATTGGGCCCCGCACTTGCGTGTGACATCACTAAGCCCCCTATATAACTGACATTGTCAAACACTAATTCTAAGACTATAGTTTACTAGTTATTCTGAGCTCTTGAATATCATAAGGGTAGTTTGTTTATTTGTGAGCAGATGAATGCATATCCAGCAGCTAACTTTTCTTGGGAGACCATCCTTTATTTTCAGATATAGTTGTTTTATATCGACTTTTCTTGGGATACTTATTCTCCCCTGCAATTCTTGGAGATGTGGTGCTGTGCATATATGGAGGATATGGAAGGATACCCTGTCTGTGTAGAAGTTTGATAGACAGGAGGCGGGCAGTTCTCTTAAGAGTGGTAATTGGGATAGTGACAAGGGGGCGTGTTGGAATGTGGACTACCAGATTCATTACTCATTACACACAAACAATACCAGGCTAAAATATTATCCTGACAGACCTTGACAGCTTTGTATGTGAATTGTGCTTCTTTTGAGCCCTACTGACATTTCTGGGGAGGGGGCTGCCTCCTCTTTTCTCTATTTCTTCTACGCTGTCCCTAACAGAATATTTCAATATCATGAACAGTGAAGAAATGATTGCTCTAGTTGCAACTCTGCGATTGTAACTTTTTTCATGTTACATTCCGTTATGGCATTCAGACATATTTAATTCACATTCTTAGGGGCAGATTTACTAAATTCACATGAAGGATTCGAAGTTCGATCGAATTTTCAAAAACATTCGAATTTTCAAATGTTTTTGAAGACCACTTCAGTGAATTTTGTAAATTCGATCGAGTCGAATGATTCGAATAAAATTTCATTCGACTGTCAAAGTACTTCCCCTTTAAATTTTTATTCTACCACCTAGTTCGCCAGATCAAAGCTACTGAATGGGGTTTCCTTAATTTTGATCGAATAAAAAAAATTCGATCAATTGAAAAAATCGTTCGAAACGATTGATTCGAATGATTTATCGATCGATCGAATTCTTCCTATTCATCGTTCGACCAATCGAATTGCGGTAAAATCCTTCAAATCCGATATTCGAATTTGAAGGATTTTACTTTCCTACCTATTCACATGGTCGAATTTCGGATTTTTTTCAATTCGAAATTTGACCAATAGTAAATCTGCCCCTTAATCTTTAGCTCAGGCACATAAACATAAGAATCACAGGGGTGCAACAACAGGTGCCAGGCCTCCCTGCCAGAGTCATGCAGAGGGGTCCGGCGCGCACAAAAACTTCTTCGGCCCCACCCCTTTCCCCACTTACGTAGGTAAAAAAAATCTAAATATACAGGAATTTTTGTTTCCAAAAAACGTGGCAACCCAATTGGCAACCCTATCCTCTCCATGTTTTGCACAAACATGACTGGAAATTACAATACAGTAGGATCCATTACCCAGAAACCCATTATCCAGAAAGCTCTAAATTACAGCAAGGCTGTCTCCCATAGACTCCATTGTAATCAAATAATGTACGGTTACCCTGCTCTGGTAAAACCGGTGTGTTTGTTTCAGAAAGACTATTCTAGTTTATATAAACAGGTGGCTTTGTAGCCATAGGGGCAGCCATTCAAGCTGGAAAAAAGAAGAAAAGGCACAGGCTATACAGCAGATAACAGATAAGCCCTCTAGACTAAAAAGGCGTTTTATTCATTACCTACTATGTAACCTATGCCGTTTCTCCTTTTTACCACTTGAATTGCTGCTACACAGCAGCTTGGTTCTATAAGTTACTGAAGTATTTCTAAAGCAAACACACAGTTTTTACCAGTGCAGGGTAACCCTATATAGTGTTAGGTCCATAAATATTTGGACAGACAACTTTTTTTTTCTAATTTTGGTTCTGTACATTACAACAATTAATTTTAAATGAAACAACTCAGATGCAGTTGAACTGCAGATTTTCAGCTTTAAATCAGTGGTCTGAACAAAAAGAATCTGAGGAACTGAACACAATCACTTCATTTCAGGTGTTCAAAATTAATTGGACAA
Source organism: Xenopus borealis (assembly GCA_024363595.1). NCBI lineage: Eukaryota > Metazoa > Chordata > Amphibia > Anura > Pipidae > Xenopus > Xenopus borealis. The sequence continues at coordinate 22,165,372 of CM044446.1, forward strand.
TTGACTCAAAGGCTATTTCATGGGCAGGTGTGAGCAATTCCTTTATGTCTATCAATGAAGCAGATAAAAGCCCTGGAGTTGATTTGGGGGGTGCGCTTGTATGTGGAAGATGTTGTTGTGAACAGACAACATGTGGTCAAAGGAGCTCTTCATGCAGGTAAAACAAGCAATCCTTAAGCTGTAAAAATAGAAAAAAAAAATCCAAGAAATTACTACAATATTAGGAGTGGCAAAATCTACAGTTTGGTACAACCTGAGAAAGAAAGAAACACTGGTGAACTCAGCAACGCAAAAAGACCTGGATGTCCGCGGAAGACAACAGTGGTGGATGATCTCAAAATAATTCCATGGTGAAGAGAAACTCCTTCAAAACAGCCAAACAAGTGAACAACACTCTCCAGGAGGTAGGCATATCGATATCCAAGTCTACCATAAAGACAAGACTGCATGAAAGTAAATACAGTGCACTGCAAGGTGCAAGCCACTCATAAGCCTCAAGAATAAAAAGGCACAGTTGTGGAAAAACATTCTTTGGACAGATGGAACCAAGATCAACCTCAAGCAGAATGATGGCAAGAAAAAAGTATGGAGAAGGTGTGGAACAGCTCATGATCCAAAGCATACCAAATCATTTGTAAAACAATGTGGAGGCAGTGTGATGGCTTGGGAGTGCCAGTGGGGCACTAGTGTTTATCCATGATGTGACACAAGCAAGTCTAAGGTGTTCAGAGACCTACTGTCTGCTCAAATCCAGCTACATGCAGTCAAATTGATTGAGACGCGTTTCATAAAACAGCGGGACAATGAACCAAAACATACAGCCAAAGCAACCCAGGAGTTTATGAAAGCAAAGAAGTGGAATATTCTTGAATGGCCAAGTCAGTCACCTGATCTGAACCCAATTGAGCGTGCATTTCACTTGCTGAAGACTAAACTTTGGACAGAAAGGCCCACAACCAAACAGCAACTGAAAGCCACTGCAGTAAAGGCCTGGCAGAGCAATTAAAAGAGGAAACCCAGAATCTGGTGATGTCCATGAGTTCAAGACTTTATTATTATTAACATGCATTTCTATAGCGCCAACATTTTTTGTAGCACTGACTTCAGACTGTCATTGCCAGAAAAGGGTTAGAAATGAACATTATTTTCACTTTTTTCATTTGTCCAATTACTTTTGAGCCCCTGAAATGAAGCGATTGTGTTAAAAAAAGGCTTTAGTTGATCACATGTTTATGCAATCTTTTTGTTCAACCCACTGAATTAAAGCTGAAAGTCTGCAGTTGAACTGCTTCTGAGTTGTGTATATATATATATATATATATATATATATATATAGTGGCAAGCTGGTGGCTTGAACATGTAAGTTAGCAAGTGGTGGGCAGGCAGCCTAGGACACAGGAGCATAAAGACAGGGACACACAGCTTCTTCAAGGAAAAGACAGGTTTATTTTCCCACTTTTAAACAAACAGTCAATTATGCACTGAAACAGGGGAGACCAATGTAGCAAATAAACATAAATCATAAAATAAAACCTAGCCCACTGGGCACTACCTTCACACTATGAAGCAGTCCCTGACTAGACTGGGCCCCTTGTGGATGACCAGCTCAATAAACAATATAGGTGGCTCACCCCTGTACTCACAGGACTTCTTCCTGGTAGTGTTCAGACTCCTGGTTTCCTTAATCACTTAGCAATACTCTCTCTGAGAGTAACAACTTTGTCACAGGCTCCCTCTGCTTCGTGCAGTAGCAGGTGGCACCCCCAGCTCCTCTGGAAGTTCCTAACACAGCCAGCCTCCTACCTGCTGAGAGATACACTCTCCCATTCCAATTAAGTTTAAATAGCCTTTCCACAGGACAGCTTTCCTGTGGAAGATGAGCTCCAATCTACGGCTTGGCTCTGTGGAATGGAGTACCTGACTACTAAACTTAAACAGAGAACCCTTTTTCCACCTTTTCCTAGTTTGTTGCTGTTCCTTTAAGGCAGTGAGCCCCAACCAGTAGCTCGTGAGCAACATGTTGCTCTCCAACCACTTGGGTGTTATCAGATCTATTATACGGATTGCTTGTAACATAGTAAGTTAGGCTGAAAAAAGACTCGCGTCCATCAAGTTCAACCTTTTTTTTATTTTTTTTAATTTAAACTGCCTAACTGCTAGTTGATCCAGAGGAAGGCAAAAAACCCCATCCTAAGCCTCTCCAATTTGCCTCAGAGGGGGAAAAATTCCTTCCTGACTCCAAAAAGGCAATCGGACTAGTCCCTGGATCAACTTGTATATTGAGCTATCTTCCATAACCCTGTATTCCCTCACTTGCTAAAAAGCCATCCTACTCCTTTTTAAAGCTATCTAATGTATCAGCCAGTACAACTGATTCAGGGAGAGAATTCCACATCTTCACAGCTCTCACTGTAAAAAACCCCTTCCGAATATTTAGGTGGAACCTCTTTTCTTCCAAACGGAATGGGTGACCTCGTGTCATCTGGAAAGACCTACTGGTAAATAAAGCATTAGAGACATTATTATATGAGCCCCTTATATATTTATTATCATATCACCCCATAAGCGCCTCTTCTCTAGTGTGAACATCCCCAATTTGGCCAGTCTTTCCTCATAGCTAAGGTTTT
>CM044446.1:22185999-22201558 GCA_024363595.1 Xenopus borealis
AAATTACAGAAAGATCTGTTATCCAGAAAACCCCAGGTCCCAAGCATTCTGAATAACAGGCCCCATACCTGTATATGTTTTTTTATATAAAATTCCAAAAGTCCATTCACCCAAAAAAAGCGATTTCAGTGTTATTTCTGAATGATGAAGGCAGTATTATTTGTGCAGCTTGTTCTGACTCCTGCTTCGAGTCAGAGCCGGAGAACAAATTTTATTTTCGATTTGCAATTTACAGGTACCATCCATTGGGAAATTTTCATGAATGTATAATAGAAATTTGCCTAGGATTATATTTTCAGTATTTGGGAGGAGCTCCCCTTTTAAAGGAATGCACGTTGTTGCTATCGGAGTCATGTTTAGACCTGATCTTGTAGCTGCTCTTGTTTTAGTGTTCGTTTTACCCAAAACAAACAGTGCAGGTTAATTATAAGGATATATTCGTATGAGAGGGAGTCTTGGTGACACATGACATTGTTTGCAGAGAACCTGTTACTCCTTCGCGCTGCAGATGAAGGAAACAATGATATGGAGGAAACGTCGGCATAGTGTTAAGGCTTGTAAATAAAGAGAGGGATGTCAGGTGCAGGAAAAGGGGGGCGGCGGGGGGAGGAACAGGTGAATGAAACAGGTTACTTCCTCTAATGTGTGACTCAGAGCCAAGTGTCAGTTCCCCCCTGTGCCTTTGTCCCTCTTGCCCTGACAATAATGATACACATTAAGGTCACCTAGCAGATCCTATGTCTGAAGTGCTGGAAGTCTCAGCCAATGTCCCTTATAGGAAAGGGGATGGAGGCAGCACGCAAGTGTCAGGTGGCTAAAGTGCATTCTAGTTTCTGTTTTGTTGAGGTAGGAAGTGACATGGGATGTTTTGGATATTCACAGTAAAATGTAAAATGGGGTAAATGGCTTAAATAGAGAATTACATTCTAATTGCTTCCCTATTCAACTGCTACAATGCTGCGAGAGGAGCAAATGCATGGAGCAGGGGGTTCCTGTGTGTGTGCAGAAGTTAAAGTGCAGCCATTTCCTCACAAGGCAAAAGTGCCCTTTATTTCATGACGTATAAAAGGTTAGCAAAATTAGTCAATTATTTATAATAACAGGAATGGGAGGTCACTATCACATCACACACCTTGGGCAATTTTATCAAGAAGCCAAGTTACCTGCTCATAGTGCAGCTAGTGTATCCGTGGCAGAGATCAATGCTGACCACTCAATAGGGTTGCCACCTTTTCTTAAAAAAATATCGGCCTTCCTATATATTTATCTTTTTTTCCTATTAATAACATTGGGATCAACCATCAAAAATACCAGCCAGGCCGGTAAAATACTGATTTGCTTTAAAACAGGTGACTATTATACTGTACCATCTACATCCACTGCCACCTCTTGTCTCAAACCCTTCTATACCATCCACATCCACTGCCATCCTCTCTCAATCTCTTCAAGAAAAAACTAAGAGCCTACCTTTTGGAGCATTAGCCTAGTCCTATGCCTACTGACTATGCCTTACCATGTGCACTTTTTCATCTCTAATTTGTACGTGTGTTAGTCTCCCATCCACTTAGACTGTAAGCTCCACGGGCAGGGACCTCCTTCCCATTTGTCCTATGATTGTGTATATGTTTATTATGTGTTTTTTCTCTCCCATGTATATTATTATATATATTGTACTTTTATGCACTGCGGCGGGTCTTTAACAGCGCTTTACAAATAAAGTTATACATACATACGTTATACATTATTCTCTATCTACCTGCTGATTGGTTTCTACTGGTTACCAGATCTATCAGATCTCTAACAAACCTTGCACAATGTATTGCATTATCCCCTAGAATGAGGTTGTCCCCCCCCCCAAACATTACTCTTTTACAATGCAGATTAGTGTGTTCTAGATTCTGAAAACTATAAGAATATCTAAAAGAGAACCATGAATATCCTGTATAATATATACTTTTGAACAGTGTCTAGTGATGTCACTTGTATCCAGGACTGGACTGGAATTAAAATAGGCCCTGGCATTTCAGGTACACAAGAGGCCCATCAGCCCAAATAGAGGCCCAAACAGCCCCCACCAGCCCACTAAACACTGACTTTCTATGGGACCTTATAGCAGCCCATCTGGCATTTGCCCTAACCCACAAATGGCCAGTCCGGGCCTGCTTGTATCCCACGACTCACTGGAAAATATGTGTATAAAGCAGAATGCCTCATTGACTTGTGCAGCCGTAATTGGTTGTGAGTAGTAGAGTTATATAACCTTTGAGCAAGCATTTAGCAAAGAAAAAACATGGGTCTAAGGTGTGAGAATATATAAAGCATCCATCTTGCTACCATCGCCAGGCGCAGAACTAATTATAGGCATCAGAGAAAGAATAAGCAGGGATGGGATGCAATTTGGAGAGTCTGAGCAAATGACTGGTGAGTAGGCGGATTTGTGAGCAAGTGCCGAGCAGGGGTTAGTGTTTGTGCAAGTGGGTGCAGTGGCAGCAAGAGGGTGGGTTGGTTATGGTGGCTATTCTGCAAGCAAGTGGTAGAGTTGCCTTGGGTGCAACTGTTACTTGGCTACTACTTTTATAGAGGAAAGATAAAGCAGAATGTCACAACCCTCACAATTGGAGCTGCAGGAGTTGAAGAAGAGCTGCAGGAGGTGAAGAAGACATATACTGGCCTATATGGTGCATGGGCCTCTAGGGTCTCGGGATTATCAGTTGAAATGGCCCTGTGGCCAGGCATACTTGTTTAATAGCTGAATTGACCAACCAAATCTTGGTGGGTATGGCCAATTTACATAGACTTTAATTTTACCTAATGTGTCAACATTTGTCCCCAGCAAAACTTCTCTAAGCAGTCCGTTTCTCCCAGCAGATCTGATTCCTGACCATTAATAATATCTGTGTGCTAAATTACATTAGCGGGGAAGTCAGAATACCAGACGGAAAGGAGCCAGTGCCATTCAACAACTTCATACACAAAGCATACAATACAGCATTGTATACAAATTATACACTTTCCTGCCATTAATCCAAAAGATAAACTATGTCACTTTTGGTAAAAGGAAACCACTTGCACACAATCTTTTTTAAACAAATTCTGTATGAATTTAGCTGGTCGTGTTTATGATCACGGAACATTCCTTCTCTGCATATGAATTTTACATGAGTTGGAGATGACATGTTGTTTGACTCTGCATAGGTTAAAGATAGCAACAGAATTGTATCTGTGGTCCAGTGCTCCCTTTTAAGTTGCCAAACTGTGAGGTTGGTGCACTTGAAGGGCTTGGAGCAGTGGTGGAGTGGGCTCAGCCTGGGCTAATACATCTGCTGTCCTAGATGTTCTTGGAAATGTGGCTGAATGACTGATACATCAATGTTTTTCTTTAACTGTATCCGTGTTTTAGGGTTAGACCAAACGGGAAGATTTCAGGGAGATTAGTCGCCCCAAAGAAGCGGCGATAAATTGCATAGTTGCAAATGCAATTTAATAATCTTAAGGCTAGTAGCAGACGCACAGATTTGGGGAGATATAGTCAGATTTAGATTTAGCTAGGCGACTAATCGCCTCTTCCGCGGGGCGACAATCTCCCTGAACTGCCTTCTTCCTGCTCTCCATGTGCTTGTATGAGAAATCGTCTGCACAAATACACTCGCGGCGCTTCGATTTCCGAAGTCGCCCGAAGTTTTCTCGTGAGGCAACTTCGGAAATCGAAGCGCTCCGAGTGCATTAGCGCAGGCGATTCATCATTCAGGCACACAGAAGGCAGTTCAGGGGGATTTTGGCCCGCAGAAGAGGCGATTAGTCGCCTGGCGATTAAATCTCCCTGAATCTGATCGTCTGCCACTAGCCTTGGTCGCTACAATGTTATCCAACTATTCATCCCAATGGATGAATAACTTATATATGTTCGGATACATGTAAACAGTGCTTCACTGCTACAGAAAGTGATGTTACGCCTTTCATTTAGGGCAGTGGTCCTCAAACTTGGCCCTCCAGCTGTTAAGGAACTACAAGTCCCACAATGCAATGATGGAGTCTGACAGCCACAGTCAGGCAAATGCATTGTGGGACTTGTAGTTCCTTAACAGCTGGAGGGCCAAGTTTGAGGACCACTGATTTAGGGCATAGTTTGGGTGGTTGGTAGGAGCCCATTCAGTCCCACGCTGGGAGTTGCTCTCTTGCCCATTCTTCTACTTTTGGTCTATGCTTGTCTAGCCTGGTCTTCATGATCAGCTGCCAGAGGTCTACCACAGAATGCCAGTCAGGTTGTGCACTGCAATGAATAAATTAAGAAGTGCACACTTGATTATGTTAAGGATTTATTATGTGGATTAAACCATAAATACACAGCAATGTTATCCACAGGAGGATGAAGAAGTTCCCCTGATGGACTGAAACGCTGACATGTATTTGATGTATGATAATGTATAACGCATGCAGGAATGCTTAAAGGCACAGTGACACCAAAAAAAAATGAAAGGGATTTAAAGGAATGACAGATATAATGCAGTGTTGCCCTGCACTGCTAAAACCGGTGTGTTTGCTTCAGAAACTCTACTATAGTTCTTCTAAACAAGCTGCTGTGTAGCAATAGCGGTAGCTAATACACTGTAGATAACGGATAAGCTCTTAAGAATCCCATTGTATACTACAGAGCTTATCCGTTATCTGCCATGTGTCCTGTGCCTTTTCTGCTTTTTCCGCTTTGAATGGCTGCCCCCATGGCTACACATCAGCTTGTTTATATAAACTATAGTTGTTTATATACACCAGTTTTACCAGTGCAACACAACATTATATTATATTGTCATTCCTTTAAAACATTTTAAATTTTTGGTGTTACTGTTCCTTTAACAGAAAGAAATGTTCCTGTGTTAATTGGTTTGAGGTGCTTTGTGATTCATGGGACGTACGTACAGACCCCCATTGCTCATTATTCTTATCTTTATATGGTGCTTCATTCTGCAAACTCTCCTTGAACCATATGGGTAAGGACTAGATCTGAATCTTGAGCTGAGATTTGTCTCTATAGGGTTTGCCAATGTTCCTACTGGAATATTTCCAATTTCTGGCATCAAAAGTTAATGTGTTTCCCAGTTCTGCACAACAATTTTTGTTATTTTGATGATCTAGTGTCATTGCTGGTGAAATCAGAAAGGGGTCTGGCCTCTATTATATACTTATTTATTTTGTATTTTTCTAGCTGGACAGTTCCAAGGTGGGCCCCTGTCAGCCAAATGTCTTTAGTCAGATTCCACATGCACGGACAAAGCAGACCCCAAATAAATGGGATAAAATGACTGAAACTTCCTATATCACATCAATAATAGTGCTTTTCAGAATGAGGGGAAAGGCAAAAAAAAACGTTTGGAAACATTAAGGGAGAATCTGAAATTGCAGCACTTTAATGACACCATGTTTAAGACCACCTGTGGTCCTATTGGGATAACTAAGGTTGTTGGTATAATAAACACTGTTTTAAGGGATTTTTCTTCAATACCTTTTAGCTGTTGCTACCACAGCCTACATTCCATTGTAGTTTATGATCACCCTTGAACCCTATAAATGTTTCAATGCCCCGGCTAGAGTCTCTCTGCTTGGGAAATGTCTCACAGAAGGAATTTGACATTAAAGGAGGAGGAATATCATTTTACACTTGGGGTGCCAAAAGTTAGACACCCCCAAGTGACTACTTTTACTTTTACAATTCGGCTTTTCATTGTACTGCACATATGCAGCCACAGGAAGACCTGAAGAATTAGGAAGAAGGCTGTGCTCGAAGGAAGAACGCCGGGCCGGTGTGGTTTTCTTCTGATAGGAGCACCAGCCTGGGGTTCTTCCTTCAAGCACAGCCTTCTTCCTGCTTCTTCAGGTCTTCCTGTGGCTGCATATGCGCAGTACAATGAAAAGCCGAATTATAACAAAAAACTCTGCTATTTCGCTCTGCTGTGCATGCGTCTATGCCGGGAAATTTGAAAACCCGAAGAAGCAAGAAGAGGATCTCTCCGCTGTGCTCGAAGGAAGAACCCTGGGCCTGTACGGTTTTCTGCTGATGGGAGCACCAGCCCGGGGTGTCAGGTAAGTATAAGTAGTCACTTGGGGGTGCCTAACTTTTTCCACCTCCAAGTGTAAAACGCTATTCCTTCTCCTTTACCTCTGTTCATAAGCCTTGCTGCCAGAGTGTATAGAACATAGTATGTTTATATCTCCTAACTGGATACAAATAACTGGAAGCTTAAATGTATAAATATTGAATGCATTTTAACTTTCTTCCTTCCTTTCTTCTTTCTTTCTTTTATTTCTATTACTTTGTAATACTTTGTGATACATTTTCACTATATTTTTTTGTCAACTTCAGTTTTCTGTGGAATGGTTAATAGATGAAATACAATAAGAATCTCATTCCTTATTTATATCAGACATTTTATGTTAAATAGCAAATTATTGACTGGAAGGATTCATTGAAACCATATGAGCACCTTTTCTGCATTCACAATTTAGAGGATTTCTTAAAGGGTGGGTCAACTTTAAGTTAATCTTCAGTATGTTATAGATTGTCCTATTTCTAGCAACTTTGCAATGGGTCTTCATTATTTTTTTTTTTAATCATTTTTGCCTCCTTTCAGCTTTCAAAGGAGGCAACCAAAACTTATTGCTCTATGTGGATAAAACTGTACAGGTATGGGATCAGTTATCTGGAAACTCATAATCCAGAAAGCTTCAAATTAAAAAAAAAAAGTCTGCCTCCCATAGACACCATTGTAGCCAAATAATCCAAAAAGTTTAAAATAATTTCCGTTTTTCTCTAATAATAAAACAGGATCTTGTACAAACTAAGGTATAATTAATCCTTATTGGAAGCAAAACCAGCCGTTTATGTAATGTTTGCATGATTTTCGGTATGAAGATCTAAATTACGGAAATATCCAATATCCAGAAAGCCCCAAGTCCTGATAATTCTGGATGACAGGCTCTGTACCTGTACTATTATTGTTCCTTTTAATTAGTTATTTTTTCCTTCTATTCATAATCCTGCCTCTTGCTCAACCAACTGCATGGTCACAAGGGTAAATAATTAATTGCTAACATTATGAACTGGAGAGCTGCTGGACAAAAAGCTAAATAACTGAAATATCTGTAAAAAATTAAGACTAAATGAAGTATAGTACTACTTGAGAGTGAAGCACTGTCTCCCAATATCACTGCCTCCATCATTCTAAAAGTTTATTTAAAATTGAACAACCCCTTTACATTTAACTATAAAGCCATCTTTATTAGTTATGATATGATCACATCTCCCAAATCATTCTAAATAAACCAAGAAGAAAACAAAAGTTTAAAAAGAGAAATAATCGACATTTCAGTCTCAAATCTTTCAGTTGCTTTGGGGGATTGCTTTTCCTTGCCACCAAAGTTGTACAAACTCGTACAGCTGCAGAGGAAGATAGACATGTAATATAGTATTATTTGCATCTTTTAAATACATTACTGCCAGGAGGGATTTAGGGGAAACCATTGAACCTTATTTGACCTATTAGATTTTACTAGCTTCAAGGTATTGGTTTGAGCTAGAGAGGTTCACAGAAAAGTATGGTAACGGTTTTCCTTAATGGTTTGCTTTCGCATCAACACACCTTGCTTCCATCCAAAAGCTGCTTCAATAGATTCAAATAGGTAGGTGTGGATACAAATGCTCAGACGAATCTGCTGCAAAAGGGTGACTTTTATTGTAATGTCAGCACTAACATACTAAGCCTAACATAGGGACATTCCCTTGTATAAGTTGTGTATGTTGCTCGTCGATAATTAAAGGGGACAAAGTACTACACCCAACCAGAGGTAATAATATATCCCTCAAACATTATGCCACTTGCCTAACGAGTGGGGTGGTTTATATGTTGAAGTGCCCCTGCGGTAAAGCATACATTGGGCAAACAACCAGAGAAGTCAAGACCAGAATCAAGGAACATCGGGGAGATATTAGGAACTATAAACCGAATACATACACAGACACCCCGGTTTCTCGACATTTTTTTCTTAACAGGCATAATATGTCTCAATTGAAATGGCTTGTTCTAGAAGTGGTTGAAGAACCACCTAGGGGGGCGATAAAAAGAGGCTTCTACTACAGAGAGAAGCCTTTTGGATCAAAAAATTGAACACACTGGAACCTGCTGGTCTAAACGACCAATGGAGTATAGCTTGCTTTCTGTAGGATGTAAACATCATTGATAAAAGTCTTTTCGTACTATCGATTTAAAACAATCTTTAATCGTACTTCTTGGAATCTGATAATGATAGGATTGATGATACAAACTGTATTAATAAACTTCTGTAGCATATGTTAACATTGTATAGATGGTCAGGGAAGTAAAAATGTAACATTGTTACTTATATTTAGAAACAAATAGTGCATTTAACTGAGCATAATTACTTCTGTAGGCCACAAGATGGCAGTACAGGATTTTAAAAGTTTTTTAATATGTTCTTAAATACACTTGTACACTGAGATGTAGAATTACATGTAACGTTTTTTATAACATATGTTTATAATATATGTGTATTGTTGAGGTATATAATATTTGACATTTTTATGTGGTTCACAGATCTTAATGAAGACAATGAATTACACGGGCACAACTTTGGATTATATAGCTACTCTTTGAAGTGGTTATTAGACTTTGTAATAATGAATTGTTTAATTAATTAGGACACCTTGGGAAGCCAATCATTGGAGTTAGGGGTGTGGTACTCACTATATATTCTTGGAGCTAGGATGTGATGATTTTGCACTTGATAAAGAGCTTTTCAGCTTGAAACATGTCGTGCTGACATTACAATAAAAGTCACCCTTTTGCAGCAAAAAAAAAAAAAAAAGTGCTGACATTACAATAAAAGTCACCCTTTTGCAGCAGATTCGTCTGAGCATTTGTATCCACACCTACCTATTTGAATCTATTGAGCTAGAGAGGCACCACTAGCATATTAAGGTCCATTGCTGCCCCTAATTACCAGGACTGTACCCACCTGAGTGATGTTGGTGTGACATCACTTCCATTGCTGTAGATCAGCACTGTACAACTTCTGTGGTACCGAGGGTCGGAATTTTTGGGTGGCTGGAATTTCTGTGGTGGAGGGCCAATAAAGTAAACCAGTGTTAGCCTGTTTTAAACCATGCCCACTTCAAAACACACCCATGTTAGCACAAGAACTTTAACATTAATGGTGGTAACACACCAAAAAAGCAAATGGTTGGTGCTCACTGCAGTGAGTCATGTGAAAAATCTGTCATAGATAACCATACCCTTAAATCCATATGCCTCCTTCCCTGTGGATAACACAGCAACACCCAGAACATGATTAAACACTTTAGGGACCCCAGGTAGCATGGGGAGGCAGAGTATGATGCACAGAGGGAGCATAGGGCAGGCCAAATACGGCACACAGGGAGTATAGGGCAGGCAGAGTATGGCACACAGGAAGAATAGGGCAGGTGGAGTATGGCACACATAGACAAGAGGTCCTCTGCACTCAACCCATTATCAATATATTTAAGACATTGAGACATTCTGTGCATACAGCTACTAAAAAAGTCCTTACCCTTTAAACAACAGGGATTGTTTGTCCATATATTGTAATATATTTAAGCTGGCCAACTACGTCAAAGTCATCCCATATCTGGCCAGTCCTACGCTCAATTTTTATCTGATTCATTAAGAATTCTATTGCTTCATTATACATTTTACAAAGGGACTAAGTTTTACCTGCAACTTACTTGCTGCTTTCAAAGTAAAACTCCCAATCACGGTTGCCCTTTTATTAGACACCAGTGGGATCACCTGACTATAGCTGGGAAGGGTGGGGGTTACAACAAGGAGCTGGTCACTGCTGCAGTATAACTACAACAAACAAGAAAAAGTTGTGCTCACCACTAATTTTTTAAAACCTTGTTGTAGCCCCCAACCTTCCCAGCTATACCTTTGGATCTTCATACCTTAAAGGGCACCAATCATAACAAATGATTTACTAAGTAAATAATGTGGAAGAAATCTGATTTTTAAAACAGTTAAAATTGTTTGTATAATGTAAATCATCAGCTCACTATACCTTCTGCAAAATCTCCCCTATCTCCACTGCAGTCCTAGCTGAGGCAGGCATCTTGGATTTCACTGACTCCTCCTACCTGTATCTTCACAGCCAACTGCAGCTCTGAAATCTCGCAGATGCTCAGTTGAAATTTCTCGCTTGCCTAATAAACCTTCTAAGCTATTTTGAAATCTGCCAAAACTTCTGTGTTAGTGCTGCCACCTTGTGGAATTTGCTGTGTGTACTTCTCTTGATATTTCTAGAGTTTACTAAAGCTAGGCATTCTGGGTAGAATACTGAGGGCAGTGCTACAATCTGAGCATGCTCGTGAACTCATTTGCATGCTGTAGTCACAGTATGGACTCCCTCAGTGAGAGAAGCCATTTGATAAAGTATGGGAATTGATTTAAAGGCAGTCTTGATTGATCATGTCCCTCCTCCTAGGAGAGGCGGGGATTGAGCAAGAATACTATTACAGCGTGAAGCTAAGTGGATGCGGACTCTTGGTACTGTGGCCCCTAGAGGGCTGAATGAGGTATACTCCCTGGCTAGTTACTAATGATCTGCAGTTATCAAAGTTGAAGCTTTTAAACGGCTATGGAGCCAGGTAATTTTGTTGATATTTGGTTTTGATACATTTTTTCTAGAATTTTAAACATGTGCAATAATCTTTTGGATACAAAAATACTTTTAACCTTTTAAATAACCTTTCACTGGTCACTTTAACAATTTTAGATATCTGTACACTGCACATATGTATTTATGATCAGTGTAATGTGATGGTGGATCACATATTTAGGGCACGATGATAATTATGTCTTAGTATATTTTGGACTGGTTAATTATGTGGGGTGTGTGTAAAATGTTTAGAGGTTTTTTGATTGGCTGGAGGGACTATTAATGTGGTGCTGCACTTCCTGTCATTATCCTGACGACCGCACCATGTGAGCCGAAACGCGTTGATACACCATGCACTAATAAATAATTCATTGATATATGCTGGATGGCGAGTGCTGTGAGTGCTTTAATGGACTGGTATAAATTTTTTTTGGTTAGCACCCAGCTAATTACCTACTGGAGTGTTGAGTGACGATATAATTTCACTCTCTCTCTCTCTCTCTCTCTCTCTCTCTCTCTCTCTATATCTATATATATAAAATTAATTACATATTCTGTTATTAAGCCAAAAAAAAAGTATGTTTTGTATGCACAATCACAGCCACAGGCCACTGCTTTGAAATTAAAGGGGAAGAGGGGTAAAAAGTGGATGATAAAGGAATTAATGAAAATGTTGGAATTTAAAATGATTAATATGAATTATTCATTCTAATAATTTTTTTTGTTTTTTCAGTTAACCAGGTTGGACAGAGCAACTACTGGCAAGATATCAAGAATATATAGTTGCTAAGGAAAATCTATCCCTGACATGATCTCTTGCAGCAGAAGTAATGTTACTGGGCACTACTGCAAAATCTATTTAAGGCTCTTAAACAATAAAAGCATTTTTCATGAGCATATATTGAAACTGCATATAACTTAGGGTATCACTGGGGCCCCCAGCGGTTACAGGGTTCTCCTATAGTTATGCTTCTGTCATTTAGAGACTCAAAGCTAAACAATGTAAAACTAGAACTTTTTGAGGTCCTAAACTCTGCAGCTACTGTATACATCACTTGACCTGAAGTCTTATCATTAAATGGAAAGAGTAAGTCTGCCCTCTACTGCACACGTTGTGTATTGAAGAGCTTCTCTAAAGACACCGACACATGCACACACCATTTGACCACAGTTTATTCATTTGTAGATCACAAAGGATACAAAGCCCACTAGGCCGGACTAAGATTCAAAATAAGCCCTGGCTTTTTAAGTACACAGAGGCCCAAACAACCCCCCCCCCACAGGGCCAATAAATAATGACATCTATGGCATCTTAACAGCAGCCCCTCTGGCATTTGCCAGAATCCACAGATTGCCAGTCCAGGCCTGGTATACACAGTACTAAAGTATAATATTAACATTGCATTGGCTTCATTAAGATCTCCATAACCCCTTGATATATCTTATTAGATGTAGTTCTGTACGTTGGCTCCAGGGCCGGATTTACATTGCGGGTACCCCTAGGCCCAACTGCCGTTTGTCGCCCCCATACACTTTATGCCCTTTATTCGCAGATTTTCCCCATCAAGAACAGAGCAATAGGGATTGGCGCTAGGGTTGCCACCACGCCGGTATTTTACCGGCCTGGTCGGTATCTTTGATGGTTGATTCCAATGTTATCAATAGGTTGGCTCCCCACAAGCTGTACACTATATGACATGATTTGTCCATGGCAAGACTGTAAGAATACAAACCTATACTAAAATTCCTGCTCTTCCCCTAGCCTGCTTACCTTATTGTCAACACTCTTAGAATATAAGCACTAGCCAGCAGAGCCCACCTCTTACTCTGTAAAGTGCTGGGTGAAATGATGGCACTATATAAAGTTTAATAATAACACACAGCACAGTTTAACCATTTCTGTTGCTGTAGTGCACTCAGTGTAGTGTTACCAGATCACTTGGAAATTCAGGGACACATCTAGGTAATCCAGCTAGAAGGACTGCCCTGATTAAAATGTAATGTAAATTCAATATCTGCAATCTGGTAATGATTTGTATCCGCATCATGCTTAAAAGATTTGCATCCCGTGTACAACAAGTGCATCATGTTAGAGCTACAGCTTTATGCCAAAGGTGCCAGAATAAAGCAATGAAACTCAGCTCTGTCCATAAATACCTTCCCTCTCTTCTTCTCATCACAATGGATGGTCTTTTGAAGGCCTATAATGGATAGTGTCCCAGAAAGCTTTATTGTTGGGGCCCATTATATCTGTGCATAGAAAATGTTCGTATTACCCCTTTAGTGCCTCTTCTCAATATATGCAAAACCTGTCCTCTTCACTGGAACCTTTCATTAGCATTATTTATTCACTAATTGGATAATTCTAGGCACTTGCTGGACTCAGCAGTACATTATGCAGCCAACAATACGTCATGGAGTTAATTGTCCATGAAGAACTTAATTATAATTTGCTATAAAAAGCTTGGAAATTCAAGGGAGGTGAAGGAGCATATATGTAAGAGGCATTTATTTAATACAATAGGAGTTGATATAAATATGGGCTAAAATAGCTGCAGTTTTCATTTTTGTTTCTCAGCACCTTTGCCTTTATGTAAGAATAGTCTTAATGTGGCCCACAGGCAGACAGTATGCAGACTCCAGACAGTTCAGGCCATGTCCTGATCCATTATGGGTCAACCAGCGCTTGGGCCTTCACAGCCCTAGTTACGCCACTGGGTGACATTTTGGGAGTGAGGATTGGGTGGTTTGGGGGAGGATTTGGGAGCTGTATGTTGAGGAAGCAGGGATGGAAGGCTTAAATTGCTTGCTTGGGTGGTGGAACAGTTCAGTGATGGTGGAAAGAAGGGTTGCCGCAAGGCTGGTATTTTACCGGCCTAGCCAGTAAAACACCTACCAAGGCCGGGGCCAGTATTACAAGATGTTGCTGCTGGTAGATTTGTAATACCCCTAAAAAAAACCCTTGTCCCGCCCTCAATCCAAGAAAAACTTACCTTTTTTGCCACCTGCTGTGCCTCCACCGCCTTTGACATCACAACCACTTTGACATCGCATTCTGCCCCTTTTGTTCCCGCCCCCACCACTGGCCGGTGAAAATTTTGTAAAAAGGTGGCAACTGTAGTGGAAAGAATGGTGAAACCGTTTGTATTGATGGTAAGTGTGTAGTACTGGCATGGCCCTAGCTAGAGTCTGCACTATTTTTTATCAAGGTAGATCTTCTGATGTTGGTAGGGATCCCAGGGTAACGAAGTCTGGGCATCCCTGCCCTAGTCTGTGTTAACAATGTCCCATATTTTAGGTAGTGTCTGTGGCTAAATAACGGTCTGTCTACTGTACCTAGGCCCCAGCTTGTGGGCAGGAGACAAATACCTAGGCCTACTTTACCTAGGCCCCAGCTTGTGGGCAGGAGACAAATACCTAGGCCTAGGGTGTCATGCTGCCTGCTGGCCAAAGTTGCACTGGCAACAGGATAGAAAATATTGACAGATATTTAAATCTCCCACCCGCCCAGTTCCCAGTGCAGAAACCATTCAGGAATGGGTGGCTGCAGCAGGGGTTTTAGGGTAGTGAGGACAACCATGGATAAGTGAGCCAAGGGTTAGTGCAGTGGGTGGGAGTTTCAGGGTTGCAAGCAGCTGAGCGGCTTAGGGGCACACCATTTTGTCCCTGCAATTTGCTTAAGGCACACAGGGCCGGTCCTATCAAATGTGGGGCCCAATTGGGACCATGTTGGTGGGCTGCCTAGAAAAGGTGTTGCTGGCTACTGGCACACAGGGATAGGAGAGAGAGCGAAAAGAAGAAATAGGGGTACACAGGGACAGGAGAGAGAGAGAGGGAGAAAATAGGGGCATGCATGGTAAGAGAGAGAAGGAGGGAATAGGAGCATACACAGTAAGAAAGAAAGGGAGGAAATAGGAGAGCGGGCTGGGCCAATTGGCAGATTCAGGTTGGGAGCAGACTTGGTTAATTGGGTGCAGGTAGGGCATATCAGAGTTGGAGGAAGGCTGGGCCAATGAGAGTTGGGGGTGGGCTAGGCCTGTGGAGTTCGGGGATGGGCTGGCCTATCAGAGTTGGAGGTCGGCTGGGCCTATGTATTTGGAACGGGCTAGGCCTATCAGAGTTGGGGATGAGCTGGACTCTGAGGAGCAGATTTACTAAGGGTTGAAGTGAAAATTCGAATTTAAAAAATTCAAATTTTGAAGTAATTTTGGGCTACTTCGACTATCGAATAGCCCACAATTCGATTTGAATTGAAAAAAGTACTGGCTGTTTAAAATCCTTCAAATTTGACACTTGCCATTTTAGCCTATGGGGGACCTCCTTGCGTCCTGATAATTTGAAGGATTTTGGCTGAAAGCGTTCGAATCTAACGATGCATTAGAACGATTTCAATTTGATCGAAAATGACCCCCCCCAAAAAAAATTTGATGGTCAAATTTAGAAGTTTTTTCACTTCGAAATTCGACCATTAGTGAAGAAGCCCCTGAGGGTTGGGGGCAGCTGGGCAGCGTTATGTGCTGGAGTTATTCTTATCCTATTCAGCCCAATAGCCCTAAGGCCAGCCCTGAAGGCACACTGGGCACCTACTGCTAGAACCTTTTACATTATTGGAATTCCCTGTCCCACACTGCTTTCCAGTGACAAAAACAGAGATTACAAGGCGCTACATTTAGCACACTCACCATGTATATTGTGTATGGGAAGTGTTATTTCTGTTTTACCCACACCAGGGCAAATATTCTCTGTTTTTCAGAATTTACGCCTATGTTCCACTGGAATAAATTTAATGTTATATAAAATAAATGGATAAAAGTACTTTGGAACTTATCTCAGATAACATCTCAGAAACCCCTACAAA
>CM044446.1:22383633-22396133 GCA_024363595.1 Xenopus borealis
GTGTTTTTATCTGTTGGTTTTACGTAAAGATCCGATGACAGTGCATTGTCCACCCGGCCAATTAGCGTGTCCAAGAACGAAACCTGTTTTCGGTCACAGTGTAGTGTAAATCACTATTACGGCTGGTAATGTATACAGCTGGCTTCGACGAGAGGGAGAAGCTGCACGTCCACAACGGAGATACACTGGGGATTCTCATAGACGCGGATATATGCTGCGGAGCGGAGAAGGAAATAGCCGTGACCGCTCGCTTTCCGCCTCTCCCTCAGCGTCGTCAGTATCTTCGCAGTCCTCTTCTTCTTTTTTAGGTGGCTCGCAGACAACGAACGACATCCCAAGAAAAGGAGACACCGAGGAGGGAGGAAACACCGGCGCAATAAAGAAAAGAGCACCCACGAAGTATCGCCACAAACGGTGGTTAACATTTCAGGGACTGTATTATCCAAAGAACAACTACAGGTACTGCACAAAGGACTTTCATTTGGTATAGTGTCTGGGCCCGATTTTTTCGATTTAGATTGCGATTTGTACAGGTTTTTTCGCAACATAAAACTTAAGGTGGAATTCCAAAATTGTAATACTCAGTGTGAGAATGATGGAGCCTGTATTTTTAAAGCAAATAATTTACAACTCAAGAAACTAAGTACATATACCCCACGGGTCGAGAATGTTTTAATTGAGACCTTTATTCAAAATGTGACTAGAGAAATAGCAAATATAGAGGGAGACTAAAGAAAAGGTTTACTATATACCACTCCAAAAAATTTATCAGAGGTAGAATACAAGTCATTACAAACACTAATTAAAAACGATAGCCTGGTAATTAAGCCAGCTGATAAAGGGGGAGCTCTTGTGGTGATGGATAAAAACCAATATACTAGTGAAATAGAACGTCAATTATCAGACAAATCCACATATAAAAGGCTAACCACCAGTCCTCTCCCGAATATCAAGGAGCAGATATTAGACTTGATAAAAAATGCTCGTCAAGCAAATATAATCGATGGGCCCCTGGGGGAATTTTTGCAAATAGAAAGCCCAATAACTCCGGTATTTTATGTTTTGCCAAAAATACATAAAAACTTAGAGAACCCCCCGGGCGTCCCATCGTTTCATGTATGGAATCTGTTTTGTCTCCTCTCTCTATATTTGTTGATAAAATAATTAATCATTATGTATTAACACATCATTCTTACATAAAAGACACTGGGGATTTTTTGAGTAAAATCAAGCAATTACAAAATTTACCAGAGGATATCATCTTGGCCACGCTTGATGTGGAGAGCCTATACACCTCCATCCCACATGATGGGGGTGTAGAGGCAGTCCGCATCGAGCTGTCCCGGGATGAATCTTTGGATGGGTCCCAAAAAAACTTTGTCCTGACTTGTTTAAAATTGGTCTTACACAATAACTTTTTTCTATTCAGGGACCAATTTTATTTACAGATACGGGGAACCGCAATGGGGTCCAATGTGGCCCCGTCATATGCAAATATTTATATGAATATATTTGAGGAGACTTTTGTGTATACAAATGAGCTGTATAAGACTCATTGTTTGTGCTGGTACAGATATATCGACGATATTTTCATAATATTGACAGGGCCACAGTGGACCCTTTTGAAGTTTCACGAGGAAATCAACTGTACCAACACAAACTTAAGATTTACACTACACTGTGACCGAAAACAGGTTTGGTTCTTGGACACACTAATTGGCCGGGTGGACAATGCATCGTCATCGGATCTTTACGTAAAACCAACAGATAAAAACACATTATTACACTATGGATCATTTCATCCAATGCAGATTAAAAAATCAGTACCAAAATCACAATTTGCCAGAGTTAAAAGAATAGTTTCCGATGACGGTGCATTAGAAACTCGGTTAAGTGAAATGCAAACCAAATTTATAGAGAGGGGATACCCTACAGGACTACTAGAGAAACAACGAGATGAGGTTCAGCGTAATATTAAGAAGAACAAAAAGGGAGATATACAGAGAATTCCATTTGTGTCCAGGTATAGTACTGTTAGTCCCTATGTAGAAAAAGTGATTAAGAAACATTGGCCATTACTTAGAGAAGGTCTACCTGAGATTATTTTTTTTTTTTTAAATACTCCACTTATTTCTTATAAAAAGCCAAAAACGATTGGATCAATGGCTGTAAGAGCAGACTTAGGGGGAAGAGTTACCCAAGAGCGCCTGTTGCGGCCGAGAAAAAATGGGACATACCCATGTCTTGGCTGCAACTGCTGCTCAAATTGCTTAAAAGGGGACACAGTATATCACCCGAGAAAAGGAACAGCCATTAAGATAAATGGTTTCTATACCTGTGAGAGTAATCACGTCATATACGTGATCAAATGTCCATGTGGGCTATCATACGTTGGACAAACTTCTAGAAGCGCAAAGGAGCGCATTAGAGAGCACAAGTCCGCAATAAATACAAAGAAAAGTGACCAAGCAGTTGCAAGTCATTTCCTAGCTGCAGGCCATGGGGTGCAACAGTTAAAATATCAAATAATAGATAGTGTACCGAAAATGCGAAGAGGGGGAGATCGATTAAAGATGTTACTAAAGAAAGAAGCAAGATGGATTAGAAAATTAGAAACGATGGCTCCCCATGGCCTCAATAGGGAATATGACTTGAGTAAAATATATTGTTGAATTGTTTTTAAATATACCGCTGAACAGCTATGTTTTATATCTATATGGAGAGTATGTTCTTATATGTAATTATTGCCTTTTTCCTTTTTTATAGTAAAGTTTTTTTACACATTAACACTGTTGGACACTTCAAGGAACACTGGACACTATGTATAAAAATATAAAAAAATATAAAGACATATGTCTGTTTAGCTAAGTTGATACAATCATGGTGATTTGTAACATTGTTAAATATTGTAATCATGTGAAACACTGCAATTATTGATAATATCACTAGAGGTCACTGTGACACATTGTATAAATAACAGAGCACAGGTGCTGTTTTAGTAGCTTGATAAAAGACCGAGAAGGGTCTGAAACGTTGCCGAGTGTTGGGGTCAGAGACCCATGTCTCAATAAAGGCATTTTTGAGAAAATTTACTGCTGACTGGTGCCGTCAATCGTTTTACTTACATAAATTTCTGGGAATACAGGGTTTTTTATTGCACGTATACAGTCCATCCTTGAGGATTGCACCCCTACCCAGCCACCCATTTGTTTCCTCCTCATTGGCTTTAGCTTGGCATCCCTTCAGCTTCTCTACATTGTCTAGGAATCCCAGTCCCATTTGGAGAAGTGGAGTTACTTCGGAGGTATCCTCAGGTGTCATTCGAGGCAATTCATGGGCGAGGCCGAGAGCGGCCTCCTTGGCTGTTTGGTCAGCCAAGTGGTTGCCGATTGGTTCAGGTGAAGTTAGTCTTCCATGTGCTTTGACTTTCAGAATCGCTACTTGGTAGTGTCAGGCTGTGGTAGTGTCAGGGCCTCCATGAGTTTGGCGACTGAGTGTCCATTCTTGATAGGTGTTCCAGTGGCTGTTCGATATCCTCTCGTTTTCCAAATAACTCCAAAATCTAAAGCCACCCCTTGGGCGTATGTGGAGTCCGAGAATATATTTGCCCGTTTACCTGGCAGGCAGAGATTCTGCTAGTAGGACAGCATCGGTGGTGGTAACAGCATAACCAGCATGGAATTTGCCAACGTCATCAGCGAATCGAGACCCATCTACAAACATAGTGATGTCCGGATTGTCCAAAGGGGATTCACTGACAGTAGGAAGGTGTGCTGTTTCTTGTTGCATAAGTTCAAAGCAGTCATGAACTTCGGATGCATCGGCGGTCACTGTGGAGTCATCACCCACGTCTCCGTCAGCCTCATCCTCAGATATTGGCAGAAGTGTGGAGGGGTTGAGGATAGTACATCTTTGCAGGGTGAAATTATCGGGAAGAAGTATGGAGCACTGCAGTCGAAGATGTCTAGCAGCAGACATGTGCTTCGGTTGAGTCTGGTTCAGTATTGCGGCTATGTCATGGGGAGCCAACAAAATACAGTCATGTCCCAAGATGAGGTCTGCCGTCTTGTCCAACAACAAGTGAGCGGCATATACGGCCCGCATGCAGGAGGGGCTTCCCTTTGCAACGTTGTCAAGCTGACCAGAGAAATAACCGATTGGTCTAATTCGGGACCCATGTGATTGAGCTAGAACTCCAAGTGCGTGACCCTTGCGTTCAGAATCAAACAGTTTGAATGGTTTGTCGTAGTCCGGTAGCCCTAGGGCAGGGGCAGATGATAAAACAATTTTTAATATATCAAAATTGTTTGCGGCGTCTGTCTGGAGTCATTGTGTATGGGTTGGACTTCAACACATCGTAGAGAGGCTGCATGAGCAGGGATGCTTCTGGTATCCAGGAGCAGCAGTAGGAAATGAGACCCAGAAATGCATGTAGCGGCTTGTGTTTGATCCGATCTGCCGTAATGTGCATGGTTCCCTGAGAGATGCACTGGCCTAGGAAAACAACAGTTTGTTGACACCATTGTAGCTTAGCCTGGGAAGCTTTGCATCCTTGTTCCGCTAAGAAGCAGAGTAAGTTCTCGGAGGCCTCTTCAGCTTAGCACAAGTCAAGTGCGCAAACCTTTCCAAGAGTCCAGGATGGAGGCTAGAGCCAGTGAAAAATGCGTGGGTGAATTTTGCGCCCCTTGTGGCAGGACTGTCCAGACATACTGTTGGTGTTCGTGGGTGAAAGCAAAAAGATATTGACAATCTTCGTGCAGAGGAATAGAATAAAATGCGTTCATCAAATCGACCACCGTGAAATGAGTGGAGGACGGTGGTATTCCAGAGAGTATGGTATGTGGGTTAGACACTAATGGGGTCACCATGATTGTAGCTTCATTAACTGCTCTCAAGTCCTGGACTAATCGGTACTTGTCGGGTTCACCTTCTTTTCCTCTCTTCTTGACGGGGAACAAAGGAGTGTTACAGGGAGATGAACGCTGTATGATGGCTCCATTGTTCAGCAGAGTCTGTAGTTGTTTGGTAATTGCTTGTGACTGGGCAGGTTTGAGCGGGTACTGCGGCTTGCGGGGTAACGCGACACCTTCCTTTAGCAGGACTGTAACTGGAGGCACTCGCAGACGTCCGATGTCTTCGGGACCTTGGGACCAGAGGGCTGATGGGATTCGTGACAACGTGGTCTGGAATAGAGGAAGGAGTCGTCACTTCTGTATCCGTGGAAAGAAGGAGTGGCACGGAACATGGGGTAGAAGCTTCCGTTTGATCCAGTGGAGAAGAGACCGTCACGGAGCCGTCCGGAAGAAAAATGACTTTGGCTTGCAGACGGGAGAGTAGATTGGTGCCCAGTAGGTTTAATGGGCAAGTTGGTGAGACCACGAAGCGGGCTAGCAGTCCAGAAAAGGATCTGACCTGTAAGGGACAGGTTAAGGGATTCTTCCGTGGTTGGCCGTCCACACCCACACAAGAGACACTGGTATCAGACAGTGTGGCCTGTTTGGGAAGATCTTGGGTCGTAGGGGTGCCCTGTATTGACAAAGTGATTTTTGCTAGGGGTCCGTTGTCTTCATTTGTAGCCGCCATCACAGGGGTAAGGGACACAGGTCTGCCGAATTCCTATTGTTGGGTGGTAGGAAAATTGGCCGGAGGTGGAGGGAAGCCATCATTCTGAGTATTGGTTTTCCGTGGTCGCCTTGGGGCTGTGCAATCTCTACTGAAATGACCAATTTTGCCACAGTTGTAACAAGTTTTGTTTTACTTCCCTGCAGGAGTGCTATCCGCTACCATAAGTGGAGTGGATTTTGTCTGGGATCCCTTCTGTTGGGAGGCCTCCAAACCCTTGGCTACAAGGGCGAGCGTTTCAATTGGCAAGGTCGGGCAGTGGTCAATCCCCTTTTTATATGGTCCTTTAACCCACTAACAAAGGCAGAGGACAGCATTTGAATGTGGGTTTTATTGTGTCGATTGAATCCCAAATCATCAAATACTTGTAACATCCTGACCTGGTACTTTTCTACAGATTCTGATTTGTCTTGGACAATATCGTGAATGTTAATAGCCTGATCAGCCAACCTATTCTGTGCCCAGGATTTAATTTGGTTGCAAAATTCCACCCCTGATTCATAGTTGGTTGAGTCTATGATTCGGATAGGGTCCAACGAGCCCTTCATTATGGGCGATAAGCATCCCCCGCTTTTATTTCACATAAACTCTCTAAATTTTTCCATGTTGCAGAATAGTTTTTCTGGATTTGGGCTAATCTGCGATAGAATGGCATGGGTTGATGGTCGGGGTCTGGTAGTTGGGCCGTGAGGGTAGATGCCTGGGACGGAGTAAAAGTTACATATAGTAATGGGGCTCCTCTCATGCCCTGCAGCCCTCCCCTTTGTGCTCTTGCTAGGGATGGTGGGGTAGGTTGGGGCGAAAAGTCCCGTTGGTCTTCAGATTCGGATTCACCAGGGTCGAATCTGTTCATCACGTAGGGACTACGTGTAGTAGTTTTAAAATACTTCCCAGACCCCTGGAATTGAGACATAGGGGTCATCACGTCTACAACTTGGTATGCTCTTTTGCTGATCAGAGAGTGCCCACTTTCTTCCCTTATTTGTTCTAGTCTAGTTTTCTTGGGCACGGTACCTAACTTATGGGCCGGGGTGGTCGAGATAACTCCTGTCTCCTCGTCATTCGACCCCCCCCCCGTTGCTCCCTCGGCCTCGTCCCCTGATATCATAATATGGGTCAGACCTGGTAGCGGGGTATAAAATTGCCCATTGGGGGTCAGAACTGGGTACAATGGCGTGCAAATGCTACTGTCTTGGGTGTTGGTTGGGGTAGGATCGTCAGCATGGCCGCCGCTTAGGGCAGTGGCCGAACTGGTGGGACTGACAAAATGGCCGCCGTCTGGGGCGTTGGCTGGTTTTACTGGTTTGACAAAATGGCCGCCGTCTGGGGCGTTGGCTGAGCTGGCTGGTTTGTTTATGAGGACTTGGTCGCCATTATAGGGTGGTGGCTGGGCATTAATCATACAGGGGAGTACTTGATATTTCCATTTGATTGAATAACCCTTTGCTCAGACCAGCCTTTTGCTGTAGTCCCTTAGCTACCCTAAACCATGCTTCTGCACTTTGTAACTCTCGTAAAAGGCCTTTATGTTCTGTTATAGCACGGCGCCAGGTTTCTGGCTGTAATCTGGGGCCATTGGGGTGTAGAGTACACATCTTTGCAAGTTTATCGTATTCATCAATGGGTTTCTTCCCTTCTCAGCGTTTGACTATTTCAAATGCCGGAATCCCTTTAACTTCATTGTCACCCTCCCCCCCTTTTTTGAAATGGTTATTACCCATTATTTGAAAGTGTCAAGCAGAAAATCAAGGGTTTGGAACTTATCTGCCCAATGGGGGTCAGACACAAGACTCTTAACTCGGATATATTCGTCGAGTTCACTCTCTGCTAACCCTGCGGCGGGTGACTGCCGCACACTACTGGGGATTGTCCGTTTTCAAATGCTTGTTTTCTTATCTCAAACAGATTACTTCCCACACTAGTTTGGGCAACTGCAAAATGGACGTTAAGGCGGTAGACCTGGACCTCAGGTGTCCAAAGAAAAATGGGTTTTCTTCCTAAACAGAACACGGGGTAACCTCCTGGTTGAACTTTATACAACTTCCAACCTGAGTCCTCAATTGCAAAGGAGAGACCACAAACACAACATGGACATGACATACCCTCGATTCTGGTGGGATATCTATTAGGGTCCGACCTGGCAGGAACAGAGACAGTATGACACCAACGTTCCGAACGCTGGTATCCTCGCCACTCCCGGAGTGACGGGTCTGCCATGACTGACCGGTCACTGACTCGATCAGAAGGCAGCCCTAGCGGTATTAATATACATGCATTTAAACACATATAGACCGCCCACTCTTTGACACACAAGTCCCGGACTTGGTCAACGGGGATCTTCTGTCCAGTGTGTATATTCACATGTATATCCACTATCTCAGTCTCCCCAGGTTTCCCCACCCCTTGTATCCAAATCAACCAGAGGGAAGGTAACACAAGAAACACAAACCACAAAATTGGCACGAGGCAAGATAACACCTGTCTTTGCTAACTGTCAAAAGTCGATATGGACAATAGATACAGCCAATAGCAGGTATAGGTTTGACACAGGCAAGAGACTAATAACATTGGTCTTATCGTGTGTCCCGGAGGTGATCAGTCTCCGTCCTTTCCTCTATCGGCCGACCAGAGTCCTTGGCATCGGCTAATGGACAGTCAGAGCCTCGTGCCCCACGTTGGGCACCAGATTGTGCTGGACAGAATCTTGTCCTGAGAGTATCTGTCCCCTTCCTGATTAGTTTGTGATTATATTTCAGCTAGCTGATAAGAAGAAATGACACTGACACAGATGTTCAGTATGCAAAATGCTTCTCTCTGCTTTATTGTAAGATACACAAGATTATATAGGCTAAGTGGGGCGTCGTCCGACAGCCCTGGATACTTGAGGTTCAGCTACATAGCCAGTAAGCGTGACAGAAAACTGAAATATGTCCATATTTAGTAATTTAGTAAATTAATAAAATAAGCATGTCATCTTCCAGGCACAGGTGCAACCTTGCTTGACCACAGTTGGTGTGATCCTCATCAGCGCATCTGTATCTGTATCCGTAAAGAGGGTGTAAACCCTAGCTTCAGTGATATATGATATATGGTTGCAAATTGCTTGAGCAAGGAAATGATTATAATGAGCATAAGGAAATTATTATAATGAGCATTACACATTAAAATAGACTTTTTTCAATGATAGCTAAACATGATAAAGTGACCTATCCTCCACATAACCACGTGCTAACTCTAACTCAAGATTAGACGACAAGATGTCTGAACGATCAATCAAGACAAGATCTAGGGTGTCACATTCATCCAGACTCTCAAACCGCTCCCAGGTGTCTGACGCTGCGCTTTTCCGTGCAGAAGCTGCCGCTGCAGTAGCTCAACTCACATTTACTGGGAAGGAAACAGAGCTAAAAATAGAGAAGACACGCTTAGAGGCTATGATGGAGGCAGACAAGGCGCGTCTGGCAGCTGAGAAAGAGGCAGAGAATGCAAGGTTAGAAGTGGAGGCAAAGCTTCAAATGGCACGCTTAGAAGCTTCAATAGAGATTCTTAACTTACATAAGACGGTGGCAATTGCAAATGCCAAAGCAGATGCATTAGATACAGTTCTTGACACTACAGAACAAGCAAGTCAGAAATTCATGCAGCCTGATGTAAAACCAGAAACTGCTATGCAACGTACCAAAGAATATGTGCTGAAACATTCACAGGAGTACAGTCCATCAATGCCAAGCCTAGAAAAGCTTAGTGAATACAGAGACAGTGATGTTATCCCATCATTTGAGCAAAATCATAGTATACTGTACCTCTCCAGAACATTCCCTTACAATGTGACTACAATGTGGGTACCTCCTTCTCACCACCAGATGGTGCTCTGTTACAAGAACAAAAGGATTTCAAACAATTGTATCCTGTTAATGTGAAAACTCCTGCAGCCAGAGACTATAATGACATTCAGTGGACTTTACCTGTTACTAATAAATACTGCTATCCTCCTGTTACACGACCAGTGGTTCCTGATAGAGGCAGTCATTCTCCAGAGGGAGCATACTAGTATACACCAGATGTGAAGCCAGCGCTTCCTATTAAGCCTGATTCAGACCAACTTACTGCCAGTCAGCAGATGTCAGACTTAGTGAGATTTATGGCACGCAGAGAAATGATAACATCAGGCCTTGTTCAGTTTGACGAGAAGCCAGAAAACTACAGGGCTTGGAAGGCGTCATTTAAAAATGCTATAGAAGATCTACACCTTTCATACAAAGAAGAAACAGATCTCCTAGTGAAGTGGCTAGGTCCAGAGTCCAGCAGACAAGTGAAAGGCATTCGGGCAGTATATGTCAATGATTCTTGTAAAGGACTACAGATGTCATGGCAAAGGTTGAACGAAGATTATGGAGCTCCAGAGAAGATAGAAAAATCCCTGTGGGACAGGATTGACTACTTTGGGAATATCTTTGAAAGAGATTGCAGCAAGAAACTTAGAGAATTCAGTGATCTGGTAAAAGAACTGTTGGCAGTAAAAAACGAAGGTTGCTTTCTAGGACTAGATAATCTTGATTCTGCTAGAGGAATAGAAGACCTCGTAAAAAAGCTGCCAGATTCTCTAAAAAGGAAATGGACATCACATGGGCCAAGTACAAGGAAATACATAATGTACTATTCCCACCATTCTCTTATTTCGTGCAATTTATCTCTCAACAGGCAAAGATGTACAATGACCCAGGTTTTGCTCAGACGTTCCAGACCTTTGGAAATACCGCTACAAGAACACCCCTCAGAGAAGTTCCATCAGGGTGCACAAGACTGAAGTATCTCAAGCTACAGGAAACTCTTCTGCTTTCACTGATTCTAAGACCATGGACTTAACTAAAGGATGTCCGATTCATCACAAACCTCATCCTCTGTACAAATGCAGAGGCTTCAGAAGTATGTCCCTTGATGAGAGAAAGACTTTCTTAAAACAAAACAATATTTGTTACTGTTGCTGTGCCTCCAATGCACACCTTGCGAAAGACTGTGATAAATCAGTTAGCTGCACAGAGTGCAACAGTGACAGACATGTGTCTGCTCTTCATCCTGGTCCTGCACCATGGTCAGTCAGGGCTCCAGAAGGGAGTGATCATGGCGGGGAGGGAAAGGACAACAGTGCAGAGGCTACAGTAACTGCAACATGTACTGAAGTGTGTGGAGGAGATCTTCGAGACAGATCATGCTCAAAAATCTGCTTAGTCAATGTCTATCCTACAGGACAAAAGGACAGGGCAATCAAACTTTATGCTATTCTAGATGACCAAAGTAATAGGTCCCTGGTCAGGTCTGAGTTCTATGAAATCTTCGGGTCAAAAGGCCAGCAGTTTCCATATTCTCTCAGATGTATATCCACTATCTCAGTCTCCCCAGGTTTCCCCACCCCTTGTATCCAAATCAACCAGAGGGAAGGTAACACAAGAAACACAAACCACAAAATTGGCACGAGGCAAGATAACACCTGTCTTTGCTAACTGTCAAAAGTCGATATGGACATAAAGAAAATACACAGAAATTAACTGCAATACCAGTTAGATAACAAGATGGAGCTGTACACTGGAATATGGGACACCTGGATATTAAATAGACTTATTATTATATTATTATTTCTACTAACTGGGCAATGGGCAGAGTCCCCCCTCCTGCCTACTCCTATATCCTTTACAACATGAAATTTCCTCTGGAATCAACCGTTTCAAGCTGGGCCGCATTCATATCCATCCTGGGCCGCTACTTGTCATTAAAAGGACAACCTGAAGTCCCCCAGACAACAACTCTCAGAACTACCCCTACAACAGGGAGTGTGGGTCAATAATGATTTATCAAATTTGGGCCACTATAGCACCCCATCAGCCAAAAACTGTCTTCATTGGACACAACAGATCAGTGCCCAGTGCTGACTGGTTGCTGTAGGTTACTGGACTGGTTTGTGTTTGCACCTGAGTTACTAACGGTAATATTCACAATTATAAATCTCTTATTACTATGCAACTGCTTCCTACAAGGATTTGGCCCCCCAAATAATCTGCCCAGAGCAAGGGGTAAAACTCTGACTTTACTCTGACATGCCTGGGCTGTTATAAACATTGTCTGAATTGATTGGGATTCATTTACATGTAAATGCAGATCAAGTGGCTACAATCTCATTTAAGGGCTAGAGCAGACGGGGAGATTCGGGGGCATTTTGTCGCCTGGCGACTTGTAGCCGCGACTTGTAGCCCCCGAACCTCCCCGAATAGACAGGTCCTTAGGCGCACCGGCGTTACTTGAAAACGCCTGCGCCTATTCACACGCAGCGGCGCGATTTGTGGAATCGCTCCAAATTGACTCAGTACCTTGTATTTGATCCAAACTAAGAAATAATTAAAACTTACTGGGAGTTAAAAAATAAAAGAAAAAAGCCTATTGGGCTAAATTAACATTCAAATTATTTTTTATGGAGATCCAATGTACAGAAAATGGAAAACCCCAGGTCCCATACATTCTGGATAACAGGTGCATGTACCTGAACAGAGATCCAAACTAATATATACATATACATTATTTTCTACTAGACAAGGTACGAAAACTCAAATTATGGAAAGATCCATTACCAGGAAAACCCCAGGGCCCAAGTATTTTGGATAACAGGTCCCATAACTGTACTATACAGCATTGCCCTAGTTTTAGTATTTGTTTGTTGTTTCTTAACAAGCAATAAAGTGGACCGTAATATTTCCATACTCTGCCGCGCAACCAACTTGTAGCTCAGTATGTGTTGCAGGTAGATAACAGATTGCATTGTTTTCTATTGATTCAATATTGATAAATGTAAAGTCATGCACCTGGGATGTAAGAATATTCAAGCCACT
>CM044446.1:22410213-22424907 GCA_024363595.1 Xenopus borealis
ATAGCTCTGCACAATTTAGTATCATCTGCAGAAATAGAAACCGTACTTTCAATGCCCACACCCAGGTCATTAATAAACAAGTTGAGAACTGGCTAAAAGATAGACTACAAAGAGTGGTGGTAAATGGAACATTTTCTAATTGGACCAGTGTTGTTAGTGGGGTACCGCAGGGTACCCAGTATAGAGCCCTGCGGTACCCCACTAACAACACTGGTCCAATTAGAAAATGTTCCATTTACCACCACTCTTTGTAGTCTATCTTTTAGCCAGTTCTCTATCCAGGTGCAAATGCTATGTTCAAGGCCAACATTCCTTAATTTAACCAGTAACCTTCTGTGTGGCACTGTATCGGGTTGAGGTTATGAGTACTGAGAATAAATACTACTTCCTCATCTGATGTCTTATTCCTAGACTGTGGGGACCCTGGTTTTGGATCTTGTTGTGGATCCCCAAACTTAGGTGCCAAGCCAAAGAAAAAAAATATTGTGTACAATGTATGAGCTGGCACACACACAAATAGTGAAACATGTCTGGGTGCAGAGGAATCTATACAAAGATCATGGAAGGATACTAGCATTCACGGGACTTTTATTAAGTATAGTGATGGGCGAATCTCCCGCGATTCGCTTCGCCTAAAGATTCGCTAATTTCTAGAGAAATTCGCGAATCGGCAAAATATTCGCGAAACGAGTCGCGGGACGCTTTTGACGCGTGTCGCGTCGTTTTTGAAAAAACAACGCGCGACTCGTTTTTCAAAAACGACGCGCGACTCGTTTTTTTGGCGAAATTTTGCTTGCCAAATTTCGCTGGTGATTCGCAAATTTATTCGCCAGCGGCGAATCGCGGGAATTTGCCGCAAATTCGGCCATGGCGAATAAATTCACCCATCACTAATTAAGTATAGAACAATATATTGTTGAGACTAACATTACGGATAGATCTCTAGTCTTTATCAAAGTGAGCAAACAAACGAGTGTCTAATAAACACAAACTCTGGTAAATGTATGATGTCGGCATACGTCAGTGAAGAGAACATCAACGAGTGAAAAAAGGCTACAGAGGAATATATTAAGAAGAACCTGGAAAGAGGCTTCATACCATCCTCTTCTCCTGTGGGGACCTGCTTGAGAAAAAAAAAGACAGGGGGGCATAGTCCTTGTATTGATTATAGGGGTCTAAATAAAATTACAGTCGAGAATCGTTACCCCTTCCTTTAATTTCTGAACTTTTTGATAGAATTAAATGCACCACCATCTTCTCTAAGCTCGATCTCAGGGGCGTCTTTAATTTGATTTGAATAAGGGAAGGGGATGGATGGAAGATGGCATTTATTACTCGGGATGGGATTATGACCATTTGGTGACGCCTTTCGTCTTATGTAAAGACCCTGTTATCTACCAAGAACTTGTTAATGATATTATTTGTGACCTTCTGAGTTGGTATGCTGTGGTGTATCTAGATGATATCCTGCTATTTTCTTCTAGTCTGCCTGATCACCGTGCCCATGTCCAGGAGGCGTATCACCTTTACGCTAAGCTTGCTAAATGTGTCTTTGAGGTCCCCTCTGTCAACTTCTTGGGGTATATTCTGTCCCAAAAGGGTTTAGCGATAGTTACAATTCCAAGTTGGGTTGAAAAAAGACAAAGTCCATCAAATGAAAACCCATACACATACACACACTCAACCCATTATCAATATATTTATAGGGGTTGTCCACCTTCAAGCAACTAGTTGTTTTCAGATATATCACCAGAAATAACGACTTTTTCCAATTACTGTCTATTTTCTATTTGTAACTGTTTTTCTAATATTGAAGTGTAAAGTGTAATTTTTCCCCTTCTAAAGCAGCTCTGGGAGGGGGGTCGCCGACCCTCCCCCTACTGTTCTAAACTGATACATTTAATGGATACATTTCTTATCTTTGTCCCTGCTGAGCAGAATCTCTGGGTTTCATTACATTTCTTATCTTTGTCCCTGCTGAGCAGAATCTCTGGGTTTTCATTACAGGCAGCTGTGAGAGTAGGACTGGCCAGATATGGGATGACTTTGACGTAGTTGGCCATCTTAAATATATTGCAATATATGGACAAACAATCTCTATTTTGTTTAAAGGGTAAGGCATTTTTCAGTAGTTGAATGCACAAAATGTCTTAGGGGCAGATTTACTAAATTTTACAAAATTTTATTGTAGTTGCTAATACTCCAGAGATGTTGCTGTGAAATGTATCAATTAAATGTTGCAAAATTGTAACAGTTTAGAGTCTGCGACTGAATTACTGAGCTGCCAGACTCAAACACCAGGGACACCAACATTCAACTTTAAACTTAGATTTTGGAAAAACAGTAAAAAATAAATAATTGAAAGTAATTGAAAAAAAGTCTTTATTTATGGAGAACAACCTGAAAACCACTGAACAGAAAAAAGTGTTTGGAAGGTGAACAACCCCATTTAGGGGCAGATTTACTAAGGGTCGAATTCTCGAGGGCTTTCAGCCCTTGAATTAGCCCCTAGTACGATTTTCGAATTAAAATATGACAAAATCAAACATCGAATTTGAAGGATTTTACCGCTTTTCGATTTCTCAATAAAATAGTACGATCGAACGATTTTATAAAGAAATCATAAAATTTCCTTTGATTTCTTGAAAAAATGGTACTAATCGAACGATTGAAGTGTTCATTATACGATTTTTATTCGATAAGAAAACTTTAAAAAAAGCCTATGGGAGCTTCCCTAGGCATATTTAGCAATTCGGAAGGTTTAATCTGGTGAATTGGGCCATCGAATAAAATTTTAAAGGGCAAGTACTTTGATCATCGAATGGTCGAATGATCAAATAGATTTTTATTCGAACTATTCGATTCATTCGATACAATCGAATGTTGCAAATTTGATGATCAAAGTGGCCACATTTAAAATTCAAAAAAATCATAATATTACTATTCAATCGAATTTCTTATCCATTCAAATCCTTCACACAAATTTAGTAAATCTGCCCCTAAGACATTTTGTGCATACAACTACTAAAAAATGCCTTACCCTTTAAACAAAATAGAGATTGTTTGTCCATATATTGCAATATATTTAAGCTGGCCAACTACGTCAAAGTCATCCCATATCTGCCCAGTCGTACTCTCAAATTGCATCTGATTCATTAAGAATTCTATCTATATATAGATATATCTACTTCATTATACATTTTTACCTGCAACTTACTTGCTGCTTTCAAAGTAAAACTCCCAAACTTAGGTGACCTATTTTTTTATGTGTCACTAAATAATTCAATGGATTATTGAATATTCTAAGCGCAATTGTCCTAAATATTGGTTTCTTAAAGGAAAACTATACCCCCAAAATGAATACTACAGCAACAGATAGTTTATATCAAATTAAGTGGCATATTAAAGAATCTTACCAAACTAGAAGTTATTTAAGTAAATATTTCCCTTTTACATCTCTTTCCTTGAACCACCATTTTGTGATGGTCTGTGTGCTGACCAGAAATATTTCAACTCTAACTGTAATAGGAAGATGTGTGGAAGCAAAAGACAGAACTTTGTCTGTTAATTGGCTCATGTGACCTAACATGTATGGTTTGTTTGGTATGTTGCATCATACGATCCCAGGAGGCTGTCATTTTTTTAAATGGCAATTTTAGGATGACCCAATGGAACATACTACTAAAAAGGTATATTATTATGAAAATTGTTTATTTACATGAAGCAGGGTTTTACATTTGAGCTTTTTTATGCAATGTCTTTTTATCGAGACTTACATTGTTTGGGGGTATAGCTTTCCTTTAACCTTTCTCTCACTTGGGAATCAAATGATGGCCAAGTCAGTAAGAATGTGTTTGCTGAAAGGAACCCTAGTGGTGACATGAGATGGATGTATACACACTAGCCACAAAGAGAGTATAAACTAGTAATGGCTGCACTATTTATACTTCTACATAAAAGTTAATAACTAGAAATTGACTTTAGCGCATAAAGCTGAACTTGTACAACAATGTAGGCAGCAACAAATTGGCATAGTGCTTTAAAGGGCAGTGGAAGTTCCAGACCTAGCTTCATTGGGTGTTGGGTGTAGAAAAGTCACTGGGAGATGTTATTGCATCTCGGTTTTTAAAAATAGTCCGTCAGTATAAGAATAGTTAGCAGGTTATAGGTTATGCAGAGTTTATGCCAACATACTGACCAATAGCACTGGTCCCACACCTCCTGTCAACTGCATCCAGCACTGAATTTTTGACCCAGAGTTCAGTGCAAAGAGCAGCAACACAATACCTTGAGCGGGATAGTCCCACTTTTAGCAGATCAACCCTTTTGATCTCCTGCACTGATCAGTCAGAAAAAGATACAAAGTTTCTAATTTAATTGGAATCTGGACAGCACATAATAGATAGATACTTTTGTATCGGTCTTATGTCTTGGGAGAAACAAGACTCAGTTCTTAAAGGGCAATTCACCTCCATTAGCGAAATTGTAATAACACAGAAAAACCACAGAAATCATAACTCTACAAATTTTGTAAAATGGACATGGTGTGTGGCCAAAAAATGGGCGTGGTCAAAAGTGTGGCAAATCTTTCTGCCCCTCTTTCTGTATGGCAAAACAAGGGGTGCAAGTGCTTTTTAAGTGAGCACTGATATAACCCCCTATCATATTTACTATTGTGTTGGCACTGAAGAGACCTATTATAAGCAATAATATAAGATAAGATTCCCAGGAAATTTAAAAAACTGTTATATCTCCTGAAAATCCCCAAAGCTTCCAAATCAGTGCAGGTGTGGTTAGGTGGCATGCCACCCCCCTAAAATTTTGCCGCTCTAGGCCCTTTGTGGCATTTCCACAAATCCGGGCCTGGGTGATGTTTCATTCAATTTTTATAGCAGATAAGACAACTGATGGTTGATCTCCCCCACCTTGATGAGCCCTAATTAAATGCCCTTTTTTCCCATTTATTAAAGTGGCCTTATTGTCAGGGTATTCTCAGTAGATCATAAGATAATGATAAAATCCATCTGCTTTGACATGATACTACAATCATTCATTATTGCACAGGTCCAATTATAGGTTTAATAATGCAAGAACAAGAATATGGAATTTTATGCAGTACATACATTTAAAAAGGAAAAAAAAACAGTGCAGGTGATTACAAATGATAGCAATGGTTTTTGAATACCTGCATTATACTCTGCAAGTTGCAATTGTGCTGACCAGCTGTTTGAAAAGTTTAGCATTATACTTTACACACACACATAAATATATATGAGAGAGAGCACCAACATGTTCTATAGTTCTGTACAACAGAAGGGTATAAAACTACACATAAAAAAACATTTCTACAGAAGGCAAGAGGGCCCTGCTCAGTTGAAAAGTATAATCATTTCATGTGTAATATTTTCTTGACCAAAAAAGGCTAAATGTACTGAGATTGCAGAGTTGGGTGTGCGGTGGTGCTATGGTGTCACCGAGATGTGAGAGCTACAGAACTTGGTGAGGTGTCTGAGACTGGACTCAGAGAACAGAGAACTGGAACACACATGGCACAGAGCAGCTGATGTAATAGATGTCAGTGATGTGTAAGATAATGCTTTCACTAGTGTTTCACACAATCTAATAATGTCTGTCTCACAGCTGTTTTACACTTCATCACTGTGAGCTCTGGACTGTAAGCTCCCTGGGATAATAATTGAACTGTGCCAATTGCTGTCTGGATGGGGCAGGAGCGTCTGGCAAGCACAACCCTACCCATTTCCACTCTGAATTGATCTGTATGCTGCTTATACGACTGAATTATCTTATATAAAACATATTCATTTATATAAACGATATAACCAAGTATACAGTGTTCTAACCGTATGGCAAGATCATAAGTTTATCTTTGAACAGTGGACTAGATGTAACTGGGCTCCACAGCATTTAATGGAACAAGAGAAGGAGAGGCTGAGAACAACATCTGGCTTAAACTGCCAATAGTATCAGGATCTACTGGTAATAGAACTCTAGTCACTGTGTTTCCACTGACCTGCTTTACTGACGTGAGCCACTGGAAGCATCTACCACTTGCACTCACTAGTTTCTCTAATGGGTCTTTTACATTCCTTTCCACGCCGTGCCTGCCTCCCAACTCGTTTGATTCATCTGTTTTTGATCAAACAATCTGGGGCCTTTATAAGCCGGATTCCTGCATCTCCCAGTTGCTTGATCATTGTAGCCCAAAAGCCTGATCCAGCCAGTTACTTCATTGTTTCTTCTTGTTCCCTGCCTGATCCCTGCCTTCCTTTCGACTGATCTCCTGGTACTGATTTCCGACTGTTCTCCGGTATTTCCTCTGACCTCAGCCTGCCTACCGGATTTCCCTTGTTTGCTTCCTGCCCAGATCTTCAGCCTGTGTATGGACTTTGCTGGCTAGCTGCCTGCCTTCTGACCAGTGCCCTGGTAAAAGTGATGGGCGAATCTCCCGAGATTCGCTTCGCCGGAAAATGCGCGAATTTCTAGCGAAATTTGCGAATCGGCGAAAAATTTGCGAAACAAGTGGCGGGATGCTTTTGACGTCAAAAACGACGCGTCGCGTCAAAAAACGTCGCGCGACTCGTTTTTTCGGCTAATTTTTGCCAAGCAAAATTTCGCTGGTGATTCGCGAATTTATTCGCCAGCGGCGAATCGCGGGAATTCGCCGCGAATTCGGCCCTGGCGAATAAATTCGCCCATCACTATAAAGGACTTGTTATCTTATATTACATTGCTAAACTGGTTTATGCTTCTTCACTAAATCATCTTCCTTTATGAACATGCCATCTGCCTATTATCATGCTCCATTCCTGCATTACCCCCGTTACTTAGCACAATCGCTCCTACCTGCCACCCACACACCTGTGGTCACACCTGACAAATAAGTGTAAAGCTAAGTTAGGTATGTCCCTTTGCCTGGAACCATGGTGTTAGGATCCCTGGTACAGGGATGTGCATTCTTTTGCCAGGGTTTTAAAGCAGGATTTTTGTGCCAGCTAACAACAAATACTCCTGAGTGAGAAGAAGCCTCATTTGATATAACCAGAATGGCCACATCCATATCTTTGCAAGGCCTTGGGGATAACATTATGAAGATGAGGGGTAAGAACAACTTCCTGTAATGTACCTGTATGAAAAGAATAGAGAGATGCAGAACACCTGGGGACAAATGTATTGCATTGCACTAGTTCATGTGCCTACAGGAAGCATTCCTCTAATTTTCTAATTTGTGGTAAACTGATCAAAGCTAATTACTGGTTAGTATGGGTTACTACATTGGTGAAATATAGCACTTGTGTTAGTAAAGTAGTCCCATGGTTCTATAAATAAACAAACCCATTGAAAAAGTGCAAAGAGGAAAATGATGGATTGAGATATCCTTTTGGCTTGGTGATTTTGTCTACATGTTCAGGTTCCTGTAATGTTATACTACTATACTATAAAGCCAGATGTGCGCTGGAAACCTTTGTACAACAGGAAAAACATCTCAGTCTAAGGAGAGAAAAGTTTCCATAAACCAAACAGGAAGCACAAATTCTAGTAAAAAGTTAGGAAATGTTCTGTATAAAAGTAAAACTGAGGTAAGTAGAAAGGTTCTGCAAAATAATAAATGTTTTCAATATAGTTAGTCAAAAATGTAATGTATAAAAGCTGGAGTGACTGGATGTCTAACATAATAGCCAGAACACTACTTCCTGCTTTTCAGCTCTCTTGGCTTCCACTAATTGGTTACCAGGCAGTAACCAATCAGTGACTTGAGTGGAGGGCACATGGGTCATAACTGTTGCTTTTGAATCTGAGCTGAATGCTAAGGCTCAATTGCAAACTTACTGAACAATTATGTCCCATGTGGCCCCCTTAAATTCACTGACTAACTCAGAGTTAGAGAGCTGAAAAGCAGGAAGTTGTGTTCTGTTATGTTAGACATCCAGTCACTCCAGCCTTTAAATATTACATTTGTGGCTAACTATTACAAACATGTTTTATTTTGCACAGCCTTTCTGTTTACCCAGGTTTTATTTTTACTTTTATTTTATTTTTTAAAGGAAAGGGAAAGTCTAAAATAGAATAGGGCTAGAAATGTTGTATTTTGTATACTAAACATAAACTTACTGCACCTAATCAAAAAATTATTTATCCTTTCAAAGTTGGACACAGGGGGCTGTCATCTTGTAACTTTGGTAAACATCTTTGCAAGGCTAGACTACATACACATGCTCAGTGTGGTCTGGGCTTCTGAGGGATCGTCATAAATGATCAAAAAACAAAGCTGCTTAAGTTCTGCATGGCTGATAACTAAGCTCCCCCTGTTATTCAAATAGACAAATACAAGAGGTCCACTGCACTCAACCCATTATCACTATATTTAAGATATTGAGACATTCTGTACATACAGTTACTAAAAAATTACTTTAAACAACAGGGATTGTTTGTCCATATATTGCAATATATTTAAGCTGGCCAACTACGTCAAAGTCATCCCATATCTGGCCAGTCCTACGCTCAATTTCATCTGATTGATCAAGAATTCTATTGCTTCATTATGCATTTTACAAAGGTACTAAGTTTTACCTGCAACTTACTTGCTGCTTTCAAAGTATAAGTCCCAAACTTGGTTGCCCTTTTATTAGACACCAGTGGGATCACCTGACTATAGCTGGGAAGGGTGGGGGGCTACAACAAGGAGCTGGTCACTGCTCCAGTATAACTATAACAAACAAGGAAAAGTTATGCTCACCACTAATTTTTAAAACCATTAGGCGGGGGTGCAATGAGGCTGTGACCACAAAATACAAATAGACAAATACAAGAGGTCCTCTGCACTCAACCCATTATCAATATATTTAAGACATCAAGACATTCAGTGCATACAGCTACCAAAAAAATTAAAAACAGGCAAAGATGACCGCTCAAAGCCCACTCTGATTTTCAGCTCCAAACATCTCCGATCAGGTGCTCAGTCAGCAGCGTCCCCCCTGCTAAATCACACCACAAAGTCCAAAGGAAGACGGCACTCTGATCAGGAACAAGTTTATTCGGGAATCAAAGCCCTACGCGTTTCGGGAAACAATCCCTTAATCATACCAAAAAAATTACTTACCCTACCCTGCTATTCATAAGTATGATTGTTTCCCTGCCAGAAGTTAGGAACTGTCTGACAATTCCTATCCACAGAATTAAATGAAAGGAGAATTTCACTGCATACAGTCAGGTTTCTTATAAAAACGGTACACGTTTTAATTAAAGTATATTGGAGATAGATTTCTTTTTCATTAAAGAAAGTAAAAATGGGATGTTATTTGTTTGCCTTTCCTTGCCCTGTAACTGTTCCTATCTACTTTAGTATCTGTTTCTCTCTGCATTGTTGGTTCTTCATTTTCAGTCATTGGAACAAGTTAAGTCTCTTCAACAGACTGGAAGAGCATAAATGAATTGGTTAATGGCTTGTGCTAGTCTTGGCTGTGTGACAATTTTGAAGAAGTGGTGCCTAGGCACTGTCAGCTCCTGATACCGCTCAGCCCTCAGTATTAATGCCTGGGACCAGTTATGAAGAGACAGCACTGACAAAATATATAGAGGCTGGAGGTGCAAGTTTCAGCTAAATGTAGTTCTAGCTGCCCCGGAAATAATTACTGGGTCACCTGTATATTATTATAACTATTATAAAGTTTAAAGGAATTCTGGGCAAGAGTAAATAGATGCCCTTTCAGTGATATCTAATTCTCACACTTCATTTGCATTAAATTCAAATGTGAATTGTAAACATATTTTTTATATTCTGTTAAACAATTGATTTGGCAAGGACTGTTTCCTGAGTGAGCCAGTTCCAGAGATATACAGTAAATAGCTTTATGGAGATTTCTGTGCAGATCAAAAATCCACCGCAGTACATACTGAATTTTCACACAATTGATTTTCACACAATTGATAGGCAAAGACCAGAAACTCAAGGGATGTAAGTGCTCTGTAAGTTAGTACTAGGGGTGCAGTCTTACACCCATTTACGCTCTTCCTCTTGAGCCCCTGGGGGAAGTTAATTAGGCCTTATATGTTTTTGGAAGTTGTAAATATGTATTTGTATTACAATGTACCAAACAAGGATTTAGATTATTTACATTTAGCAGATTTTCTAACATTGTCTCAAATCATTACTATGATTTCCAAGGGTGCTGTAATAGCCAAGGTCCCCTATGGCTGCAGTATCTATCCCTATAGTTCCGCATATGAATTTCCATGGCTCAATTTCTCTTGCAGTGCTTGAGAATAGTCTTGAATGTAGTTGCATGAATTGATATCAATGTGGGTATAGTAAAGAAAGGAGCTTATAGAAATAAAAAATCCCTATAGTTCCACATATGAATTTCCATGGCTCAGTTTCTCTTGCAGTGCTTGAGAATAGTCTTGAATGTAGTTGCATGAATTGATATCAATGTGGGTATAGTAAAGAAAGGAGCTTATAGAAATTAAAAAAAAAATCCCCAGTCAAATAAGTGGTCTTGCAAGATTCAAAAAGGTACTTACCTGTCTGTGGGAGGACACAGGAAAGAAATCACAAATGATGGCCGACTCTTGACAAACAGAAATCAGCAACTCCGATAACTATGAGAATAATAAAATTCATGGCAATTTGAAAAGACATGATATGGGGGGCGTGGCTTGGACGTGGAGCTGGATGGCTGCTTGAGCCTGTAGCACCTATAAAGCGACTTAAAAGCACACTAAGAAGCCATTGTTTGCAACAAAAGTGTGTGGGAACATCTACTGAGCGACATGGATTACAAAAGAGTGAGTTATGGGAAGAAAGGAGCTGCTACCAAGCCTAGGAAGCTGGCGGACTTTTACACAGAAGACAGGCAAGATGGCAACCACAACCAGCAACAGGGAAGACTGGAGGAATCGCCATATCACACTCCTTTGTCCCAAAGGAACAGATATGCTCCTCTACATATCGAAGGGGTGAGGCAGCGGACCTGCAGGAGGACTCAACAGAGAATCCCAGGTCCCGCAGCCCCCTAAAGCCTATAAAGAATAAGCCTCATTCAGACCGACAGGAGACCCCGGAGACTCAGGTAGGACAGACCCTATACCCCCCCTCACTGCAGGCTCCCCCGTACACACCACCCCAGACCCCTTGATTAACTTTCCAGCCACAGAACAGCCCATGACACAGCAGTTCTTTAAGTTTATGTTGTCTTTCAGAGGGGTTATGCAAAACAATATGGTGGACATGAGAGCAGACATGAAGCAGCTAGCTGGCCACAGTTTGTCGCAGTTTGTAAAAGAAACCACTCAGAGAGTCACTACACTAGAAAATAGAACAGTAGACATCTCCATGGCACATGATGAGCTGGTAGAAGCTCATGAAGAACTGTGAAATGAAATGAAGTGGCTTAAAGCAAAGATGGCAGACTCAGAGGACCGGAACAGAAGGAACAACATAAAAATCCGGGGAGTGCCAGAGACAGTAGCCACTGATAATCTAAAGGGGTATGTGAGGGATCTGTTAAAAACAACATTGCCTTCAGTCCCTGATAGCGAGCTAGTGGTGGATAGAGCTCACAGACTTCCAAAGCCCAGCTTCATAGCCCAGCACTTGTGATTGTAAGGATTCACTTCTATGTGATTGTAAGGATTCACTTCTTTCATGTTAAGGAACAGCTTCTAGCATTTACCAGAGGAGGAAGAAAGCTTCCAGATCATTTTAAAGAACTGTCTTTGTATCAAGATTTATCTCAAGCAACTCTTAGAGCTAGAAAGGAGTTCTTGCAAATTGCAGCAAAATGATATATAAAAAAATTCCATATACATGGGGATTTCCTCCAAAAAGTTGATCAAAATGATCAACTTCCCCCCAGTAAGACCTTTCTCCCTTTACAGGAACTCCCTGAGGAGAATTGTCTACTTTAGTCCACTTGGTGGACCTGGCTATACAAACCTATAGTCACCCGAACACTGTAATAGTGACTTGGTTTTCTTTTCTTTTTCTTTTAGTCAGTGGGGATATCAGATCCTGATGTCTAAGAAATCACTGACTCAGTTGTTAATGACTCTCCACTTGTTTTGCTCTTTTTTTATTGAGCATTTATATTTAAGTGTGTTGTTGTTTATTTTTTCTTCTTTAGTATTTTTATTCCAGGACAAATGCAGAAAAACTGGACTTTGGTACCTGAGACCCAGAAAAGATGTAAGATTCGGCCTCCACTATGGTAAAAACATCTTAAAGTTTGTAACATGGATACAATATGATTTTAGAGAAACATATGGCACAAACATTTAATTTACTTTCATTAAATGTGAGAGGGATAAATTCTAATAGAAAACGGTATTTACTTAACAAATTAATTGTAAATGAAAAGGCGGATATTGTTTGTCTCCAAGAAACTAAATTAAATGAAAAGGGAGCTGCCAAACTCAAGCTGTTGCAATTCT
The DNA here is from genome assembly GCA_024363595.1 of Xenopus borealis. Taxonomy (NCBI): domain Eukaryota; kingdom Metazoa; phylum Chordata; class Amphibia; order Anura; family Pipidae; genus Xenopus; species Xenopus borealis. Next base: position 22,422,661 of record CM044446.1, read on the forward strand.
CAACTATTGTACATTCCACACTAACAGAAAAAAAAGAAAAAAGGGGTATGCATAGCCATAAAGGATTCTCTGGGTTTTGAAATGCTAGATTCTTTTTGTAGTAAAGATGGCAGGTTAACAATTGTGGTTGGTAAAATTAATTCCCAGGAATACACCTTTGCAAACATATATTCTCCAAATGAAGATCAGGCGAGTTTTCTTAATAAAAAATTGAGGAAAATCTTAAAGATGGCAAAGGGTGCATTGTTTGTAATTGGAGATCTAAATGCAGTAGTAGACCCTCTAGTGGACTGCACCTCCACAAAAAGAAAGATCCCGGCAATCATAAAGACCACTTTAGCAAACTTTGAACTTTATGATGCATGGAGATGTCTTCACCCAAGTAATAAGCAATTTACATATTTTCCCCAATACACCATTCCTTTACTAGGATAGACCATATATTAGTGGATAAATTCTCACTCCCATCAATTTTAGATATAGATATAGGAACAAGAGTGTGGTCAGACCATGCTCCAATGAGAGCTAAAATATTGTTGAAAGGCCCACCTTTTAATAGAACTAATTGGAGAATGAATAAATTAATACTGCAATCAGAACATACTTTCCCAATTATAAAAAAGGATTTGGAAGAGTACTTTAAATTAAATGATACCGCAGAAATATCAAAAATAACCCTTTGGAATGCACATAAGGCCTATATGCGAGGAGTGTTTATAAAACAATTTCAAAGAAGAAATTTAAAGAGAAAACAGATCAACTATTAAAAGACATCAAAAGCTTGGAACAATCTATCTTTGCAAAAAAACAGACCCACTTTATTCCTCAACTAGAAAAGACCCGAAAGGAGCTAGCTGAAAATTTATATAGCCAATATGACAAGTGGCAATCCATTCTTAAAGAAAGATGGTATTCGGATAGAAATAGGGCAGGCAAGGCTATGGCCTTGAAGATTAAGGGTCATAGAGTAAGACAAAGAATTATTAAGATTAAACATCCCAATACAGGCAAAATGGTTTATCATCCTAATGATACAGTTGAAGCATTGGCAACATATTACGAAAAATTATATAATCTTGAAAGAGACCCAAATAAATATACCCCTTCCCAAGAAGAGATAGACAGATACCTTGAGAAAATTGATCTTCCCAAACTTTCTGAATTTGAAACTAAGCAAATTAATGTTTTTCAACAGGAGGTGGAGATGGCTATTAGAGGCCTAAAAAGGGATAAGGCACCAGGAGTGGATGGATTTGTGAATGATTATTATAAAAAAATATGTGGACATTTTAGTAAAATCTTTAGTTTAATGTTTAATGAAATTGCCACTCTTGGTGTCTTTCCTAAGGAATCACTATCAGCAACCATCTCCACTATACCAAAAGAAGGTAAGGATCCCTCAGATCCAGGTAACTATAGACCTATCTCACTATTAAATACAGATTTAAAAATATACGCAAGGGTATTAGCTAACAGACTAGCCCCATTGATCCCACAACTGGTTAAACCAGATCAGGTAGGGTTTGTGCAGGGAAGAGGGACTAGTGATGGTACTAGAAAGTAAATTGGAAATATATGTCAAGGGTGCTGTTGAAGTTTGGTTGTGTTGGATTTGCTCATAAAGCTATAATGGCCCTATATTCTCAACCATCTACAAGAGTAATGTCATCTGGAACTATGTCATCCCCATTTGATGTAAGTAATGGTACTCGTCAGGGATGCCCATTGTCTCCTCTGATTTTTGTCTTGACTTTGGAACCACTAGCTCAGTGTATCAAAGATAATAAAAATATACATGGGGTTAAATTGGAAAGATCAGAAAAGAGAAAATCATTATCATACTTACCGAGATTTTCTTTTCCTGGCCATCCTCCTAGTCAACATGAAGAAAAACACTAATGGGTATTTCCCTCTGGTACCGAAACCAGGACAGAAGGACCAATCTTCATACACGCTATAAGACCCTCCCCTTCCTGTGGACCGACAGTCAATTATAAAGCTGAAAGAAACAAAACAACCACAAGACAAGGGAGGGCATGTTGACTAGGAGGATGGCCAGGAAAAGAAAATCTAGGTAAGTATGATAATGATTTTCTCTTTTCCTGGCCATCCTCCGTCAACATGAAGAAAAACACTAATGGGTTATACCCAAGCAATCCACATTAGGGCGGGACAAAACTAAAATTTAATGCTAAACACTTTTATTGTGAACAGAATCAATCACTGACAGCCCAAATTTGGCTTGAG
>CM044446.1:22453322-22473939 GCA_024363595.1 Xenopus borealis
CATTCTCCAAGCAACAGGATCTTCATCCCCATGGTGCCTGTGTCCCCCAATGTAGGACAAAAGAAAAGGATTTAACGGTGAGTACAAAAATCTATTTTTTTCTACATCCCCTATCCCCATCCCTCATACTTTCTCTTTCACATCATTGTACAAGCATAGTTTAGACCAGGGATCCCCAACCTTTTGAACCCATGAGCAACCTTCAGAAGTAAAACGTGTTGGGGAGCAACACTAGCATGAAAAATGTTCTTGGGGTGCCAAATAAGTGCTGTGATTGACCATTTGGTTGCCCCTATGTGGATTGTCAACCTACATTGAGGCTTTGTTTGGCAGTGCACCTGGTTTTTATACAACCAAAACTTGCCTCCAAGCCTGGAATTAAAAAATAAGCTCCTGCTTTGAGGCCACTGGGAGCAAAATCCAAGCTGTTGGAGAGCAACGTGTTGCTCACGAGCTACTGGTTGGGGATCACTGGTTTAGGGGCAGAATTATCAATGGTCGAATTTCGAATTGAAAAAAATTTGAAATTCGAACATGTGAATAGCGTGTGCAGTAAAATCCTTCGAATTCAAATGTTGAATTTGAAGGATTTTACCACAATTTGATCGTTCGAACGAATAGGAAAAATCAATCGAATAGAATTTTTTTTTCGATCGATTGACGCAATCAAAAATTTTTTTACGTAATCAAAAATAACGAAACCCAAGTCGGCAGCTTGGATCTGGTGAACTAGGTGGTCAAATAAAATTTTAAAGGGGAAGTACTTCAACCATTGAATAGTCGAATATTCGAATAAAATTAAATTTGAATATTCTAATTATTTGAATTCAAATATTCGATGGTCGAATTTGCCTAATTTGCATATTCCAAGATTCAAATTTTTAGGAAATTCGATCGAACTTCAAATTCTTCATGTGAATTTAGTAAATCTGCCCCTTAGTATTAATGTAAATTAGAATATAGGACTATAGGCAATATTTATATAGACAGATGCTCCACATTCCTATGACACAAAATGCAAACTGTTCTGCCCAGTGATTTAAACTAAACAGCCACATAGAAGAATCATTATTCCTCACGCTGGCAGCGTTTACATACCTACTGATGTTACATAATGAAGTCTATTCTATTTGTATAGTAAACACTCACTAGACTAAATGTGTTTCTTTCATTGTTTAGGGGTGGGAAGAGTATCAGGGCATGTCAGACACGTTATCCCCAGTTTGTGTGATAAAGCCTTATTGTTGGGCATGTGTGACTGGATGTGGGTGTATTGTTAGCAACAATGCATGTGTTGTGCAGATCCTACACTGGCAGATAGATACCAAGATAAAGGCATACATTCTCTCTTTTACACACATACACAAATGTTGTCTATTATAAAATACAGCTATAAATTCAAACTGTATTCAAAACCATTGAGCAGTGCCAGGGGCACAGAGGCAGCAGGTCAAATACCTTTAGAAAACATGCCAATATCCACATGCAAACTATGTTCAAGTACGCATGTAAGTAAGTACCATTTAACGTATGTAAGTAAGTAACATTTAACAATTTCACACAATTTATGGAGTGCTTGCTAATGTTGGCAACTATATAGGAAATAATTTTACCCCTATAGTAATATGTAAAAATGTATAATACACAAAATCCATGAATATCCTGTAAATTAAATCTTTATTAAAGGCTCTGAATGATGTCATCCATTATAAATGGAGCTTAGTGATGTCTTTTTTGTCACACGACTCACTAAGACTTGTGTATTATACTAAATAAAGCTTGAAAATATGAGGATATTGAAAGTATCTTGGAGTTTCATGACCTGTATAAAACCACTCAGCCTTCAGCCTTCTGCCTTTATTTGGTCATGGAACTCTTCGTTGACTTATAATAATCTTACCAGTAGGGGGGTACTATATTCACTATGTAAACAGATCCTACAATAATCCTTATAAACATATATCCTTTCCAGCAGACACAATGGCATTCAATGTGTTTAGAAGAAAGGAGAGTCCATCTAAATATTTAGAAAGGGTTTTTTACAGTGAGCGCTGTGTAAGTCGTACTGGTTAATACATTAGATAGTTTTAAGAAGGTGTTGTATGGCTTTTTTAGCAATCAAGGAAATACATGGTTATGGAAGACAGGGTTTAGTACAAGTTGATCCAGGGACTGGCCATCTAGGAGTCAGGAAGGAAATTTTCCCCATTTTAGGCAAATTGGAGAGGAAGAAGGCGCTGTCCAATGAGGCAAAGTTTTAAGCAGACTTCGAAGGTCATTTATATTACACGCATTTACTGAAACTGAATACATCATGGTGTCATATACCAATTGGCCCTAGACAGCTTTTTATAGCATGAGTATCATAAAGAATAGATCTTGGTCAGCTTCTGAGGAATGAGATACACAAAGTGAGCCATCCAGGTAGTGACCACTCACCATTTTCTGGGCTGTCAGAGTAGCAGGTCTTGCAACATACTATAAACTATCAACATACAAAGTAATTCCCTTGGAATGCAAGGGAAATGGAATTTGGCAGCAGATGTACATACTTTCAGTACATTAAGGATTTCCGAGTGACATTCAATATGTAACACAGATAGACACAGATGATGGTTAATTGCTTTGGCAAGATTTAAGCTTGGAAACATTATTTTTTTTTGTTTTCAACCTTTTTATTGAATTTATATAAGCATAACAATAAAGTTACATGTTAAATATGACAAGATATAACAATTAAGACAACAAACGATAGTGCATTATATGATAGGAACTAAGCACAAGGGTAAATGTCAAAGGTTCTATAACAGAGCCAAAAAAAACAAGAAATGGTAAGGCTCAAACTAAATTAAAATAAATTAATTATACAATAAAATAAATAAAATATAATACTTTACAATCTCACTCAATATGTGTACATACCTAGAAAGATGAGATTATAATCCATAAAGCAAAGCATGTCGCGTACCTTTCGTTACATAAGAGGAGATATTAATTAAATAAAATTAGCATATCTGTAACAATCCTACTATTTTAGATTCATGACTTTGATCAAAGTGCTTGAAAAAGAGGGACCAACTGTCTAAGAAATTACTCTTTAGGTGAGGATTATTAGTTCTAATCCATAGTGCTTCTTGCCAACATATTTGAACTACCTGTGAGAGAACTTCTTTCCAGGTTGGGGAGGTTTCTAATAGCCAATAAAGGAGAATGGTTTTTTTCATTGCGGTTACAAAATAAAAAATCAACTTATGTAAATTCTTAGTTTTAGGTGTGTTCTGGATTGTATTTGATAAGGAAGGTGAACCAATATTTAAGAGCGCGTAAATTGGAGATAACATGAAATTTATATTTAACTTTAAACAAAGAATATCTTTTAGCCCGTTCCAAACCTCCTTAACTATAGGACAACTCCAAAAATAGTGAAATAAATCCACGTTCTCTTGCTTACATTTCGGGCAATATGAAGAGTGGCCTGACTCCTTTCCTCTACGATATAATTTCCCGTAGCCTAAGTGGATCAGTTTGAAATGTTGCACTCTCCAGTTTTCTGAGGAAAATCGTTTATTAAATTTAATGATGGAAGATGATAATTGAGAAGGGGAAATTTCACAAGATAGATATTTTGACCATTTCTTAGCTGCATCTTTAAGAGGATGTTTTTCACTGAAAGAAGGGGACCAAAGATTCCAAGTGATATTAGCTACCTTCAAGTTATTTAAGTTGTCCTCCAATTTAATAAGTTCCTCTGCTAGCCAGTGTTTCTGAACAGCAATTAAGTCTTTATTAGAGAAAGAAATGAAAGCGCTTTTTATATTGACAAAAAGAAAATGGTCTCCTATCTTTAAACCTAACTGCTTTTTTAAAGTTGCCCAATCTAGGAGATTTCCATTCTTAGGACTCACCCAGTCTTTGACCATAAGAGGACAATTTTTTTTCCAAAATGATAGATTGGAGAAAAACCTATGTTTAGAGTTTTTCCAAAGTAGATGGATCGGCATAAAAGGTGTCAGCATATGGTTGAAACCATGACGGGAGAATAACAACTTCCAAGTAAAGATCGAATCTCTAAATAAGGGATTTATTTTGCAATCATAAGGAACTTCCTTCCATTTCAGGTGGAGGATATGTATAATATGGGAGTCAGCGATAGGAAAAAGCTCCAGGACAGGATTTGTAAGTTTATCACCTCCGAGAATCCATTCAATCAAGTATCTAGTGATTGCCGCTAAGTTAAAAATTCTAAAGTTAGGTAATCTTAAGCCGCCCAATTCATAAGGTCCTCGTAATTTAGATAAGGCAATGTTGGGTTTTTTATCACCCCAAATAAAAGAATTTAATATTGAGTCCATTTTTTAAATATCTTTGTGTTTGATTAAGATTGGTAAATTCAAAAGGGGGTAGATTAATTTAGGTAAAATTAACATTTTAAATAAAGCTATCTTGCCTTTAAGATTTAAAGGAGCATTTTTCCATTTATGGCAAAGAGCTAATATTTTATTAATGGCCGGTGAGATGTTCAGTGAATAAAGATTTCCTAGATTTTTGGGAAATATCAAGCCCAAATATTTAATCTTCGATTTTGGAGGCCTAAGGTTCAAGTTTTTCAGTAAGGAGTTTGGTAAAGTGACATTAAAGTTCATAAACTCAGATTTGTGGATGTTTATTTTATAACCTGAAAAAGTACCAAATCTATTTATTAACTCAAAAATTTGTGGTAGAGAGTTATTAGCATTTTGAACTATCAACATTAGATCATCGGCGAAAGCTAAGGTCTTAATTTGAAATTTGTTGATTTTGATCCCCCGGAAAACCTCCAGGTTCTCTAGTGCTCTAATAAGGGGTTCTAATGAGAGGTTAAATAAGAGTGGAGAAAGAGGGCAACCTTGTCTAGTCCCTTTAAAAATTTTAAATTGGGAAGATTTTATTCCAGCAATTAATATTTGGGCCGAAGGAGAAGCATATAAAGATTTAACAAAGTTATTAAAGGGACCTACTATACCAAATTGATCCAGACAGTTAAAAAGATGTTCCCAATTTACATTATCAAAGGCTTTTTCAGCATCTAGACTGATCACTGAACAAGGTAATTTATGTTTATTGACAAATTCCAGATCGCCCTTTTAGAAATCCATTTTGGGTTGGGGAGATAATAGAGGGTAAGATCAAAGATAACCTTTCAGCTAAAATTTTCGATAGGATTTTTATATCTTGATTTATCAGTGATATTGGTCTGTATGAGGACGGCAATGTAGGGTCTTTCCCTTCTTTGGGTATTATAATCAGATTAGAAAGAAAACTGGTGGGAAGTGTACTTTTGTACAGTAAAATATCATTAAACAAGTTGGTTAAGAATGGGCAAATTTTCTCTTTTAAGATCTTATACAAAACAGGGGGAAGGCCATCCGGACCACTAGCTTTTTTCTTTTTCAGGTTTTTAATGGTATAAGTAACTTCTTCAATAGAAATAGGTTTATTTAAGTCCTCAAGTTGTTCTAAAGATAATTGGGGAAACTGAATAGAATTTAGAAGTATTTCATTTTCCTTTGAGTGTGAACCCGCAGAGGAATAAAGAAATTCATAATATTCCTTAAAGATCTTTACTAATTTCGATGGGTTGTTTGTTGGGGAACCATGTGTGTCTTTGACTTTAATCAAAGTAGATTTCTTATTCCAGCATTTAGTAAGATTCACCAAAACATTATTAGCTTTATTACTGAAATTTGCCAATTTTGCTTTTGAGTATTGAGAGAAAATAGAATCTCTTAAAGTTAACCAAGTTTTCACAAGTTTGGACACTTCATTGTAGTTTTGACTATTTAGTTTGGAAGGAGAATTTTTTAACTTCAAGTAGCAATCCCTCTGTTGTAGACTCAATTTTTGGAAATTATCATTAATTTTACGTATTAGACTATATTTATATGAGGATATCTCACCTCTGATTACCGCTTTCCAAGTCTCCCACAGGCAGGGCAGGGTTGTCGGAACGTTGGGAATTCTCAAGGTTGAATAAATCCCATCTTTCCAGCAGCATATTTGAGAATTCGGGATGTTCAGCTAGTGACGTCGGGAAGGACCATGAGATATAGTCTCTGAAGCCTTTACTCTAGCAATAACAGGAGCATGGTCAGAATGATCTAAAGGACCAATTTCAATCGAGATTGTTTTACCAACAATATCGTTTGAGACTAAAATATAATCAAGTCTTTTCCCTAGCATGTATTGAGATGAAAAATGAGTAAAGTCTCTTTCTGTTGGATGCAAAAGTCTCCAAACATCAATCAAACCTGAGGAATCAAGTAAACCATTAATCCATTTAGATTTTTTCCCTATATTAGCTTTGATAGAGTCTGATCTATCAAGGGACCATATATGAGTTTCATTTAGATCGCCTCCTAAAATAAAATTAGATCGAGGGATTGTTGAGATCTTATGATCAAGATCAGTAAAGAAACTTTCTTTAGTATGATTTGGAGCATACACCGAGATTAAATTCCATTTCCTATCATATATCAATACCTCAACATGGATAAATCTACCCTGTTCATCTTTATTTTCAGATAGAATTTGAGCATTTAGGTTACGATGAAACAAGATTGCTACCCCACCTTTTTATTAACAGCTGGGGAAAAAGCAAACTCTCCAACCCAATCTCTAAGAAGGGTACTATTATCAGAATCGTTGAGATGGGTTTCTTGTAAGAGGGCAACATCACATTTCCCTTTTTTAAGTTGTTGTAGTATTTTTTTCCTTTTAATGAACTGGTTACTGCCATTAATATTCCAGGAAACTATGTTAAGAGTCATTTCTCCATGTTTGAAGCATTGATCTTAAGACAAGCCAACTTTCAACATAGAATGTAATAGTAATGTAAGGTATCATTAAATTAGAAAACTTGTTTGCAACAATAGAGTGAGTAATTAGTGAGAAAACATACATAACCAAATTAATAATGAAAAAAAAAGAAAACAATAAAGACAAAAACTTATGAAAATATGTAATTCTCATGGAAAGCAACCTCCTTTTTTTCCTTGGAGGTGGAGGACACTCAATCCCCTTTAAAGAGAATTAATTAGGGAAATAGAAGCCGCATGCCTGGATTGAGCAGAATATAATTAAGAGTCTAGCATCAACTCTTCTTCGCTTGAGATTCGTGGAGGAGATCCTCTAGGAGAAGGTGGAGATCTGGATCTGTGAGTTTGTGAGCGAGATTTGGAACCAGTTGGACCAGATTGAGATCTATCAAACTTTTTAGATTTAGGATCATGTTGAGGGAGAGAGCTTGAATAAACATAAGGAGAGACTGTTTTAGGAGAAGATGTAGTAATACGTTTTGTTTGGAGAGATGATCCACAAAGGTATTAGCTTCCGAAGAATCATTAAATATCCGAAGATCCGGTGTCAAGAAAATTTTTTACTTCGCAGGATAAAGTAGAGCAAAATTGATGTTAAGGGAAATCAAGGTTTGACATGCCTTAGAAAATTCTTTCCTTTTTTGAGAAAGATATATTGAATAGTCTTGGAAAATCAGGATTTTATTTCCCTCTAACTCCAGACCTTTAGATTTTTTGAATGCCTGGAACAGAGCATTTTTATTGGAGTAGTCTAAGAATTTTGCTATGACAACTCTGGGTTTAGAATGTTGTGATTCTTTCATAGGGCCAATCCTGTGGAGTCTTTCAACTTTCATGGGGAAGGATTCCAATGAAATTCCCAGTTTTTGAGGTATAATTTTAGTTACAATCTTAATTAAAGACTCTGCTTTATGTGTTTCATAAATTCCAATGAATCTTAGATTATTACGTCTTGAGCGATTTTCTATTTCGTCGACTTTAAGAAAACGCTCTTGTGCTTGTTTTTCTAGAAAGTCAATTTTTTCCTGGTATTTAAATGAATCATCATATATGGTAGAGACTGTTGACTCCAATTCTGCAAATTTTTTATCATGGGAGCTTAGCTGGTGGGATATTTTATTAATCTTAAGATGGAGTTTACCTACTGCTTTATCTACTGCTTGTTCTATAACTGGGTTTAAAAGTCTTGCCACTTCAGCCGCAATCATGGCATGTTCTTCAGTGACTGCACTTTGAGTGGGAAATTTATGAGTCTGAATCATGACAGGCGAGTCAGTAACAACTTGTTTTGTGTTTTTCTTATTTTGCTTTTCGTAAGTTTTCCCTGAAAATTTGGAAGCCATTTTGTCCAGGGGAATGGTAGTCCAAATAACAATTAATATGTAGTTGGTGAACCTCAGAAAAGCTGAAATAATAAAGAGCTCGGCAAGCAGTAATAATGGCCAACAGAAGTTCAGTCTAAGAAAAAAAAAAAAAATTAAGTTCTGTGAGACTACTTTTTGAGGTAAAATATGTGCTCCCCAGAAAATGTCTGAACGTTGTTAAACAAGATAACAGTCAGCAGATGGCGCTGGAGTAAAATATTTGAGGAAAGTCAGACTGACTTATATTGTAGCAGCCAGCAGGAGGCGAAGTTTAAACAAGTAGGAGCCTCTATATAGCATTCAGGCGCAGAAATCTCAAGAGCTGCCACCAGCCATTAATAACAGCCAACTCTGTCACGAGGCCGCAACCTCCTCTCCTCACCTCACGAAATGGCTTCCCCTGCAGCGAAGGTAACCCGACAGTCTCCCAGAACACATGCCGAGACCTCTCCCTCACCAAAGCTTCCCACCGCGAACTCGGGTAAGCGTGCTTAGAATATTATTGCCGAATAATTAACACCAGGCTGCGGCGCGTCTTCCCTTAAGCCTCGGGCGCCGAACGGAAGTCTCTGGAAACATTATTCATGATAATATGCAAGTACTGACACAAATGTGAATTATGCCATCAGGTAGAGAGGTCACTGGCAATATGCCTCTGTCTCTGCCATTTGTTTTAAAGGTAGAATTGTACCCCCAAACCTTTTATAAGGCATGTGAAGGCAAATATCTACAACATACAAGGTAATTCCCTTAAAATGCAAGGGAAATGGAATTTGGCAGCAGATTTACATACGTTCAGTACATTAAGGATTTTCGTGTGACATTCAATATATAACACAAGAGGTATAGTTGTTGACCTCCCCCTGACTGCTGGGGATTGTAGATAGACACAGATGATGGTGAATTGCTTTGGCAATATTTAAGCTTGGAAATATTATTCATGATATAAGGCATGTGAAGGCAAAGAGCTACAATGGTTTAGTACCCCAAACCTTTTATAAGACACGTGATGGCAAAGAGCAGATGAGAATTATTAGGAAATTGACTGTGGTTGGTTTTGTTGTATGTCAGCTAAATAGTGATGGGCGAATCTCACCCTCGCGAATTGGCGAAAAAATTCGCGAAACGAGTTGTGCATCGCGTCAATCGCGTCGCGTCGTTTCAGACGCGCGTCACATCGTTTGTGTCGCGTCATTTTCAGCGCGTATCGCATCGTTTTCGACGCGTCGCGTCAAAAACGACGCGCAACTCGTTTTTTTTGGGTGAATTTTTGCTGGCGTTTCGCGAATTTGTTCGCCAGTATCGAATCGCGCGAATTCGCCCCTGGCAAATAAATTCGCCCATCACTACAGCTAAACGCTCACTAGACTAAATGTGTTTCTTTCATTGTTTAGGGGTGATTGCCATCACATGTCTTGCAAGCTCTGGATGTGTCGCATCTCTCTTCTTCCTTTGACTCTCTTCACTCTCATATCTCATTTATCTCTTGTCCTAATGTGCTACCTCTTTCTACTATAGCACACTTGCCACTGCCCTTAATGAGCTTAATCATGAAGTGGTTCTTCCTGTTTTCCTATTGCTTCATTTTATTTTGTCTTCTTATTGAACAAAACTTAATGTCTCCCATTTTAATGTATACTTCTGTTCCCACCCCAATCCTAGGTTGGCATGATGGCTGCGTACGCTGCATGGTTGGGGTACCATTTGCTTCAGTCATTGCCACAGTCCTGTGTTTTGTGGGAGTGGCCCTTTTCTGTGGCTGTGGACATGAGGCTTTGAGTGGAACAGAGAAGCTGATAGAGACATATTTTTCCAAAAACTACCAGGAGTATGAATACCTCATTCATGTGTAAGTGCTGGAATAATTTCACAACCAGTATGCAAGGGGGTTTGTCCAGAGACTAATAACAAGCAGAATGTTAACCTACTCAGGGTAAGTAACGTTTTGGGCTACTTATGGCATCCAGCATAAGATAAACAAACATAAGAAGCATTCACTGGTAAGCTGACCCCTATTCATTTTGCCATTCATAATCTAGCTGCTTTGGCTTTACTAGAAAATAATTACAACAAAAATTTTGCAATTAATTAAAAGTGGCAATTCTGTTTCACCACTGTTTTTTTTGTCTGACAAACCACCATTATAACTTTTAAAGTTCTTCCACCTGTTCCTTTCTTATCATTCTCCTCTTTTGAGGTTCACTGCATTATCCTCTTTTCTCCTGTTTCCTGTCCTCTGCTTTGCTGTCATATATCGACCACCTGGACAAACCGCACAATTTTTGGAGAACTTTGCTGCTTGGCTTCCTTACTTTCTTTCATCTAACACCCCATCCATCCTATTTGGTGACTTTAATATACAACATTAACAGCCATTCCATCTCTAAACTTCTTTCGCTAACATCCTCTCTAGGCTTATCCTTGTGCTCAGACTCCCTCTCTCATGCCAATGGTAGATCTCATATTTACCAGACTCCGTTCAACCACCAGTATTACGAACTCACCATTTCCCCTCTCTGATCACAATATGCTCACATTTCAACTCTCACTAACTCCCTCCTCACCACCTGCTAATCCCCAAACACGTACCTACCTTGTCTTGTAAGCTCTGGATGTGTCACATCTCTCTTCTTCCTTTGACTCTCTTCACTCTAATATCTCAGTTATCTCTTGTCCTAATGTGGCTACCTCTTTCTACTATAGCACACTTGCCACTGCCCTTAATGAGATTGCTGCTGTAAAAACTAAACCTGCTAGACCCAAACCACTTCAGCCTTGGCACACTGCTCATACTAAAGCACTCCAAAGACACTCACGTGCTCTTGAGTGTCGCTGACGCAAATCCCACTCAGAACTTTTGGAGCTACAAATCTGCCCTGTGTTCCTATAACACCAGCCTTTCCCAAGCCAAACAAATGTACTTTACTTCACACATTAACTCCCTTTCCAAAAAAGTCACAACTTTTCTCCACCTTTAACACACTCCTTTCCTATTCTCCACCCCCTCCATGCCCATCTGTCTCTGCTCAAGACACTGGTGAGCACTTCAAAAACAAAATTGACACTATCAGAAGGCACATTACACTACTCGACCCCCCTAGGCTTCCACCACCCTCCCTCCACACTCCCCAGTCTCTCCTGTGCTCCTTCACCCCTGTTACTGATTTACCACCTGCAGCTTGATCCTATTCCTTCAAAACCATCCTTGTCTAATCAAAGCCTTAACTCATCTATTTAATCTCTCGCTCTCAACTGGACTATTTCCATCTTGACTAAAACATGCTCTTGTCACTCTCTCTTGATCCCTCCAACCTTGACAACCTCCAACCTATATCTCTGCTTCCTTTCATCTCTAAACTACTCTACCACCTATTCTACAACTGAATAACCTCATTCCTCTCTGTCAATAACTGGCTGGACCACCGACAATCTGATTTTAAATCACAAAACTCCACTGAAACTGCCCCGACACTGCTAATTAATGATCTTTTAACAGCTAAAGCCAACAAAAAATTCTCACTACTAATACTGCTTGATCTCGCAGCTGCATTTGACACTGTAGATCCCCCCTCTCCTCCTCCATTCCCTCCATTCACTTGGCCTTCATGACACAGCCCTGTCCTGGTACCCTTCTTACCTCACCAATCGTTCCTTCAGGGTCTCTTACAATAGAGTAGCATCTTCTCCCCTACCTCACTCTGTTGGGGTTCCTCAAGACTCTGCCCTGTGACCCTTATTGTTTTCCCTTTATACTTCCTCCCTCTGCAAATTAATCAGCTTGTATGGTTTCCACAACCACCTCTACTCTTAGGATGCTCAGATCTATCTCTCCTCTCCTGATCTCAACCCACACCTCGTGTCTCCTCCTGCGTGTCCACTATCTCTACTTGGATGTCACAATGTATCCATCATAGTTAACAATTCCACTATCACCCCTTCTCCCCAGGCCCGGTACCTTGGGGTTATCCTAGATTCTGCCCTGTCATTCACTCCTCGCATCCAGTCACTTGTTAAATCATGTCACTTCCACCTAAGGAACATATCCAAAATACTATCATTTATCACACAAGATGCTGTCAAAATTATTATTACATCTAGACTATTGTAACTCTCTTTTAATTGGCCTTCCCTGCCAGAGATTGTCACCTCTCCAGTCCATATTGAACACTGCAGCTAGGCTTATACACCTCAGCAACCTCTCCTCCGCCATACCATTCTGCCAATCCCTGCAATGGCTTCCACTGCCCTTCAGAATTAAATTCAAATTAGGAACCCTGACATTCAAAGCACTTCATAACTCTGCCCCCCCCCCCTACATTTCTGAGCTCATCTCTATGCTTACTATGCTCCTCTACTGACCTGCTACTCAACTCTTCTCTCATTACCTCCTCACATGCTCTCATTCAAGACTCTGCAAGGGCTGCACCCCTCCTCTGGAATTCTCTCCCAAAGTCTGTCCAACTCTCTCTCTCTTAAAACGCACTTTAGAGAAGTCTACCCTCACTCTTAACTACCCAATGCAATACCACTTACAGTACCACATCTCTTGCCCACGTAACTCTGATCTTGCCCACTCCCACACCTTGTGCATCATTCCCTTTCCTTTAGATTGTAAGCTCTTTCTGAACAGAGTCTTCCTCACCTTCTGTACTGGTATTTATTGTGATGTATGTAAATGCCATATTTATTGTGATGTATGTAACTCCATATGTTCTATGTATGTAATTCATGTGATTTAGTTGTATAATGACATATACTTTACATTTACTAATAATAATAATAATAACCGTGCAGCAATCACATTTTATTATGTATGCCATGTCCTCCATGTTGATAGCCCATGTGTCACTGATTTATGCCATTATTATTTCAACATAATTGTATGGTGAAATTTTTGGTAAGTGCATACTTTATGTGCCATCCCCACCTGTTCTTATAAGTTGCCCTTGTTGATACAGCAGTGTTCTCCTAACTCTGTATTAACCATTTGAGCAATATGCTGGTGTTATTACGCAACTAATTTTCACCTGCAACAGTACACTCACAATCATGAAAGTATGATACAGGAATAGGAATAGTTATTCAGAATGCTTGGGACCTGGGGTTTTCCGGATAACAGATCTTTCCTTAATTTAGATATTCATACCTTAAGTCTACTAGAAAACCATGTAAGCATTACATAAACTCCATAGGATGGTTTGGTTTCCAATAAGGATCAATTATAGCTTAGTCTGGATCAAATGCAAGGTACTGTTTACTTATTACAGAGAAAAAATTAAATGTGGATTAGTTGGATAAAATGAAATCTATGGGAGACAGCCTTTCCATAATTCAGAGTTATCTGGATAATGGGTTTCTCGATAATGGATCCCAGACCTGTATTTAGCAAATATTCACAAAATGTGCCAGAATTTTGATGAAGACAGACAAGGTGAAATGGCTCATTTAAACAAATATGCCCCTTGGTGTGTCCGATTTCAGCTATTACTGGGTTACTGGATATTTTGGGGAGGAGTACTGATCTCTAATACAAAAGTTTCTTTAGTCTAACAGGCTGAGAATGGAATAGCAAAGGGCAAACAGATACTGCAACCAGTAGCAATCTAGTTTACAAATAACTTTAAAATGATAATTTTATCTAATATATAATGGGAAGTTATTAAGAATAACGCCTCTTTAATTATGCAATACATTTTCATTCTTTTGCTGGACATTCCCTTCAACTTAACAAAGAAAATTTAAATTGCAAGGCATATTAGTAACCTGATAACCATGAAACATGCTGCATGATCGCTTACCAAAGGTAATAACTGAAAAGTTTCTCTTTTACGTAGGATTAATGCCTTTCAGTATGGGATCTATGGAATTGCTATTTTCTTCTTTCTGTTTGGGATCCTACTTTTGGCTGAGGGATTCTACACAACAACTGCCATCAAACACATCCTAGGAGAGTTCAAACCCCCAGCTCTAAAGGGTGGGCTCATCTCTACAGTGACTGGAGGACCACCTAAAGGAAGAATCACCAGGGGAAGGCAGCCCGTCCATACTATAGAGCTCATCTGCCGCTGCTTGGGAAAGTGGCTCGGACACCCCAATAAGGTGACAGTGGAAGAAAGGACAGCAATTTGTGATCTTAAAGAAAAAGTTGTGATTGGAGTATCATTCATACCTAAATTACAATCGGTGTGATCACTCTGAAACATTATGTATGAGTTTTATAAACCAAACTGTTACACAACACAGTATTACTTTGGACATGTTATAGAACCAGATTAATAAGCAAAGTTTATTTTGGCAGTGCATCTTTTATTGGCCAGTCATTTATAGTATATTGAAGTCCAAATACTTCCAAATCTTGGAAAGAACACCATTATTTTCTTTAAATTATATACAGTCATATGAAAAAGTTTGGGAACCCCTCTTAGCCTGCTTAATAATTTACTCCTCTATCAACAAAAAAGATAACAGTGGTGTGTCTTTCATTTCCCAGGAACATCTGGGGTGTTTTCCGAACAAAGAATTTTTAGTTAAGCAAAATTCAGTTGTATGAAATTATATTGAATGTGAAAAACTGGTTGTGCAAAAATGTGTGTAACCTTGTAATTTTGCTAATTTGAATGCATGTAACTGCTCCATACTGATTACAGGCAACACCAAATTACTTGGATTAGCACGTTAAATTTTGAACTTATTTATTGGTCATAACAAAAAGCGCTTTGCGTGGCAGAAGAAGAACACTGCATTTAAAGAAAACACGTGCTACATACTGTCAAATTTGGTGGAGGTTCCATCTTGCTGTGGGGCTGTGTGGCTAGTTCAGGGACTGGGGCCCTTGTTAAAGTCGAGGCTCGGATGAATTCAAGCCAATTCTTTAACAAATTCTTCAGGATAATGTTCAAGCATCTCAAAGTTGAAGTTACGCAGGGGTTGGATATTACAACCAGGCAATGACACACACTTTGAAATCTACAAAGGCATTTATGCAGAGGGAGGAGTATATTCTGGAATGGCTGTCATAGTCCCTTGACTTGAATGATTTGAAGCAGGCTGTCTGTACATGGCAGCCATCAAATTTAACTGCACTAGAAAGATTTTGTATGGACAAATGGACAAAATACTGCCATCCAGAATCAAAACACTCATCAAAGGCTATAGGAGGCTTCTAGAGGCTGTTTCATTTGCAAAAGGAGGCTCAACTAGGTATTGATATAATATCTCTGTTGGGGTGCCGACATTTATGCACCTGACTAATTTTATTATGATGCATCTTGCATATTTTCTGTTAATCCAATAAACTACTGTTTCCATAAGGCATGCTATATATTAAAAGGAAGTTACTTTGAAAGCTCAGCCAATGATAAACAAAACTCCAAATAATTAAGAGAGGTTCCCAAACTATTTTTATATGACTGTATATAGGCCTTTGATGTGTCTTTTATTGGTGAGGCTGGAAGCAATGAATACTTTCTTTATGAAATATCCAGGATAAACTACCAGTGCTTTACATAATGTACATCAAATAAATAACTGAAGCTGTTTTATGCTTAATTTGCTGTAGTTTTGCTTAAATTGAATATCTCTTGTATGATTCATATGCTCTTGAACTGCCTTGAGCTTTAGGAAGATTGAATACAGAATTACAGATCATTCTGTGTTTATTAAAATACATGACCATTGTGGAAAGAGTTCAATTTCCTTAACCATAATGGCAGCAATCTTTGATACATTTATGCATGATTTCAAAAGTATTTGGAACAAAGATTATTTAAATCTTGAAATGCAGGGTCAGGCTGGCCTGCCAGAGCACCAGAGGCTCTCCAAGTGGTCCCCAGCCAAAGATAGTTTACAATGGTTCTCCCAGTGTAGGCCTATACGACACCTATTCCATTTATTACTCCATGTCTAATTGTTGTGAGAGTGGAACCTTCATGTTAGGTTTTCTGGTGGGCCTTAGGAGGTGCTGTTGAAATGTAAAAAGTGTTAGTAAAACAGGCAATTGCATATGTGGCTCATCTTCCAGTACAAACACAAATCTTATGCTCCAGTATTTACCTCTGCCTTGGTTAGTGACTGTGGTAGGGATATAGGGACTATCTCAGTTTTCCCATGATGCTGCTCTCATTTTGTTAAAATTTTATTCTTGTAGTTTGTCGGTGTCACTTACGTTATCACTATTTTGTGGATCATGATCTTTGCCTGCTCTGCTGTCCCTGTCTACATTTACTTAAACACCTGGGTTACCTGTCAGTCCATTGCATTCCCAGGGAAAACCACAACGAGTGTCAGTACCCTGTGTTCAGATGCTCGCATGTATGGTAAGTTTTATTATTTAATTTAAAGTGCCTCAAAAGTGCTGTTTTCTTTCAGGCCATGCCTGGATTCAATAATGTCTTATCATAGACCTTAGATTTCTTATTACTTCCCAGCAAGAAACCAGAAGGGGCATGACCAGTTAAATGGAACTATAAAAAACGCTCCATAGTAGGTCTAACATAGTAGGTCTAACTCTAACTTCAGGGCTTTACATAACCTGTACAGTGGATATTTTAATACTATGTCAGTATAGGTATTCCTATATAGCAAGCACTGTTCTGCAAAAAGTCCTTTAATTACCTTGTTATATGTTATAACTGAATATCTGTTATATTACAGTTCATACAGTTCAGTTATGCTGAATATCTGTTTTTGACCCCAGGTGTTCTGCCATGGAATGCTTTCCCGGGCAAAGTGTGCGGGACCAGTCTGCTTGCCATCTGCAAGACCAGCGAGGTTAGAAGCACATATTACAGACTTCATGTTGTGTTATGTTCCAAGTCATGCCCTCTTTAATTCTTTAAATGCTCTAATAATCCTCAATTTAACAATGCAGACTAATAGAGACTGCTCTTGCTTTGCTAATGCAAACAATAGCTAGAACAATCCTATAGACCCTGTATTACTGATTAAAATTAAACATACTGAATTGTCCCTTGGTCTTGTTACCCAGCCAGTTCTCTATAACTGAATGATGGCTATCAAAAGAAGGAAGAACTGCAACATGTTAAACATTAGTGCTCACAGGTGGAGTGCTGCCCTGTTCAGCCTGCTTCTGGCCCGGGTACAATGGAAGAGGGTTACTCAGGCCCAGACGGCAATCTGTGGACTTTGGCAAATGCCAGAGGGGCTACTATAATATTCCATACACAGACACTGTTTAGTAGGCTATTTGGCTGTTTGGAACTCTGTGGGAAATGCAAGGGCCTATTTTGAATCCCAGTCCAGGCCTGATCTGACTCCAGCTAATTTGCCCAGCCTTCTGGTCCAGGCTTCAACCTGTGCAAAGTTTGTAAAATGAGTTTAACGGAGCACTCAGCAGGTTGGTTGAAATTAAAAATCTTCCTTTATTGAAAAACATTAAAAGTCACTGGACATGAATGTGACAGAACCCCACGTTTGACGCGTTTCGTGGCATCACACCACTTCCTCAGACGCTTCTGAGGAAGTGGCGTGATGCCACAAAACACGTCAAGCGTGGGGTTCTGTCACATTCATGTCCAGTGACTTTTAATGTTTTTCAATAAAGGAAGATTTTGAATTTCAACCAACCTGCTGAGTGCTCCGTTAAACTCATTTTACAAACTTCGCATGAACAAGCCTTGACCGGTGGCTCACCTACGTGTCAGCACCTGCACAGGTTTCCAGGTGTGAGTATGTGCTCCATTTCTCTGAACTTCAACCTGTGCAACACTGCTTTCTAACTTCCACAATGGGATAGAGGGATAGAAAACACCTACATCCCTTCCAAGTCCATTTCCATGAATACAGGAGTGCCAAACACAGGCATCTCTGTATTCACTTTTATTCACGTGAGAAACATGGCAGTCTGTCCTGTTCCTGAATTAACCCTATGGAATTTTGTGATTTTGCATATTTGCTGCAAGATGATTACTTTTATTGTTCTCTTACAGTTCCAGATGCCATTTCACCTTTTTATTGCGGCATTTGTGGGTGCAGCTGCAACACTTGTGGCACTGGTGAGTTTAATTTGTAATTAGCCCTACAAATAATATTAAGATATACACGTTAATTGAAAAACACACTTTTTTAAATACCCTGTGTGATTTACTTTAAATGTACCATAAATATGAATAACTTACTGTCTGAAACTTACTGTCTGCATATATGAATTTGTATACCGCATTGTTTGATGAATGCAGCCATATCGCTAAAAGATTAAGGCAACCCTGAATTTTTTTCCAGAAAGACCCTCTCTTTAAGAACAATATCAGTCTCTACTGCAGCATTTCATACAAGCTCTGTAGTCTCTGAACCTCCCAAGCAACTTCAATCACTGTACTGCTGTGCATGTTAAAGAATGTTTTGTTACGGAATGTTCTCAGCACAAAATTTATTATATGCCATGGTGGCAATTTAAGTGACAAGATAAAACCTTCTTATAAATATAATTTAGATGTTAAGAGGAAATAATTGTTTCAAAATGACAGATGCAGTATATTCACTTACATTGTTTCCCACAATACATATACATATATTTTAATCTGCATGCATCTATACATACAGTACATCTGTCTGATGTGTTTCTGTTTGTGTATCCTTGCTGTATGCTTGAGTACAGCATAAATGATTCTACTTCTGAGTGTTTGACATATAATCTGTTATACTATATTGTGGACAGTTACAGAAATGTCATTTCAGCACATATCAGCCAGTATAGTCTTGCTTTTATTCACCAACTGTGTCAATTTGTGTAATATTTAGTGGACATATTTTTTTGTTATAGGTAAAGGGGTGTTTCAGTCTAGAAGCTCAGTGATGCAGAAGTAGATTCTGAACTGTTACAATTTGCTACATGTAGTTTATACATTTCTCAGTAGTATCTATGGGGAATATTGGCAACTATTGTATCAATTCTAACAGCTGCCTTTAATGAAATTCAGGGATTCTGCTCAGCAGGGACAAACCTAACAAATGTATAAACTAAATTTATGAATATAGAACAGTTAAAGAGTCTACAACCCCCCTCCCACAGCTGCTTTTGCAGGTGAAAAATTAAATTATACACTTCAATATTAGAAAAACATTCACAAATAGAAATTATAAAATATTTGGAAAAAGTCTTTATTTCTAATGAACTATCTGAAACCAACAGAGCTGAAAGAAATGTTTGAAGGTGATCAACCCCTTTAATGTAACATAGTAACATAGTAAGTTAGGCTGAAAAAAGACTCGCGTCCATCAAGTTCAACCTTTTTTTTTTTTTTTATTTTAACTGCCTAACTGCTAGTTGATCCAGAGGAAGGCAAAAAAACCCCATCCTAAGCCTCTCCAATTTGCCTCAGAGGGGGAAAAAATTCCTTCCTGACTCCAAAAAAGGCAATCGGACTAGTCCCTGGATCAACTTGTATAATGAGCTATCTTCCATAACCCTGTATTCCCTCACTTGCTAAAAAGCCATCCAAAAAGTTAAGATTGCTCTTTTAATATGCATATATAAATGTCTACATTTCTGCCTTATCCTAACAATTACTGACCTAGATAATGTACTTTCAATACTATTGAGAGACAATCAAGCTTTAAAAAAGGTTTCAAAAACATCATATGATTTTCTAACATACAGTAACATACTAAAAACAATTTTCCTTTTCTTTTTTGCACTGTTTTCAGCCCCATTTATGCACACCACTTCAGGAGGTCTTCGAAAATCTCCATATTTTCTACATTTGAACTTAAGTTCTAGTAAATGTTCTATCACTGTGCATGGGTTAGGAGCTTTCTAAATGTAATTCATTTTTTTAATGTGAACACTTTAAAGCAGATGTGGGGTTGCCTCCATGATGGGGAGGGGGCTAACAGTTAATGGTAAGTCCAGCCTGAAAGGTAGTAACATAGCAAGTAAGTTTGAAAAAAGATACATGTCCAATGAGTTCAACCTAAAGTTAAAACAAAAGACCCCATCTGAAGCCAAAAGAAACTCTCAAATTGGCTTCAGAGGGGAAAAATTCCTTACTTACTCAAAGAGGACAATCGAACCAGTCCCAAGACCAACTTTGTACTAAGTGCTAATTTTAAAAAAAACATATTGTCTCACTTGATAAAACTCCATCCAACTCCTCATTGAAGCAATCTATTGTAGATACATTAGATGGACTACAACTGATTGAGAGAGATAATTCCATAACTTCATAACTCTCATTGTAAAATACTATATTGGGATCTCCTTTGATCTAGTGGATACTGTATGCAAGGGCCTACTGGTATATAAGTAATCAAAGACTTTACTTATGCATAGTTGTCATAGCTCTCCTTAAGCACCTCTTCTCCAGGCAGTAACGTAACTAGGTGGGGGCGGGCCCGGGTGTGGGCCGCGCAGCCCCCCCCCCCCCCCCCCCCCCCCCCCCC
>CM044446.1:22496285-22510571 GCA_024363595.1 Xenopus borealis
AGTTATAGCTCCAACAAGGATATCGGTGGTACATAGTACCAAGTGTTTGGGAAGCATTTATGAAGGATAGGTCATGTCAGACAAATTTAATGGTACGTTCTGTACTTTGAGTAAGGTTCTTAGTGGGGTCCCTCAGGGCTCGGTATTGGGTCCACTTTTATTTAACTTGTTCAGTAATAACTTAGGGGAGGGTGTTGTAAGTAATGTATCAGTGTTTGCAGATGACACAAAACTATCCAGCCCAATTAATTCCACCCAAGATGTGGCATCCTTGCAAAATGATCTTGACAAAGTAGCAATCTGGGCAGCTAAGTGGAGATTCAATGAGATTCAATGTTGATAAATGTAAAGTCATGCACATGGGATGCAAATATATTCAAGCCACTTATACCCTTAATGGGACGCACTAGGTAAATCCATTATGGAAAAGGACCTTGGAGTAATAGTAGATGATAAACTTGGCTGTAGTAAGCAATTCCAGTCAGCAGCATCAATGGCAAATAAGGTCTTGAGCTGTATTAAAAGGGTCATGGAAGGAGGGGCCATTCTTCCACTTTATAGAGCACTTGGAAGGCCACATCTAGAATATGCAGTTTTGGTCTCAATCATTCAAACAGGACATTTTTGTATAAGAGAGGGTACTCCTAGAGCTAATTATATAAGTATAATGGAAGTGCTACTAACTTGGCCATTTAATCAGTGCACATTCTCTGATTCCCTGTCTGAGTAAATCAGTCTAAATGCAGACTGGGGATCAGGGAATGTGCACTGACTAAATGGTTAAAGGAAAAGTAAATGTTTTTCTTTTTCTTTCTGTAAATTGGCTCTAAACAGCCCCCCAGATTAATGTACCTTAGTCCCTGCTGCAAGTCTGCTCTGGTTTCTGTGTTATCAGCAGCTTCTTTCACCTTCTTCCTGGTGCAGAGTGAAGCCCAGCCCCTTAGTTTACTGAGCAGTCCATTTGCTGCTGTTCCACAATAGAGAGGAAGAGGGAGCCAGTGTTTCATTAGTAAGCTAGTTTCCCCAAGCAAAAGCTGCTACACACACTGCTCTCTGCTATGTCATAGTATGCAAATGATCTCCTGGACTAGTCCAAAAGATAAGGTCAGCTCAGTAAGCTAAGGGGCTGGGCTTCACTCTGCACCAGGAAGTAGGTGAAACAAACTGCTGATAACACAGAAACCAGAGCAGACTTGCAGCAGGGACTAAGGTACATTAATTTGAGGGGCTGTTTAGAGCAAATTTACAGATAGAAAAAAAAAACGTTTACTTGTTCTTTAAGTGAGTAGCACTTCCATTATACTTATATACTTTACTTAGCCCTAGGAGTGCATCCACAATCCCCCTTTATGTATTTGAAATGTAGCCGGAAGCTGTGGCTGAGATTCATGTGGAGCACCATTTTTACTAATGGTGGTCCTATGTTTTTAATTGCAACATCTGCAGGTAACACATTTTACACTTATATATATCTATAACACAGTCTGTCATTCTTACTAATACTCTTTTATATTTACACTCTTATTTATATTCACATTTACACTTGCACATAGTATACACATTGCTTTAAATGTGCACTTTTACACATAGCTTTACTTAGCCTTCATCTTTTTTATTATTCCCTTGTTTCTTTAAAAAATGGGCGTTGGTTCGGGCAATCTCTCTCTCTTAAAAGCCGCTAGTTAGTGGCAGGGGAGGATTTAGCCCTCAGAAAAACCAAGGTTCAGGACACATCTACTTCAAAGTTACTATGCAGAGGGGGGGTACTAAACTTTTTTTTACTATGACCAGATGTAAACAAGTTAGGGACCACTGTATGGGGTTTACCTTGATGTGGTATGGTGGCTTATCAACTTTATGATCATAACTTTGCAACTAAAAACCCTTGTTTTTGTAAACATATGCACTGAATTTAAACTGAATTACTCAGACAGGGGATCAGAGAATGTGCACTGACTAAATGGCCAAGTGAGTTTATATTCACATTTACACTTGCACATAGTATACACATTGCTTTAAATGTGCACTTTTAAACATAGCTTTACTTAGCCTTCACCTTTTTTATTATTCCATTGTTTCTTTAGGAGTGCATCCACAACCCCCCTTTTTGTAATGGAAAACCTTAGCTATGAGGAAAGACTGGCCAAATTGAGGATGTTCACACTGGATAAGAGACACTTAAAGGAAAACTATACCCCCCAGACAATGTAGGTCTCTATAAAAAGAATTTGCATAAAATAACTCATATGCAAAACCCTGCTTCATGTAAATAAACCATTTTCATAATAATATACTTTTTTAGTAGCATGTGCCATTGGGTAATCATAAATAGAAAATTGCCATTTTAAAAAACAAGGACAGCCCACTGGGATCATAGGATTCAACGGTGCACACAAACATACCAAAAACTATAAAGTTAGGTCATATGAGCCAATTAACAGAGTTCTGTCTTTAGCTTCCACACTTCTTCCTGTTACAGTAGAGTTGAAATATTTCTGGTCAGGTGATCTCTGAGGCAGCACACAGACCATCACGAAATGGTAGTTCAAGACCTAAAAGGGCAATATTTACTCATATATATATATAACAGTTTGATAAGATTCTTTAATATGCCACTTAATTTGATATAAAATCTGTTGCTCAAGTATTCATTTTGGGGGCATAGGGGGGATATGATAACTATGTTTTAATATATAAGGGGATCATATAATAATCTCTCTAATGCTTTATTCACCAGTAGGTCTTTTCAGCTCACCCATTCTTATTAGAAGAAAACCGGTTCCACCTAAATATTTGGCAGGGGTTTTTTTTTACAGTGAGAGCTGTGAAGATGTGGAATTCTCTCCCTGAATCGGTTGTACAGGCTGATACATTAGATAGCTTTAAAAAGAGGTTGGATGGCTTTTTAGCAAGTGAGGGAATACAGGGTTATGGAAGGTAGCTCATAGTACAAGTTGATCCAGGGACTAGTCCGGTTGCCATTTTGGAGCCAGGAAGGATTTTTTTCCCTCACTGAGGCAAATTGGAGAGGCTTCAGATGGAGTTTTTGCCTTCCTCTGGATCAATTAGCAGGTAGGCAGGTTAAAAGAAAGGTTGAACTTGATGGACGTGTGTCTTTTTTCAGCCTATCCTACTATGGTAATCAGTAGGTCTGTGCAAATGCTGTAAGATGCTGAATAGACAGTCACTATTTATTGAACCTGTAAGGGCAATTTGGGCTTATGAGTACTGGAAATGCCAGGGTCTATTTAGTATCTTAGTCCAAATTTGTGTACCAATAATTGGATGAAACGTTGTTTTGTAATATATTATTAGCACAATACTTTCTAATTAAAGAAAAATAAATAGTTATATTTTTCCCATTATTGAACACTTTCCCATCTACAGTGGTGATTAAATAGAAAATACAAATGCTTTTACATTATATACGATGGAACTTTTTACAGAGCCTAACGACACCCAAGAAGTAGCAGATTATCATTAAAATCTCAGTTAAGATTTAAGTGTGAAAGGAGAAATGCAAGAGAGAAAAACAAAGAAAAGAAGAGTGCTCTGTTTTAACACAAATCATCCATCATTACTTTATAATGAAGCAAATGTTCTATTATAAATCCTATACAAATGCACCATGCTGTATAATGATAATTAGTATTTATATTGAGTATATACAATGAGCTCATCAATTCAGTTTTATTGTGCCATAAAGTCTGACATTATATGTATACACTGCAGAGTAAAATGGAATACAGGAAGGCTACCTGGTTAACAGTTTCCTTTACTGGAGTTTGACACTTGCAACCTGCAGAAAGAATTCTATCCTATGTTATAGGCCAGGAATGCAGTATTTGATGGTGCTCCAAATAGCCCCTAACAAGTAATTGCTGCATGTTACAATGCACATAGAAGCTACAAATCCCACTTTAGCTGGCACTATATATTACAAAAATCTTTCTCAATTCCATATAATCTTCAGATAGAAACAAAGCATATTAATTAGGGACCCAAACCATTTTGAGTTTGCCCTTGATATGCAATAATAATGACAGAACCCTAAACATGAATTATCTTATTCCTGGGAATTATCTTAACCATACATCCTGAAACTAAAGTTTGAGGGTAAATTTAATTATAACACTACCCGCCTCCTGTCTTTAGTCTTGAAACCTGTAGTTGTACTGTTTTTGCATTATCAGTGCATATGTACTTCACAAATGTTTATCTAACACAAGCAGTAGTCCAGTACAATGTGGCAAAATTTCTTGCACTGTTCATATCTGGCATATTTGTCCTGGAGAGATGCCAGTGTGGGCAAAAACAATTCCTTTCCATTTTACTAACCTCCTATACATAACCTGTAAGATTGTATCCACTCTGTTCACGCTTTGAGGTTTCTGTTGAGACAGTAGCATTTGGTCCCTTGTTGGCCACTAGAGGTTTCCTATGGTACCTGCTGTAAAACCCCTGATTTTCTTCTCTATGGGGACATGAAGCACAGAGAATGGTGCCGCCAAGTACTGAGACAATTGATGATATAATGCCCAGATACAGAGCAGGTCCAATTTCATACCTCATTGAATCAGCAATGATAGGGTTGTAGAAGTCTCTTAGAATAGAATGGAGATTCCAGCAAATTGGCACCAAGCAGAGGATACCTCCTAGGATAAATAAAACCCCTCCAACAATGGCTATTTTACTCTTTCCAGGGGAGTCCTGAGAGAAGATGGTACATTTCATACCAAAGATTGAGAAGAGGCTTGCTAGTGAAGACAATACACAAGATGTGATCATGAGAGCTTGAGCAGCCTGGGTGTCCGATGGTAATCCCAGCATGGAGTTGTATATGTCACATTGTGTGATGCCTGTGCTATAGGAAGCACACTCCATCCACAGCCCTTTTGAGAAACCCACAGCAGTTACAATACTGGCACCAACATATGAGCTCACTTTCCAGGTGGGTAGAAGTGTGGCTACAACAGTGCCAATCAGTCCCAGGATGCCCATGAGGTAACCCATCATCTGAAGGCCTACAGATACCATTTTGTGGTCTCTTCTTATTGGAAATACTCCTTGTTTTTGATAACCACAGTCTCTAGAGTGGCTTAGTGGTGTAGATCAGTGTGAGAAAATAGCATATTTCTTCATCTGTAGCCTTTAGCTCATGGTCATTGTGTACTGCATGTAGCCAGTTCAAAGTGAACATCTGCTTTGCCTTTTCCACTCTCTGTACCTGGGGGTTTACAGTGCCAGGTGAAGCACTGCCACCTCTTCTCACACTTTTTATGATAGCTGACTAAAGCCTCTGACTTTTCCAATCTCTAAATCTGATATTAGGCTGTGGAGTCCTCTTTATAGTCCTACAATAAAATAAAGCATAAAATAAAACAAGGTAAAAAAGAGAGAGGGGAGGGGGAGAGGGTGGTGATTGTGGGGGTTAAATATTCACTAGCACATTGATTAGCCAAATGCTCCTTGACCGCCTTATCTCTGAAAAATAGAACTCAAACATACCCCCTCCTCAGCCATTTGATAATTTGTCTGAGAAATTTAACTAAGTTGTATAATCCACCTCCACTCTTTTACTATCCCCATACAGTTTATCATAGCTTTACTGCCGTTATAACACCGCCACACGGTGTGACAGCTTCTTGTCATCCTTATGACATGTTATTGAAATAAGTCTAAACACTGTTTTACCATCAGTTAGTGCCCCCTATAAAATAGTTTGTAACTGTTTACCTGCCCTAGAGAACTTCTGCTCTTGTGACATCTTTATGAAGTAACAGTTCACTGGTGTGTATTGTCTCCCCTGATACACAGATTCAGATTACTTTATTGCACTATTTAATTCCATCACTCCATATCCTGGTTGCTCTGTTGCAACTTTCAACCCACTTTGCCCATAGAGAGCACAGCAGTGTAAGAGCTGCACGTCATTCACCCGCATTAAATATAATTCCCCCTGGAATTTGGACACTAATCTATCCCCTTCCCTCTGTACTGCTTATGCTTGCAACAGAATGCTAAATCCACAAAGTAATTAACCCTTGTTCCAGAACATAGACATGTAAAGCAAAAATGGATGTAGTTATTATGAAGTTATAAAAAACTAAAATACTGTGTTTAAAGAACATTTTATTGAGCAATTAAAGCTTTATGTTTGTATTTTCCTGCTGAGCAAAATGTTGGTATGCCCATACTTGAAATATATTACTAGTAAATCAAGCAAGACTTTTTCAAGAAACTAGAGGTCACTGTTTCACATTAGAGCAGGGGTTCCCAAACTGTGGGCTGGCACCCCTTGCATGGCTTGGAGTCTTGTCTGTGGGTATTCCTGGGAATATCTTGAAGGTCAGTTAGGATTTGGGGAGAAAATCTATTTGCTGTCCTAGAGCTAAGGCCACAGTGCAAAAAAACTATAGCAGCTAATCAAAATAGCTTTTAGTATTGTACATACAATAGACTGCCAAGCTTGATGGTCTGTTTGGATGAGTATTGAGATAAACCCTTATTCTCTGCACATGCACCAATGTATTCTTACATCAGTGTTGAGCCAGGATAAAATTTATAACTGCTTATGTATATCACAGAGAAAGCCTTTCACCTTTTAGTAATTGATCTGATAATATACAATAACATCTGTCAATTACTTTTTGTTAAAAATTTTGCATATTTGACCATTTGTTTACAAATTGTATCAAATGTATCACAAAACATGTATGGGAGCTGTTATCCAGAATGTTTCAAACCTGGAGTGTTCTGGATAACGTGTCTTTCCATAATTTGGATTACCATACTTTAATTTTACAAAAACACTGTTTACATTAAAAAAACTCAATAGGGTTGTTTTGCCTTGAATAAGGATTAATTACCATAGTAATTTAGTCTGAATTACGCACAAGGTACTGTTTTATTGTTACAGAGAGAAAATGTTTTTATTATGAACACCTTTACGGCGCACCTAAAGTTTTGGCTGACTCCTCAGGCTTTATGAAAGCTTAGAATCAGCTCTCACTATTAGAGTCTTGTTTCATGCCTGGGTGCATGCCACCATCCAAAATCAGCTTGAAGAAGCTGCACTCACAGGACTTATAGGACAACAAATAATTTAATAAGAATCCATCACTAACATTTTGGCTGCCGCACCAGCCTTTCTTAAAGGCGTTCATAATAAAAAATTTATTTCTTCACTAAAGGGCTGATTTATTAAGGGTCGAATTTCAAAGTGTAAAATACATTGAAATTCGACCATCAAATTAAAATCCTTTGACTTCAAATATCGAAGTCGAAGGATTTCGACTTTGGCATTTCTGCAGTTGAAGAAAAATTGTTTGATCGAATGAAAAATCTTTTGAATCAAATGACCGAACAGTTTTAAGTCGATAAAATAAAATTTAGAAGAATGGTCTAACAGGTCCCTATAGGCTAACATAACACTTTGGCAGCTTTTATTTGGTGAAGTAAAACAATTGAAGGATTTTTAAAGAGACAGTACTTTGAGTTTCGAAAGTCGAAGGATTTTACTATTCGACCATTCTAATCAAATGGTTGAATGGTCGAAGTAACCTATTCAATGGTAGAAGTTTTTCAAAAATTTACTTCGAATATCAGATTTTTTGCATTCCAACATTTACTTCGACCCTTAGTAAATCAGCCCCTAAAACCGGTGAGTCCGGCTTCCTCCAATCCTTAACTCTATGCTATCTCGTGGCCTGCACCCAGGCATCGTATACAGCATTATTATTAGTGCCGAATTTCCAGCTAACTATATATATAAAAGAATATATGTATATACATATAGTATACTGTAAAGGTTGATCAAAATAACAAATGAGCCGGAACACAAGTCTTAAAGGGGTAAAGCAGATTATAAAATTAATTTAGACTCATTCATAATTTAGAAGCTTTGGAGCTCACATTCCTATAAGGCTTAAAAATGTTCAGTCTGACTTTCACTGTGATTTGCAGGAGTTAAAAATGTAATAACTGGAGTTGTTACTTTTTGGTGTTATTGCCTGTTATGGTTTCAACATCTATACCATCTATACATATCCTTCCATTAGGTATTATACTGTATTTAGCATCTTATTTAGTTATGAATTGATATGCCATTTTTGTTACTTTTATTTACACGGGAGATTAATCTTAAAGTATAAGTTCACCTTTATTTAAATGTTTGGTACAGTACATATATGCCTGTTATAGGCAACTTTTCAGTTGGCCTTAACTTTTTAATTATCATGGTTAATCATGTGTTATTTCTATAACACACTAAGGCTTTAATGTTATTGGTATTTACTGATATTTTTACTCTTCTTGGCTTTTAGTTCTATTCAGGTATATATTCTATTTGACTTTCAATCAGCTGCCAGGTTACTAGGGTACTTACACCCCAGCAACCTGATAGCTGTTAAAATTCCCTCACCTCAAAAAATGTTAAATAATACACACAAAAAACAATAAAATTATTTTTCTTCATGTAGAACAACAACGTTGGGTTTTGGTGCCAAGCCACAAACCCTCAACCAAAGGGGGTAGAATACTGTAGAAACATATGGGCTTGCAATCAAAGAAAAATCTTCAACTGTACAGGCCAGCACTTTAAACTAAACAAATTAGCATTGCCTTAAAACTTTACCATAACATGTTTGTGTTCTTCATAGGAGGTGGCCACAACGTAAGCAATCCAGTAGTGGTGGCTGGAGCAGACTAGCATGTCATCTTCACACTAGTGACTCCCTCAAAACATTTTTTTAACCATCACCATAACAACAATAAGGTGAACCCTAACTCGGCCACAAAGTTTGGCAGCCAAGGAGCTGCTTAGTAGGGATATTTTCTGTTTTATTCCCATAAAGCGAGACCAAAAACGCGAAGCGTCTAACGCTAGCGTTAATTCGCCAGCGTGACGTCAAATCAGAACTTTGCAAATGTGAATTTGCAAAGTTCTGATCTATAGTGCACCGGCTCTGGTGAATTTTCGCTAGCGAAATAGATAGACTTGCGCAACTTCGCACCCTTACGCCAGGTGAAGTTGCGCACTGACCCTTCTTTCTCCCTACATTTCCTAACATATGGCAACACAACTATAAAGGGGGAACATGTAGGGCAATAGGACAACTTTATTTAATTTATTTAATTTAATTAAATTCCTGGGCTTGTGTAGTGGAATGTAGTGGCACTTTAATGGATATGGGTAGCACTGGAGAAAATTCACCTGGAGAAAATTCACCTGGCGAAGTGCGGCGAACGCTAGCGAAGCCTACGCTGGCGAATTTTCGGATCTTAGAGAATCTGCCCCTAGGCTTCCTTCTCTAGTTCTGACCCTTGTGTGAATGCAAACAACAGGTCATGTTTAGAAATTTAGAGTTGTGTGATTGGGTACTATAAACTGCTCCTATTGGAAAACTTGTCCCATGCAACTGTGCCTTGTCTGGTCTCATTATTTGAGCTTCATTCTCTCCATATGCAGAATAGGTGATGCAGATTGTTTACACAGTATAAACCTAATTATACTGTATGCATCTCAAGGGGCAGTATACAGCTAAAACACTATTGCTAAAATGTGCA
Source organism: Xenopus borealis (assembly GCA_024363595.1). Classification (NCBI taxonomy): domain Eukaryota; kingdom Metazoa; phylum Chordata; class Amphibia; order Anura; family Pipidae; genus Xenopus; species Xenopus borealis. The sequence goes on from CM044446.1 coordinate 22,505,853, forward strand.
CTATAGATAAGACTTGTGTTAAAATTATATTCTGTCTATAGTTTAAAGTTAAAAACATCCACAATTTCCTATTTTTTGCCATTATAAATCACTAATTTGAACGATGGCCTATTTTCACTGAACATAATCCCCCCTCCTTTACAAACATGGCAATTTGTTAATCTACCTTTAACAAACCCCTCCCTTCTCTATGCAGCTCTTTAAAGGAGAAGGTGTGTCATTTACACTTGGAGGTGCCAAAAGTTAGGGACCCCTAAGTGATTGTATTTACTTACCTGACACCCTGGAGCTGGTGCTCTTATAAGCAGAGGTTCTGCCAGTGAGCACCACAGAGCGAGCATCTTCTTAATTTCTTCTCTTGTAAAATTTCCTGGGGCAGATGCATATGCAGTCGAATGAAATAGCTGGCCATTTCATTAAAGTTCGGCTTTTCACTCTACTGCACATGTAAACAAGAAAACAGAAGAAGCAGGAAGACTACCGCTCCGGGGTGTCCTATGGAAGTAGCTGGGGCCATTGCAGGTTTCTGCTGATAGGAACACTGGCCCAGGGTGTCGGGTAAGTAAATACAGTCACTTAGGGGTGCCTAACTTTTGGCACCCGCAAGTGTAACAACACTCTACTAAACACTGTATTTTCCTTGGCACCCACAGTAGTGCCATGAAAAATAAAGCGTAGCAATAGACTTTTTTGAAAACCTAAGTCAATCATTTTCCTCCTTGATGGAGGAATGTCATGTGTCATTAAAACATAAGAAAAATAAACATTAAAATAATTAAAATAAAACTGATTAGTAACTAAAGAAAATTCAAAGCTGGTAAAATGTTTTTTTAGCCAGCTCACCCTCAGTTCAGTTATACAGTAGTTTACTTAATTTTTTATAAATAGCCATGCAGTGCCCCAAAACCCCTTGGTATTGTTTTTTTATTTTAGTATTGATTCTGTAGGGAGACAGACCAAGCTGCTTTGTGATTGTAAAAACCCCACACATATCTCTTTAAATCACTTTTTTTAATTATGCCTTTAAAAATATGTGTTGGCCTGGAAGGCCTCTTCTCTATAAAAGCTATAGCAGTGCAAGATCAGCCAGTTATCCCATTCTTTTATATTCTTATAACATTTCTTAATTTTATAAAGAGAGGTCCTGTAAAATATCAGAAATTTCCCCCCACTATTTCTCACTGATCCATTATAGGAAACAATACTTAGCAGGCAAGCCAGACACCTCAACAGAAGTAAGGAACAGGGACCTGCAGTACCATGTAGATGAGTGATATAGGCATGGTTAGCTAGGTAGGGCAGGACAGACACCACCTGGAAAGCCAAGTTGACCATCTGCCAAAACAATGTGTTTTCTGGAAGTCAAGTGTTGATAATTGTTGTAGTAGCAATAAAATAATCAATCATAACAGAATGTGGTCCTAATCCTAATTGTGGACATATACCAAAATAATGGCCATATGCCCAGAACTGTGACCATGTGAATAACCCTGAGAATGAAAACAATAGCTGTATGCTTAAAATTACCATGTGAATAAGATACAGACTTCCTTCCTGATAAATATGTTTATATGTTTATGAGTTAATTTCCTCAACTCCGGTTGTCCCCTTGACTCCAACTAATGTCAATACATCCATTTTGTAACTAAGAATCCATACTAAATACACTTAATCACACTGACATTCATACATGGCCTGCCATGATACATTTGTGTCACGGTATGAGGGACTATTTTTGTCATATCCTATAAAAATTCCCTTTTTACTCTTTTTTTTTTTTTAATCATTAAATGCTATGGCATATTTATAACCATCTTTTGCAATTGGCTTTATGGGGCCTGCTAAATCAGTGTGTATGGGTTCAAGTGATTGTTTGGCATGGACGCTCTGTTTCTGGGTACAAATCTCACATCATTTAGTTTAGACTTATCAACCTTACCCTTAATCTTCAATGTTATCAAAAGTGCTCAGATAATAAAGTCGGTTATATTTCTTGATGGTGAATTTGGTACCATTCTTATGGATCGGTTCATTCCCATTTTGCCAAAATTTAACAGACACACTGCTGCTTGTTGCTGCTTCAACAGAGAAAATGTCCTGTGAACATATGGGCATATATTATGCATTTAGTAACATTGTCTTTACTCTGTTCCCCTTGCTGTCAGTCAGGCACACTTCTGCATCACCTCTCCTCAGTGCTACACCAGAAGTCTTTTTACCATCTGTGACGTCCCTGAGCACGGGACTAGTCTATGGGCACATAAGCAGCACAGGGGCAGGTAACGGTACAACACAGCTTTATTAACAAGCAGTCCCTTAGGTACAAACAAGGTATAACTGCCCAACAAGGCACAACTGTAGGGAGTATTTGTGGCCTAGTCCCTCTGGCAGTGCCGGCCCCAGGCCCCAGGCTCACATGTGTGAGACAGTTATTTAGTAGATCTGGGCCCACAGTCCGATTTCAGTCACAGCGCAGTAATGAGAGTAGCTTCCCCTGCTGTAAGTGCTGTATAGTCTCTGCACATAAAGTCCCTTATAATAATCACTTGCAGCTCCCAGGCAGTCCAGAAACAGTTTACCTCACAGTGAGTCTCACAGTTATACTTCTATAGGTGGGGGGTGTAACTGGCCGATTAACTCAACTGCTGGAGTGTAACTCAAGTGCTGGAGTGTAACTCAGGTGCTGGAGCATAACTCAGGGGACAGTGCTGGGGAAATGCAATCCATAAGGAGGGGACGCCGCAGGTTGTTCCACTCCGCTTTGCAGTCACCCGTTCCCACTGCAGCCTTTTTAGCAGCTTCCCTCTCAACAGCCACTTCCTCCTTTCCCTGACCTCTCAGAGCCAACTGCTTCCTGTCCCTGGGACCTCCAGAGCCAGCAGCTTCCAGAGCTATTGGGAGCCTTTTCACACCATCCGCCAACTCCATAAAGTGGTTCTCCAGCTTGAATGTCTCATAAAAACTTTTAAAAGTTTCAATGCTTGTAATTATATATGACATCGCTCCTGTATCCACCATTAGTCTCTTTGGTCTACTGTTTGACTGCCTCTCACTTATTTTGAAGGTAAATGTTTCCTCTGTGTCACCAGATGCCTGCTTTACATTGTCTTGTATCTACAAAATGCCTTTTTATGTCTCGGACTCTTGCAATAGTTACACCACTGAGACCTTCTTTAATCTAGTTTGCTTTCTCATGCGTTAGCTTTGTGGCCCTTTTGGTCGCAGTTGTAGCAGACAAGGTTAATGCTGCCTCTATCCCTTACTGTTGTAACAGGGGTGCTGACCTGCATCACATTATCAGTGTTTTTTTATTTTCTAAACATGGTATTTCTCAGTGTCCTCAAAACTTCTTAACTGAGTTTTAAACTCAGAAAAAGTCACTTTTCCATCACCTTGTGTGATATTATTAACATGTATTTCTATAGCGCCAACTTATTTCTTAGCGCTGATATGATATGGATGTGATATGGATAGGAAATGGTTTAAATGATTCAGGTAGGCCCTTAATAATCATTGCAATCAACACTTGGGGCAGATTTTCTAAGGGCCAAATTTTCGAAATGACCGGCAAAGCTTTTTTGATAAAAAATTTACCTATTTCGATTGAATAGGTCAATTTTCGATCGAATAAAAAATCATTCGAATCGTTTGAATCTTTCGAATCGATTCTCTGCAAAATGCTTTGAATTCTTGGAACTTAGACATTTTGTTCAGGACTAGTTCTATGAGGTCCCTCATAGGCTAAAATGGCAGTTCGGCAGCTTTAAGCTGGAAAAAGAATTTTTAAAGGGCAAGTACTTTGAAATTCGAATTTTCGTAGCCCAAAATTACTCTGAAATTTGAATTTTAAAAATTTGAATCTTATTCGAATTTTCACTTCTACCCTTAGTAAATCTGCCCCCTAGTGTCTCTCCAACATTTCACAGTGCTGTAATGGCTGTTTCTACACTTATTATATAGTCTGTGACATTTGCAGCTTTCTGAAGAGATGTTAATTCTGTTGTATAAGCTTAATATTCATGGTTTACCTTTGCCATCTTAGTGGTTTCTAAGGATTTGAAGCAATTTACTTTGCTTTTCTCATAATCAGAGACAGGCTTTTATCATCCAAAAAATCCTCTTTCTTACTTTTGTCCCCATTCAAGTCTGTGTCATCTGGGGGTTCATGCAGGATTATTTCTTTAAGATTCATCAGACACATGTGGCCTAGAAACTTTTTCTCCCATCATTCATAGGTATTTTCATCTCCATCAAATATCAGCCTACTCCATCAGTTTTCTCCTTCTCTCCTGGGCCCATAACCCGTTACCATTCTGCTTAAAGCGGACCTGTCACCCAGACATTAAAAGCTGCATAATAAAAGTCGTTTACAAATTAGACACAAAACCCAAATTCTTTTTTTTCTTCATTAAAACATCCATACTGGTAAAAATGCATATAAAGAATTCATCTGTCACATATATATTGCCTGTCCCTCCTCTAGGCATAGATTAATTTCACAAGCAATTACTTTCACTTTCCATTCTACATTTTCTACATATTGCTGCACTCCCCACATTTCCCCGCCCTGTTCATAGTCTATAATTGTGTAGCCAATGCAAAGATCAGGGAATCAAGTCCCACATTCTGATGCATAAAAAATATTTTGAGGCGTGACAATGCTTTTCTTAAAGGGATCCTGTCATGGGGAAAAAAATTGTGCTGTTCCAGAAGAATTCT
>CM044446.1:22514669-22531622 GCA_024363595.1 Xenopus borealis
ACTATTAACTGATGCATTTTTAAAAAAAACATGTTTTCCCATGACAGTTTCCCTTTAATAACAGTGTCGACAAAATGGCTGCTGCTTGCTTGCCGTGGTGGTGAATAACAAAGCTGACAGCAACCACTATTTAAATAATTTTCATAGTGTAAGTAAAGTTTATTTTGTTTAACAAACACAAACGAATTTGGAATTATTTATTAGGGTGACAGGTCCCCTTTAAGAGATGGGATAGACTGTAGCTCAATCTCTTGTGAGCCTGCAGCTTTGTTTTAGACAGAGGAGAAACTGCACACAGACACTGTGTTTCTCTTTTGCTTCAAGAAGACATATCTTTATTAATACTTCTGCATTAGCAGACAAATATCATGTTACATGACACTATCAGTATCAGATTGCTCTGTGATCTGTATGAAAGCACACCCATTAATGCATATCTTAACACCAAGTGAACAGACGTGAAACAATTTCATGTCTGTAAAGTTTTCGGGAAGGGACTGGTGGCCCATTGAAACTTCCAGTTCTGGGTGCCATGGAGGAATCGCTGCTTCCGGTTTATATAAACAGCTCCGGATATGTGGATTTATGTCATAGTTTGCAAAGTGCCGGGAGGGTGAGGGTGTTTGATAATAAGAAGAGCTGGGGGTGTGCGTTATATGATTAAACTTAATTGATGGTGGGAGTGATTGGGGTATTAATACACAAAGAATGTCCTACTACTGTAGGACATGCCAGGAAAAGCCGAACAGTAAAATAACAAAAGTTCCACTCACATGAAAGGGGACCCTGACTTGAATTTTGTTAATTTCTTTAAATATGTAAGTGATATCCAGCCTAAAGCCTCAAGCTGTTATACTTTAAATGTGTGTGGGATGGGTGAAGGGAGTTGTAGTGCTACATGGGATGGGTGAAAGAGTTGTAGAGCTACATGGGATGGATGAAGGGAGTTTTAGTGCTACATGGGATGGATGAAGGGAGTTTTAGTGCTACATGGGATGGGCAAAGGGAGTTGTAGTGGTACAGGGGATGGGCAAAGGGAGTTGTAGTGGTACAGGGGATGGGCGAAGGGAGTTGTAGTGTTACATGGGATGGGTGAAGGGAGTTGTAGTGCTTCAGTAAATGGAGGCATGGTTGGACTAATTTTTCTTATTATACCCTCGTGCTTTGCCAGGGGCTCTCATATTTCCCCCCTTTCCCCAGAAATTAGAGTGCAGAACTAAGGTAACTTAAATGCAGGATAATGAACATACAGAAGGTATGTGGTTAATGAACAGAGGTATGGCAGCATGCATTGCCAATGGATTAAGAAAATCAACAGTCAAAAATTTAGAAATTGGCATTATAACAGATGTAATGCTTATAATTGCGCTACATTCACAATATTTCTATTCACTTGCAGGAACAGAATCACTCAACAGAAGTATGGCTACAGAGGATCCCTTTGCTCTAGGTTGCATGTGTATTCAAAAGGGTTATAAACACTTATGGTTAAAACAAAAGGTTTGAACAAATCTTGAATGGGATTTGGACTGTAAATTTCACACTGAAATTTAAATGATATCATCAAAATGTTGCATTTCTCACATGACATTAAAGGGGTTGTTCACCTTCAGACACTTTTTTCCATTCAGTTGACTTTGGATACTATAGAACAGGGGTCCCCAACCTTTTTTGCTTGTAAGCCACATTTAAATTTAAAAAAGAGTTGGAGAGCAACACAAGCATGAAAAAGTCCATGGGGATGTCAAATAAGAGCTCTGATTGGCTTTTTGGTAGCCCCTATATGGATTGGCAGCCTACAGGAGAGAATGTTTGGCAGGACATCTGTTTTTTATGCAACCAAAACTTGCCTCTAAGCCAGTAATTCAAAAATCAGCACCTGCTTTAAGGCCACTGGGAGCAACATCCAAAGGGTTGGAGAGCCACATGTTGCTCGCGAGCTACTGGTTGGGGATCACTGCTATAGAAGGTAATTGCAAAAAGTCTTTATTTCTGGTGAACTATCTTAAAACAACTCAACTGAAAAAAGTTTGGAAGCTGAACAACCCCTTTAAGGGTCAAAAGAACACTTAAGTGGGAAGATTTTTCTGAATTCTGAATCAAATTCTGTATTGTGTTTGGCAATATGAAGAAGAAGGATTTCTTTAGAAATGGCTGACCCTAAAGAGACCTCTATCATTTTTATATAAAAGTCTAATCTCTAATAGTGAATCTAAACCTCCTTTTGCTCAGAAATGGGAAGCTGAATTAGAATTCAGCCCTTCTATAGAAGACTGGGAAAAAATTTGCTTAAATAACTTTAAAATCTTTTGCTCTACTACCTCATATGAAGCTTCTTATAAGTTAATTTCAAGATGGTACTATATCCCAACAAAGTTAAAAAGCAACTATGGTACCCAAGATATATGTTGGAGATGCAACGAAGAAACTGGAACATACGAACATATACAGTATGGTTTAAATGCAAAATTTTTTAAACTTTTTGGGATAGCATTCAAAATATAATTGATAAAATCTACTGCTGTCTTGCTTTTATATGACAACTTTAATAAATGTTTAATAACCATCCCTACAATCAAGTTCATTTTAACTTCAGTCAAACTTCTGATACCATGTAAGTGGAAATCTATTGAACCTCCACTCATGAAAGAATGGCTGAATACTATAGAAGGAATTAGACAGGCAGAAGAAGTAATAGCATATAGAAAAGGTACTATGCGAAAACATTATAAAAATTGGAGTCCTTGGTGTGAATAAATAAAAGAGTATGAGAAAAATGTGTAATATAATCTGTGCTCAAATAAATTAAAATCACTGTATGATATTTGTGTTAAATAGTTTTGCAGATCTCTGTAAAAAAGTTGTAGGTAATACAATACAAGAAGTAGTAGAGTGTGAAGTAACATTTTATTAAGATAACTAAGTGTTAAGGTGTGAAATTATTTTCTTTTATGTTCTTTTCCTTTCCCCATTTCCCTTTTTCTTTTCTGTACCCTTTGAAAAAACTTACAAATTTAATAAAAAGAGATTTGAAAAAAAAAAAAATGGCTGACCCATATTCTGTCTCACTAATCAACCCATAGTTATAGTAAGAGAGATGGCCATACATTGCATGGCTATCTTTCTATAGTTCTACTGTATGTGCCAATATGGTGAATCAACAGCTAAAATTTTCTAACCCAACTGATTCCAGAACCAACTAATATATAACCAGGATTTCCTTTTACCCCCTCCTTTCCAATTGCATCTGCCTGTTGCTGATTAGAGAAGTTGGCACCTCTCCCAATAGTTTATGAAGTGGGGCAATTCCCTGCACATTTATTAGCGTCAAGTGATATAACATTTTGTGGGAGGACCCCTTGTCAGACATGCAGAACATATCAAACAGTGTGTCTTATACCCCAAGTAATTAACCTAGTAATTGCCTTCCCCTGAATAAACAGTATTATAAGTAGTTCATACAGAAATAAAACACACACACACACACACACACACACACTGATCAATATTAGATAAGAATAATATATTGTAAGAAAATTAATACATCACCGATTGAACGCAACACCTAGCCAAGCTTCCCTTGGCAGACGTTTGAGAGGAACATCAGCTGGGGGACCCTGGGCCAGTTACAGCGACCTCTAAAAGCCAGATCAATCGGACAAGGTTCTACATAACACATCTGATTGTAGATAGAGTCCTGAAGCCCCCTCCACTGAGTTCCTCTTTATATTGATATAATAACAAAATAATAGATGGCTACATACAGAACTGTGACCATGAGAATGACAACAACAATGAGAATAACCATGTGCATGAGATACAAGAAGGAATTATTATACTGAAATAATAACAAAGTAATAGATGGCTACATGCCCAGAATGGTTACCATAAAAATGGCCATGTTCATATGTTTACGAGTTAACTAACTTAACTCCTGCTGTTCCCTTGTCTCCAACTAATGCTAATACATCCACCAACCGTCATCCTTATGTTCAGTAATGTTGTTAGCAAACCATGTAAAATACCCAATTGTTGGTTGATAGCGTGATGATGGTCAGAAAGGTTAAAACATCGTTACAACATAACTTTAAAATATCAACAGCCATGGTTATGTTTAAAGAGCAAATATCAGTAGCAGCGAGGTTCTATAGCACTGCATTTCTAATATCATCAATACCCGCTAAGAGACTTGCAATAGCTTTGCTGGTAGTATTTATACGCTTGACTATAATACGAGCAATCTTGTTAATTTGATGACCTTGAATATGGTTAACGCAGGTATTGCAACTAGTGAAGCAACTAAAGCTATAATTTCCAATTTAGCAAACAAATGTAAGTCTGATTCACAGTCAGCTGGAAGTTGCTGATATGATGCCCTTCTTTTAGAACGCTGTATCATCTTATCTTGTAACATATGGCTTGTAGTAATAGTTAGGCTTAGGGGCAGATTTACTGAGGGCCGAATTTTAAAAAGTGGAAGTGAAAGTGAAGTGAAAAAACATCGAAATTCTAAATTTTAAAGGGCTTTTTCGATCGAAAATTGACCTATTTCAATTGAATAGGTCCATTTTGGATCGAATAAAAAAAATCGGTCGATTCGATCAAACGATTCTCCGCAAAATCCTTCGAATTCTTGGAACTTAAAACATTTTTCAGGACAGGTTCTATGAGGTCCCCCATAGGCTAAAATGGCTATTTGGCAGCTTTAAGCTGGCGAACAGTCAAAGTTGAAGAATTTTTAAACGGATTTTGGGCAATTCCATAGTCGAAGTAGCCCAAAATTACTTGGCGAAGTTCGAATTTTAAAAATCATTTCCCAATTTTTAGTATTTATGGACTTTTTTGTTTTCTTTTCTTTTGTACTTCTGTTATATATGTTTTCTACATGGTAATTATCTATTTGCTGATGGGGATAAACACCAAAGAACAATATGGGTGTAAACCTAAGTAAATTGACTGCTTGGCTAATGTGAAGGGGAAGGATGATACACATGAATTATTAGTTACTTTAATTAACAGATATGGTCATGTTACGCAAAGTATGCGTCACCTCAAATTAAGCTGTTTTTCCCGCCAAACATGTAGATTTAATATCCAAATGTAAATTTGACACTTTGAGAAAGGCCAAAACGTCAGGCTGTAACTTCTTTATCAATAAAAAGTTCTTTTTTTGCAACCTGTAAGTGCGGACTCTACTCAAAACTTGTGCCACATTTACCGACTCTAGGTTTGTCACTGGCCTGGCCAGTAAAAATAATACTTGATGGCAATTCTATTAATAGGGAAAAGTTCAAAATATAGAAAGGCCGGAATTTCCCAGAAAAATTTGCAACTCTTACTGTGAGAGTTTTTTCTTTTATGCATATAGGGCAATCACTTAGAACCACATTTACTTACATTTGTTTGCAATGCAAATAAATGTTCTCAAAGTAAACAATTTTGCCTTTCGAACCCGTTGCCCCTCACACAACAGTAAAATAGCAGTTGTGGATTTCATAGTTTGCAATAGTGCACAGTGTATGCAATAAAACGTCTTAAAGGGGTGGTTCACCTTCAAGTTAACTTTTAGTATATTGTAGAAGGGCCAGTTATAAGAAACTTTTAAATTGGTCTTCATTATTTATTTTTCATAGTTTTTTAATGATTTGAAATTTTCTTCTGTTTCTTTGCAGCTTTCAAATGGGGGTCACTGACACCATCTAAAAACAAAAGCTCTGTAAGGCTACAAATGTATTGTTATTGCCACTTTTTATTACTTATCTTTCTATTCGGTCCATCTCCTATTCATATTCCAGTCTCTTATTCAAATCAATGCAGGGTTGCTAGGGTCATTTGTACCATAGAAACCAAATTGCTGACACTGCAAACTAGAGAGCTACTGAATAAAAATCTAAATAACTATAAAACCACAAACAATAAAAAATTAAAACCAATTGCAAATTGTCTCAGAATATCACTCTTTGCATTGTACTAAAAGTTAACTCAAAGGTGAACAACCCCTTTAATAAAAAAGTTGTTACATTTGCTTCAAAAGTTAGTGCCACCTTCAAGCAAGTGTTAAAGCTTTGCAATGTGAAATGAAGATTCACAGTGCAATATAAAGTCTAATGAAGAATACTACATTGAGACATGCTAATTTTTATTCTTATTTGTGAGCAAATTTGTTCTGTTTGCAATTTTCCACATTGACTTTATTTTATTCGAATCACCCTTTGTTTTCTCTGCATTTGCTCCCTCTCAGAGACAGGTTTGCATTTGTGTTATAGCCATCTTTCCCTGGTTATTAATACTTTCTGCTTTACTTTCCCTTTCTTTAACAAGCATACATCACTTCTTTGCTTTCCACTTATCACCCAGTATTATCCTTTCCTTTCACATTTTAGGGGACTACCATCTCCCAAATACAATTGGTTGCTGGACATACTTGACCGCACTCATAACTGGCAGGACTTTATCTTCTGAAATCCCAGACCACGAGGGTACACTGTTCTCATTTCTGTCTCTTTATCAAATGCCTGAGGGGGGAGAGATACTTGAGGGGAGCTGGGGGGCAGATATTTAAACCTGAGTCACTCCAGTCCCTCAAAGTCTGAATGGTGGTTTTGTTAGAAGATACTGCATAACAAAGACTCCTCTGTGCATGACTTAAATACTGCCTCCTTGTTCTTCAGGTCTGAATAGTACACCTCTTCTGTTCATCTACTGACTGCCCTCATTATCTTTCTTTTTAATTTTTTCCACAGACTTTCCAATGCCAATAATTCTCTAGTTCTTTCAAAGCAGATTATAATATTTTTTTCTTCCTGCTTCCCGTACACACAAAGGATTTTTTGGCATATGATTCTTACAAATAATTCTGTTCATTTAAAGGGCCACCATAATTTTATATTTGGTATCTTATAGCTTTCTTTACATGGATATCATAGTGTATTGTCTTTTTTTTTCGCTTTGGCAATTCAGTTTTACCCTCAGCTTACCTTGCCTGAGCTGCCATGGGAAGAAGGCTGAAAGGGGGCATGGCCTGTCAGCCTGGTGACATTGCATAAAGTCACTGGGACTATGACCAAACAAATGGGCTTTAAATTACACTTTTGACAAAAGAGGAAAGGTTTCCAGGTGGATAGCAGAAACAAACCAAGTCATTAAATAGGATAGTGCTGTCCAACTGGCGGTCTGTAGGCCGAATCCGCCCAGTGACCACCTCTAGTGTGGCCATCCACATGAAAGTCCCTTGTGTAAGATTTAAATGTATCAATACGGATATTATCTAGCTCCTGCATTGTGTAAACCTCAAATTCAGACAGTAAGTTCCTGCACTGTTCACACACGTAGCACCTATATTGTTCACACCCCTAAAGCCCTGCACTCTTCACACCTGTAAAGACTTGTACTGTTCACATCGCAGACCAAGAGTGTAAATACCCATATTGTTCACCTGTTTATACCTCAGAAAAAATGCAGGAGGGTCAATATCATTCTGTCACGGTGTGTACCAATATGAACTGTTTATCTCAGAGAGGTCCTGATGGTTTTCCGGGTCCCTGCTGTATTCTGCCTCCCTATGTCCCCTGTGTGCGCCATACTCTGCCTTTCCTGTGCTCTATGTGTGTGTCATACTCTGCCTGCCCTATGCTCCCTGTGTGTATGCAGAACTCTGCCTGCGCTGTGCTCCCTGTGTGTTCCTTACTCTGCCTGTGGGACATAATTAAGGTAGGGTTTGTTGTGGGCGTTTGTTAGTATTTAGAAATTGTTGTTAGGGGCCCCTAAGGTTTTTAATCATGTGCTGGGGGGTGCAGTGTTATCCACAGGGGAGGAAGAGGCATATGGATTTAAGGGTATGTATTAATGTGACAAATTTTTCACATGAGTGATATTCCTGCAGTGAGCATAAACCAATTGTTTTTTAGTGTACTAAAACCAATAATGTGGACATGGTCTTAAATGTTCTTGTGGTAACATGGGTGTGATTTAAAGATGGTGTGGTAAAGACTGCCTTCTGTTATTTTCCCACCACCATTTAGGCCAGAAAAATGCTGGCCCTCGGAATCACAGAAGTTGGACATCACTGATATAGAACATTAGCTTAGTGGGTTGGAGAAGACATTCTTGATGGAGTGCAAAGTTGACTGAAAAGGGTGGTTCACCTTTTTAAAAATACCACCATGCTGCTCTGCTTCCTATATTCATTCCAAAACAAAATCTAGTTCCTAATTCACTTACCCTGTCTCTACCACTTTGTATAGTATTAATCATATTGCCAGCCAATACCATTCATGCCATACTAATTAGTTATAATTAGTTGTACATTTCCTACTGCTAGAGAGCTAGCCAATAGGGACTAGTGGGCTTACTCAGGCAAAAGAACAAGCTCTCTAGCAGTAGGAAATGTACAACTAATTATAACTAATTAGTATGGGACAGGGCTTTTTGTTGCAGCTGGGACAGCATAGTGGCATTTTTTTTAAATGTGTCCCACCCCCTAAAGCTTATGCTGTGGTAAGCAAATGACATTTGGTCAGGGTTATTAGGTGTAAAAGGCTGTGTTTGGCAGCGATGTGCGGGTCAACATTTTTTTGGCCAACACCTGCTTGACCCAACCTGATAAGCCACACTAACTGATATGACCTGGTCCTCTCTGACTTTTCTGTAGGGGGTAAGATGTAAATATTATTGCATATTAGTGCATTAGATGACACATTGCTTAAAAAAGGAAAACTGCCATGCTCAAATTGCTGCTATGGAGCAGGAAATTATTGTCATGAATGCCAAGAATGGCATTAATGCATAAGTGTGACCCAGAACTGAGCTGCCATGGGGTGATGCACTCTATACAAGATAGAAAAACATTGTTTGCGGTTCAAAAAGGGGTGGATCTTGCAGAGAGTAGGTGGGGCTTGTCTGGATCATGTGTGGAGATTGGGAGTAATTGGGGGGTTGCCATGATGTGCACGAGAGGGATTTTGTTTTTCTATTGAGCATGGCTTACCATCCAGGGGGACCATTTGACTAATGAGGTAACAATTGAGGGCCCATTGGGCCGTATATTCTAATATAGTAGCATGGGCCCCAAGTTTACTGATGACAGCCCTGTCCCAGACCATATTTCTCCCTCCACCAAACTTTACAGTGACCATTATGCAAGACAGGTAAAGTTTGGCAGCCTCTGCAACTTCCAGTCTTATCCATCAAACTGCTCGATGATGCTGTGAGATGCCATTCATCAGCTGTATGTGTTTCCCTTACTCCAGTGTCCAGTTGGTGTGTTATAAGCTTTTGTGTGACTGCTGCTCCACAGAAACCTTTGTTAAGCTTGCAATGAATATTCTTGCACTAATGTTGCTTGCAAACATGTTTGGGAATTGGCAGTGAGTGTTCAAAGCCATAGTGCTGTCCTGCTAATTTGTGTCATTGTGAACCACAATGCACTAATCTGATGAACTGACTGGAATGGTGGTATCCTATCATGGTACCATTCTGAATATCACACAGTTCTTTAATTCCTGCTATGTCTTGTATCAACAAGTAAATATATAAGATTCATTGAGTACTGTTTAGATTTTCCAGATTAATTTCTTATTGTTTTTTAAGTATATATGATTTTTTCTTCCATTTTTTTTAGACTGGTGTTCTCTACAGAGACAGTTTATCCTCCTGTTGTTTCTTAGTCCACTGATGCATACTTTACACTAGTGATGTGATGGCTGGTTCGATACCTGTGGGACACGCGGAGTGGGCGGGTTCAGGCCAACCTCTCACCCCCATTTGCCAACTTCCAGCTTCGATAGCAGTGAGCTTGCACATCCCACCCCTTTTGTGACATCATTGGCAAGGCCAACGCATCCTTCCCATTTTAACACTTTAACATCAATGGAACAACAAACCATTAATAGTTGTAACTTAGTACAGGGGATTTGCTATAATTATATTTCTGTAAACAACTGACCATGCCACTTTAACACTGTTCAACTAGTCTTGATGTTTTTTTTAATACAGCCATAATGTGTTTGCACACCATGAGTAACTGTTTACATGATCTGAGTTTCTTGTTCCTTGGATGGGAGCAGTACCTCTCAGAAAAGATTTTGAAGTCCATCTGGTTGTCCTCACTGTTATCTATTGACAACTGCTTATTTCCAGTGGCATCTTTTCCTTGATTGTCCACTGGCCAGTAAGCATCCACTGGTAGATGCTGCTCCATGTGAACGAGGTGAGACTAGGCATAGCAATTGTACTTTTTCATACCAGGTAGATCCATTCCAAATTCTGACCTCATCTCCAGTGTGTAAATGTTTCAGTGGTTTTGTAATTTTATCATAATTTCTTTTGTCTCATACACATCTTTTGTTTCTGTTGTCTGTACCGTTTATGTAGGGTCTTATCATTGTGGTAAAACTTAAGCTCCAGTGCAGGTAATTTGTCTGTATTTGTCTTGCCAGGAATAACTCGGCTGGAGATTTGCCTCCTCCCAGTGTTGTTGCTCTGTAATTTAAGTGTGCCACTTCTTGGTCATGACCTGAATGAACAGCCTTTTTTTATCTCCTCTCCCAACCCATTCAAATGTTCCGATATCCATTTCCTCACTGGTCTGTTTTACCAACATACTGTATGCCACATTCATAAGTGATTAAATAAGCCACATTTTTAGTACCACAATTGGCATAAATTCTAATTTTGTGATTGTATGAATTATGTCTGGATGTAAAAGACTTAGAGGAATTAATTAGAGCACATGCTTGACATCGTGCTCTACCACACTTATGACAACCAACAATGCTCAGCCAGTTGGACGACCCTGTGGATTTATTCTCCAAAAACAAACTGGGGGACAACAAAGAACCAATAGTTTTCCCTCTTTTAAAGGTAAAAACAGGCTGGGGTGGTAACACCGTTCTTAAAACTGGATCCTGAATCAGAATACCCCAATGTTTAAGTACTCTTTTCTTAAGGTATGGAGTATCCCTGGAAAATTTTGTAATTATACAGGGAAAATCGGAATCAGAATAAGTATCCGGACATTTTGCAGAACCTACATTCGACTTCTTGGAGCGTTGTGTGGCAATAGAGCTCTTAGACTTGTCCCTCAACAAATCACAACGACTAGCTCTTACTGCTCTGTCATAGGCTCTTTCAATACCCATGGTAGTATATCGGCTTTCTATAAAGTGATCCCACAAACTCATGGCTTGATAATTAAAGGAATCCAATGAGGTACAAATCCTAGTCTCAAAAACTGACCAAAGGGGACCCCCCGTAAGGCATGTTTGTGGTGATTACTACTAGCATGTAAAAGGTTATTACGGGTAATGGGCTTATGATATAAGGTGGTATCTATCACACCCATATTCGTTGTAAAATGAATATCAAGGTAATTAAGTTCAAAAACTTGTCAACAGAGGGTAGGTCGCCATCCCAAATGATGATCGAATCTGAATCTCTGAGTCATTCAAAACGGCCTCAAATCTCAAAAGTCTGGAATGAAACTCAGATGTAGGGTCTCCCGATAGGATACGATAAGTTTTATCATCATGTAACTGTCTCGGATTTATAGTATTCAGTATCTAAAGCAATGGATCCACCCTTATCCGCATTTTTTATAACTATTGATTTATTTTTAAGGTCAAATAATGGTTTGTTACCACAAGATGTTCTATTCCTTGATTTACACCTAAGGGTATTATTTTGCTGCAGATTACATAGATCCCTGGTAACCATTTTCTGGAACAAATCAATATATGTACCCCTACTCTCAACCGGATAGAAATTAGATTTTTCTCGTAACCCTGTATGTGTAATATAATCACAAATGCCCTCTCGCTGATTAGACTCGGATAAAAGATCTTCCAAAACAGTGCATATATCATCAAAAGAGAAAGGCAAGTTGGTAACATTGGACACATCATGATGAACCTGAGAATGAGATGGAGAGAAGGAATCAGAAGGAGACAAAGAGTGACAAAATTCCCCACAATCATCAGAGATATTATTGCCCTCATCTAAAGCATGATGGAAGTGTCTTTTTAAAGTAATTTTACGGATAAAGCTATTAATATCCAAAATAGTATCAAAAATTCGTAAATTTTCATCAGGGACAAAATGAAGTCCCAAACTCAAAACTCTAAGCTGTATATCAGTCAAAGGTTGTTGGGAAAGGTTCATGACATTAGAAGTCGAAATGATTCCATCGTGTGAAATAGAGTCAAAGTTTAAAAAATGGCCTTTGTTCCCTCTGTCTCTCCAGTTCCATTCTGGTTCTGCAGGATTTGTTGGGCGGGGTTGACTTCTGGTGAAAACTCTCTCTCTCTCTGGAAAAGAGTGTTCTTGTCTTGAGTCCTCCTCTGAATCGCCGGTGGAGAAATCTCCATCCGTGTGTAAAAAATCAGATGATGAAACTGAACTATCCATTTGTTGGACATCAGTATCCCTGAATCTTACTTTCTTATTTTTCTTGGAGCCTTTGGGATCTTCTTCCCAGCTTGGGATTTGTAGGATGACATGAAATCTGTCCTCCGGACGTTCCAGTCATAAACTCGATTACATTCATAATCCTTCTTATCCCTTAAAAACTTGTCATGTTTCGTATGTTTCACTTCTGTCTCCAACCTATTAACACGATCTTTTATAGTATCTAATTTCTCTGCTATTCCTACATCAGCCTCACGTCTTAACAATTCAGCTGTAGTCCCTTGATACCATCCTGTATCACTTTATGTTTCTTGGTATGAAAATCGATAATTAATTCCATTCGTTTGTAACAACAGGATGATAACGTGGAATTCCAAGACTCAACAAACTCCCGCAAGACATCAGAGAAGGCAGGAAATTTCTTAATATGAAGTCCTTGAGGTATATGACCTACTTTCAAATAATTCTGAAGAGTTGAGATATCCTACCATAAACGCATTTCCTTAATAATATTTCTCTCCAATTCATAGCATAAGTTCATGGCATTGTCATCCTCATTGATGTAGATAAAATAATCATCATTTGAATCAGAAAAAATATCAGCAGCTTGTCTCTCTCGTGTGCTTAAGCTGTTTGAATTAGCGCCCATGCACTCCACTCTGCCAGCGTAATTAGAAACGCCATCATCCTCCATAGTGTCCAATTAATGTATAGGACAAAATATATATAAATATATATAAATGTATCAAAAAATGTATATACAAGTAGTGATACAGCCAGCACTGATTGTACTTGGAGTAAATTATTCAAAAGAGTCCAGTGAAAAAAGTATCTTGTGTATGTAACAATTTATATAGAAACCAAAGCAGTCACAATGTATCCAGATGCTGATATTTAGAATTAAAGGGGTGGTTCACCTTCAAGTTAACTTTTAGTATATTGTAGAAGGGCCAATTCTAAGAAACTTTTCAATTGTTCTTCATTATTTATCTTTCATAGTTTTTTAATGATTTGCAATTTTCTTCTGTTTCTTTGCAGCTTTCAAATGGGGGTCACTGACACCATCTAAAAACAAATGTTCTGTAAGGCTACAAATGTATTTTTATTGCCACTTTTTAATTACTTATCATTCTATTCAGTCCATCTCCTATTCATATTCCAGTCTCTTATTCAAATCAGTGCAGGGTTGCTAGGGTAATTTGTACCCTAGAAACCAAACTGCTGACATTGCAAACTGGAGAGCTGCTGAATAAAAAGCTAAATAACTATAAAACTACAAACAATAAAAAATGAAAACCAAAAGCAAATTGTCTCAGAATATCACTCTCTACATTATACTAAAAGTTAACTCAAAGGTGAACAACCCCTTTAAACGTCAAATATGTGAATACAAGGTAACATCAGTTAGCGTTATGTCACATAGAGACAATATGAGCCATCCGATAGATACTATGCTTTCAGTTCAGTCCAAACGGAGCCGTAACAGAAAGATCGCGCACATGAATTAATGAATAGTGTAAATCTTAGACTCTCCAAAGAAATATGCCGGCAAAAGTACTCACCACTCCTCCCAAATCGGAGAGCATGATGAAGCGCCATATAACGAGATGAACATATACGCAATCCGACTGAGACACGAGGCAGGGTGAGAACGCTAACCCTGAGTCCAGCACACCACTCCGGTCACGTGGGTATGAAAATGCACATATCTGCAGAAGTGTGTATTAAGTATTTTGCATTCTTCAAATTATGTGCTATTTTTTAATTTTCGAACGTCTGGATAATTGGAGTATGCGTATAATATTGCCAAATGCTCCTTTCCATTCAACATGAATATATCCACTCCAATTGTATCCCAGGGACCATATAGCATTCCTTTCTGTATTAAGGGCTCCCTTGGAAGTGCTGGAGAAAAGGTTTGGCATGTTGTGCAGCAATATCCTCAATTATAGAAGGCCAAAATAAGGATTTGTCTTTTGCCCTTCATGTATTATAACAATCTGAGAACCAATGAGCAATACTCCATCCCATGTAGAAAGTTAATTACAAGATTGATTATATGACTTTGGAAGATATTTTTTGGGATTGTTTTAATGTAATGTAGTTATCACTTCTTGTAGATGATCATCAGTCAGTGCTTGTTTTATATATCTGCTTTCCTAGCCATAACACAATTAATATGTATATCCACACTTGATTCCTTTGTCTGATGCCACAGTGTCCTCATTCCATGTCCTTGATAATGCATCTTCAATTAGAAGGAACCTTCCTGGTGTATTTTCTACTTTGTAGTCATATTTCTTCAATTTCAATAACAATAGTTGAATCTGTGGAGGAGCATTCCATAGTTCTTTCTGTGTGATGGTAAGTAGTGGCTTGTGATCTGTTTCAACTACAAGTTTTGTCCTATACACTATCCACTAAGTTGTGGAATGCTTCACATCCAAAAGCAATACCAAGAGCCTCTTTCTCTATTTGTGCATATTTGCACTCTGTGTGTGAATGGGTGTGATGCATATCAAGAGTCAGGAGAGTCAAAAGTGAGGTTATTGGCACTTCATCCATATATGTTTGTACTGTACTATGGATGCACCAAATCCCCTATTCAGAGAAAGATTCGGCCGAATACTGAACTGAATCAAACCCTAATTTGCATATGCAAATTAGCGGTGGGAAGGGGAAAAAATGTTTTACTTCCTTGTTTTTTGACAAAAAGTCATGCAATTTCCCTCAAAGTCCCTAATTTGCATATACAGGACAAGACAATGCAAATTTAATATTCAAAGTAAATAATGCTAAACGTCAAACATGATGAGTGTATCATTGTGATATGATAGTAGTAAGAAAATGATAAAGTGCAGATGTGCTCTTAGAGAGCATCCGATGGCTATTTATTTATACAATGGTGTACAGCGGCTGTCCAGTGGCTGTGTAACATTGTGGTATATAATAAGGTCAGATGGAGTGTGTGTGTGGAAGATCTGTTGAGTCCATGAGTATTCAGGAGCCTTATGGCTTGGGGGAAGAAACTGTCTGTTAGTGAGGTCCCTAATGCTTTGGTACCTTTTTCCAGATGGCAGGAGTGTGAACAGTGAGTGTGAGGGGTGTGTTGGATCAGCCACAATATTGGTGGACTTTACGGATGCAGTGAGTTGTGTAAATGTCCGTGTTGGAAGGAAGAGAGACACCTACGATAGTCTCTGCTGTCTTCACTATCCTCTGTAGGGTCCTGTGCTCCCTGACACTGCAGTTCCCAGCCCAGACAGTGTTAAAGCTGCTCAGGATGCTCTTTATAGTCCCTCTGTAGAAGGTTGTGAGTATGGATGGTGGTAGATGGAATTTCCTCAGCTTGTGCAGTAAGTAGAGGTGCTGTTGGGCTTTATTGGCTAATTAGCTGGTGTTGTGGAATGAGTTGAGGTTCTCCGCCAGGTGGACACCAGGGAGTTAGAGTCATTGATGTACAGTGGCAGGTGGTCAATCCTAGTCTTCCTATAGTCAACAACCATCTCATTTGTTTTGTCTACATTGAGAGACCATTGAGAGCACCACTCTGTTAACCACTGCACCTCCTCTCTGTATGGTGATTCCTCTTTATTGCTGATGAGACCCACCATGGATGTGTCATCAGCGAATTTTATAATGTGATTTGTGCTGTATGTGGCTTCACAGTCATGCATCAGCAGAGTGAACAGTAGATAACTAAGCACACAGCCTTGAGGGGCTCGGGTGCTCAGTGTGGTGGTTTTGGACATGATGTTTCCAATTCTGACTGACTTTGGTCTGTCGGTAAAGAAGTCCAGAACCCAACTGCAGAGTGAGGTGTTCAGTCCAAGCAGGTTCAGCTGTTCTATCAGATGCTGAGGAATGATAGTGAGTTTCAAACTAAATGAGGTTCAAACTAGGTCAAAAGTTTGTTCTAAACTCTAGGGAGGCCTTCGAGGGCCACAATGGAAGAAGAAAATTGTCTGGGGCCACACATGAAATACACAAACATTTTGATATGTAAAAGTAAAGAAATTACATACAAAAAAAAAAAAACTATACCAGTTGGATAACCAGATGGAGCTATGCACTGGAATAAGGGGCACCTGGATATTAAATAGACTTATTATTATATTATTATTACTATAATTGAGCAGTGGGCAGAGTCCCCCTCCTCCTGTATCCTTTGCAACATGACATTTTCTCGGGAACTGAGCGTTTCAAGCTGGGCCACATTTATATACAACCTGGCCCGCATTTGGCCCTCAGGCCGCAGTTTGGACACCCCTGGGGTAGGACCTTTACTAGCAAAGGGAAGTCAGCTGGTTGATGAGAACAAGCAAAAAGCTCAGATTCTGAATGCATACTTTTCGTCTGTCTACACAAATGAGGAACCTAATAATACATCTAATGATGCATGGTTCACACATAGTTACATAGTTAATTTGGGTTGAAAAAAGACCGAGTCCATCAAGTTCAACCGAGTCCATCAAGTTCACACATCTCCAATCTTTCAAACATAAACCATATATGCCCATAGCTATACTAACTGTAGAGTTTAGTATCAAA
>CM044446.1:22537408-22559207 GCA_024363595.1 Xenopus borealis
ATATGGATATCAAGCAGGGGTGAAATAACAGTCTTTGCAGCAACAACAATGCAGTCGTAATTATAAGCTTATTATATTACGCAGGTAAAGAGAGATTGTCATGCGGACCATTGCTATGGATGTTGCCGGGGAAGAATTGTTGGTGAAGAGGAAAGCTGTTAGCAGTGGCCTGGAGACTGAAGCTGGACATTGGTTACTGAAATGAGGAGGAGGAAGCTGTGGTTGCTAGGGTAGATCTGTCTAGCAACGGATCGAGCAAAAGGTTGAAGATGCCGGTTCAAGTGAGGTGCTGGAGCAGGCCAGGAAACTGATGAGGCAAGGCTGAGAAAAGGTAGAAGGACTGGGAACAGGAGACTGCAGGCAAGATGACTATTGACATGAAGATCTTGGAGCATGAGAGACACCAGCCTTACTTCCAGATAGAATAAGTATAACTGCGCATCATTATTGCACCTGTGCAAACTTAAATAGGCTGAGGGGGAGGCGCCCGCAAGCTCCATGACAGAGCTGTGGTGCCTTACAACTATATAAATTATTTAAATCTTGTTTCCTTCAGTCTGGGAATTCATAATTATAACAAGCAGGCAGGAGCCATTTTGTGGACACTGTTATTAAGGCAAGCCTTGCATCATCTCAGAATCTTGTTTGTGCACCAGAATGGGGGACCCGATGTCTATCCCCATGTCCTGGCTACACAATTAAATGGTTAAGAGAACTGGGGGAATGTGTGGGGAGCAGAGGCATCTAGGAAGTGCTGAATGCCTAGAGGAGTGGCAGACAATATTTGATTGACAGCTGAGATTTTTAAATGAGCTTAAAACAGCTATGAATGCTTTAATAAAAGTTTGAAATTGGATTTCATGTTTAATTTGAAAAGGACTTTTATTATACAGATTTTTGTGTCTGGGTGACGGGTCCACTTTAAGATAAACAAAGGTCATCCAAGTTGATGCTGTCGCTGTAAGTTTCAGCCTCTCTAAACATATGTAACTGGCTTCCATTTCATACAATATTGTTGTAGTAGAACTGCACCATTCCATATTTTGATGCATCTGTTCATATTTTTGAAGGCTGATGTATGTCAAAATATTGCAACAAAGAATGTGTTTTAGTGATTTGAACTAATTTTCCTGCTTCTCTGTCCTGTTCCACTCAGCATGCTTTAGCAACAAGCTCCTCATATGGGGAGTCTTGTCTGCCAGATTGGGAATGTACTTGCCAAGGTAATTTAGTATACCCATCCATCTCTGCAGTTCTTTACAGCTACAACTTTTGCAGGATCTAGTTTCACTCCACTGTGAAAATTTTTTTCACTAAGAGACAAAATTTCTGGTTTCTTAAACTGACATTTAGCACGATTCAGTTTAAGATGGGATTCATCCCAGGGTAATTAGCGAGCTTAGCTCTGTGATTGCCAAACCTCTCTACTTAATTTTTCTGGATCCATTGAGGTGTGGCATGGTGCCAAGAGACTGGCGAATTGCTAATGTGGTGCTGCTATTCAAAAAGGGATCCCATTCTCATTTATGAGAAGGTAAGCAGGGAACATGATGACTGAGGATGAGGATGGCTGTGGATGTGATTTACTTAGACTTCGCTAAAAGAATTTGATACAGTGCCACACAGAAGGTTACTGGTTAAATTAAGGAATGTTGGCTTGGAACATAGTATTTGTAACTGGATAGAGAACTGGCTAAAAGATAGACTACAAAGAGTGGTGGTAAATTGAACATTTTCTAATTGAACCAGTGTTGTTAGTGGGATACTTCAGGGCTCTGTACTGGGTCCCTTGCTTTTCAACTTGTTTATTAATGACCTGGATGTGGGCATTGAAAGTACAGTTTCTATTTTTGCAGACGATACTAAATTGTGCAGAACTATAGGTTCCATGCAGGATGCTGCCACTTTGCAGAGTGATTTGTCTAAGTTGGAAAACTGGGCAGCAAACTGGAAAATGAGGTTCAATTTTAATAAATGCAAGGTTATGCACTTTGGCAAAAATAATATAAATGCAAGTTATACACTAAATGGCAGTGTGTTGGGAGTTTCCTTAAGTGAGAAGGATCTTTGGGTTTTTATAGATAACAAGTTGTCTGGGCAGTGTCATTTTGTAGCTACTAAAGCAAATAGGGTTCTGTCCTGCATAAAAAAGGGCATGAACTCAAGGGATGAAAACATAATTATACCTAGTGTCAGACTGGCCCACCAGAATACCAGGAAAACTCCCAGTAGGCCAAGGTGTCAGTGGACTCTAGTGATGCTAAACTTTTGGCCTATTTCATGACCATTACATATTTCTATGAGAACAATGAGGCTAAATAGATGGAATAATTGGTTATAGTATGTAAAGAAAACAAACTAGGAGAATAGAGGTTGATTGAGAAGATAGAATATTAGTACTGAGAATGGCACCCTGGTCTAAGGTTTTATGGTGGGCCCCTGGTCTAAGGTTTTTGGGTGGGCCCCTGGTGTCCCAGTCCAACACTGTCTTTATAGATCCCTAGTAAGGCCTCATCTTGAATATGCAGGGCAGTATTGGACTCCAGTCCTTAGGAGGGATGTAAATGAGAGTGTAGAGACGTGCAACTAAACTGGTTAGAGGGATGGAAGACTTAAATTATGAGGGTAGACTGTCCAGGTTGGGGTTGTTTTCTCTGGAAAAAAGGAGCTTGCGAGGGGACATGATTACACTTTACAAATACATTAGAGGACATTATAGACAAATATCAGGGGCCCTTTTTACCCATAAAGAGGATCACCGCAACAGGTGAGGACAGTGAGGTTGTGGAATGCACTGCCAGGTGATGTTGCGATGGCTGATTCTGTTGATGCTTTCAAAAGGGGCTTGGGTGATTTTTTGGACAGACGTAATATCAAAGGCTATTTTGATACTAAACTCTACACTTAGTATAGCTATGGGCATGTATGGTTTGTGTGAAAGAGTGGAGGGATGTGTGTGTGTGTATGCTGGGTTTTAATTTGGAGGGGTTGAACTTTTCAACCCAGTTTAACTAACTATGTAACTATATGTAACGCTTTCTTGGGCTAGTTAAAGCACCAAGGGTTAAAGTGTTTTTACTCATCACTACTGCGGGATGAGCATGGTTACACTGCGACCTACACACCAGGGCAGGGCCTTCGCCATGTGGTAGTATAACTACAACACCCAGGCAAACTGTACAATAAAAGATGAAATGGGTGCCAGGAGGTTCTTTACAACAAAAAGGTAGATATTTATTAGCATAAGCAATATCCCCAGGTTTAGTACTCACACAGGAGCATTCAGAGGAGAAGTGCACACAGCTGTAGTTGAGATATTAGCAGAACTTTCACACACACTTCAATAAGGTGATTATTCTTCAGAGTCCGATTAGCCAAGGGTACATCCATTCCATACAACCCTCCTTCTGCTGCGATGTGCCTGCCCAGAACACCAGTGTAAGGTCGAAAGCCGCCGCTAGTCCTAATCCCTACCACCTTGATGTCCCTGCACTTGCAGGGGAAGCTTTGTAGGAAGATCTCTTCCTGCTACCACTCCTTGTAGTAACACACACTGTTCATACTAAATACAGCTGACTATCTTTCTCTCCCTAGAGAGACTATAACAGCACTACCCTGCACTCGCTATCCCTCGTGCAAGAGGTGGCCTGGTCCCCGACTTACCCACTAAAGGTGCTGGTCCCTTTAAGGCAGTAATCCCCAACCAGTAGCTCGTGAGCAACATGTTGCTCTACAACCCCTTGGATGTTGCTCCCAGTGGCCTCAAAGCAGGTTCTTATTTTTTAATTCCAGGTTTGGAGGCAAGTTTTGGTTGTATAAAAGGTGTACTGCCAAACTGAGACTCAATATAGGTTGGGGCTACAAATGGCCACAACAGCACTTTTTTGGCACCCCCAGAACATTTTTCATGCTTGTGTTGCTCCCCAACTCCTTTTACTTCTGAATGTTGCTCACAGGTTCAAAAGGCTGGGGATCCCTGCTTTAGGGTCTCGTGGCTTTACTGGGGCCTTTCTGCTCCCAGGCTCAATGGCACATCCAGTCGATCCAGACACTAGCAGCCAAAGAGGAAGTGGCCACTACTTTCCAGCACTATAAAACTGTGTGGCAGGAAATAGTCATTACTCTATGGGCTGTAACTATTGGTTAGAAGCATGCACTTGAAACATAACCTTCTGCCTAATAACAGAGATCAGGGACTTAACTCCATAGGTGCCAAACAAAAAACTATGGGTCCCTACAAATACTATGATACAAACTAACCAGCAGTGTCGGACTGGGACACCAGGGGCCCACCCAAAAACCATAGACCAGGGGCCCACCATAAAACTTTAGACCAGGGGGCCACTCTCAGTACTAATATTCTTCATCTCCTCAATCAATTCTCTTAGTTTGATTTCTTTACATACTATAATTGTTCCATCTATTTAGCCTCTCTGTTGGCATAGAAATAGGGAATGGCCATGAAATAGGCCAACGGTTTAGCAGCATGAGGGCCCACTGACACCTTGGCCCACCGGGAGTTTTCCTGGTATTCTGGTGGGCCAGTCTGACACTGCTAACCAATCATTTTACTGAAAATCAGAGGTGTAACTATAGAGATATAACTGGGGGTCTCAGGAACTGTAGGAGGCCCAGCTGGACTGACTGATTGTAAGGACTCACGTTTCCCCTGGTGGTCTAGTGGGTATGCCCCAAGCACGTGGGAGCGTTCCCCATGCTTTGGTCGGGGACGCTCGCCGCGTGCATCCTTTCTCCTCCAGCGCCGGTCTTCCTATGGCGCGCGCGCCGGCGCACTTCCGGGTTTATGCTCCGGCGTGATGACGTCACGCGCAATGGCGCCAAATTCAAACACTATATAAAGGATCTTAGTGTACAGAGCATTGCCCGTTGTTAGGTTCTATTAGCTAGTTCCTGGGTGTGTTTCCTATCTGATTCCTGACTGATCTACTGGTATTTGACCCTTGCTTTGCCTGACTATCCTGCTATTCTCCAATCCTGAACTTTGGCTTGTCTGATTATCTCTGTCCTCTGGTATCCTGACCTTTTGCCTGTCCCCTCACTACTCTACACTCTCTAATCCTGATCCTGGCCTGTTTGACTATTCTACGCAGCTTGTGCTGTTCCGGCCTGCCTACTCCGCTTGGTGGTATTCTTCAATCCAATTCCTTGGTGAGACGATCGTGCCCCTGTGCTAGCCAGAACCTTTGCTTTACACCTCTCGTTAAGTCCAGGTGGCATCTGAGTAAGCTGAGGGCTCCTCCCGAGGCCAAAGGCGGTCACTTAACTGGTGAAGCCGAGCTGAGACAAAGGTGTTTGGTAACTGTTCTGGTATTGGGTGCCGTTCGTGACACTGATAAACAGATGTTATATATGTTCATATAAAATGTCTTCTTCCCAAAATTTTGAGGCCCAGTAATTAGTCAATCCAATGTTGAAGTCAATCAGTAAATAGATCCAAAAATAAACAGCTGATGTTAACACTAATTAGTTGATATAAATAGTTAAAATTATTAAATCATGGGCTAATTGACTGGGCCCCTGATAACAATTCCCCTATACCCCCACTAACATAGATCAGACCAATGCAGCCACCAAGGCAGGCAGTTTTGAGTAGGGCACTTGGCCTGGATAATGTTGCCAAAGGAGCCAGTGTTCCTCATTTCAGACTTACCCTGCTCGATAACCCAAGAAAAAAATCTGTTTCTTTTTTTAAATTAACCACAGACAATCTGGCCTTTGTGTTGCTTTGAGGAGGAATTAGAAAGGAGGAGGGTGGCATATCCCCAGCTGTATTTTTTTAACACAACAGATACACAAACAATTAGTCTTTTCATTTTGGGAGCAGCTGATACTATGACCATCATTGAGTTCTAGATGCCTTTACCAAGTCAGTCTGCCCTGATAATGTACACACAAGTCCCCAAATATTCAGCACAAATCCAGTTTTCGGTGGGTTTGTGGAAGGTGTTCAGGTCACACCATGTTAGAAATACTTCCCCTTGTGAGTCTGCCTAGAGACACCTTAAACTACACAGAAACCCAGCCCTGTCTTATGCATATTTGCAGACAGCACAAAGGCATCTGTGTCTGATTTTTAAATGACCATGAGACTGGTGAATTTGTGCTGGTTCTTTAGTCAGTATCACCCTGGCCCTACCCTGCTCCCTCATGGCCAGAGAACATCAAGAGGTACTGCTATCTGTGCACTTTTTTCTTTGAGTAGGAGGGTTTTTGGTGCCTCCTTATTAAATCAGTTTCCTAAACACAGGCAGTCTTGCAGCTTACTCAATGGACTTAGAAACATACCTTTCCTGTGACTGGCAGCAATGTGAGTGCAGGCTTGTTTTTTATCCCACTTGCAAGTGCTCACTCTGAAACTGGGCAACATACTGGAAAATGAATTGTATTTCAGAAGAACACCTAACTGGAATCTGAGAGGTATGTAAATATTGAGGAAAATATGGTTTTGACTTGTATTAGTATAGAACAAGTGTTTGTGTTTATATAAAAAAAAGTAAAGCAAGGGATTCCGCGGGTGCCTTTATATATCAGTAGAGTACAGCACGTACTTATCAGCCAAATAGTTTCTGGAATTGCAAAATGGAGAGCTGATGAAGAAAAGGCTAATAAATAATGATTTAAAAAAATGTAGACCAATAGCAAATTCTCTTTATATCACTCTCTCTTGTGGGCCAATTTATGCTGTATAAAATAAAAATCACCAGAACAAAATTTTCAAAAATCTGTGTAAAATAAAAGGTGAATTTATCAAGGTCTGTGTTATTTTATCCCATGTGAACTCCAAATTTGCAGCCGTTATTTTACACTGATTCAGACCTTTGTAAGTAAGTTCTGGCGGAAAAAGCGTGTAAAAAATTGTGCCATTTTTACTCTGTTTTTTACACAGTGATGCCTGGTGATGTGTAGCAAATTATTCCTCAGTTTTATTCACCATATAATAAATATGCTCCTAAAACCCCTATGCCAAGTGGGATGTAACTTGTGCTGATCCCCATGGTGCTACATGCAGACATATTATTATTAACATGTATTTCTATAGCGCCAACTTGTTGCGTATAAAGTAAAAAGTAAGCAGAATTCATGGAAGGTGTCTTATATATTAGCAATGCTCAGCTGTCCTTTAAGGCCTTTATAGGAGTTTTTTTGGATTTCAGATTTGGAAGGTTTGTGTTACAATGATGTCCAGAGTAAACCCAAACAAATCAAAATTCTAACTTTCCACAGATTTCATGGGATTCAAAAAAAACATGTCAGCTGATTCCACTGTACTCAATGGCTTTGCTATAAAGAGCAGTGTCCTCTAGTATTGATCAACATACATGTTTTAATGTATACACCCTTCTATTGTACAGTACTAAGGAATTTGTTGGAGCCTTATAAATACTTAAAGGCTGTCCCGGTCTGTGGGTTCTGACAAATACTAGAGGGGCTGATGTTAGACACCATAGAGTCATAGACTATTTAGAGAATGTTTTATTGAAATGCAAGGGCTGTTTTGATTCTTAGTCTAGACCTGCTTAAAGGTAATACTTATAATATCTCATTAGTTATACAAACCATGTTTCCAACTATAATGGTTATTTCAAATGCCCCTAACAGCAAAGCAGGATTTCTGCAACCAGTCACCAGTGATCCAGTCACTTGTTCAGTCCAACCATATCAGACCACTAGCGTAAATGACCCCTAATGGTGATACCTGATGTAAGGGGAGATTAAGTGACTGACACAAATAAAGCCCTCTGTGTGCCACACCCCTAAATAGAGTCTCTATGGAATTCTGGAATAATGGAATGTAATTTCAATAGAAAAATATACTGTGCATACAAAGTAGCTATGGACCAGGCCAATTTACTATAGAACTGGAGAGGTTCTGAATCAGTGGTGTAATTCTAATGGCAGCAGACACAGTGGTCCAGGCCCCTCCTGCCCCCAGGAACCCCCTGTAACTGTAGAGTCTGCTGCCTCTATATTTGTTAAAAAATTTTTTTCAAAACACTGCAGTTAATAGTGCTGCATCCATTTTTAAAAAGAGCAAATATATTTTTTATATTCAATTTTAAAATCTGACATGGGGCTAGACATCTTGTCAGTTTTCCAGCTGCCCCCTAGTCTGATAAACTTCAGTCACTCTTTACTGCTGAACTGCAAGTTGGAGTGATATCACCCCTTCCCTCCCCCCACAACAATGGGAAGGTTACCAGATAGAAGCTCCCTAACACAAGATAACAGCTACCTAGTATATCTAAGAACAACACTCAATAGTAAAAGCCAAGTCCCACTGAGACTGATTTAGTTACATTAAAGGAGAATTCAACCCTGTAATAAAAAACCCCATACCCCCCACCCCACATAGACCCTCCTCCCCACAGCCTACTGCCCCGCCCCCGCACTGGGGAAATGCCCCATATTTTATACTTACCCCTCGGCGCAGATTCAGCCAGCAGAGTTCCACGCAGACATCTTCAACTGGTTCGGTAAGCTGACTGGGAGTTTGTCAATTTCTTCCATTTTGGCACATGCGCTGTTGTCACAAACTAGCAAGATGCTCCAACTGCGCATGTGCCAATACCCCAGTCTCCCAGTCAGCTTATAGAAGCAATTGAAGATGGCTGTGTGGAACTCTGCTGTATGAATCTCTGCTTAGGGATAAGTATAAAGTATGGGGCATTTCCCAGTCGGGCTGGGCAGAGTGGGGGGGGGGTAAGTTGTTTTTTTTTTTTTAATTCTCCTTAAAGTAGGAAAAAGTAGTTTCTTAAAGTGCTGGCACAAGTCACATGACTGGAGCAGCTGGGAAACAATATGTCTATCCCCATGTCAGATTTCAAAATTGAATATAAAAAAAAATCTGTTTGCTCTTTTGAGAAATGGATTTCAGTACAGAAGTCTGATGGAGCAGCACTATAACTGATTTGATTTGAAAAAAACATGTTTTCCCATGAGAAATAACAGCCTGCCATCCTAAAGTGCTGGCACAAGTCACATGACTGGGGAAGCTGGGAAACTGATAATATGTCAATCCCCATGTCAGATTTTAAAATTGATTATAAAAAAATATGTTTGCTCTTTTGAAAAATCGATTTCAGTGCAGAAGTCTGCTGGAGCGGCACTATTAACTTGTGCTTTTTGAAAAAAACATGTTTTCTCATGACAGTATCCCTTTAACCTATTCCAGCACAATCAGACAGGGTATGTGATTGGGCAGGGGAGGGAGGGCCAGATAGGAGATTATGTGACTGCCAGGTCCCTCTGAAGGTATTTTTCTGTGCTGAGTGATAGAAAGATAATTCATTATTAATAATAAGATATAAAGGACAATGATACTTCCTTAAAGCTTACCACATATTTTTTGGAAACGTTACCCCCCCTTGTGTACCACTGTTTTTTCTCAGCAAAAGACAGGATCGGACTGGGCCGGTGGGACACCAGGAAAAGTCCCCGCCGACCCACGTCTGCTCACCCCGCAGGGACATGTGGGTGCAGAAGCCTCCCCCCCCATCTTGGCAGCCACAAGTGGACGTGCAGTCCATCCAGTGTACTGGGGTGTAGTGAGGTTGGTCTGTGCCGCATGGAGGAACTGAAGCTCGCAGCTGTGTTGGGGGGCACCCCAGCCCAAAACTGTGAAAAGTAGAACAAAAATAATGAAGACTCGATGCCAATGCGGGTGGTGTACTTAAAGTACCTCCAAAGTTTTAATGTGCGGAATATAACCAAATGTTTCAGGAGCCTCGCTCTCCCTTCCTCAGTGAATAAGTGCACAAATGAAAATACAAAAATATCACATACAAATAGGCAAGCAATACCACCAAATTATCCAATCGGCATCTGTGCACTTATTCACTGAGGAAGGGAGCGCGAGGCTTCTGAAATGTGCGGTTATATTCCGCACATTAAAACTTTGGAGGTACGTACATAACCCGCATTGGCATCGTGTCTTCATTATTTTTGTTCTACTATTGAATACATCTTGTTGAGTCACGTGATTAGGAGACACGCAGAGCCTGCAGCATACAAGTTATACAAGTATCGTGAGTGTACTGGCACTATTTACTTATTACAAAACTGTGAAAAGGGCTTCCTGAGCAGCTTTCATTTCCTGCTGCCTGTTTCCTGCCTGTGACCTGATAGGAAACTGAAGCCTGGCTGCTTGTGTGGTTGCAGGACTGTGATTGGCTATCGATAGGAAACTGAAGCTTGTCTCTGCTTGTGTGAGGGCTAGGATTGGCTAGCCACCTCCTACTGTGTTTCTGGCAGGGACAGTTAGAACACTACTTCCACCTACTTGTTCACCTTTTTGTTGACTTTTAGTATGATGTAGAGAGTGGTATTCTGAGGCAATTTGTAATTGGTTTTCATTTTTTATTATTTGTGGTTTTTGAGTTATTTAGCTTTTTATTTAGCAGCTTTCCAGTTTGCAGTGTCAGCAATCTGGTTGTTAGGGTCCAATTTACCCTAGCAACCATGCATTGATTTGAATGGGAATATGGAATATTAATAGGATAGGGTCAGGAAATAAAGACGAATAATAAAAAGTAGCGATAACAATATATGTGCAGCTTCAGAGAGGATTTCTTTTTTGAGGGTGTCAGTGACCCCCTTTTAAAAGCTAGAAAGATTCAGGAGAAGAAGACAAATAATTTATAAACTATAAAAAAATTAATAATGAAGACCAATTGAAAGGTTGCTTAGAATTGGCCATTCTATAACATACTAAAAGTTAACCTGAAGGTGAACCACCCCTTTAATCTGAAACAAGGACCAATGGGATCTATAGGTTGCTTCAATAAATGAACCATTTTAAACATTACATTAATTGATCTATAGATTGCTTCATAAAGGGGCCACGTTTAAAGATTATATTAACGCCCAGAGTGAAACCAGCACTAGAAAATAAAATTTACAAATAATTTTTTTTTGCAACATGTTTCCTTCTCTACAAAAATGAAGAGACAGTAACGGTACCTTTTATTTCCAGAGAAGGAAGAGCACAATAAATGCCATTCAATGCCATGCTGTTCCTGGTGTATCCCCCAAAATGCTCTCTTCAAGAGCAGGGAAGTGTTATTAGTGCTGGCACAGCTGGGGCATATTGGAACTGTGCAATGTGCAATAGAAGGGCAATATTGGGGCACATAGTTGACTTGTTGGAGATAGACAAGGGCAGACATTTTGTACTGTAAGACAGTAAAATTTTGCACTTGTCCTTTAGCTTCTTTGTAGTGGGAAGGGGGTGTTGGAAGGAAATCAGTGATAGCTGGCGATGTGTATTAGAGCATTTTTGATGCAGACACATAAGCTTAGTAGTACAGGTATGGGATCCATTATCTGGAAACCCATTATCCAGAAAGCTGTGCATAACTGTCTCCCATAGACTCCATTATAATCAAATATTCCAAAAGCAGTATCTTGTACTTGATCCATACTGATATAATTAATCCTTATTGGAAGCAAAAGCAACAATTGGGTTTATTTAATATTCACATGATTTTCTAGTAGACTTAAAGGACCAGTCTAATTTAAAAAAATATATATATATATTTTTAATTAAAATACCAACACAGGTTAAACTTTAAATTCGCAAAGCTTTTATTAAGAAATAAGATTCTCTGCATGTGCTCCTCTCTGAAACGGCGACGATCCATTGTGCGGCGCTCGATTTCTCCTCCCCTCCTACAGAAAGCAGGGAGGAGAAATCGAGTACCGCAGGCGAAGTTGCGCACTGAAGAAGGATCGTAAATTTACTAAGATGAACATTTTCCTTTACAATAGATCTACAATTGAGGTTGAAAAAAAAAAATTCAACATTTTCTGTCCCAAAAAAACACTGGCGTGTTTTACCATTGGAGGGTGATAGTCTGAAAAAGATCGATTTTTTTTGGGGGGGGGGTTACCCTCCTTCCTCCCTACATTTCCTAACATATGGCAACACAACTATACAGGGGGCACATGTAGGGCAATAGGACAACTTTAATTATTAAAGGTTTCCTGGGCTTGTGCAGTGGAATGTAGTGGCTGTAACACATACTTCTATTATAAGTTAAAGTTCCCGCCTTATGCAAATTAGGCTTCGCTAGCGTAACTGCGCTCTGCCTAGCGAAGTAGCACTAGTGCAACTACACTACCGTTCACCGACCTGAGCGTAAATTCGTACTTTAGTGAATTTGCGTAGCACTGCCGAAAATTCGCCTGCCGAAGTGCGGCGAACGCTATCGAAGCCTACGCTGGCGAATTTTCGGATCTTAGTGAATCTGCCCCTTACTTTTAAATAGGTAACCATGTTATTCAACCATTTTCATAAACTGAATTCCACGAAAAACAACTCAATTTCAAAACAGATAGCCAGCCCCAGCAAGCTGCCATGATTTATACCCCCCCCCCCCCCCAAGTAAATGGCTGCAAAATGCATTCACATGTGTTAGGTTCACCTACAGGTTTTGGTTTTTTTTGTTGTATCTGTATCCACTTATATCCTCAAATGTATAATAGGGCTCCCACTGGCTCTAATAACAGGGTATGTAATGTAAAGACTTGCTAATATGTATCCTGGTTGCAATTGAGCAGCTAGAGTGAAGGCTTAACATATAATGTAAATGCAGAGTAGCCATATTATTATTCAAGGTAACTGGGTCATATGCAGGGCAGCATGGACACAGGCTGGATGACCATCAGGTGACTTTATTACTTAGGATGGGAACAAGTAAAACATATATTGGGTTGGTATGCATGTATTTAGTAAATGTAACATGACTTTTCTCTTTGTAGAAGGTGTGCAACTTCAGAAATAGATAAAGGTTAAGCTCTGGGGATGAAGGATAAAGAACTGTGGGCCAATCAATCTCTACCAGCCATCAACCATGAATAGCAGCAGTGTTGCTGCAGCCTCCAATTTGGCCACTGTTGGAGTTATAAGCTCCTCAGGTCCCACCAAATCTTCAAAACAGGCTGCCTTTGGGCTAGCCACACCCCAGAACCTCCTGGCTAGCCTGCAGCTCCAAAGGCTCAACAGTCAGTACCAGGATTCTGAAGAAATACAGGCATGGACTTTAAACAACCAGGGATCCCTCACTGGTGGCAGTAATCTTCTTGAGCTAGATCATGTGGATGAGGAAGTGATCATGTCCCTGGTTTTGGAGCTGGGTCTGGACAGGGCAAATGAGCTTCCAGAGTTGTGGCTTGGGCAAAATGAGTTTGACTTTACTCCAGAATTGCTTGTGCCCCCACACAAATGAATTAAGAGACTGCATTACCAACCTAAAGCACAAATCAAATTGCTGAAACGCCATGCTAATCTATGGTATAATCTCTTTATATCTTTGTGTGACTCCTGTAAAGATTTTTTGGACTACAAATGTTATCATAATTGTCCTTTCAAGTCAGTTCTTCCAAGAATATATAATTGGCCCATGTGAAGATTTGGATCCTGTAGGACCCCACAGAACCTCTGCTTTAATTCAAAACTAAGGACAATTTTCACTTATATACAAGATAATTTTGTGACGGACGCTGACATAACTGCAATTACTGTGTTATTGGCTATGGAGGCCATTTGGCTTCCAGTTTGGAACTCTGTATAATACAATGTTTGCTTGAAATATATTCAAGCAAAGACACATAATTTTTGTATAAAGAGGACTTTATTTACATTCAGCGGAGAGTAAAGTTAGATTCATAACCTATTTGAGCACATATAGAACCTCAAGAGAAAGTCACCATGAGCCTCAATACAAAAAGCTTCATACATAGTAGTATTTAGATTAAGGTAACTAAATGATGAAACCAGTTTGTGGGTCACCAACCACTTCCTGAAAATAATAAAGGCTCTAGAGGAAACAGATAAAGAAAATCTTCATAGATAATGTTAATGTAGATAATTCACCACACACTTCTAAAAATTGTTAATGTAGATAATGTAGCAGATAACTAGCATATAACTGGAAAATAGCAAAAGGGAATTGACCAATATGGGTTTTTTTTTTTAACTTCTGCTGGATTAACTAGCATGTGTGTCTATTTTCAACCTAACTTATTATGTTACTATGTTAATATGATAACAGTTGCAAGCCCCCGTACTATTTTCACAAATATCATCTCTTACTATCCCTCCTAAAATATTCCCTGTTACTGATGTGAATTTTATTGGTCTGTAATTTCAAGGGCTAGGCATAAGCAAGATTGCACTTGCACATAACCCAGAACATTGCAAGATCATTCTGCATCATAAGCTCTAGATGAACCTGCTTTAGAACATGTAGCACTAGGTGCAGAGGACAGTGCAATGGGGTTAATTGGTTAATGCCTGAATTCAGCAAGCAGTAAACAAATAATGTTCCTTGAAACATGTGGTAGGGATCTAGTGCTCATGAAATCTGAGTAGAAATGGGCATGCATGTGAACAGCCACAGGATATCCCAACTTGTGTTGGATTGTGTCAATACTTTTTACTAATTTAAAATAGCCAACATACCTTAAAGGGGTGATTCATGTTTAAGTTAACTTTTGTTATAGATGGTATATAACAGAACCAATAAGAGCAAAGCTTATTGGCCTGCTTGTGTGGCCATTTTGGTTAAGGGCATTCCTGCTGTTTTGCCATTGTCTTATGATTCCTGTTCCTGTTTCCCTCTTCCTGTCTAAGCTGAGAGGAAACATGAAGCAGCCACACTCACCTGCCATGTTGTAATAAATGTACTGTGCTTGTCTAACTGCTTTACCTGAACTAACACAGCACAATAATTTAATCCACTAGTAGCCAGTTGGGGGCATGTTTACTAATACTGGAGATAAATATCTGGAGAGATTTCTGGAGATGTTGCCCATAGTACCCAATACAATTTTTAACTTAAAGGACACCTATGGCCCAAAAAGTTGGCCCCAAACTGAAGGTGCGGTTTGGGGTTCTCGTACCTCCTCCAGGCGCTGGCTCCCTCCCGGTGCGAGCCGCCATGTCTTCTGAAGCACATGCGCAGTATGCGCATATGACGTAACACACACTTGCATACTGAAAAGCGGCCCCACTTCCGGGGCCACTTTTCATACTGCGCATGTGCTTCAGTAGACATGGCGGCCCTCCCGGTGCGAGTAAGCCAGCGCCTGCAAGGGTTTTTTTTTTTTTTATTTAAAAGTACTAGAAACCCAAATCGGAATGCGGGCTCTATCATCCCGCACCTTCGGTTTGGGGCAAATTTTTTGGGCCATAGGTGTCCTTTAAGTTAAAAAATGTATTGGTTACTATGGGCAACATCTCCAGAAATCGCTCCAGATATTTATCTCCAATGTTAGTAAACACTATTATCTTGCAGCCTAAACGTGGCCATACACAGGCCGATAAAAGCTGCCGACAGACCAAATCAGCAGCTTATCGGCCCGTTTATGCGGCCCTCCGATGGGCTTTCCCGATCGGGCGGGACTAAAAATCCCATTGGATCGCGGACGCATTTCTTCGTTGATGCAGTCCCGCCCATATGGCCTCCCTTACCGACCGCCCATATGGCCTCCCTTATGATCCTATCATTGGGCCCTAGAGCCCACGATCAGATAAGCCCGATATTGTCCACCTCAAGGTGGGCATATCGGGGAGAGATACGCTTGTTTGGCAACGTCGCCAAACGAGTGTATCTTTCAGTGTATGGCCACCTTAACTCTAACATCATTATAATAGGCCTAATATCCCTTCAATGAGTCACTTATACATTGTGTACATGATGTTAGGCTCTAGTGTCTCCTCCTACCTCTAATCTTGCACCAGTCAGCTTTTAGCACTCTCTTAAAAATCTGTTTAGCTATAGTAATACTACTACATAATAGGTTTAGCCAGAGATATAGGACTGATCATGTGCACACACATTCTGTATAGTATGATGAGTTGGTCTTATGAGTAGTCTCATAGTTAGCTGTAGTTCAAGTACTACATTATAAGTTTTAGCCACTAGGGATGGGTGAATTTTGGAATGAAAAAGAGGGACAAAAAAATGCACGTGCATAGCATGGCAATTTTTTACCACGCCTAATTTTTGTGGCCAAACCCCCCTAATTACCATGTTCGTGTTACAAAATTTGTGTTACATATTTTAACATATTTCGGCATTTTTTTCTGTTATTAAGGTGAATTGCCCTTTAAGCTGTAAGTCTAAATTCTCCCAAGAGAGATTTGATTATGTCAAAATTATAAAAAGTAAAAAATAGTTGCACCTGGTGGCTGTTCTGGGCTCTTTGCCAAAAGCCAATTAATTTACAAACTTTGTTTCTTTTTCTGGCTGCTCAGTGTAGAGAGAGTCCCTCTAAAAACAGGACATAAGACAATGGAAAAACAGCAGGAATGCCCTTAAATGAAATGTCCACTCAAGCAGGCCAGTAAACTTTGTTCTTATTGGTTCAGGAAAGTATGGGGTGCCCTTTGTCCCATGTAAATTATGTTGACAAAAAGTAAATTTTGTAAGCAAAATGAATCTGTTAATAGGATTTTCTGCATCATTTGGACAGAATAAATAAGAACATGGATTTTGTGGCACAAAATATGCAAAGTCTTGCTTAAATATGTATTAAGGAACAAAACTGATAATAGTTAGCAAAAATAAATTGTGTACACATAATATATCTATTGTATTTTGACAAAAGTGCAAATTATATTTTTGTAGCACAAACTCATTTTGCTCAACTTCTGTTGTTTTACAAAAGAACAAACTGCTTTTGGTTTTGTCAAATTCAATTATGTCCAACCATCTTTATTTAATATATATATGTATCTTATCATATTACCTCTTTTGTTTCACAAAATGGATAAACATCGGTGTCTGTTATTCAGATATATACAGTATATCACCTAATTAATTTTGTTAGTTAATTTTCTAACACAAAATATGTAGAAAGATCACTTTATCAGTTTTGTGCTATCAGATGTATTTTGTCAATGTAGCATTATTTTTTTATCATTTTGTAAGAATTTTAAAGACTGCCAATAAACAAATCATGGCTCTTGTTATTAGTTTCCCCCACCCCTATTGTCTCCTGTTACCAATCCACTTCCACTGCTTGATTTTATTTTCCAATCAAAAGCTTTCTTCCAAATGTAATATAATCTACATATTTATATAACACATCAATAGCCACCTCCTTTAGTGCAGCTAGTGCTGCATTCTCTAGAGCTCCAGCATATTTTCACATCAGTGTTCAAATATGGCATCTTCTGGGGTGAGATCACATGATCATGTTTTTGTGTTAATGTTATTGTGCATAATTACTGATTTATAACTGATAAATGTAAGAAAGCAGGTGTGAGGATTTTACAGCATGTCCTATACATCAGCATAAATCACTCACTAGAACCAGGTACTGTAGTGCCCAAGAATTATTATTTTCACAGCTATTACTTGGCTTGAGAAGTTTTCATGCAGACATCTATATTTATATTTTTTAGTTTCATACTATCAAAAATATGCTCCATAGTCTAACAAAAAATGGAGAGTCATAGGTTTAGAATTATTGAAGAAATGGATCCGCACTCAACCAAATCTGCAGTTGGGGATTAACCCCTTTTATTATGCCACCACAAGATCAACATTTCAGGGGGTTACCTGATGAAGGGTGGGTAACCCCCCGAAGCGTTGATCTTGTAGTGGCATAATAAAAGGGGTTAATCCCCAACTGCAGATTTGATTGAGTGCGGATCTACAGTATTTCTTTAATAATTCTGTTACTAAGGGACCCAGCCTGGTCTATGGAGTCCAGCACCACTGAAGCAGTGAAAGTGAATAACAGGTGTGCGGCGGTTATATATATTGAGTCATAGGTTCAACCATTAAAACCAGGATTGTGTAAAATACTGTTGACAATGTGCTGAACTAAGAGTCCCACACTCCTTAACAGCTGTAATCACTGTGAAAGTGATTACTTTCCTTCTCCTTTAAAGGAACAGTTTAGTGTAAAAATAAAACTGGGCAAATAGATAGGCTGTGCAAAATAAAAATGTTTAAAATATAGTTAGCCAAAAATATCATGTTTAAAGGCTGGAGTGAGTGGATGTGTAACAGAACAGAACACTACTTCCTGCTTTTCAGCTCTCTAACTCTGAGTTAGTCAGTGACTTGAAGGGGGGGCCACATGGGACATAACTGTTCAGTGAGTTTGCAATTGATCCTCAGCATTCATCTCACATTCAAAAGCAACAGTTATGTCCCATGTGCCCTCCCCCATCAAGTCACTGCTTATATAGGAAAGTTGCCGATAGTATTCAATAGTTGGTATTTTTATGTATAGTTTAAAGGGCACCTATCACAAAAAAGTTACCTGCAACCACAGGTGCAGGATGATAGAGCCTGCATTCTGGTTGGGGATAACAGTACTTTTTTTTAAGCCCCCCACCTAGCTAGCAAACTCGCACTAGGAGGGAGCTCCTGGTGCGAGCTGCCATGACAGTGGAAGCACAGTGGCCGATTTTCACTGTGTGCATGCGTGACATCACACGCGCATAAATACGCATGTGCTTCCACTGTCATGGTGGCTCCCTCCCAGTGCAAGTTTGCTAGCAGTGGTGGGGGGCTTAAAAAAAAATACTGTTATCCCCAACCGGGATGCGGCCTCTATCAGCCCGCACCTTTGGTTGTTAGGGTTGCCATCTCGCCAGTATTTTACCAGCCTGGCTGGTATTTTTGATGGCTGATCCAAATGTTATTAATAGGAAAAAAAGATAAATATATAGGAAGGCCAGTATTTTTTTCAAGAAAACGTGGCAACCCTATTGGTTGGGGGTTACTTTTTTTGTGATAGGTGTCCTTTAAGCATAGCTGCAGTTGAAAGGCTAAACTTTTCTCAGTGCAAATGTATCTATAGCATAATGCTGTGTAAAAAGGAATTTTACAGTATGTTTAAAAATAGCATAACTCACAAGGAGTTATTTGTGTTTCTAGGTGCACAAGTATAAAAACACCAAGTAGAGCTCACATAAGAAACACATTTGCGCTGGGGAAAGATGCACTATGCTTCTTGTGCAGCATTAAAAATCTAGTGTGGGGAGCAGAGTCAGTGGCGTAACTACTTGCTGGTGGGCCCTGGTGCAGGATTGGCACCCGGGCCCCCCTATAGGACTCTCCCCCTATGATTTGTACATTGGAGTCCATTGGAGTCCAAACCAGAGCACAGACCAT
The DNA here is from genome assembly GCA_024363595.1 of Xenopus borealis. Taxonomy (NCBI): domain Eukaryota; kingdom Metazoa; phylum Chordata; class Amphibia; order Anura; family Pipidae; genus Xenopus; species Xenopus borealis. The sequence goes on from CM044446.1 coordinate 22,556,566, forward strand.
TTCTTCACCCTTCCTAAATTGGAGTAGTAGTTCTAACTTTTATTTAAAGGAGAATTCAACCCCTGTGTTAAATTACACCTACCCCCCAACCCTACATAGAACCCTCCTCCCTCCTCCCCCATAGCCTACCTGCTACCCCAGACAAATGCTCCTAACATTTTACTTACCCCTCTGTGCAGATTCTGTCCAGCGTAGTTCATGGTAGCCATCTACTTCTGTTTGTCAATCTTTGGAGTAAAACTGGCGTTTCTGCACATGCACAGCTGGAGCAATCTTTCAGTATTGAACAACTGCGCGTACACCAAGTCACAAAAGTTTTCAAGACTTTTGGAGCTTGCTCAGTTGTTCAGGACCAGTAGATAGATTATTTCTACTGTAAATAGTGTTGGACAAATCTCCATTTCCAAAACACATTGAAGTCAAACTGTGCAACATTTTTTTTAACTATACATTATAGTCTGTGGGCATAATCTTATAACTGTGTTTTTTTTATTTTTAGGGAAATCTAGTTAATAATATAAAGAGATTGTTTGAGTTAAGGCTTACCATATCTGAAATTGCAAGACGATTGGATATCAGTCAAAATATGGTATATAGACTGATGGATGAAAATGGGATTTCATGGCAGAAATTCACCAGCATATACATGCAGGTGAAGTTTTCATAAATGGTCACTTAAGAGCATGTAGAATATATGTTCAAAGACATCGGCTGAGAACAATACTTCATGAAGTTGATCCTGAAGGATCTCAAGGAGAGTGTATTATTCACCCTGCCCAAATTATGTCTGGCACTTAGATGGATTGCATAAACTGATCAGGTGGAAATTTGAGATCCATGGAGCGATAGATGGCTTTAGCAGGCTTATTTTATTTCTTGCTTGTTTCACCAATAACAAATCAGATACAGTTTATTCCTTGTTTCAAAACACAGTACAAGTGCATGGATGGCCCATACACCTTAGAACAGATCTGGGTGGTGAAAATCAGAAAGTGTGGCAAGTTATGACAGATCATCATAGAACAGCAGCATCTTTTATAAGAGGAAGCTCGGTCCACAATGAAAGGATTGAGCGCTTGTGGCGAGACATAAACAGATTAATTAGTTCCATATTCAGATCAGTTTTTTTATAAATTGGAAAATATCTGCTTGCTTGATCCACTAAATGACACAGATTTATTCTGCTTGCATTGGGTTTTTAACTTTCAACAGAGTCAAACTATACTCCATTACAGCTGCATGAACTAAACACTCATCTAATAGACCTGCACTTACACAACACTTCAGAGGAAGAAAACAATATAGAAGAAGTAAACCTGACCCAAGTTGAGGTACCAAATGTCAGAATCAATGCACCCCCTGAGCTTTTAGAGATATTGACTGCTGAAGTACCACAGGATTTGGTAAACCTCAACAACTGTAAACAATTTTATGAAAAAGCTGTGAATACTGTGGGGCAATTTATTGCTGAAAAGCAAATGAACAGACCTCATAGGCTTGATGTTTTGAAATATTAATTTTCTGCCATGGACAGTTGCCCAGGAAAACTTGCAGGATGATGTCATATAGCAATTAAATATTCGGTTGAATTGTTGTCTTGCATGTTCACCTTCAAGCGTAGTTTAACCCTTTCACTGCCAGCCGATTTGTTCAAAAAGCGAACATCTACTGCCAAGCAGTTTTCAGACTTTTTGACCTCATTGCATTTAATTAGGTTTTTTGACAAGAAAACCTGAACAACATATGGGAAATTATATATTGTTTTGTTCGTAATGATTTGGGCTTGAATGCTGTAAAAAAATTTTTTACTTATTGTGGAGCTGTAACAAAAATTTTGAGTGAAATATGTGAAAAAAAGTGAAATAAAGAAAAAAGTGCTTACATTTTGTGTCTTTTTTTCAAGATATCTTACATATGCTGATAAAAACTTTACAATTTCTAAAAGCCCTGATTCTGCTGAATCCAACGATATCAAATACATATTGGTATCCCACTTTTGTTGTCCACAGGACACCCCAATAATTAAATAGCATTTTGTACAATTTTACCTCAAAACAAAACGGATAAGTGTATCCCTCCGTTAACGTGGTATATCTAACGATAGAAGTAAAATACACCCATAAGTTAGGTATTTTTAGAAACTGCATACTTCTAGTTTTTTAGATGTGGTGTCGTTTTTGCTATAAATGAAGTCACCGTCACACATACCACCATAAAACTCAACAATATTTTTCAAGTTTTTATTTTTTTCTGAAACACCATCACATGTTACAAAGTCAAAAGTTAATTTGAGAAAAAAAATCTCCAATAAATTTTCAATGAAGCCATATAAGAAAGAAAAAATTGTCCCGAACAAAACAATACCACACATGCAGGGGTGCAGCTAAAGACGCAGCCTCCAAACACCCCAAAACAGGGCAAATACACAAAGGCAATTTCAGCTGGAAAATTTGGGGCTGCGCTCTAAGTGCACACCTTGCAGTTTCCTAGGCAAAACACCCCCTTACCTATGAAATACCCCACACAAACCACATATTCCTAGAAAGTGCACACCTGCAGCTATTCAGCAGCATCATTCTTTTCCTCATACGTGGAGAATTGCGGGCGCAGCACTCCGTAGTAATTTGCAGTTTAGCCTAAAA
>CM044446.1:22605377-22617272 GCA_024363595.1 Xenopus borealis
ACAATAAAGGTGTAGGGCACTCTGGAATCCACTTGCAGATCACTTAAACAACCATGTCAAAGATTTATGCATTTCGTGCCCATCTGAAACACTCATATAGCTTATGACTAAGTGTCAGATGGACACAAAATGTTTAAAGCTTGACATGATTTAAAGGGGTTGTTCACATTTCAGTTAACTTTTAATATAATGTAGAGAGTGGTATTCTGAGACAATTTGCAAATGGTTTTCATTTTTTATTGTTTGTGGTTTTATAGTTATTTAGCTTTTTATTCAGCAACTCTCTAGTTTTAAGTGTCAGCAATTTGGTTTCTAGGGTACAAATTACCCTAGCAACCCTGCATTGATTTGAATAAGAGACTGGGATATGAATAGGAGAGGGACTGAATAGAATGATAAGTAATGAAAAGTGACAATAACAATACATTTGTAGCCTTACAGAGCATTTGTTTTTAGATGGGGTCAGTGACCCCATTTGAAAGCTGCAAAGAAACAGAAGAAAATTGCAAATCATTAAAAAAAACTATGAAAAAGAAATAATGAAGACCAATTGAAAAGTTTATTAAAATTGGCCCTTCTACAATATACTAAAAGTTAACTTGAAGGTGAACCACCGTCTTCTGGTCTGATCTGCAAGTGGATTCCAGAGTACCCTACACCTTTTATATTTTATATGATTTTATATGGATTAATTCGCTCCCCTGAGCTGAGGGCCTGGGGCAGGAGCACCTGGACCACTGAGTCACCTTGGTGAGTTTTCTATATTTATTGGACATCTCTGTGCTTATATTTTACCTTTTGTGTCTGTTATATTCTTCTTTTCACTGTGCCCTACAAAATGTTAAGACATACAGATTTTATTATTGACTTCACATGGATAGTCTGCAAATCATGGATGTAAAAAAGAGAGGATTTGTTAGTACAAGCACTCCAATTATTGGAGTAGTATTAGAGTGAGCAATAATGATTTTAGCAGCCTGCCAGAAGTGAGGGAGGAATATTGCAGAAAGCTATGAATTCAATTATCATCATCTAGTATCTTCACAACAATATAAATTTTAAAAACATATTTAAGAAACTATTTATTTTTACAGAAACTATTAAGGTAAATGGCCCATGGAGAGTTGAATCACCAGCCATAAATCTCTGCTTCTGCAGGGAACATCTTTGAATAGCTGGTGGTAAAACCATAGGGCAGATTTACTAATTGGAATATTGAATTCAAAGGTTTTTACTGCAATTCAATCGATCGAATATAAAAAATTTGATTGATTGATTGATTAATCGATCGTTTCGAACGAATTTATCGATCAAATTTTTTTATTCAATCAAATATAATGGTCCCCAATTCGGCAGCTTGGATCTGGCGAACTAGGTGGTCGAATATGGGAAGTACTTCGACCATCGAATAGTTGAATATTCGGATTAAATTTTATTCAGATATTCTAATTCGATTATTCGATGGTCGAATTTGCCGAATTTGCATATTTGAAAATTAAAATTTTATGCAATTTTGATCAAACTTCGAATTCTTCACACGAATTTTGTAAATCTGTCCCCAAGTATTGCTTCAGTCTTCCAAAGTTTCTGCAAAAGGAAACTTGGAAGACTGAAGCAACACATGGGTTTTACCACCATCAATTCACCATGCTGATGGTTAAGCATTTGTTGAGATTAGTTGACGGCAGAAGCAGAGATTTATCGATAGCGATTAAACTACTTGTAGGCCATTGCCCTTATACTTGGCACAAAAAATTCATGATAGTTCCCCTTTAATGTTGAATGTCTGTCACAGGCAGTTTTCTTTTATTCTACACTACAAGAACATGGTTGTGATTTTGCTTGCACAACAGTAAATACACTTGTGTGTTTATATTTGCAAGAAATAACTGCAAGAAATAAAACTGTTGTATTTTCACATTTGCTTTGCAAGAAATACATTTGTTTTTTCATATTTGCTTACACTGCAAGTAATATATGGTTTCATATTTGCTTAGACACCCTCACACGTGCACTGCAAGAAATAAACTTGTGCATTTTATATTTGCTTGCACCACAAGAAATACACTTATTTATTTATTATGCACTGCAAGAAAATCACTTGTCTTTTCACATTTACTTGCACTGCAAGAAATAAACTTGTGTTTAAATATTTGCTTGCACAGCAAAAATACACCTTTTCATATTTTCTTGCACTACAAGAAATACACTTGTATATTTGTTTGCACTGCAAGTAATAAATGTGTTTTATATTTGCTTGCACTGCAAGAAATAAACTTGTTTTTATATTTGCTTGCACTGCAAGAAATACACTTGTATTTTTCATATTTGCTTGCACTGCAAGAAATACACTAGTTTTTCATATTTGCTTGCACTGTAAGAAATCTTGTTTTTATATTTGCTTGCACTGAAAGAAATATACACTTGTTTTTTCATATTTGCTTGAACTGCAAGAAATACACTGTTGTGTTTTTTTTAGTTGCTTACCCTAAACAGTTATGACAGCATCTTAATCAGATATCTATTTCAGTGTTACAGAGGTCAATATGTCAAATAAAGGCATGTACTGTAGAATATCTTATTCATGATTAAAGGCTTCCAGCCTTTTTGTAACACAACTAAGATGCTAAGACAAAACAATAAATCAACATATTACTAACGTTTTGTGTCTTATTTTTCTTGGCTACCTGGGGGAGTAAGTGGTGGCCTAAAGGTTAGGGGATTTCACATTTGAGGGGATTCCACAGTTTGAGATGCTGGTGTTAGCAGGTGTTTTGATATCCAGGAAGACCACACCTAATAACTTTTTTTACAGCAACCTCTCTGTAGGTTTGTTAATTGGTGTGAACTAATAGTATTATTAATCATGTGTATCCATTCCATTCTTTGATTCAACTTCCACTTCATGGGGATGAGCTTTTTTGGCTGTATAAAGAGATAGTCAGGGAGGGTTGCTTATAATAAAGTTGTGGGAGTAACTAGAAAAATAAGTGCTAATTAAAGGGGTTGTTCACATTTCAGTTAACTTTTAGTATAATGTAGAGAGTGATATTCTGAGATGATTTGCAATTGGTTTGAATTTTTTATTGTTTGTGGTTTTAGAGTTATTTAGCTTTTTATCCAGTAGCTCTCTAGTTTGCAGTGTCAGCAATTTGGTTTCTAGGGTACAAATTACCCTAGCAACCCTGCATTGATTTGAATAAGAGACTGGAATATGAATAGGAGAGGGACTGAATAGAACTATAAGTAATAAATAGTGGCAATAACAATTAATTTGTAGCCTTACAGAGCATTTGTTTTTAGATGGTATCAGTGACCCCCAATTGAAAGCTGCAAAGAAACAGAAGAAAATTTACAAATCTATGAACTATGAAAAATAAATAATGAAGACCAATTGAAACGTTTCTTAGAATTGGCCCTTCTACAGTATACTAAAAGTTAACTTGAAGGTGAACCACCCCTTTAAGCCCAATTTCTCCTTTGACTTTTGTCCAGAACCTGGTCTTGATGGTAAGGCAGACTAGAGAATGGAATCTGCTGGAGAATGAGAACATTTGGAACAGAAATCAGGAATATGAGACTTTATAGTATGAAACTGTGTGGGTTTAAGTTCTATGTAGGTAGCAGAATTATATAATTTTTTTCACTGGAGCTAATAAAAGGGGGAGGTTATTAGAATTATATATTAGAATGACTAATTCTAAGATATCTAAAAAAAAAAAAACAAAAGCGTGAGGCTACAAATGTGCTACTTTAAATTACTCTTTCTGTTCAGGTCCTCTCCTATTCATATTCCAGGCTCTCATTGAAATCAACGTGTGGTTGTTAGAGTAATTGAGACACTAGCAACCAGAGTGCTGAAATAGAAAACTGCATAGCTGCTGAATAAAAAGCTAAATAACTCAAACACAAATAATAAAAAATTAAACCCAATTATAAATCACGTCAATATCCCACTCTACATAATATTAAAAGTTAATTTAAAGTTGAATAACCCCTTTAACATAGCACTATGGGGTACATTTATCAAAGACCAAAGTTCCGCCACTAGAGTGAAATTCCGCCGTTCTCAGTTCATTTCTATGGGATTTTGAAAGGCCTATTTATCAATGGGTGATGTGAAAGTTCACCCTTTGATAAATACGCCTTTAAAAATCCCATAGAAATGAATGGGGAGCCATTGAATTTCACTCAAGTGGCAGAACTTCACTCTTAACTTCACTCTTTGATAAATATACCCCTATGGGTAAGATGGGGATGTCATGTGACAACTTTTTAATTACTGGATCCCTTGGCCTGTTCAGAAAAGGTTAAAATAGGGATAACGGTTTGGATAGGTTGGCGGTTGAAGGATAGCGCCTCTGTTCACCATGGTCAGGCATCAATACAAGTCTGGCCAATTTGGGCTCTGAGGGATTCCAAAAGCTGAAGGAGCCTGAAGAAAAGAGTATTGTGTAAGTTAAATGTGTCTTTCAGGTTGTCAAAGTTGGACTAATTTCCTTGGACTATGACATGCTCCAGGTATTTTATATTGTACTAAACCTATATTTTGTGGTCAAGTATAGAGCATAATGAGGGAGCTGTGAGTTATGACAAAGGGGTATTAAGATTCTACCCTAAAAGGAAAAGCATAAAAAAGAAATATAGACATATTACTACAGGGAAACTTGAGTCTGTTAGAATACACAGAAAATGCATTAAGACAATCAACAAACCTATAAAAGTTCATTTGATCATATTATCTATTTCACATCAGACATGGTTGCCTTTAGCATTTGTAGTTGAGTCAAATAGTCTTCTGCTTGAGTTATTTTCAAACCAAATATCATTGGGAAGGGGTTAAGGTTTGGGCCTCTATCCAGGTTGGGCCTCCTGCTGCTCAGTACATAGTGCATCTATATTTTATATGAGATACATGGAGTTGGCATACCTATGTGCCTGTCCTCCCCTCTTGAATGGAGCACTGCCCTAATGCATACTTTACACACTGCATAGGCTATTGTTAATTTGTCATGTTGGATGAAATCAGCTTCTACGTGTAACACCTAACCCTAATTACTTACATTATTATTTACATTAGATTAATCACATCCAACGCTTGCACTTCATTGAGCCGCATTAGAACTGATGGAAGTGCAGGTAAAATCTTCCATGTAGTTCTTCCCTAAAGTCCTGTCCTGTGTTCAGACTCAGACTGAATTGGCCCACATTGTTCACCAGTATATATTCATACAAACTGCTGGAGGGACACCAGCATTGTGTCACTGTATGTAGTCAGTATAAACTGTATATCTTAGGGTGGTCCTGATAGGTTTCCCTGTTATATTCTGCCTTCCCTATGCTCCCTGTTTGTGCAATACACTGTCTGCCCTATGCTCACTGTGTGTGCCATATTATGTTCTATGCTCTATGTGTGTGCCATACTCTGAATGTCCTGTGCTCTCTTGGTGTACGATACTCTACCTGCCCAATGCACCCTGTGTATGTCATACATGCAAAAACTGCAATGGCCTGTGCAATAGTGAGCCAGAAATATTCTTCATCTCTCCCTTCTTCTTTCTTCACAATCCCACAGCCAATTCATGCTCAGTAGAGTAAAAAAGCTATGCAAGTGGCACAAACACAGAATCAAGTTACACAAAGGTACCCAGGCATCTGTTTTTTCGACGTCAGCGCCCGATTTTTCAACGCCAGCACAATTTCAATGGAAATTCGCAAATTTTTTGGTGAAACAACACAAATTTGCCCATCACTAGTGCCAATCACTGGGCATGCCTTTAAGGACCCTACATCTTTAAAGGACCAGTAACATAAAAAACTGAAATTGTTTTAAAGTAATAAAAATATAAGCAGTGTTGCCCTGCACTATTAAAACTGATGTGTTTGCTTCAGAAGCACTACTATTGTTTATATAAATAAGCTGTTGTGTAGCCATGGGGGCAGCCATTCAAAGGAGAAAAGGCTGAAGTCACACAGCAGATAGCAGATAAGCTCTGTAGAACATGTTATCTGTTATCCATTACTTAGCCTGTGCCATATAGCCGTTTTTCAATTTCCACCATTTCTACTTATCAGTTTGTTTATATGAACTATAGTAGTGTTTCTGAAGCAAACAGATCAGTTTTAACAATGCAGGGCAACACTACATGATATTTTCTTTACTTTAAACACTTTAATTTTTTGGTGTTACTGTTCCTTTAAGGACCCTTACTTGAAAGGAGAACTAAACCCTAAAAATTAATATGGCTAAAACTGCCATGTTTAGTGAACTTACTGCACCAGCCTAAAGTTTCAGCTTGTCAATAGCAGTAATGATCCAAGACTTCAAACTTGTTACAGGTGGTCACCATCTTGGAAAGTGTCTGTGAAAAAATTGTTTGAAACGGTCAATTCGAACGTTTTATCAATCGATCAAATTTTTCCTATTCGATCGTTCAACCAATTGAATTGTGGTAAAATCCTTCAAATTCGATATTTGAATTCGAAGGATTTCACTTCCCTACCTATTGACATGGTCGAATTTCAAATTTTTTTCAATTCGAAATTCGACCAATGATAAATGTGCCCCTATGTGTACTGTATATTGTGAGTGGATCCCTAAGCTCAGTAAGTGACAGCAGCACAGAGCATGTGAATCAGTGAATCAGAAAAGAAGATGGGGAGCTACTGGGGCATCTACTGGGGAGACAGATCTTTACTGCTAAAGGGCTGTGGTTGCTGCGGGCTGGTACACAAACATAAAGCATAATATACAACATTTGTAGCTACTTTAGCTTAATTTTCCTTATCTTCCAAAGACATACACTTTGTGGGGATGGTCTGAAATGTCTACAGCCGTATATTTCCTTTATATAGTGAATAAAGTACCCCCTCTTGTAAAATATAAGGATATTATAAGTTACCGAGGAGTTTCATGACCATATAAAAACACGAGGCCGAAGGCCGAGTGTTTTTATACAGGTCATGGAACTCCAAGGTAACTTCTAATATCCTCATATTTTGCAACTGGAGGTACTTTATTCATTATAATACACACGTTTCAGTGAGTCATGTGACAGAAATTACTCACCGTTTATAACTAATGACATCAGAACTCACCATTTATAAGTATATAATTTACAAGATATTCACAGCTTTTGTGTATTATATAGAAATGGTAACCAAGGGGGCATGTTTAAAGCTTAATTAAAAAAAAAAAAAAATGACTGCAACTCTCTTAAATCTCTGCACTCTACTTTAGGTATATCCCTAACATTCTTCTTTACATAGCGACATATGGGAAACTGTTGAGCAGGGCCGAACTAAATGCTCTGTAAACCATTCAATGTTTTTTCAATCTAGGATCTTGGCTGTTGGTAGCATACCATGCAATCTCTGCCCTGGCCCAACTAGTACCTTAAAGAGCTACTGACACCTGAAATGAAACTCTTTTTTACATCTTTTATAATATTGGGTTTGAAAGCTACTTGTAACTTTGCCATTACTTATTTGTATGATGCTTTTACATGACCTGTCTCATCCCCCATGTTCCTGTATGAGGGGGCTGCCATATTTGGGCAGCATTAGAAACTCTAACTAACAGGCTGAGATGGGACTGTTAGGTTGGCAAAGTCAGAGTGTCAGAGTGTCAGTCAGGCTTAGACATTTCAGCTAACAATTATAAACAAAAATAAATCTCTCAGAAAAAAATGATCAACATGACCTATAGGTAACATTTTTTCATAAATGTTTTTATTGAATATCCAGCTCATGTCAAAAGTCAATTCACATATGTAAGGTACATTCATGTTATTAGAGCTTGTACATAGATGCTTAACTAATAAAGTATTGAATTATATAAAAGCCTTAAGTATTAATTATTCCAGCATGCAAGATACATGAACATATACCAAGGGGGAATATAGTTTGCGAAAAGAATTGTTGGGGTTGGGTAGTGGTGCTTCTGTTTCTTTAATCACCGCCACATCTGAAACAGGTAAGCGTTGGATATTCGCTTCTTTTTTTTTTTCCCCTTACATTAATGAAAAACAGTAGTAACATAACAAACAAATCAGCCAAACTAAATGCCAACATGCCCGTTGTTTATCTTGAATATGGAGAATGCAAGACATCCATAAATACCCATCCGTTGGTAGACTCTGGGAGGCAGCTGTTGTCTTTATCAGGTTGGATTTGTTGCAAAGGAGATTAATGGATTGGTGCCTCGTAAGCTTTCTAGGTCATACCATGGAGTATAACGGAAGGTGGATACTGTAAGCTGTCTAATATCTGATGGGAAACTTAAAATATATGTAGTCCAGGTATCAAAGAATCTATCTGCTTGAGCTGTCTTATTTAGGGAGGCTTCTAGCCAATCCATGTGAAATAGAAAGTGCAGTTTGTTTTTAACTAGGGTCATGGGTGGCGGGGTGGGAGATAGCCATTCCTGTAGTATAGCTTTTCTGGTTGCCGCAGCTAGTCTTTCTGCTAAGGCTTTATTGGCTTTGGATACTTGTTGCGTCCCTTTGATTTTGCTAAATATGGCCCATTCTGCATTAGGTTTGAATGTTTGTTTGGTTAGTGAGTACAAGTACTTATATACTTCTAGCCAAAATGCGTTTATGATTGGGCAGGACCATATACAGTGTATTAGTGAAGCTTCTGTACCTGCACATTGAAGGCATGTAGAATTTGGTAGAATGCCCATTTTATATCTTTCTAAAGGGGTGAGCTATGATTGGTGTAATAGTTGTAGTGCCATGATCTGATATTGACTGGATGGTATTATTTTCATGGAGTGGGAGTGAAGTTTCATGACTTCAGTTGTAGTGATATTTGGTATGATTTCTGACCATTTTCTAAAGGGAGTGTAATTTGTTGTTGGGTTTGGGATTGCCCTGATGAGTTTGTAGATGTGAGATATTGAATGTGTAGTGTTAGGACCTTTCCATATGTGATTTAGGGGATTGGAAAGATCTTGTTCTGTCATCTTGTGTAAGACCTCTCTCGCATAGTGTGAAGCTTGTAGGTAATAAAAATGTGGACTACAGATGGAAGGAAATTTCACTAGGGCTTCTGAATATGTCATAACCGTTAGGTTCTTAGTCAGTATATCTCTAATGCAATAAATGCCTTTTTTGCGCCATTTGTTGAAGACATTTGTTAGTAAGCCACTCGAAAAGTCTTTATTACCAGTCCATGGTAGGTATAATGAGGTAGATTGCGTGGTTTTCCATCTGTGGCGAACATTCCTCCAGGCTGTGTGTGTTTATGAATAAGGGGTTGGTTTTTTGTGCTTGTGTTAGTTCCTTAGGTGGAAGATGAATCAGAGGGTTCAGATATGTTGTTCCCATAAGTTCTTGTTCTAGTTCTATGTTACTGTATGTGTCAGTATTATAAACCCAGTCTCCGATGTGGCGTAGTAGGGATGCTTCATTGTAATCTCTTATGTTTGGGAAGTTTATGCCACCATCTGTTTTGGGTTGTTGGAGTTTAAATAGGGCGATCCGGGGTCTTTTCCCCCACCAAATAAATTTTCTGAATATTTTTTTATTAGTTTTTGGTCTGATTGTTTTAAGTAATAAGGAGATTTGTTGTCTTCCATTTTGCCAGGTCACTTTGTATGTCGGATATGGTTAGACTTATGTTTAATTTGTAGGTGTCTGTGTGGTGGTTTGTGAATTTGATGCCTAAGTAGGTTATATGGTGTTGCGCTTTTTTAAAAGGGATGTTTTGGGCCCAATCTGATGGTATGGTGTGTTTTAGCTTTATGGCTTCTGATTTATCATAGTTTATTTTTAAGCCTGAAAAAGTTGCATATCTGTTTATGGTTTCCATAATTACAGGGATGTCTCGGTTTGGTTTGTTTATGAATAAAAGTATGTCATCTGCGAATGCTATTATTTTGTATTGCCTTTGTCCTATGGTGAGACCTTGGAAGGTATGGTTTTGGGCCAGGTGTCGGAGTAGTGGATCTAACGCAATATTAAAAAAGAGGGGGGCCTGATATTTGTCTGGTCCCCTTTCTTATTGGGAATTTGTCTGAATTTATGTTATTTACTGTAAGGAAGGCTGATGGGGAGTTGTATTACGAAACACTTTCAATAATTGGTGGCCAAAATGTTGAGATTTTAGTAGTCTGAGAAGGTGTGTATGGTATATCCTGTCAAATGATTTTTCTTGCTCTAGATTTACTAGTATTCCTTGTTTTCGTTTTTCTATGTTATGTATGTATATATATATATATAGAGGCTAAGATCTGGCGGGTAGCTTTCACTGAGTGTCTACCTTTTGTGAAACCTAATTGAATTGGGGAAAGGATTCTTGGTAGGATCAGTTGTAGTCTATCTGCCATGATTTTTTATTGTAACTTTAAGTCTTGATTTAAGAGAGGGATAGGTCTGTAGGATTGTGGAATTGTGGGGTCTCTACCTTTTTTTGGAAGGAGAATTATTTGGGCTTCATTTGCTTCTGGCCACAGTGGAAGGCCTTGGAGAGTGTTATTGAAAAGTGTCTGGAGTGTTTTGATGATGTCTGGTGCCAGGATTTTGTAAAATTATGCGCTGAGGCCATCTGGACCTAGGGATTTGCCTAGTTTGAGGGCTTTAATTGTTTGCATGATTTCAGCTTCTGTTATTGGAGTATCGAGTGTGTTTCTTTCCTCTATGGTCAGTTTGGGTAGATTTGCTTCTCGCAAAAATGAAATGCCCTCTTCTGGGTTATCCGGCTCTGAATCATAGAACGTTTGAAAGTATTGTGTCATTATTTTGGTGATTTGTGTAGGGGATGTGGTCCATCTTTGGTTGTCTTGGAGTTTATTGATGCATGTTTGCGGGGTTTGTTGTTTGATGATTTTTGCTAATAATTTGCCTGTTTTTTTTCCCCATCGAAATTACTTGTTATGTGTGTGGTCGATGTTTAGTTGTGCCTTTTCTGTTAGCAGGGTATCAAAAAGTTTTTTGGTTTCTTTATATTTTTCGTGTGATTCTTTTGTGTTGGTGGTTTTAAATCTAGTGTATGCTTGCGTGAGTTCCTTTTGTAAGGATTTATATTTGGCATTGTATTGTTTTTTACGGTGTGCTAAGTATGTGATTATATATCCCCTTATTACGGGTTAAGCTGCTGCCCACAGGAGATTTGGGTTGTCCCAGTGGGTAAGATTATCATCTATATAGTTGGCCCAAGTGGTTTTTATATGTTGTTTAAAGTCGTCGTTGTTGTATAGATATGTAGGGAAAGTTAAATGACCTGGGTTGGGGCTGTGGGTGTTGTATATGTAATGTTACAGTGGCATGGTCTGAGATTATTATGTCTTTTATTTCAGACTGTTGTATGGTGTGGAGAAGTGTCTGAGAGATGTATATGTGGTCTATGCGGGAGAATGTCTTATGGACTCCAGAGTAGATGGTATATTCTTTGGATATTGGGTGCATATATCTAAAGGAGTCTTGTATTTGTAGGTGGGTGCATAATGTTTTAAGGTACTTAGCTCTGTCTGTGGTTGGTTTGGAGAGATTGCCCGAGCTGTCTAGATATCTGTCCCATGTTGCATTCATATCTCCTGCCATGATCACTTAAGCTGCCTCCAGGAGTCTAGTCTTTGTAAAAGTTCTGTAAAAAAAAGTTTGGTTAGCATCGTTAGGAGCATACTGTAGATATTTACTATAATATAACGAACATTCGAGATTTCTATTAACAGTATTAAGTATCTGCCTTGTTTATCTTTAAATGTTTTAATGACCTGTGAGTTAAGTGATTTGTTGAATAGGGTAACTACTCCCCTAGATTTCTTTGTATATGAAACCTCTATACAATGGTCTAGCCAGTTAGCTTTGAGGCTATTATTATCTCCCGCCTGCCAGTGTGTTTCCTGTAGTAGTATTATATGAGGGTTTTCTTTTTTAAGCATACCAAGAA
>CM044446.1:22695881-22711377 GCA_024363595.1 Xenopus borealis
CTTATTTTACATCCAGAGAGCCTCTTGGAGTAACTTCAGTAAAGCCTTTATCAATGGATGAAATGTTAGATGCAAAGTTTCTGCATTGAATGGGTAAAGCTCAGATCAGGACTGATTTTTGAATTACATCTTGCTTTACCCCAGAATATGAATTGTTTGAGTGTGTACCCAGGCACAGTGTTTGAACGTACCTGGTAGGATGATGCACTTGCAATGGTAAAACTATCTTCCAAGCACTGGACATGTTTTACATTATGTTCTGATTTTTTTTTAAACTTGATCATATAAATAAATATATGTGTTAAGAATATCCGCAAGATACTGTAGCTGGGGGGGGGGGGGAATAGATTCTAGAGTTCTTTTGGGTGTACTTGTATCTATCACTATATAATGCTATATCCCCTTTAGTGTTCCTCTATTAAGATGGGTGGAATCTGAACAGTTTCACTTTGGCAAAAATTAACGAAATGGCGTAAAAGTTGGCAAATGCATTGAAGTCAATGGAGCATTTAGCACAACAATTTGCAAACAGCACTATTTTTTAACAGTGCAACTTTTTTGTTTGTCAAAACATTTTGTTCATCTCTACTCCCCTCCCATTAAATCAAGGGTTGATATTTAGGCAGGTCCTCACCTTGATCTTGTGCTAATCTGTAGGGTAATGGACACAGAGCCATATTTATGCCTGAGTTGTTCTAACAAGTATAAATGAAATCATCATTTAATTCCTCCATGAAGCTATGCCCTCTACAGGCCAAACGGACATGAAGAAAACATGTTTGGTGAAAAAACACCAGATATTGAATTGTTAAATGTTCTTCTCCAGAAAAAAAAGCATGAAACTTCCTATGCAATTTGGACTGAAAACTCTTCCTACATAGGTTGATATAAAATATAAGGTTTCCCTGAATATGGGTGTATTGGACTGAGCAGACAATACAAGGAGTATAAAGTTACTTTATATACTGTTAATTGGTACAAACACATCACAATCATTTCAGGCAACATAATAAATGCTTCAGGGGGCAAAGTGTGCCCTCCTGCATCAGTGGTAGGATGTCTCAGTAGTGAAATACTGGCTATTAAATTCTATAAATTCTATAATAGTATATGTGAAAGCTTGGCTGTAGGGCAGAAGGTAAGAGGTAGTGGATAGGGCAGACATGGGTCAATATGCATCACAGGTCCGTCAGTATAGGTCAGAGGGACATTGCTCTTAGTAGGCCATTATTTTCCACTGCACGAAGCAATAGCTCTCAACCACTTTACATGTGAAATCCTTGCATATGGATGGCAAAGCCAGTAAACATAACTGGTGTAAAGTCACAATCTGCAACATGCATTAAACGGACAATGAATATTACGGTAATGTTTTTATGAAGTACCAACATATTCAATAGCACTGTACAAAACGTGGATACATACAGTGAACAAACAGATTGCATACAAACCAAAGCGAGGAGAGGTCCCTGCCCATATACATATATATACACTAATATTCTAAATTAAAGCTAAATGGATCTAAACTCCATACTCTACCAGTCATATTTTGCTCACCTGCTTATATAGGTCATTCTCTTGCAACAGCTGCTGATTCTTTTCACACAATTCCTTCATTTTCTCTATTTCTTCATCCTAGAAAAAAAAACACAGTTGTGGTCAGGATAAGGGTTTAAAAAAGTGAATAACGCTCAAGATAATAACTTTTATTTCTATACACACACAAATGCATTGGGAACACTGCACATTCTATTCCAAATAAAACGAAGTAAAATGCATCAAATGTGTGTTATTCCTTTACAGAAAGTGAAGAAAAGGGAATATTAGGCTGTTCCAAAAAAAGGAGATTTTGTGTACTCACCGTTAAATCTCTTTCTCTTCAGTCACTTGAGTGATACAAGGACAGTGGGGTATAGCTAGTACTTCCAGGAGGGCAGGAAACCACAAGGAAAAACTAGCCCCTACTCCACCCGCTATACCCCCGGCAGGTGGAGCTTAGCTTCCAGTTTGTTCCAAATTCAACAGGATATAACCAGAATTTTTAATAAACTTAACAACCGTAACATGTCTGATGAAAAAGCGAGGGCCTCAACCAAGGAGGGAAGCCCTGTGTCCCCTAAGCGACTGAAGAGAAAGATTTAACTGTGAGTACACAAAATCTACTTTTCTCAAAGTCTGCTTAGGGGACATAGGGACAGTGGGGACGTACCAAAGCTGTCCCCTAGAACCCCGGGTGGGAATGAGGCCTAAGTGGCCACTGTGGTTTGAAGCACTTTCCTGCCAAAGCGAGTGTCAGAAGCCGCATAAGTGTCAAAACGGTAAAATTTGGTGAAGGAGCGGCTACCTTACACAGCTGTTCTGCTGAGGCTTGATTTCTGAATGACCAGGACATACTCATCCCCCTTGGTGGAATGGGCCGTGAGTTTGGCTGGTGGCATTTTTCCTTTTGCCACGTAAAAGGACCGTTTGCCAGGTGAGCCGCTGAAGCTAGTGGTTCGAAAGAGGAGCTTGTAGGGTGTGTAGGAACAAAGTCAGATCCCAGAGAGGTAGTGGCGCTCGCACTGGAGGAGCCACCCCTTGCATGAAGAACTTGACATTTAGCAGAAGTGCTAGCTGTTTTTGGAAGAGAACAGATAGAGCAGAGACTTGTGATTTGAGGGATCCTAGGGAGATGCCCATGGACAATGCTTCTTGCAAGAATTCTAGGATTTTAGGAATTGAAAACTGCTTGACTTTCTTTGTGACAAATGCACCACTGATGGTAGGTAGACTAAACACCGTGATAGGCGCTGGCAGAGATTGGTTTGCGGGCAGCGCACAAAATTAGGATCCGCGTCTCAACAGCCACGCCGTCAAGCGGAGGTTTGCTGGACTTGGGAGCATGGGTAGGGTCCAGGGTTTTGCTACCAACATGTTGAGGAGCTCTGTAAACCACCTTCGGGCTATGAGAATGAGAGTGGTTCACTGTTGTTGAAGCTTTTTAATGTTCTTGGAAAAAGTGGAAGAGGCAGAAATGTGTACACCAGGCCAAAGTGCCACTTGGCTGTTAGGGGCGTCGGTGCCTAGAGCTATTGGATCCCTGCATCGAGCCAGAAAAGTTGGAACCTTGCGATTGTGTAGTCACCATGAGGTCCACCTCCAGGGTGCTCCACATCAGGATTATAATCGTGGAAGATCTCATCTTTTAGAGACCACTTGCCCGGGTCTAGAGACTGAATGCTTAGGTAGTCTGATTCCCAGTTGAGGGGCCCCGGAATGCAGATTGCAGACAGGCGAGTCCGATGTGCTTTGGCCCATCTGAATATGAGGCCGACTTCGTTCAGTGCTCCTCTGCTTCTTGTACCCCCTTGGTGATTTATGTAGGCCACTGCCGTGGCATTGTCAGACTGTATCTTGGCAGCATCATCTGAGAAGTCAAGCTGTAAAGTCAAGCCCAGTCGAATTGCTCGAATCTCAAGTAGGTTGATCTGCAGCTTCTTTTCTTGGGAGCTCCACTGACCTTGTGCCGAGTGTCCCTCGAAAACGGGTCCCCATCAGAATAGGCTTGTGTCTGCTGTGAGAATTTGCCATTGAGGTTCTCCCACGGGCCTGCCTGAGGAAAGGTGATCATTGTTCAGCCACCAGAGAAGAGATGCTCTTGTCTTGTGGAATAGTCGGATCTCTTGATAAATTGACTTTTTCCCAAGTCCTCAGGATGTTCTTACTGGAGCTCCCTGAGATGGAACTGTGAGAATGGCACCGCTTCTATGGTGGAGACCATGACACCCAGTACCTTCATGCAAAATCTGATTGTGTGAAGGTGTTTCTGTAGGAGTGACCTCACCAATGATCAGAGGTGTCTGACCTTCTCCTGGGGGAGGTAAATCCTCTGTTTGTGTATTGAACTCCATGACTAGGAACACCATTGATTGGCAGGGTGTTCGTGACGACTTGGTGAAATTCAGAACCCATCAGAGTTCTTGTAGCTTGTCTATGGTTATAGTGAGCAAGTTCTGAGCCTCCATGGCAGAGGGTGCCTTGATCAGGAGGTCGTCCAAATATGGAGTGATGGAGAGCCCTGTAATGTGTATCGCTGTTGTTTCAAAGGCTTGGTAAAGACTCTCGGGGCTGACATCAGTCCGAATGGAAGGCTGGTGAACTGGTAATGGTGATGGTGATTTTAGAGGCAAATCACAAGTATTTCTGATGTGGAGGGAAAATTGGAACGTGCAGGTATGCGGCCTTATGTTGATGGACATCAGAAATTGTGCTGGGGACATTGCAGAGATGACCGATCTGAGAGACTCCACCTTAAACCTTAGTGGACGAATGAATTTGTTTAACTGTTTAAGATCCAAATGGGATGGACTGAACCATCCTTTTTGGGGACAACAAAAGTTTGAATTGTATCCTCTGAGTGCTTTAGTGGTTCCTGAGGTAGTCGGAACAAAAAAACAATTGGGAGAAGGTGAAGGAAACTCTAGGCGATATCCTTGATTTACCACCTCGTGAACCCTAGTGTCTTGAGCAAGCGTGAACAAGGCGTCTGCGAAAAGTCTTAGTCTCCCCCCAATGGATATCGTGCCTGCCAGTGTGAGCTTGCCATCATGCTGAGGTGGTCTTGTTTATAATGTTAACGAAGATGCTGTTATGGCGGAGCTCACCCAGAGTTCCCTTACCGGCCGCAGCTATCGCAAGACTTCGGGTTCTGGGTTGTAGCGGTGGCTCCAAAGAATGAACACTGTTTCTAATATCAATTCGGCTTTATTTTTTCACACAGTGTGGAATCATATTCACAGTGGGTGTGCTAAACCTATGCATTTCGTGCCTACATCATCGGCACTTCCTCAGTATTATTGTCTCTCACTTGTCAAAGTGTTTAAATAGGGTCAAAGTACAAATAAATCAACATTTAAAGGGTGTACTTTGACCATATTTAAACAAGTTGACACATGAAAGACACATAAATCTGAGGAAGTGCTGATGATGTAGGCACGAAATGCTAAGCTCCGCCTGCCGGGGGTATAGCCAGTGGAGGAGGGGCTAGTTTTTCCTTATTGTTATGTCCTGCCCTCCTGGAAGTACCAGCTATAGCCCACTGTCCATGTGTTCCCCAAGCAGACTTGGACAAAGTGTCTGCATGCTGCTTTACAAATACAAACCAGCAAAATCTGGAAACATTTTTCAGTTTATACATTTCTTTTGAATCACTGAACTAATATTAATTATAAGCAGTGTTTTGAAGAACTGCTGCACATCTGTGTTGCATCCACCAACTTCTGGCACTTGTTACATTCCACAATTCTGTATTTCTTGGTTCTGCCTCAGATACATAATTTTTGATGGCACGCCACAAGTTTTCTATTAGATTAAGGGCTGAACTCCATGGAACGATGCGTTGTGCGGTGACGACACAACAAGTCAGAGGCGCCAAATAGATTGGGAGTGATAGAAACATTGCAGATACAAACTACACACAACGTCTTCTGTTGAAGACGCAGCATGCAGAGTTGACAACAGACATTTGGGTTGGATAAATGTAGTTGTTACCTGCAATGTTTCCATATACTTATTTTGGAATCAGCAGATGTGTACTTTTCAAAAATGTATGGTTTTCTGGAGTAAACCTACTGTTTCAGGATTTTTTGGCCTTGGAATCTAAAGTATGCTGTTTTCTGCCTTAGTGCTTTCAAGCGCCGGGAGTCTTTTCAGTACAGAAGTCCTAAATCTCTCTAAAACTATACATATCTGGTATTGGCACGTTCATGAAATGAGGCTTTCCAAATCATGTGTAAAATTAATATTTTTTCTGGTATAAACTTGTATTATGTAAAATAGGTATTTTACAATTTTCCTGGTATTTAGTGCTATAAATCTTTTTACAGAGGTGGAAACGCATGGAAACTCAGGCAGATTTAAAAAGCGCAGATTCTCCTGAATAAAGAAAAAAACAATATAGTTTTCCCCTCAGAAAATGCCCCTAAAGTGAGAGGACAAAATGCTTCAAACATATTAACAAGGCCCGTTATTGACACAAGCTTTTACACAGAATGACCTCACTAATTGAACTCCACATTGCTATTTGGAACAAGCTATTATTATTTTGAAGAAACCTCAATAATGATCCAATTAGACAGCATTAGCATCATGCATGTCATGACTGCTGGTTTTCTATTAGTCTACTACACCTACTAGTCATTTTTTTGCCATATATAAATAGAATTTCAATGAAGAACAGTGATTGATCAAGTTAGTGATGTGGGACTGCTGTGAACAGCCATTCTAGAGTGAAAATCCAGAACCCAGTAGCTACCAGTAACAAGTGTGAAAACTCTTAAAAGATTCATTAAGACAAGAGCAATAACCTCTAATATAAGTTACTATATAGCCACAGGGGCTGCCATTTCAGGTTCAATAAGAGTGGAGAAGTCACTTTGAAGTACAAATTAGCTATTTGGAATACATTGGGGTTTAGTACTTATGGCCACATGCAATAGTGAATGAGCTGGGTCTCTCCTCATTCACATTTGGCCAAATGATTGCCCGCACCAGGACTTCTTTTCAGGAGAAGACTGGCATAGCAGCATTTTTTTGTCAAAATAGTATTGTTATGTGCCCCATAATGGGGGTTTGGCTGTAAACTGCAATTTCATAACTACCATAAGAATTCTGAATATTTACCTGGAACTTCAGTCTCTCCATCAGTTGCTTCTCACGCTCAGTTATTTCCTCTGTTGGAGGCTCTTCCATTGTTACAGGTACGGACGCTTGCTTCTGCTGCAGTTGGCTCAACAAGTAAAGGATCTATGATGAAGAAAGAAATTAGGAAGACAAGCAAATGGACTCCTCCACTTGGAAATTTGTACTAGGGCTGCATCAAAGCTCTGAACTAAAAACCAAACTTACCTTTTCCTGATGTTGTTGCTCCAATTGCATGAGCTGACTCTGATGCTCAGTTTCCATCTCTGCCATCTGATTCCTCTCCTCAAAGATATTTTTTTGTAGATCAACAACATGAGCCCTATGCTGCTTTACACTGCTTTCTAGTTTACTGCCTGCCACTTTGGATGAGACAAGCTTTAAAAAAACCCAGAACAGAACAAAACAGACAATTAAACAACAGTCTACATAAGTAAAAAAAAAAAAATATTCAAAACAGTTTAGTCACCTTAGCTAAAGTTTATTATTTGCAGATTTACCTCAGTTATCAGGTACTTGAGAGCACATTTTGCCTCCATGATGTTGGAGATTGTTTCCCACCTACGTTTGACCATTTCCTCTTCGCCATCTGCATCCAGCAACTTCTGCTGCAAATCAGCTATCTGAGCACTCCTATAGCAAAAATACAAACACACATTTTCCAGGCTGATTACATAAAAGTTATGGAAGCTATTGTGATACTAAGATCTATATATACTATATGTATAAAAATAAAAGGTGTGTGTGTGTGAGCGCCAGTGTATAGATAGTTAGAAGTATGTGTAGATTTGTATGCTGGGGTTCATCTGGAAAGGATGTATTTGGACTTTGGCTGTATAATACACAGTTAAGTGGGACTGGGGAAAAAAAAAAGCAAATAAAAGTTTGTCACCCAGCTCAATTTGTCACATTGAGTTCTAATGGCAAGTAGGCATGAAGCACTGAAACAAATTGTACATTTGTTATAAAGATTTAGGTTTATGCTGGACACATGGCCAAAAGTTTTACCTGAGCTCCATCTCAGTCTCTAAGCTGTCAATCTGCTTTGTGACAGAAGACTCTTCCTCCAGGTTTTCAAGTTCTGCAACAGTGTAAGTGCGTCTCTATAGAAAACCAGCCAAGAGGAATGTCAATAACCGAATACAAAAAATCTGAAAGCTTGGCTGACATTGTATTGCTTGCGTACCCGGAGCTTGGTAGGGATACGCTCGCCAGCATCCTTCTTCTGTTTCAGCTGCGCTATATCTTGGGCCAAGATTTTTCTGTCCTCCAGGAGGTCATTTAGATGTCTCTGTGCCTCCACTGTGCTGACCAGCACTTCAACCTCATTAGCCAGCCAGTTCTATGTTGAAAAAGGTAAAATGTACTCAATATAGCTAGAAAGCTTTCTTTAGAGCTTTGGACCTATTCTTTCTTGATCACATGCATCATCAGTAAGAAAAAACATCCCATTTGCAAAATGCCTAAAGAAGAGTGATAAATCCCATGGATAAGCAGCTTTTAAGGTCCACTTCAGTGGTCATCAGTGATACAAGTGTCACAAATGGAAGCTGTTCTGTTCTCAATAAAAAGGTCGCCTTCCAGTTGTGGATGCCCTTCTCAACCTTTAATTCTTACTGCTCATTAAAGGAACAGTAACATCGAAAAATGAAAGTGTTCTAAAGGAATACAAATATTATGCAGTGTTGCCCTGCACTGGTAATACTGGTGTGTGATTCAGAAACACTACTATTGTTTATATAAATAAGCTGCTGTGTAGAAATGGGGACAGCCATTCAAAAGAGAAAAGGCTCACGTTGTATAGCAGATAAGCTCTGTAGAACATAATGGTGTTTTCAGTAATACACTGTTCAGTCTGTGCCATATATGTGGCTTTCGATTTCCGCCATTGCTACACAGCAGGGCAACAGTACACGATAGTTTCATTACTTTAAAACACTATCATTTCCTGGTGTTACTGTCCCTTTAAGATGCAATAACATTGGAATAAATCTTTAAAAAAATAAATAAAAAGCCTCTGCTCCCTCTAGGGGGAACTTAATTATCTTGTCATGGTCCAGGCAAAAAGAGAAGCTTTTCCCTTGTAAGCCAGCAGGCCTGTGGCTGTGCCATTGAGCAGAAAGACATGCTTTCATTGTTCGATTGATATTTTTTAAAGGATTAAGCAAAACGAACATGCAAAAAAAAGCTTTATGACCACATGGATCCGGACATCAGGAAATCTTCTTCAGCTTCTCTGCTTAAGCTGTACACAACTTTTTACTCATCTCATTTCTAATGGGCAAGCAGGAGGAATGGATTCAATACGCTCAAAACAACTCTGGTTCCCAAAACCTACAACGCTTTCATACAACTGAAGTCTGACATCCTACAGATGAACTAACCAATATAAATGATTTGTTTGACACAGGAATACCTTTACTCTAGAAGCAGCACCTTCCATGCCTTTGCTCTGGGAATCTTTCCGTTTCTCCATGGCCTCCTTCTGTCTCTGCAAGGCCTCTTTTAGCCGTTTGTTGGCAGAGGACGCCTGTGAACAGAGAACTATTAGCGCACAAAAAAAAAAATTAGAGACAAACCCAACAAAATAAAATAAATTCTTTACCTCTTCAGTTTTCCTGCGGAGGACATTAGCCTGTTTCTGGAAGTCCCTTTCAAGTTTCAGTAGTTCATACTGCCTCTTTCGGTCCTGCACAAGCACATATTATACTTTACATTACAATACCAGAGAAGCAGGATAATACTATATTGCCATTGGACTCATGTTCCTGTGAGACAGAGCCTTCAGGAAAAAGTATTGCTTCTGTTAAAGGGGTAGCTCACCTTTGTTGATGTTAACATTGTATGTTTTAGTGTGGCCAATTTTTAGCAACTTTTGAGTTGGTCTACATTTTCAGTGCCATTTTCTGACACTTTCCAGTTTCCAGTCCAGCTGTCAGGCTACCATTTTATGGTTACTTTTTTGAATTACTTAGCTTTCTATTCAGGGACTCAAACTTGTTTTCAGTCTCATTCAAACCACTGCCTGGCTGCTAGGGTAAATTGGACACTTGCAACCAGACAGCTGCTGAACAAAACATTTAAAATAAGACCACCAGTGTAAAAAAAAAATTCAGAAAATCGCTTTATATATTTCAAGGGGAACAATCCCAGAACTCTCCCAAGCACACATTAAGATACACAAATAAGATAATTAGTTTGGATTATTCCAAAATCTCCCTTTTTGCTCTAATTACTGTTGGAGTTAGAGAAACAGAAGGATGTAGACAAAACTTCTGTTTAGTAAACAAGCCTTTACAGAGTCTTCCAATTGGTATCACTGACCTTTTCCTTTAGCTGAATGACCTCTTTAGTTTTTTGTTGTTTCCAGGTACGAAACTTTTCAGCATCCTCTTTCATCTGTCTCATGAGTTGCACCCTCTGCACTTTCATTGCCTACAAAAAGTATTAAAGGCTTAATTTGAGTAATTATCAATATGTGTGGGGGGGGGGGAACAGAAGATCTTAGGCCATAAGAACATCCTAATTGCTTTTTTTTTTGGGCTCAGCAATTACCCCCACTGGCAATCTAGCCTCCAATGATCATATATAGCAGCAGAGGCTGTATTTTCTACATAGTGGAAACAGCAAAGTATTCTGCCAATCTCAAAATTTAATCTCTAAAACACTTCTTCTATACTAGAACTAACAGCAGTGGATTCGTCTGTGCGGTTCTTGTAACCCATCACACCATATGGGTAAATGTTGGTCATGTTTACCATGTCAGCAGAATATAAACTGGTTTCTGTGAAGATATACCTATGGCTTCTAAAGCCACACACCAACTACGTATAGCCCCACAAATTTGTCACTATCTCAAGCAGTAAGCTCTCTGAAGAAACAGTTTAAAGACATTTTTCTAATTCTCCTGTGGGGTTTCACTACATAAATCCCATTTCATCATGATACCAAAACTTTATATGGGATCCTGAGGAACACATGCAGATTAGCTTCTACCTGCCATTCCAGAGGGGCTATGAAGGGCCCATAAATTAAATTACCATTCCAAATTGATGTATGCTAATCAGAGCCAGTGGCATCACTCCACCTGACAATTTCTTTCTGCCTATAAAGTACTCCGAGTGAAATGAGCGATCAAAAACAAATTCGACCAGTCTGCATGTTTTGAGAGTGCGAGTAAAGGAATGTGTGTAAAGTGAAAATAAGCATGCAACCTCCTTCAGGACTAGGGTCCTAGCACTGCAAAGCAGCAGTGCTTTTCATTATATATCTATGGTACGTCTCCACAGTTCTAAATATGTGAATCGGCAAAGGAATGTTTAGAACGTCATGCAATATAATTTCCTTATTATTCCTAACAGTGTCATACACAGCACAGCTTCCCTGCAGGGATTTAGGCTGGAATACCGTAGTGTGATATTTTGTTTCAGCGTATAGTGGGTGTCCAGATGGTATGGATTACAGTTTATTCTTTCTAGTTGGGCAAAACTGGAGGATGGAGGAATAAGGTACAAAGATTAAGACCAAAACCACAAATTCTCATTAATCTTTTAGGACCCACTTAAAGCCTAGGGAGCTTTCCATCAAATATCAAAATACATCAACACATCAGACTGTAAGGAAACAAGTGTTTTGCTGACCTGGATCTCCTGGTTCATTTTGGTGACTGTTTTCTCAGTGGACTCTTTGAGTTTCAGAAGCTTTGACTGTTCACCTAGCTTTTTCTTAAGCTCTGTCATTTGGCCCTCAAGCTCTTGAAGCCTCTTGCGCCGACGCTCACTTAATCTGCAAAAAAACATTTAAAAGAACAAGTTATTAAATGCAGAACATGCATGCACTGACATATTCAACTCTCTATACCAGAGCTGTCCAACTGGAGGGTCAGGAACAATTGCAGCCCTCCAATGGCTTTTTTCTTAATCACCTTAATTTGCTCAAGGGCTCCAGCAGGAAAACAGGATTTTTGTACTCACCGTTAAATCTGTTTCTCTGTAGTCGAAAGGGGGACACAGGGACTGATGGGGTTAAACTCCATCCATCAGGACACTTGAAAGTAATTAAGTGGGCGTGTCGGGTTAGGCTTAACCCCACCCACAGTACAATCCTATTCAGTTGGTTCCAAAGCTGCTAACGGCTGCTAACATTAACCCAAAACAACAGGCAGAACTATAAAACAGGGAAGTATTCAGTAGAGACCTACGTGGTCAACGGTCGAAGGCTCGCTGTTGGGCAGGAAGCCCTGTGTCCCCCTTTCGACTACAGAGAAACAGATTTAACGGCGAGTACAAAAATCCTGTTTTCTCTGTCGTCTTAGGGGGACACAGGGACCGATGGGGACTTACCAAAGCAGTCCCAAAACAGCAGGGTGGGAGCGAGCCTTGAAAAAAATGTGGCTTATTTATTTTATGATTGCAGCACTCTACGTCGAGGGAAGCCTCAGCCGATGCAAAGGTGTCAAGTTGTAGAATTTTGAAAATGTGTGAATGGAAGACCAGGCAGTCGCCTTGCAAATCTGCTCCAGTGGAACAGAGTTACGCCATGCCCAGGAGGTCTCCACAGCTCCCGTAGAATGCGCCCGAATTCCCTCAGGTGGTGTTCTTCCTTTTGCAATGTAGGCATGCTTGATTGTTTCTCTGATCCATCGGGATATTGACATTTTAGACGCTGCTTGCCCCTGCAGGGTCCAGAAGGAATAAACAGAAACTGAGAAGATCTGAATGGCTTGGATATAAGTACCATCGGATGGCTCTGACCACATCAAGTTTGTGTAATTGCTGCTCCTTATCATTCTTTGGGTCCAGACACAAGGAAGGTACTACAATGTCTTGGTTAACGTGGAATGGGGAAACCACCTTGGGAAGAAAGGAAGGGACTGTGCGAAATACAGCTTTATCCTTATGAAACGTTACATAAGGGGACTCACAAGACAAGGCGCTGAATTCTGATAATCTTCTGGTAGAAGAAATGGCCACAAGAAACACCATCTTCCAGGTAACCCAGGTGTCTGATATTGAATAGAACGGCTCGAATGGTGGCTCCAGTAGGGCTTCCAGCACCAAGTTCAGGTTCCATCCCGCCACTGGGGGACGAAACGGAGAAGGCACATGTGCCACCCCTTGTAGAAAGGTGTATATAATGTCCTCATTAGCTAACTTGTGTTGAAATAGTATAGATAACGCGGACACCAGGACTTTACGAGAGCTGAGCTTCAGGCCAAGTTCTAATCCATGCTGTAGAAAGGACAATATTCTTGGTAAGCTGAATTCCGTGGGAGAGGAGTCAGTCTTACTGCACCAGTTGAAGTAAGAGCGCAACACTCTGTAGTAGGACTTGGATGACGATGCCTTCAGCATTGTTGGGATGACTTCTTTCGCTAAACCCTTACTCTGCCAGATGGATGTCTCAACAGCCAACCCGTCAAAGCAAACAGTCCCAGGTTGTGATGCACTATTGGTCCCTGACGTAGTAGGTCTGTTCTGAAGTCTAACCGAATCATGCTTGCTACTGACAGCTCCTGCAGATCGGAGAACCAGGTTCTCTGGGGCCAGAAAGGTGCTATTACTATCACTGTTACTGGAGACTGCTTGATCTTTTTTAGCACTGGTGGAAGCAAAGGAAGAGGTGGAAAAACGTATGCCAGGTAGAACTGCCAGTGGATCTCGATGGCGAGCGAAGAATTTTAAAGCCTTTCGATTGTTTCTGGACGCCATCAGACTCAGCGTTCCTCCTTGACGGTTATGTACGCCACTGTTGTGACGTTGTCGCTTTGTATCCGGACAGCTTCTGTCCAGTGCCGGGGAGCTAGTTTCACTGCCATGAGTTCGAGGACATTTATGAGTTTGGACTCCTCTAGACACCATTGTCCTTGTGCCGATCGATTGTCCATGGTAGCCCCCCAACCCTGGAGGCTGGCATCCGTGGCCATCACGTTCCATTCCAAAGTTGCCCACGATTGTCCTATGGCTAAGTTGTTTGGGACCAGCCACCCTTGTCGTGCTCGACAATCGTAATGGTCGAGCTAGTGATCCCCCTGTCCAGAAGGATAGGATAGTGGCTTGAAGTGGGCGGAGATGAATCTGAGCAAACGGGACTGCCTCTATAGCAGACACCATCGTCCCTAACACTTGCATTGCCTTGCGTATTGTCGCAACTTGGTTGACTAGCAGGGATTGGACTGGATTCCTGATCTTGTCTTGTTTGTCGAGTCGAGACCCAAGAATGACATTTGCTGACTTGGGTGAAGGTTGGATTTCTTCCAATTTAACGTCCATCCAAATTCCTGGAGAAGTAGGATTGCTTTGTCTAGATCCATTCTGGCATTCTCTGCTGAACTGGCCTTGATTCGTCGAGGTATGGTGTTACAGAGATTCCCTGTAGTCTCAATGTCGCTGCTGTTATTGACATTAGCTTGGTGAACACCCTGGGAGCTGATGATAGGCAGAATGGTAGTGAAACATACTGGTAATGTTTGCTGTTTGATCGCCCTCAAGCTTGTGGAAGAAATGTACTTTTACCACCTGTTGCTTTTGAAATGATCTTTTCAAGTTCGTCTCCAAATAATTTATGTCCCTTGAATGGAAGGGAAGTTAAGGTTTTCTTGGAGCTAATATCAGCTGACCAGTTCTTTAGCCAAAGTGTTCGCCAGGCTGCTACGGATAGCACTGATGTGCGTGCAGTCATCTGAGATGCGTCTTAAGTGATGTCACACTCTGCAATTGCCTGTACAGTTGCCAGCAACTCTTCCTGAAGAGTACCTCCTTGAATCTCCTTAAATAGTGTCTCAGACCAGGATTGAATAGCCCTGGCCACCCACGCTGAAGCCAGGCAAGGCCGTAGTGTCGATCCTGCTGAAGAGAAAATCGCTCTTAGAAACACAGCTGATCTTCTAACTGAAGGATCCTTGAATGCTGCTGCATCAGTAACTGGTAGTGTGATAGATTTTGACAGGCGTGACACTGGTGCATCTACCGCAGGCGGGTTAGACCATTTGTCAGTTAAATCCTTAGAGAAGGGGTAGAGACAACTGAATTTCTTTGTTGCCTGAAACCTGCGTTCCGGCACCTCCCATTCATTCTGAATGATACTAAGTAGTTGCTCATGCTCTGGAAAACAGGCTGACGCCTTATGATGTCTTTTGAAAAGCGCCGGGGATTACCCTTGCTTCCTAGTTTTCTGAGAAATGTTAAGGGCAAGGCCAGACGGGGAGATTCAGGGGAGATCTGTCACCTGGCGACTTCTCGCCGCGACGAATCTCCCCCGAATCGCTAGCTAGCGATTCGTCGCGGCGAGAAGTCGCTAGGCGACAGGTCTCCCCGTCTGGCCTTGCCCTAAAAGTTTCAATTACCCCTTTGATAATGCTGTCTACGTCATGGACAGTGTCCCTTTCCAGACACTCCTCTAGTTCCTCTTCCGCAGAGGACCCGTCAGAATGAGGTAACTCGCCTTCTGAATGGGAGGACGTCTGTTCATTACTCGACTCCTCTGATATAGCCTGAGTGAAAGATTCCCCTTTGGCTGTATCTGTTCGCTTGCGCTTACTACCTGGCTTGTAGTTAAGCCTTTCCAGAGCCTTGCCCAAATTTTCTGCAATGGCTGGTAAACCTTGTAGGGATGCCAGGGATTTTGAGAAGGGGCGGTTCTGCCATGGACCCGTGTCTCAGTTCTAAGGGAGTGTCGTGAAGAGGGTCTTCCGACTGTTCAGATAGACCCCCAGAGGCTGCCGTTACCCCATAGAGCAGGCTTTGCAAATCGGCTCCTCCTGGCCCCCAGGCAATTTAGTTTGGCATTTGGTACAGGCTAGGTACTTGACCTGTGCTGT
>CM044446.1:22721756-22738923 GCA_024363595.1 Xenopus borealis
GAATCTGCACAATGTAAGGAGGTTACTGCGATCAACTTATTTAAAGCGTTTGGAGTGCTCAACCCTTCACACACAACCCTATTGTAGGGTATCAGGTGCTCGATCTGGATGACCTTTTCCTGCCCAACGGGTCCAGCATACAATGTAGAAACAAACCAGCAGCACACTGATTGCAGTGAAGCAAGTGATCACTTGTTTATTTTAGCCCATGTACATACAAGGAAGGGGCAACGTTTCGGACCCCACTGGGTCCGAAACGTTGCCCCTACCTTGTATGTAATAAACAACTGATCCCTTGCTTCACTGCAATCAGTGTGCTGCTGGTTTGTTTCTACCGTGATCAGCTTAGACATTTAGTAAGCAAAGCTATTTTAAGGCCTATAATTATAAGGAAATTGTATTTAAAAAAGAAAAGTGAAGAACTGTAGATTCCTTTAGATCATTGTATGGTTTGTACAGTGCGAATGTGAATAAAAGCTGTGTAAGAAGAAGCACATGTGTAGAAAACCAGAGTGGTTATTAAAACTGTAAAACACAATTTAAATTACCACACCTCCATTATGGCTTCTATACATTTATACAAGTCCACCAAAGTGTAAATGGTTTTGTTGTAAAATCTATTAAATTTATGATTTTAAATGCCACAGCTTTGGAGCCAACACCAAATTAAAAAAAAAAGTGCAAAAACACAGCAAGAGCTCACCTTGCAGGAGACGAGTCAGCTTGGAGTCTCTATAGGGTACAAAGCCACCCTTCTTGTTTTCATCACCAAGGGCACTGATGACATTTCCCAGGCACAGCAGACCACGGTTAATGCTGATACCTACAGGAGAACAGCATTGCTTAACACAGTCATAACATAAATCCAATTACTTCACTGCTATTCCTAAAAGGGTTTCATGGTGATTCTCTTGTTTTTATATTTTTCATATTCACCTGTGTTTTATTTAATCTGACCCATAAACTACATGCAAACCAATGGGAGAAATATTCTGAATGCAGGGGAAGATACACCACCCCTGGCACTTAAAGGGGTGGTTCACCTTCAAGTTTACTTTTAGTATATTGTAGAAGGACCTAAGAAACTTTTCAATTGGTCTTCATTATTTATTTTCCATAGTTTTTTAATGATTTGCAATTTTCTTCTGTTTCTTTGCAGCTTTCAAATGGGGGGTCACTGACACCATCTAAAAACAAATGCTCTGTAAGGCTACAAATGTATTGTTATTGCTACTTTTTATTACTTATCATTCTATTCAGTCCACCTCCTATTCATATTCCAGTCTCTTATTCAAATCAATGCAGGGTTGCTAGGGTAATTTGTACCCTAGAAACCAAATTGCTGACACTGCAAACTAGAGAGCTGCTGAATAAAAAGCTAAATAACTATAAAACCACAAATAATAAAAAATGAAAATCAATTGCAAATTGTCTCAGAATATCACTCTCTACATTATACTAAAAATTAACTCAAAGGTGAACAACCCCTTTAAAAGGCATGTGCGTAAATGAGACATGCAATTACAAAATATTACTGTAAATAAGCCTCACCTTCCTTGAGTCGATCTCCTTCAGCCTTAGTCTTTTTTTGTCTTTCTGACCCTGCCAAGTCAACAAGGTGCAGTTTGGAGCGAAAGCTATTGTTCCTGTAAAAAACATATATAGGACATTAACAGCATAACAGACATGGGGCTCATTTATAAAGTGGGCAAAATTGCACCTGGTCAGTAAACCATAGCAATCAATCATTGATTAGCTTTTCAAGCCAGCTGCTGGTTGAGCACTGAAAGAATCGTCTGATGGTTGCCATGGGTTACTGCCCAAGTGCAAATTTGCCCACTGTTTAAAATGAGCCCCATGTTTACAAGCAACGTGCTTTTTAAAGGACAAGGAACCCCTTTAGGCGCAAAACCCTTCACCCTTTAGCTCCCCCTTCATCCTCCGAGCAAATGCCCCTAACTTGCAACTTACCCCTCGGCGTAGGTCCTGTCCATGGAGTTCACAGACGCCATCTTCTTCCTGGATCCATCGGCGTTTGGCAGCAAATGCGTAGTAGGAGCATTTGTAGTTCAGCTCTACTATGCATGCGCCGAAAGTCGGATTTAAACTTTGTGACATTCAGAGCATGCGCACTAGAGCTGAGCAGGCTAATGCTCCTACTGTGCATGCGCCACCAAACGCTAGTGGATCAAGGAAGAAGCTGCATAGAAGAAGATGGCACCCGTGAACTCCATGGACAGGACCTTTGCCGAAGGGTAAGCAGCACAGTTACATAGTAATTGTAAACCTTCTCCATTAAATTGTTCAACTTTTAGCCTATTGTTTAAAGGGACAGTTACCTTTTAATATGCTATATAATGGCTGGTTTTAAGCAACTTTTCAATTGGTCTTCATGCTTTTTAAAAAACATTTTTGTTTTTATTACAGGCCTTCTGACTTTCCAGCATTCAAATGTGGGTCACTGACTCGTTCGAAAAACAAATGCTCTTTAAGGCTACAAATGTAGTGTTATCGCTAGTTTTTATTAATCATCTTTCCTGCATTCTCCTATTTATATACCAGGATCTTATTCAAATCAAGGGATGGTTGCTAGGGTAACTTGGAACCTAGCAACCAGTTATCTGAAAATGCAAATTGGAGAGCTGCTGAATAAAAAGTGAAATAAACCACAAAAAATGAAAACCAATTGCATCATACTAAAAAGTTAATTCAATGGCGAATACCCCCTTTAATTATGAAAAGAAATCTGAAAAGTTACATTCTACTATCTGGTTCAAAGACTCAAACAAATCAGCAGTTCATGGATAAGTCATCAGTATAATTAGACTTTGTCACAACAAAGCTTTATGCAGCAGTAACCTTAGAAATTCAGAAAATCTTGTTTAGGTCAGAAGATTAAGCTATAAATGTACAGGTATTTGACCTGTTATGTGCAGGACCTGGGGCTTTCCAGATAAGGAATCTTTCCGTAATTTGGATGTCATACCTTAAACCTACTAAAAAAAACCATGTAAACATTAAATAAACTTAATAGGTTGGTTCTGCTTCCAATAAGGACAAAGTACATGGTAGTGTTTTATTATTATAGATAAAAAGGAAATTATTGTTAAAGATTTGGAATATTTGGATTAAATTGAGTCTGTGATATGGCATTTCTGTAATTTGGAGCTTTCTGGATAACTGGTTTTCAGATCCCATACTTGTATTGTCTTTATCAATAATTAGTTAGCATTATGTCCATTAAGGATAATAAAAGGGAGTTTTATCCGCCACAGATCATATAATCTATGGAACTGGTCTAAACATTCCATTGTGGCAATGCTGTATCTTTGTTGGCACCATAGACCCATGGCCTTCTTTTTTACACACAAAAAGAAAAGCTAATCAAATAAGTAATTCTGCTTTACATACTTGTCCCCTTCCTTCCTCTGCTCAATAGAGATGGTAAAGATGGCATGTGAGCGAGAGGACTGGGAGTTCATGGCAGTGGAGGCCACAGTACGCAAGCTGTTTCCCTGCTCTAAGCAAGATATTGTGTCCAGTGCCGTCTTTACATCCCGCTCTGTCAAACCACAAATCTGCAAGAAATACATTTTGAAACAAACAGAGAAGGCAAAGAAGCAAATAAAATACATATATTTTTTTTTAGCCATCAGCAGTACCTTAATCCCTTCTTTAGGGTCTTCCCGAATGCTTATTGTATTCGCTTTGTCACGAGTTGCATATAGCAAATCTAGAATTTCTTCGTTGTAAATCTGAAAATTGAGAAAGATTTTAATTACATGCACAACATATATCAAAATAATGCCAATGCAATATGATCCAAATGGACATAGTAACCTTTAAACTCACCTCTAAGTATGATACTTTTAAACTGAACTCCCATTCAGACCTCTGATGGATTTCTCTAAAGAGAGCTATAACAGTTCTAGGAATAACTCCCACAGTTGGCTCATTCTCCTGATCGTGTGTATAAGCTCCTCCCATTGAATATGTTTTTCCAGAACCAGTCTGTCCATATGCCAGTACAGTGGCATTGTATCCTGAGAAAAAACAGTAAGTTTGACATACTGTTAATGTTGGCTCCATGCAGCAGAACACATGGTCATATATCTAAGAAAATATCATTGACTGTCGCACTTTGAGCGTCATCAGAATGTTTAATGTCTCATTTTGACACAGACTGTCCATTTCTTCGAGTAACTGCACAAAGTATACTCTCCAGTGTGGTAGCAGCCAGTGCTATATATATATATATATATATTCACCCACACAGGAAGATAGTGCAACCGTGGGTTGTTTTTTTGACTTCCAAGACCATTTGTGTATAGGCCTAAATGACAGAAGAAGCACAACAGGATATCATTTTAGTCTGAGGACAAACTACCATCACTATATGCCTCAAGGTTTAAGTTCTTTACGTAGTGTTCGCTTTTTCGAGTCATACGGGTATGTAAATCATTCTTACCCAAAAATATTAGGCAGCTAGCATGCAGTATGAAGTTTGCCTTAATCGATTGTTAAAAAACCTGTTGTGAATCATAGCTGCAGTCATTATTGCATATGTCCAGAACTCTCTTGGCAATTTACTCTCAAGTAACATACACCTTGCCATCTCAAAAAGTGTTCTCCAGGTGTAGAGGTCTCATGTTTTATGCTCGTCTTACTGAGCGGTGACAAAGTTCTCCTAGTCCCATAGGGGGCAGTATCAGTAATGAACTTTTCTGTTGTTTACTGTATCACTTATTTTCCAGAAAGTACACAAATACTGCACCAGAGTAATCATTAGTAAATGCTATAGCATATCTAAAACCATCTTTTGCTATTGTCTCTATGGGGCTTGCTAAATCAGTGTGTACTAGTGATTGTTTGGCACAGGTGTAAGACTTTCTTTCTGTTTTGAACAAATTTTCCCTGGGTACAAATTTCACAATTTAGGTTAGACTTCATTCAATCAACTACACTTTGTAGTCTTAAAAGATCATTGGTCACTGGACCAATGATTTCACGCCAGGTTTGAATATCATAACAACCATGTCAACTGCCCTCAGTCTCATCACATTAAAAGTGTTTATATTATTTTCATTTATGTTCAATTATATTTCTTGATGGTGAATTTGGTACCATTCTTATTAATCAGTTCACTCCCATCTTGCTAAAATTTAACAGATGTGCCATTGCTTGTTGCTACTTCAACAGAGAAAATATCCTGTGGATATGTGGAGATATACAGTGTTTAGTAACGGTGCCTTTATGCTGCCTTTATGCTGTTCCCCTTGCTGTCAGTCAGGCACACGTCTGCATCACATCTCCTCCGTGCTACACCAAAAACTTTTTACCACCCACCAACTCCATGTAGTGGCTTCAATGTCTCAAACTTTTTTTTTTTCTTTGTCTTTTATATAATTTTCGAAAAAGAGACATTTCAGCACTGAGCTAATTTATACATAGCAATCCAATTTACATTTCAGCTTAATTACCCTGTTAAATAAACTTAACACCTAAATCTTTAACCGTCATCCCGGGAGGGGGAAGATACATTTGGTAAGCTATCTTGGAATGAAGGAGGGGAATCCTCCTTCCACTGCAGGGTAACAAGTCGTCTGGCATGAAAGAGTGCTTTTGCGATAAAAATTGTAGTGTAGTTGTCCAGATTAGTATCTATATCCAGCATTAAAAGACAGGTTCTGGCGCTAGGGGAACCCCATCCCGGGGAGAACCCTAGACAGCCACAGACATATTTTACCCCAGTAGCCTTGGAGCTTAGTGCAATCCCACATTGTGTGGACCAAGCTAGCTATCTCTTCATTACATCTTTTACATATAGGAGATTGCAGGATTTTCATTGCATGTAGCCTTTGGATCGTGTAATAGGCTCTGTGGATCAGATATAATTGAAGCAATTTGTGTCTTTGTGAAATAGATTACTATGGGTGTAATAAGTACTGCCTTCCATTGTTCATCTGATATAATTCCTAAGTCCCTTTCCCAAGAAGCCCTAGCTGAGATCTGATGATCCGAGTGTACAACTTTATGGAGTTGTTTGTAAATCATTGAAAGTTTACCTTTTTGGTTGGGATTCAAAAGTGCTAATGATGGGGGAATTTGAAAGAGTTATAGTTTTAACCTGGGATTGCTTTTTCAGAGCCGTGGTGACCCTATGGTACTCCAGCCAATGAGATGGTGGAAACTGTCTTGTGCTAATTAAAGTTTGTAAGGAGATAGGTCGGTTACCTTCCCAAAGGTCCCCCAAAGTGGTAAGTTGTAGCCTGACCCAGGTCTTAAAGGGGTCTAGACCTGCCAGATCGGGGAATACGGAGTTCCTCCACAAGGGAGTTTGCGGTAAATAACCTGATAGTTTTACCAGTTTATGGGCTTGATTTAGTGCATTTGTCTGCAGGTTAAGCAGGGGCTGGGTATTTCTTTTGGACCTTTTTTGAAGTAAGGCCTGCAATGGTTCAGTCTTGTATCCTGTTGTTATTTCCCACAGGGTGTGCAGTGGAGGTGAGATCTGCTGCTGAATCATTGGTGAAAGGTGTGTCAGTTGGGCAGCCAGGAAATATAGATGGATATCTGGCAGGGCCATTCCCCCTTGGTCTCTAGTTCTCATTAAGGTAGTGAGTTTCAATCTAGCTCTTGAGGTTCCCCAGATAAATTTGCTCAGTATAGCATTGATATCTGTAAACATAGCTTTGGGAACATACATGGGACAATGCCATAGGATGTAAAGTAACTTGGGAAGGATGAACATTTTGATTAGATGGATTCTTCCAGCAGGACCTATTGGCAGGGTTCCCCCGCCTCTGCATCTCTCCCTGATCCATATTATAAGTGGGTCTATGTTGAGGGCTTTGTAACTCGCAATTGGTAGGGCTACTTTGATTCCCAGGTATGTAAATGTCTCCGAAACTGCAAATGGGCACCCCTGTTGGCTAATCTCTTGTATTGATCTGTCTAATGGAAAGAGAACTGATTTAGCAGTATTAGTTTTAAGGCCAGCCAGAGTCTCAAACTTTTTAATGTTTGTAATTGTGTATGTTGCTCCTGTATCCACCGTTAGTCCCTTTGGTGTTAAATGGTTTGACTGGCTTTCACTTTTCACTTCATTTTGAAGGCAAATATTTGCTCTACGTCATCAGTTGCTTGCTTTACATTATCCTGCTTTTTGAGTCTGCAAAATGCCTCTTTATGCGTCGGGCTCTTCCAATAGCTGTGTCACTGTGACCTTTTATTTCGTTTGCTTGGGTATGTTTTAGCTTTGTGGCCTTTTTCGTTGCAGTTGTAGTAGATGGTTAATGTTGCCTCTGACAATATATTTCAGTGTCAAGCCGGGGGTTTTAAATTCAGTAAGTCACTTTTCCGTCACCTTGTGAGATATGCATAGCAAAGGGTTTAAATTATTCAGGTAGGCCCTGAAGAATCACTGAAAACAACAGTTCACTTAGTTTCTAAGTGCTGTAATGGAGGTTTCTGCACATATATAGTCTATGACACTTTTCATTTGCAGCTTTCTGAAGAGATGTTAACTTTGTGCATAAGAAAATTATTTGTGGATTACATTTGCCAGCATAGTGGTTTCTCAGGACTTCCATCATCAGCTGCTTCACTCATAATAAGGGTGAGTTTTATCATTCAAAAACTGGATTAACTCCACTTAAGCCTCCTATCTTACTTCTGTCCTCATCCAAGTCTGTGTCCTCATGCAGGATGGTTTTATAAGATGCACCAGGCATATGTGACCTATAAACGGTCGCCCACAGTTCACAGTCTTTCCATGCTCCATCGGTTTCCTCCAGCTGTACTGGACCCATAACCTGTTTTCATTCTGTTTAATTGAGGATAAATGGTAGCTCAAACTTTCAGGAGCCTGTAGCTTTCTACCAGATAGCAGAGAAACTGCACTT
Organism: Xenopus borealis; assembly: GCA_024363595.1. Lineage (NCBI taxonomy): Eukaryota > Metazoa > Chordata > Amphibia > Anura > Pipidae > Xenopus > Xenopus borealis. Next base: position 22,729,661 of record CM044446.1, read on the forward strand.
CTCTTGCTTCAAGAAGTAAAAACTTCTGTACTAGTAGACAAAAATCATGACACTATTGTATGAGAGCTCTACTGTTTATGCTTTTTGCACAGACCAAAGGCATATTAAAATAAGAGCCATATATTTTTAAGGTTATATTTTCTTCGCACATTCCTAAAACTCTGCAAACAAACCAAGAGGCTGTATAGTTTTCATTGAAATGCTTGTTCCAACTACAATTTTCTCTTGTTTTTGCACACACCATTTCATTTGACCTGAGGGCAACAATATTTTCCTGTCCCTATCCTGGGCTACTGCACTACAGGAAAAATTAACAACATCCAAATTTTTCACATACTAGATACTTTTACTGGCCTATTTTAATTTGCCTGTGTAACACGTGGTAAATCTTGTTCCAGTGCAACAACACAAATACATAGACTCACTTTCTGACACTGGAGAATAAAGACTCAACAGAAGAAAGATGTGGCCCAATTTAAATATCACCCGGCCCAATGTAATAAGAACAAAGATAAATGTGTCAGCTTCTGCTGCCATATAACTTATTTTGGAAGTTCAGCTTGACAGCTGCAGCACATGAACATACCTTTAAATAATCCTTTAATGAGAGGAGCAACAGCAGAGATATACACCTCCTCTTGCTCAGCTGATGGATCAAAAACATAATCATAGGTGAAGGATTTTTCTGTGCCCAATATCACCTGAAAGAATACAATATACAGGATAAGCATGTAACTAAACTTCTGTGGATAAGGGAGTGCAATATGAAAGACACTAACCTGCGGCTCCCCTGGTACAAATGTTAGACACATTTTACATCCTTCATTTTGTTCTTTGGGCACTAGAGGACGGCAGCGTAGAGCAACTCTTACTGGAATGCCCTCATCCTTCCCCATCTTACACAGGAGAGCCTGAAACTATATGAATATTAGTTGGTTATAAACGTAATTCTTGTAAAATGATTAGGACAAAAAAAAGGAGAGAGAGAGAACCTGGCAAATGATTACGTATAGACCAGAGTAAATAAAAGCAACTCAGACGTGCAGAATATGACCAAGTATACTTTCATTAGATCTCTATCAAGTTAGGTAGTCACCAGCTCAAGGACTGTAGCTTTTCAGGACTGGTTTACAAAGTGTAGGTTGCCACCACCTTAAAGTTGTAGAAAAAGGGGACCAGTCCTGAATCCAAAATGCCTGAAAACCACTGATTAAAGCATGTGTTTTCATGTCCAACTGATGTGGAATTAGAACAATTAGAGGGCACTTGCTAGTTGTATATTTCAGCCTCTGGCAAACAGTTTTTCCTGACTCCAATACATTAGAATACAGTAAGGGCTAGGCCAGACGGGGAGAGGCAATTTGGAGCGATTTCAAAAAGCGCGCCACTCCGTGTGGATACGCGCCGGCGTTTTCAAGCAACGCTGGTGCGCTTGCTCACTTGGCTATTTGGGGAGGTTCGGGGGCTACAAGTCGCGGCGAGAAGTCGCCAGGCGACAAAATGCCCCCGAATCTCCCCGTCTGGCCTTAGCCTAAAGGAAAATAAAGATCTCTTGAAGGTCTATGTCACACAAGGAGATCAGACAGCCTGCCCTGCCTGCTACTGATTCCCCCTGACAAGAATGTTAAGTGTATGAATGTTTGTATATTTTTATTTGTAGAACGCTCCTTGAGGGCAAAGCGCTGTACAGCAAAACAATAAAGTAGCAGTAGCAAACAAGGGGTTACAAATAAAAAGTAACCATAAGTGCATTATTAGAAATACAATTCACATAAATATAGAATTTAATTACACTACAGATCAAGTGCTCAATGTCAAGAAAACAAGAGGCTGGAGGACCCTACCCCGTAGGGCTTACACTCTAAATGGGAGGGTAACATACAGACACAATTCAGAGGGGTTTAAGGTGCTGTAGGTTATAATTTGTTACACTGTTATACAAGTGCCAGTTCCCAGGTGTTATCCAGGTGCTCCCAAGTGCTTCTGGTTTCCACTCTGGAAAACTCACTTTGGCACTACAAGGCTGTACTCTCAGCATCTGTCACAGGACAGACTCTTTCCATTTAAAGGAACAGTTCAGTGTAAATATAAAAACTGAGCAAGCAGATAAGCTGTGAAAAATAAAAATGTTTCTAATATACTTAGCCTAAAAGCCTTCCCTTCTCCTTTAAAATGATGCAATTGCCCATATAATGCATTAGCTTTGCCTAGAAATGTACAGAGGGGGGGAAGCAATACTACAGCAGGAATGAGAAGACTGGGGAGAGTCAGAGGCTTTGTAGTTACCAATATCCTTGGTAAAATCTCACCTAAAATCAGTCGGACAGCATGCACTGCAATAGTCTGTGCTGGAGTTCAGCTGAAGCTACCGACACATGGAAAGTAGCAATGTAGAAACAGGCTCACATCTGAATCCTAGTGGCACAATGCCCTAGCAACCATGCACGGACTTAATTAAGAGACGAATATGAATAGGAGAGGCTCTGAGTAGAATGAGGAGTAATAAAAAGTAGCAATAACAATAAATGTGTAGCTTTACAGAGAATTTGTTTTTTAAATGGGGTCAGTGACCCCTATTTGAAAGCTGGAACAAGTCAGAAGAAAAAGACAAATAATTAAAAATAAAACTATAAAAAATGAATACCAACTGAAACATTTCTTAGAACTGGCCCTTTTATAACATGCTAAACTCAAGGGTGAACCACCCCTTTAAATCAGTTAAAAGGAAAGTGACCTCATACTTATCCTGTTCGTCATATTTTTTTTATATAATGAGCAACAAGGCACACCAGTATTTTCAGACAGAAAGCTAGCAAAAATATACTTTAAATTCCCTGTTGTGTCATTTGTGTTAGAATACTGACAAGATGCAACAGAAGTATATGCCCTCACCAAAAGAAAGACTTTTAAAGGGCACCTATGGGGCTAAAAAAAATTCCCCAAACCGAAGGTGCGGGCTGATAGAGCCCGCATTCCCTTTATACAGATGTTCACTGGTCCCTGTCTGTATTTCAAATAAGGGGTGGGCATGTCCTAACAGTCCCTGCCAGAAGCACAGTACGAGTGGGACAGCCAATCAGAGCCCTACAGTCACACAAACAAAGACAGGATTCAGTTCCCTATCAGGTCCTGCTAGCTGCGGATTGGTTCCTGTCCTACAGTGCAGTGAGCCGAGCGCCGCTGGTCCCCTGCACAGCCTGTGAATTCAGGGAGCAGTAAGTGGAAGGGAAGAGAGGGATTATTAGGGTTCTTGCAGAAATATAAACGAAATCAGCCTGAAACACTACACTACAATTCTTCTATATCTAAAGGAGTACAATGTACTTGTACATTCTTATTTTTTTTACACCAAACGAAACCTTTAAAGGAGAATTCCAACCTACATTTAAATAAACCACTACCCCCCAATCCCCACCTCACTCTTCCCCCCAGCCTAAGTGATACCCCAGGCAAATGCCCCAAACTTGTTACTTAACCCTCATGCAGATTCAGGCATCAGAGTTCTTGGGTGCCATCTTCAGCTGCTTCAGTAATCTCCAGAATGAGACTGATGTTTTGGAGCATCCTCAGGTGGGGCGCCAAAGGGCCGGTCTCATTCCGAAGATTACTGAAGCGGCTGAAGATGGTGCCCATGAATGCCGATGCCTTAATCTGCATGGAGGGGTAAGTATGGACTTTTGCCCGGGGTATCACTGGGCTGGGAGTAGGGTTGCTAACTGGCAACGGTTGACGGTTGATCCCAATGTTATTAATAAGGAAAAAAGATCAAAATATAGGAAGGCCGGTATTTTTCCCCCAGAAAAGGTGGCAACCCTAGCTGGGGGGTTAAAAGTAGGGTTGAATTCTCCTTTAAGGGTAAATGTACTTACGGTTGTAAAACATGCTCTGCCCTGTTTTAGTCCCTGGCTTTGGAAACAATATAGTCTCTTCCAGGACTGTTAATCAGATGGCTTCTGCTACATGGCTTCAGGAGTCACAACCTGGAGAGCACGCAATGGATACAGCTAAATACTGTAGCCAGTAGCAATGACACCAACACAAACCTTTGTGCAATTAACACGTGTACAAGTATTTTATTATTTGGGGCAAACAAAAGCATTGGGATGGAAAGCTCCCTTTATAATGTAATAGGTTGTGGCCTGGGGGTCAGGAGCTGCCTTTAGGTATTAGGTCAGTGAAATGCAGAAACATATGAACCCCCCATGCAGCGTCACCATTACTAAGCAATAGGGATACAAGTTACACCACAACACGGAAGCCACTGCAGTCTGCTTTATACACCGCTAATGCACAGAGACCACTGATGGCGCACTTTAACAATAAGCCCTGAGCCCAGTAGAAGGTCACTGCCGGAAGGCGATGTTCTCACCTCTGAGCTCCGGAATAGGTGTCGCCTTTTATCCGACTCTCAGTCACAGCGTCCTCGCCCAGAACAACTCTCCGCAACTCCTATGTGCTGTATCACGGTTACCCTGCTTGTCTACGCCTCAGACCGGCTCACTATATTCCACACTCTCTTCTGTCCTGGTGCGAACCTCCTCACAGCTACCGCCAAGTTTTCAAAATACGCAAGCTTACGATTGACCAATCCGAACGCAGTTACACTGGGCTGTCTACGGACGACGTGCGCGCTACACAAACGTCACTCCCTTTCGCTCCATCTACGTTGTGGGCACGCTCAGAGTAGAAAGGGCAGTCCTGCAGCGCAGCGATAGGAGCTCAGTCAGGTCCAGAAACTCAAGTCCACTTCTCCTGCCATATAGTTGTTTCAATCTGTAAAGTTTTATAAAAGTATCCGCTTTTTTGGTAATGGGAGGGGCGGGGGGCAAATACTTTTTCTGCTTTATCCTAGTATTAAGGTTGCAGGGGTTAGTGGGCCGCATAGGCCTGCAGTTCCCTTGTGTGGCAGTGTTAATCCAGCACATCCTTTAAAGCTTATTTATTTGACTACTGACATGCAAGGCTTCTGAAATGTTGTAGATATAAATAAAGACATATATAAAGTGGCCAAATGGCCACTGACGGTTTTTCACCTCCCTGAACTGAAGGTCTGGGGAAGGTGCACACGGGCCAATAAAAAGGTGCCGACAGTCGACAGACCAAATCGGTGGCTAATTTGGCCCGTGTGTGGGGCATCAAATTTCCATCCCCGATCGCATACCTCCCAACTGTCCCTTTTTCAGAGGGACAGTCCCTCTTTTGACTGCTCAACCTGCAGTCCCTCATTTGCACTGGAGGGTCCCTCTTTTCTCTGCGCTGAGCAGCCAGAAAAAGAAACAAGGTTTCTAACTTAGTTGGCTGTTGGCAGAGAGCCCAGAACAGCTAACGGGTGCAACTGGGATACTTTGTAACAATTTGTAGATAAGCAAATAAGTAATTGTAACAATATAAGATAACAGGGGTAAGTCATCTTCATTAGCAAAACTGCAATAACTGGAAAAAACACAAAGAAATGTTCAAACTTTCATGGCCTGACAAATTTTGTAAAATAAACACGATAATAAGAGTTAGAGGGTGTGGTCTAAAAATGTTCGCCTCGCTACCCCCTCAGCAACTTATTTTGTCCCTCCTTTTATTTCCAAAATGTTGGGAGGTATGCGATCGATATCTGGCTGAAAGTTGGCAGATCAGGCAGGTAAAAAAAAAAGCTGTCAGATTGAGGGTGCATCTGTGCTTGTATGTGGTCCTCTCGATCTGACTGCCAGTTTCATATGCATTATGATCCGATCGTTGGGCCCTAGGGCCCACAACTGGTTCAGCCCGATATTGCCCACTTCAAAGTGGGCATATCGGGGAGAGATCCACTCATTTGGCGACATCGCCAAACCAGCAGATCTCTTCGTCTATGGCCACCTTAAGACCAACTGCAATTTGCATGTGGATGTTATTTTCTGTATCAGGGACCCAGCTTGGGAGAATGAGATTTGAGACTGATTGATTGATTATTTGCAGCCCTTGAGTACCTGCATAATGGACGTCCAAGGAAGAATACATATTACACAAATTAATTTTACTTACCCATATGTCGGTTTCCATACAAATCTAACAACAGTTTTTATATAAATATATAAAGTAGCAACTGTTGCACATGTATAGTATTGCCATTCTGTTAATGACACAAACCCCTTGTTTGCCAGGACAGCACTTGATATTTTCTACTTTCTTAGCACAATTACTAGCCAGCAGTTTATAGAATGTTATTCCCCTTAGAGTTCTAGTTACAGCTGGACATATACAGTGACACCTCCATTTCAAGTTTTTCTGTATGTTGTTTGTACCATATTTTGTGGTCCCACCAATATATAATGCATAATAAATTTTCCTGATTTTACACCATTTTTTCTGGTCCCCTGAAAAATGTAAAATGGGGGTTCTACTGTACATAAAGTATCAACAGCACGAAGAGGTTACATACAACAAAATGTCACGAGTATAGAATCTATGTTTATATATTCTGTTTCAATCTAGGGGAAAGCTGCTTTGTTCTCAAAGTGGCAGAAAGGTTAAAAGATTCATCCAAAAACAAACAATGAGGTGGATACAGGAGAGGGGGGGGGGTGAGGTGCACAAATATATATTATAATATTATATGTTTGTATCTATACAAATATATAGAGTAAGACAGAGGATTATTAGAGACGGAGAGGTGAGTGTAGGGGTAACTCAGCAGAATGAGAAGGGAAAAGTTAAAAGAGGACAGTGCGGGACCCAATTGGAACCATTTTGGCAGGGCCCCCTTGAAGGAACTTTGATGCCTGTAGCAGGGTCACAAAGCTGGATGGGCAAATAGTGCCACTTTCCCCTCTGTCAGAGTGACAGCTTCCAGTTGGGGATGGGAGCAGGCTGGGCAACTGGGAGAAAATGTTTTCTCACTTTGTTTAATCTATGTACGCAAAAAAAAAGTGCAAATTTTGGTTACCACTGTAAATTTTCGTGAATTTTCGCTAGCGTTAGCTGCTTCGCGCTTTAGTGAATTTCTCCCTATAACTCGCACACAGGGTTGTCAAACCTTCTTACACACAGTTGCCCTTACACACATTAACACTAACCATTCATTTTTCACACAGATACACACACAGACACATACATATACACTGGCATTGACACAGCTAAACACAACAGATTCACACTCATCTGCCCTGGGAAAGAAGCAGCACCATCAGGAGAAGATTCTTTCCTGTGATTCTCTCATTCCTCACACAGTTGAGGAGCAGGAAGATTCTCACTAGAGTTGTCAGGTTTACATTTAAAAAACAGCCAAAAAGTAGCTAAAAGCCATTTTAAAAGAAGCCCAAAAATAGCCCAATTTCTACAATCAAAAATCATAATAAAATAAAGTATAACAATAAGGTTATCAAATCAATTGTGTCTAGAATTTTCCATACATTTTTCTACATTAAAGAGGGCATTTTCAATTTTTCCTGAGAGATTTCTATATTTATTTACATACAGTGTCGGACTGGCCTATCGGGATACCAGAAAATTCCCAGTGGGCCCAGGTGTCAGTGGGCTTCTTGCTTCTAGAGTCAGGGAATGACCATGAAATAGACCAAATGGTTATATAATAATATATAATAATATATAAATTATTATATTATATAAATAATAATAATTTGGAAAGTGGCATCCCAGTACGCAACTGTTATATATATATGTACATACCAAACACAGTAGAAGACATCCACACAGATAATAGAAGCAATCATTCCCAATTACAACCATCTCAATGGCATTAGGATAAGGGACAGAAATCTCAGGTTAATTACTAGCTTCAAAGGAATTTGGTAAAAATTACTAAATAAAAACACAGCACAGTATCTATAGCAAAGAGACACTAATGTTTTTTGTGATTATTCTTTGTAACTTTACAAAGAATTTTGCTTGCATTCAACAAAATAATTTTTTTGTCATGCTGCGTCCATCCTGCGACACTCCAATTGTTATAGCAGTCGCTAAAATCTCCCAATAGTCCGTAATTAAGTCACATCTTAATTGGGATCAAGTATGAGGTACTGTTCTGTTATTACCGAGAAAAAAGGGAATTATTCTTTAAAAATTGAATTATTTGGATAAAATGGAGTCTATGGGAGATGGGCATCCCGTAATTTGGAGCTTTCTGGATAGCGGGTATCTCTGGAACAGAGATACTTGAACAGGTGTGTACACTCTGAACGTTTTGTGACAGTGTATAAGTGTGTATGTTAGGGTATAAAATTGTACTGTACAAACGTATGCAAAATAAAACCTTTGCTAAAATATGTGTGTAAGCAAAGGCCACTAGTTCTAGAGCAGAAGGGAAGTTGCTGTTGCTGGAAGAGCCCTTGAGGCCTGTTTCCAGCCAGCTCTGGGGGGCGGAGAAAGAATCAAGGGGAGGGGCAGATGTACAGTTGGATTGTGTCTATTTTTGGGAGGTTGCTTGGTCCTACAGTGATTGTGTCACAAAACTGACATGACGTGTCCTGTGGAGAAAGCTTCCAATAAAGAAAGAAACCTCGAATTATGCAAGAACATATAACTACTACATTCTTGGCAGTTAGAGCCTTTACTTGCAAGCACTTAAGAGTTATGTGATTGGAAGGCAAAGTGTTAAAGGACATGTCAACCCTCCAAACAAAAATCTGAACAGTAAAAAGTCTCACTGCTTTCTTTAAATACAGCCACTCTATTCGCTGAAAAGTAAACAGTGCAGATGCTTTATTCCTTTGATAACGCAGCGTATCTCCTGCTCAACCAGCCCCTCTCCTTTCAGAATTATCCCTGGCACTTGGCGATGGGAGCATGCTCTAATTGAAGCTCCTTGTCTTGGACATCCGCAATAGAAAGGATTTGTTCCTCAATAAACTATTCATCATGTCATCGCTAACCATTCTAAACACTCATTTAACCAATGGAATTGGCTGTTGCTATAGCCACAATTGTTTGTAAACATGAGTTTATGTTTGTAAGGGATTGCACATTTCAATAAAGTTTTACTGGGCAACAGACAGAATTGGAGAGGTCAGAAAGGAGGGGAATTGCGCACATGTGCAGTAAGAACAGGAATGTGTCAACAGTGACATCACGTTGGGTAAATGGCTGCCGGTTAAAGTGCTTCTAACCACATTGAGAATTGGGGCACAAGAAAGATGTGGTTTGGGTGGGGATGAGGTGCTTTACGCACGCGCAAAGTATGCTGAGCTACCCTTTACATGTCCTTTAAAGACCAGCACTTGCATGCTTCACATAAACTAAATGTCAGCGGGGGCCTCCGGCACCCACGGGGG
>CM044446.1:22749048-22759259 GCA_024363595.1 Xenopus borealis
GCCCGCTCGCACTCCCTGGCCTTCATATAGTTAATGCCTGGTGCTCGGTTATGGAGGGATCGTCACCCTCCCACACTTGTAGAAGATGAAATTCACTGGCACTCATCGCTGTTTCAAGCAGGGTTATACCCTTGTGTGTTTAATTTGCAAACCGTGCAACATTTGCATGTTTTGCTAATTAAACACGAAAGTGTATAATCCTGCTTGAAACAGCTGTGAGTGCCAGTGAATTTCTTCCTTGACAGGATATGCCATTTATGGCTGGGCCCAGCATCTGTGCTTTTCATTCGCCAGGGAGGTAATAACTAAGGGTGGCCTATGGAGAGGTTGCTGTCCTCTGTCCACCACTCTAGCTGATGTCTGACCTCGTTAGTTAGTTAGACCTATGCGCTATGAAAGATCCTTGGAAAGTCGGTCTTGCTTCAATTTGCGTAGAAAGTGTCTTTTTTAGGGAACTGAGTTGACATCGGTAGTAAGGAATTGCCTCCAGAGAGGAGACCATCAGGCTTGGTAATCTCAGGTAGCTCTCCACCATTGGTTGTGAGCACTAATGGATACCTCTCTATCATCAGCTTTAGAGAGGCCACTTTGTCCCGTGGCAGGGCAATAGTTGGGTCACCATATTGAAGTACATCCCTAAAAATCTGATGGTTTGACAGGGGGACAGGTTGCTTTTTCTCCGGTTGATCAGCCAGCCGAACTGAGGAGCATTTGGATTGCCAGTTTGGTATATTCCCTTGCTAATGCTTCTGTGGGTGCCTTTATTCAAATGTCAAGCTGTGAGGATTTCCCTGGTGGTCCAGTGGGCCGGCAGGGATGCCTACCACGTGGTGCTACCTCTTCTGCTGTTCGCGATACACTGCCTTAGGGTGCGTGCGACGCTCACTTCTGGGTTTTCTGTGCGGACAGACACTGGCGTGATTACGTCATTGCGCATGGCACGAAATTCAAAGGGTACTTAAGGGGACTTTTTTTATTGAATTCATTGCCCGTTGTTTGGTTCATCTTAGTGAGTTCCTGGGTGCTTTATTATATATTCTGATTCCTGTTTTGACCCTTGCCTGCCAGACTACTCTGACTTCTCTGATCTTGACCCTTGCTTGATTATTTGACTATTCTGAACATTATCTGACCCATGCCTGTCTAACCATTCTGATTGATTTCGACCATTGCCTGTCCGACCTTGATTAAACTTTGCCTGAATCGACCTCTGCCAGTCTGATCACGATTTTGCCTTCCTAAATGCTGATTGTATTAGTCGTGTCACAAGCTGGAGACAACAAATCTAGTATTTCTTCATTGAAGATCTGAAAATTTATAAGGAAAATTAGAATTGGTTGCACAGCGTATGTAAAAATGATGCCATCTAATGCAAAAAGATCAAAAGGGTCATCATCACCTCCAAGTAAGATACTTGAAATGGAACTCCCATTCAGTCCTCTGCTCAGTTTCTCTAAGGTGAGCTTTAAAAACTCTTGGGATAACTCCCACTATCAGCTCATTTACTTGATTATGTGTGTAAGCTCCCCTCATTGAATGCCTTTCTAGAAGCAGTCTTTCCATATTCCAAGACAATGCCATTGTATTCTGATAAAGAAAAAAACTTTCTTTGGGATCTTCCTGAATGATGCTTGTATTAGTCTTGTCCGAGCTGCATTCAATTATTTCTTTGTTGTAGATCTGAAAAGTTATGGGGGAAAACTAATGCAACACGACCCAAAGAGTCACAGCAACCTTTAAACTAACCTTCAAGTAAGATACTTTTAAATGGGACTCCCATTCAGGCCTCTTTAACAAACTTTAACAACTCTTGGGATAACTCGTCAGCTCATTCTCTTGATCATGTTTGTAAGCTCCCCCTATAGAATAAGTCTGCCTGTATGTCAATACAGTGGCATCGTACCTCAAAAAAAAAGGTTCTTATATATATATCCTTATCAATTGCGTCATTAACAGATTTGGCCTTGTGGTTTGAAAAATTCTAAATCAACCTGAACTTGCTTGCTTCTTTTTTAGCTATCACACCTAATGGGGAAATTATCAGCCCCTCTATTGGGGGCTTAATGAATGGGCAAACAATTCTGCCCAGAGTTATTTCCTCATCTATTTTTTCTCAACTATGTTGGGATACTCATCAGCTGATTTTTATTTCTTCCTTTTTGTACCCCCCTGATTGGAGTTTGCACTGGAATTCTAAACCCTTCAATGAATACATTCTTCATAAAGTCTGCAACTTTCCTATCAGGATACTCAACTAGCTAGGGAATCAAAGCTTCTACATTAATTGGTGTGCTTTTGTTAGTGTTGCAGCCACAGGTTGCTCTTTTTTCTTTTTAAAACTACTGGGTGATTACCCCCACCACCCAAAGGCAGAACAGACTTGTCTGAATTTATTTTCATTGAAACTTCAACATTCTCTCTTAGCACTGAAAATACCCTTTGAGGACCCAACCATAGCAGAGTTCCAGTTCCCCTTTGTGCACTAGAGGGAGCTGCAGGTTTTTTCATGTGGCTTTTTTTTGCAAATTGAGTAAGGTGGAATACTGTTAGACATGTTCAAACAAACTATGTTGCTGTGTTTTAACATTTGACCAAAATTAAAAAAATACAGAATAAAGCACTTGTCACTATTTTCTGTCTCTTATTTGGGCAAAGTATAGCTTTTTTTAATGCCAGCTTCTTCCTAAATATTACAATTTCTCAAATATGCTTTTTGTTTCATATCATTGGTTGTTTAATAAAAATGCCCAATGGTAATGGTCATCATTTCAGTTAAGGGTTTAACTTATTAATATCAGACTTTATGTGGGTGAAGTCCCATGCCCTGTAACTGCTCTGTGACCACCTAAAGGGGTTCAACCCCACACTCTGGGATCCAATACCACCACTTACTTCATGGCTTAAAGGGGAATTCAACCCCCCCAGGTGCTAACCTCTTCCCCTGTAGGCCCCCCTGGGCCTACCTCTCCCCAGGGCTATTGCCAGTTGCTACTTACCCCTCTGTGTAGGTCCCCTCCAGCGAAGTTCACAGGGGCCATCTTTTCTTCCTATCGCTTCTTTCCTAATGAGGTTGGGTAAGGATCTGGTCTAGGTAGATCAATTGGAACAATGTGGGATGTGGACACGAGAGAGACACGTGCTGGAATAGGAGCATGTTTAGCTTGCTGAAGGTCTGGCCCAGGTATATCAACTACCTGGCCAACAAATATCTGATTGTGGTAATTTTAGAAGGAATAAATTGGTGAAAATAATGTAATGCAGCAAAAGAGGTGGGGGGGGGGCAACTCATTGCACTCCAGCATACCTCAAAAATTGAAATGAAGCAGTGCATGGGTAGCAATGTAGTAGATGCATTGGTTAACTGGAAATAATATCTGGATATTACAGATGAGTTTGATTTATGGATGGTGGCAAAGGAGGCAAAAGACAGGTAGCTGCCCAGCTCCCCCATTTCATTACACCCTAGGCAGGTGCCTCTTCTGCCTACCCCTAGTTCCGGCCCTGATCCAGACATGTGGCAACACCCAAAGATGAAAAGGTTTTTATGTATTTATGTAAAAATACTATTAATCTGTAAATGTTGAGAGTCAGCATTATAGCTGAAATAATCTTATGAGACGCTTTATCATCTATGACGGCTATAATTCTAAAATGGAACCATCTTTCTTCTGTGCATATCAATACACTTACCTCAGACTTTCCAAGAATGCCATTTTCCTCACTAGAGAGAAATCTTGTGCAGACATATCAAATGAGAACACTGACAAGCAATGGTTTCACCTTTTGCCTACAACCAGTCATGTGGAGGCTGCATGTGCCTGCCATATACTTTTATTTTATAAACTGTAATATTTACTTTGAGTGTCGCGCATGGACATGGTAACAGAAAGGGTGTACCCATGGAAATCATAGGTTACTTGTGATGTTCGACCATTAAATTCTATTCATCCCTAAGCTCCTGTAAATATTTGTTTACTACAAAAGTCATCCAGTTTTAGGAAATTAGCGGGGATAGAGTTAAACCAGGGATAGCAAGGCAACTGCATCCATCTATACAAATGTTGTATTCTCTAGCGCCCGAGGGATTGAATTCCCCTTTAACACCTCTTTTGAACCAATCACTCTCCTGGCCTATAATCTGGACTTGGAAGTCTTCAAACATTTGCCCTTTTAGATGTAGGTACACGGCTGATTTCTGACAAGAGGACTTGGCACTTCTGTGCGGTGCCATACGCTGGTGTAACTGTTGTTTGGTTTCCCCCACATACAAATCAGAGCACTCCTCACTGCATTGCACTGCATACACAATGCATTCCAGAGGATATATAGTGAAGCAAAATCTATGTACAAATTATTCAGAATTGAGAAAGCCAGCTGGATGACTGGGGAAACGTCTTCAAGAAAAACACAGCAATTCCAGTTGATTTGACTTATTTCTATATATATACCATGACCTGGATGAATGAGAATCTTCACAAGCATATATACTAGTCTGTTTTTTGCCTTTCCATGTCAGGTCTGAATTTACTAAATGAGCCATATCTTATTATTATTATTATTATTATTATTATTATTAATAATTAATTAATAATAATAATAATAATAATAACATATAATCGTAATAATAGTAATCATAATAGTAGCCTCCATAAACCTCAGAATGGTCCAGCAAAACAACATTTTGTCTTTGGTTGAACCTAATGAAATGGGCTATTTTCAGCAGCAATTAAACAAGACCTAGACAACATTAGTCTAGAACAGAATCACCAACCTTTCTCACCCGTGAGCAACATTCATATGTATAAAAAGTTAGGGAGTAACAAGAGCATGAAAAATGTTCCTGGGGTGCCAAATAAGAGCTGGCCAATTGGTAGCCCCTATGTGGACTGGCAGCCTACAGGAGGCTCCGTTTGGCAGTTCACCTTTTTTCATGCTACAAAACTTTCCTACAAGCCAGGAATTGAAAAATAAGCACCTGCTTTGAGGCCACTGGGAGCAACATCCAAGGGGTTGGAGAGCAACATGTTGCTCATGAGCTACTGGTTGGAGATCACTGGTCTAGAAGCAAGATAGAAGCATGTTAACCTTATAATTATCAAACTTAATGAAGTGTTATATACATTTTAATGATAGTGTTTGCAGCTTCCTTTTCATCAATAAGGGAAGACTAATGGAAAAAACACATTTATTGAGTATTGTTTAACACCATCTCACACATTGTCAGTCAGTGCCACTATTTTTTTTTAACATTATTACTGATTATACTGCATTTTGGGGTAATTTCTTATTTTGACTTATTTGCTTCCAAAGGAACTCCCTGTTGTAGATGATAACCGTAGGGTTAAATACCATATGACGGCTCCAAACATTTCCAAACATGACTTACTTGGATTGAAGTATTATTTGCAATATATTATACCATGATGACCCCATGGAATCCATATTGGATATGCAAACGGTGAGCCCCAAAGAACATAGAAAGATGTTTGTGTTGATGTGGTGGAAACATGAGAAAACGTATTTTGACTAATCCCATCACCCCAGAGAACAATACAAAATTCACTTAGAAATATGTTCCATTGCAACTTCTGGAAGCCTCACAAAGGCGCAATAAACAAGGCTTACATCAACATTTCTGCTTGTCTGTTCTGAAAACAAGCACCTAATGTGAAATACAACAACAAATGTAATAGTTTGGAAAAGGACTCAGCAGAAAATACTGCCTCGATTAGTCTCACTCACTGTTTATTTAACTCCCTCTGTTACAGTGGATCAATCTGTAAAGATGAACTTAATTGCTCACCCTTACTTTGAGTGTTTAAAAAAAAAACGCCCTCCTCCATGGCTTTTGTGGCGTTGGGGAGGGTACGGGTCTATAAATAGAGAGGGAGACGGCAGGCTGGAGGCTGGCTGTAAAAGGCGGGTTAGAGTCAGGTATGGGTAGAGAATTTCTCAAACCGCACACCACTATTTTGTAGCCAGGCCCAGATTTGTGGCAAGGCCACTGTTTGAGAGGTAGTAGTTTTAGTCCTTTAAGTATGAGCCATGTGCAACCCAGGAAAGACACAACTGACCCTGTTTACCTTGCTCCCACCCCTGAGATGTTATTTTCTACTCCAACCCTCGCTTCTTTTCACCCTTCTAGACAAACTATATGGCAGACAACAGGGTCGGATTGGGCTGGCGGGACACCGGGAAAAATACGCCGGCCAGATCCATATGAGATCTGCTTTTAAATGCCGTGACCCCCTCTTTGTTGGTGGTAAAGGAAAAAAAAGCGTGCACAGATGTGGAGCAGTTCACTGGTACAGAAGAAGGGGGCGGAGGGCTGGGGGCCCCCCCAGTCCAACCTGGCAGACAATACACAAAACCAAGCAGCATTCAATAAAATTATATACACTTAACAGCTGACAGCTTGAAATGAATTAAATCTTCCATATATTCTTAGCTTTCATAAATAAGGACTAGTCAAAAACACAAACAAGAACAAGCAAATAATTAACTTCCTTAATAGAAAACCTATGCTCCGCAGCTGTCATGATTCCAGTTTTATAAAGCTATGTAATAATTATTAAGAGTTGGCTTAAAACAAAAAAAAGTACATTAAAATTTGTAAGCATAGGGACACATTAATTGTAATGAACTGTCTCGATGTTATACTTGTGTGTGTGTGTTGTGATTTATATAATAGTTTGTAGGGAATTGCTTTCATCTAAGTGAGTTGTTGGATGTATATTGTGCTTTTAGCATAACACATCCAATTCGCCTATTGCATATGGAGCCTATCTGAGCAATTTGATAACTTCATTGCCACATGATCTTTTGGAAGACATTCTGTAAATTATTACAGTGCCGTTCTTCAAGCCATATGATTAATGTGCAGTTGATATGACCTGCAAATAAAAAATCTGAGACCTGTAATAGGAGCTTTGAACTGGGCCACCTCGTGGATCAGTAGTTGGATGGAACATGTTTGTTCCCTTTTTACTTTGATTGTCTGGACTACTCTGTAGCAGCCAGTAAATCCTCACAGCTCAGTAATACAAGGAAGGCCGAACAAGGTATGCAACACTAACTAGAAGCATTTGCTATACTTGCTGGGATGTTGTTGTAAAGTTGGCTTATGGAAAAGCTGCAGGCATAAGAAACCCTTCTTAGTAATCTCATTATAATATCAACATTTTCTACAGTACACAACAATCCTGTGGTAAAAAGAAAACAAATTAAACACTAACAAGCCAAGACAAATGTAATGGGTCTAGTTTAACAAAAAGGTATTCTTGAAGGGATAATGTCATGGGGAAAAAAATGATTTTTTCAAAATTTAATAGTTAAAAGTTAATAGTGCTGCTCCAGCAGAATTCTGCACTGAAATCTATTTCAGAAAAGAACAAACAGAGTATTGTTTAATATTGAAATCTGACATGGGGGCTAGACATTTTGTCAGTTCCAAGGTACTCCCAGTTATGTGACTTGTGCTCTGATAAACTTCAGTCACTCTTTACTGCTGTACTGCAAGTTGGAGTGAGATCCCTAGCACAAGATAACAGCTGCTGGGTAGATTTAAGAACATCACTCAATAGTAAAATCCAGGTCCCACTGCAACACATTCAGTTACATTGAGTAGAAGATACAATAGCCTGCCAGAAAGCAGTTCCATCCTAAAGTGCTGGCTCTTTCTGCAAGCACATGACCAGGCAAAATGACCTGAGATTGCTGCCTACAGACCAGAGTGAATTATTTGCAGTGTAAACAGTGTAATTCATAAATAAAAGCCACATCATAAAAATCATGACAGAATCCATTTAAAGCAGTAGTTCAGCTCTGCGTTAACTTTTAGTATGATGTAGAGAGGGATATTCTGAGTCAATTTGCAATTGCAATTCATTATTTGTGGTTTTTGAGTCATTTAGCTTTTTATTCAGCAGCTCTTCAGTTTGCTGTTTCAACTCTCTGGTTGTTAGGATCAAAATTACCCTAGCAACTATGCACTGACTCAAATATGAATAGGAGAGACCTGTATAGAGAGATGAGTAATAAAAAGTAGCAATAAAAATACAGGTGTAGCCTTACAGAGTAAGTCAGTGTAAGTCAGTGACCCCCCTTTTGAAAGCTGGAAAGTGTCAGAAGAAGAAAGCAAATAATTAAAAAACTGTAAAAAATAAATAATGACAACCAATTGAATAGTTTCTTAGAAGTGGCTATTCTAAAATATACTAAAAGTAAACCTAAAGGGGAACAATTTATGATTGATGAAATAGACACAAAAAGTTCTGCCTATAATCTTGCCTTTAATAAAATATAGTTGTGTCCAAACATGCACTCTTTGCACATGTGGTAGCACCAGTGATTCCCTGGTAAGTTGTTCTAATAGCTGCAACTGACCAGTGCACAGCAAATTGCCAGTAATGGAGCTAGTAGTTCCTGGCCCCCCACCCCCCATACCAGACACAATTTTTGTAGCGGATTTGCACCGGCTCAAGTGTCAGATAGACCCTAAGGGGGTGAGGGCTCTGGTGCAATCACACCCATTGCACCTCCAGTAGTTCCGCCCCTTCAAACTGAATGCTAATGTGGTTATGATGCAATAGTTGGCCACAATTTTAATCTGATAAATGGAATAGCAAAAGCTTGCATTTTGCACATTTTGTGTGCTCTACATGCTGCAATGATGCTGGAATTCTAGGTTACATTCTAAACTGCATTGTAGGAAAAAATAGATGTAAGTAGATATAGTGTAAGTAAAGTTTATTTTGTGCAGCTGCTATGATTTAAAATAATTTTCTAGGGTGACAGGTCCCGAACCCACAGTGAAATGGCCTCTGCCGCCAAATATGTCCCAATCTTTGTTTCTTCTGATTGAATAATCATAATTATGACAGTAAGGACTGAGGTCCAAAGTTCGATTCCAGCCAGGGCACTGTGAGCAAAGAGTCTGTATGTTCTCCCCATTCTTGCATGGGTGACCTTTCCTCACACTCTTAAAACATACAGGTAGGTTAATTGGCTCTGTATAAAATTGGCTGTACTGTGTTTAAATGCAGGGCCAGAACTAGGGGTAGGCAGAAGAGGCACCTGCCTATGGCGCAATGGAAAGGGGGTGCCAGGCAGCCCTCCCCTATCCTTCCCTCTGACACATACCCTCCGCTTCGACACTCACTCTCCCGTTCCCTCTGACACTTACCCTCCCCTTCCCTCTGATGCTTACTGCGGTGTTTATACATATGGCCTGCGTGTGTCACTGTGCACATTACTTGTACTATGCATATACACAGTACTTTCTATACAGCTTGAGAGTGATAGAGTTGGAAGTTACTGTTGTGTAGTGGCTGCATGAACCTGCTAATAAAGCACTGTTATACCCTGCTCATCCTCGGCTACCAAAACACAATAGATTGGCGACCGGATGTCTCTTCTACCTCTGCAGCAGACTGCACCTTTTCTTTCAAGCCCTGGAGAGCCTACCATACCTTTTACTGCTTGGATCCATTTGTTTGATAATTACATTATTGCTGCTGACCAAGGGGATTTTGACTGCTAGAATGCATGCTTTACTTATTCACTGCCTGTGAGCAGAGGGACAGCGTATTACCATTACCTGATGAGACTTATGAAACTGCTCTTACTGCTATAAAGAACTAAGTAAATGTAGTTGGTGAAAGATATAAATTCCACCAACGTAGACAGTGTAATGGCGAATCCACAAAACATTTTGTAGCAGTTTTGAGAGAGCTGGTTGTTACCTGTGAGTTTGGGACTCTAAAAACAGTTTGTTTTTTCAACTATTTGATCTCTTAGCATTTTATCTGTTAGATTCCTAAACTCACAGGTAACAACCAGCTCTCTCAAAGCTGCTACAAATTGTTCTGTGGATTCGCCATTACATTGTCCACGTTGGCAGAATTTATATCTTTCAGCAACCACATTTACTCTTGGCACGAAAAAGTTCTTTATAGCAGTAAGAGCAGTTTCATAAATCTCATCAGGTAATGGTAATGTATACAATATACACTGTCCCTCTGCTCTCAGGCAGTGAATAAGTAAAGCACATACGGATCCAAGCAGTAAAAGGTATGGTAGGCTCACCAGGGTTTGCGAAAGAAGGTGCAGTCTGCTGCAGAGGTAGAAGAGACATCCTGTCGCCAATCTGTTGTGTTTTGATGGCCGAGGATGAGCAGGGTATAACAGTGCTTTATTAGCAGGTTCATGCA
>CM044446.1:22815176-22828354 GCA_024363595.1 Xenopus borealis
TCAGTCAAGCAAGATTGGTTGCAATGAGGTTCTTCAGCATAGAAACTTGCCTACCTTACTACATACTGTATAACTTGTATGTTACGATCCAAACGACAGAAAGATCCATTATCCGGAATATATATATATATATATTTATATATATACATCCTTGAGAAAGGTCTCCAAGTATATAGATATATCTATATAGATATATAGATATATCTATATATATATATCTATATATAGATATATATATATATATATATATATATACACATCCTTGAAAAAGGTCTCCAAGTGAGACCAAAACATTGGATGAGATGCCATTTTTTAAAATAAATCACTGAAGCATCACATACTACAGAGAGTGCCGATCCTGCTTCTTTTATATATATCAATATTTACAATAGAAAATACAATAGAACATAGAATATAAACACAGAGAAGTGGAACTTAGAGAGGGGAGGGAAATGAAATAGAGGCATAAAAGAGTCGTGTACATTTTATACTAATTATATATGTTTTACTTTAGATTATAATGAATAATGCACCCCTTTACTAAAATTGAAAAATTTAAGTTAAAGTTATTGAGGAGTGTTACATGGACCCTGGAAAGATACTGTATGATATACTTTTGACTGTGCTCATTATTAGAACTAGAAAGGTTATTAAGTTATTGCCTGTCTTGCCCACCACCACCACCCCCATCCCCTCACATTCATACCTGCCAGCAGGACATACCAAGTTTCTAAGTAAGATTATTAGAGAATGATATCACTCAGTGCAAAGCTGAGTGATGTCAGTCTTGCATCCTGAAGAGTCTGCATGCCAATGAAACAGGCAACAATTATCAGGTAATTGACACAATAAATGCTGTATTTATAATGTCCATAAGTTGCCGTTCCGTAATAAGAATGACAGCACCAGAATTATGTCACTGGACTCCAATCTTGCTCAGTGAGGCAATTATAAGTGACACCGCAGATGGAATTTCTTTACGTTACAAATAAAAGTATATACATGAGACTGTGGAAGTTTGATTATGACAGCGCAATATGTAAAAGACACCTGGTGATATTTGGCAACTTAGTGCTTTAATATCAAGTAAAATTATGCAAACACTATATAGCATCAGAAACTGCTTTATGAGCTTTTTGCCTACAAGTGTTTGTGCAATAAATGCTCCAAAGCAGAACCTTTTAGGGCTTGCCACAACTTGTGCAAGGTAACCCATCAGTTTAATCAGATTAGATGGTTAGAGGTTATCTGCACATTTCGTTTTATTAATCTAGGAACAGGCTTCCACACCTAACTACTTTCAGGTGTATTTCTGACTTGAGATTGCAGCCATTAGTCATAGAAAACAAATTGTTCTGCATAATATGCATATATTTGTTACTTTCTAACATCAGAGAGTGACATACCCCCTTTGTCATCTTCTCCAACCCTCTATCATTTTTTAAATGTATTTTTAAACTACATATAAGGATAAAAAAAGGCCTTAACTGTAAGAAAAAGGGTGATCTCTTACAGAAAGGACGGCCCAAGGACCTAACAATCATTTTACTTTTATTTGTTTCCATAAATCAGCGTTGTTTTAAAAACCAAGAGTTCTCCTATGACCAACCATGTTCCATTTAACCTTCACAAATAGCCGATAATCCACCCACACCATTGCCTCAGTTTTTCCATGGCCTAGAGATTTAAGAAACTGTATGGCATTAATTAGATTAGTCAAATTATCATCTAATAACTTCGTGAGTACAGACGAAATTGAAGTCAGCGAGAGATCTGTGTCTCATTCAGTTTTAAGATGGGCAGATATGACCAGCTTTGAGTGTTTAAATGATCACTTTCTTATTGACAATGGAAGGAAATGTCTGAGTAATAGAATGTGGTGTTTATAACTTCTTCAGCATGTTAGACACCAAGTAGAAAGTCATGCAATAGACATAACTGAAGAAGAGGAGCAGTTGGTACAGACCAGGTTTGTATGGATTATTATTCTTCGAGAGCAGGATATCAATCCCCCCCACCCCCCATGCCCACACCCTAGATCACTAGTGAGATTATTATGAGACAATAGACCTAAGGAGTTTTGAGCTCCATTATTCATGTCTGGGAAAAACTTACACAAGTCTATATTACTTTTAGAATACTGAGCATTTTGCATTTTACAAATTCTTCTTGATACTCACAAATAACTGTTGTGCTGTCATTAATTTACTATTGGCCAGTTTTTCACTTTGAAAACTATTGTTACTATATCTAACTGTCATTAACTCTAGTAAGAAAAACAAATGCATAATGAATCTCCCAATGTGTTTTTTGTTTACAACTATAATCTTTTTTTTTTTTAAACTCAAAAAATTGATATCCCTTTAAGAAAAAGTTAAAGTAGCTTTTTGTTTACAGTAAATGTTTAAAGGAAGGATCTACAACTTTTAAATTTCATAGCCATTTGATTATCACCATGCTTTTAGATATAATATGTATTTTACGTGTAAAGTAAGTAATTTGTCAGAATCCTTTGTCCTCCCATGTGATTTGTATGGGAGTAAAAATTAAATTGTTGTTGCTCAGCTAAGCTGTGTATTGCCACTTCATGAATCAGTTGGTGTTCAACACAGTTTAGTTGCCCCCTCAAAGTCTCCAATTGTTCTTTTTCAAATATTCATTGAAACATAGAGAGTATTATTTATTTATTAACCAAGGCCAGCATAAAAACTGAATATAGTGTAACGCTAATCTGGGCTATCCAGACCAGAAGATCTCTTCCTACTAATTCTTCTGGGTGGAACACACACTGTTCATACTAGATATCCTGACTATCTTTCTCTCCCCTAGAGAGACTATTACAGTACTACCGTGCTCTTACTAAACCTCGTTCACGGGGTGGCCTGGTCCCCGTCTTACCCACTAAAGGTTCTGGTCCCTTTAGGGTCACGTGGCTTTACTGGGGCCTTCCTGCTCCCATGGCACATCCAGTCGATCCAGATCTAGCAGCGAAAGAGGAAGTGGCCACTCCTTTCCAGCACTATAAAACTGTGTGGCAGGAAATGGTCATTACACTCGGGGCTGTAACTATTGGTTAGAAGCATGCACTTGCAACATAACCTTCTGCCTAGCAACAGAGATCAGGGACTTAACTCCATAGGTGCTTGTAGAAAACCTATGGGTCCCTACATTAGTCTTCCAGTTTTCATCTGGGATAAACTGACTAGCACATTGGTAAAAAACCTTGGGCAGATGAAAAACTGGTAACGAGATCTGAGACATGCAAAGGGTCATACCTTGTACTGGCTCAAGGGTCATACATTGGGGCTAATAAATGTATTTATTTTATTAAAAACAGAACCCTGCCCATTAAAAATGGCCTTGAATATTAAATATTCCTGAAGTCATGATAATATAATATTCAGATATCGTTCAATACATTTCTCCTTCAAGGTAATTGTTCAGTTTAAAAATAACAACTGGGTAAATAAATAGGCAGTGCAAAATAAAAAGGAAATTCAATATTGTTAGTTAATATGTAATCTATAAAGGCATAGCTGTTGCTTTTGAATCTGAGCTGAATTGCAAGCTCACTGAACAGTTAACTAACTCAGAGTTAGAGAGCTGAAAAGCAGGACGTAGTGTTCTGTTCTGTTATGTTAGACATCCAGTCACTCCAGCCTTTATACAACTCCAGGCTTTATACTTTACATGTTTAGCTAACTAGATATATCAGAAATATGTTTTATTTTGCACATTTATTTATACAGTTTTTATTTTCACAGTGAACTGTTCCTTTAAGACACAAATGCTGCAGAGCATGGGAAATTCCTATAAATGCTTAGGACTGGCTCAGCCATAAACAATCTATAATTCATCTTATTTTATAAACCCCAAATCCCAGTATCCCCAAACACAGTAATTTCCTACATAGCAGCGCCACTCCCCTTTACTGAATTCTTTCGTTCATAAATAGTTATTTTTCAGCTAGCCTCCATCACAACTCATATGACGCCTTTCTTCTCATAAAGGTTATCCCCTTTCATGTAAGTTACCAATAAAACGTGTCGCTTGGGAATTTCCCAGATTTTTTCTTTCCTAGTGAAGGTTCCAAACAGCTGGGAAATTGTACTTCATGCTATAAAAATCTTAATTTTAGCAATATTGCTTTAATGTTACAATGCCGAGGTAGTGCTCTTTTAGGGCCCCGCAGGGATGGAGGAATACATCAGCCCTCTTCACAAAGAGAAGTTTCCACTGCAAATGTGGACATTCCAGCTATTGTTAGTCAAGGTTTATGAATCAGCTTCTTATACAATGGAAGATCCACTGACGTTCATACAACCTTTTTTTTAATTTAACTGAAGCAATAAATAAAATTGCACTTTGGTATGTAACTCTTGTGCTTCCACTGTAATTATTTTCCTACTGCCTTAGCTCTACTGATATTTAACAGGTAAATTGGTTATATAGATAGATACACAACAGTTCTGAAGGCAAGGCAGTAGATCATTATTATTGCATTAATTTGTAAGCATCAACATTTCCTGGTTCTGCACAGTTGACATATAGACAACCCCATACTGTAGGTAATGAGGATTCTGCTCACAAAGGCTGGGTATAAGCAGGGCAGGAATTAGGGGTAGGCAGAAGAGGCACTTGCCTAGGGTGGAACAAACAGGGCTGGAACTAGGAGTAAGCAGAGTAGGTACGTGCCTAGGGAGCAAAACCTTCTCTGCCTCCTACTTCTTGTTGGGTCCCCACTCTCCTCACTCTACTGGTTGTGTGGGACTGTTCATGTGTGCATGCCTATTTGCATGTCTATTGCTGCGTCTATTTGTTGCCGTGACAAAGGCAACCTGGCTGGTTTGGCCTGGCAAAGTCAACAAAGGGAGGGGGCACTGAGCAGGTACCTTTTGAACAGGTCTTCTGCCTACCCCTAGTCCAGGCTTGCTTACTTTATGCTCCACTCACACTTCTTAACACAGCCCCTACCCACAACATCATTGCGCATGAGCATGCAAATTCTTATGCCACAGGGGGAGCGAAATGGCTGCCTAGAGTGCCTGGTCAGCTTGTCCTGTGTAGGGGTTTGCAGTGATGTGCAGCAGAGGTAGCTTGATGGGTGGTGCAGTGGCAATGTGAATGGATTGTAGAAAGGAACAACAGATAAAGGCTAGACAGTAGTTGCAGCAGTCCAGGAGAAGATTTTATTGAGTTACAGAAGTGCCTTGCTGAAGTATTTAGACCATCTGACCAGTTCTTAGTCTGCCATAATTATGTTTATGCCATTCTTGTGTCTTTTACCCCTAGCTGTCCAGCTTCCAGGTGCATGCTACAGGCGCAGCACTATTATATCTACCAGCCTTAGACCCAACAGTAGAGGCAGCAAAATTAGCAACTGCTGGTGTCCAGGGAATTTACAGTGGCCAGTAGCATTGTGACTTTTTTCTGTGCATGTATGTGGCTGATTTACTAATTGCACCAGTATGGATACTTTGCTTACTTGATTAATTTAGCATCTACTGTACTTAGCAGCAATTATTTTATTGCACCAACTCATATTTACCGACTTAGGTGTACGGCACATGGATTGATTACTAACTTAAAATGTCAGCAGCAGACTCTGGGGTGGAATGCTATCAGTCTATATCAGTCTATAGCATATAGTAATACCATTATTACCATCACTTTCTTAAGGTATAAAAACAAAATTGACATGTGCATTAGATTTTTGGGCTGACCAATCAATGAAAAACATTATTGAGCTGTTAAAACAACTACATTAGGACTGTGGTTCCCAACAGAGTGGTGCTGGCCCTTATGGAGGTGCTTGGAGCATTGGCAGGAGAGTTTAGCTTGAAAGCTAAAGGTGACATATAAGGAGAAAGTCTATTTACTCTCAATTTACTTTAAAGTGTAGCTTGAATGCCCCCTTTGGCACAAAACTCATGAGGCTGCTCTTCTTAAGATTCTTTTTCTTTAAATTAACACTTTTTAAATGCACCGCCTTAATTTTTTTGGTCCTGTTTTGTGTCAGACTTAAACAACTTTGGAATAACAGTTTCTGCAACCTCCCCTAAGCTAAAGGTCACGGTCACCTGGAGACCCCTACATTTTTGGCTGATTTTAGCCCAGTAATATTTATTGGATATTCTTCAGGTAAAATCTCATAGCTTGAAGGTTAGTTGGTTGTGTTTGTGGTGAAAACATATTTGCTGTCCTTCAGCTATGCCTGAAGAACTGATACATCAATGGTTTTCTTTATCTATAAGTTTATTAGTTAGGGGACAAAGGTTTAACCTCCAATGAGGTGCTTGTGCTGAAAAAGTGCCAAACTGCTGCTTTAGGGCTGAAAAGATTGATGTTATAATTATTAGAATTCTTCCTGGCTTTATGTTATACACGGTGTGATTAAATCCTGTTGTAGTTAACCTGCAAGTACCTGGCTCTACTTCCTTTCACTGTTCTGTTACACACAATAGGGAGCAAGTATTTATTGTAGGTGCTCTGACACCAAGAGTCAGCTTGGTAAAGTTTTCATGACAGTCGAGAAAGATTTGATAAACCCAAGAACATATTGAACTGCTGGGAATACTTCTGCATTTCCCAGTTCGATTTTTCACAAACCCGCTTAATCTTTCCTTCTTATCCAGAAAAGGGTATTGTAATTTGTTCATTATGAAAAGCCACAAAGGAGCCATTCAATTAACTTCTAGACAAAGAGGTGCAGAAGATCAAAACAGCTTGACTGGAAGCCTCAGACAAGTACTGCATTTGACACTAGAAGTAAGCAGAGACAGTGATCCACTGGAAAATTCTGACTTCTGCAAAGTCCCTCCTTCTTTTTCCGACCTTTTTCCAAGTAATGCTGAAGCTCACCTCAAAAATCTAAAGTCTGTCCAAGATGGTGAATTCAGTTCTCTTATGTGCAGCCATCATTTTTACTTTGTTGTGTTTTTTATTATTAGAAATGATTAATCTGAGTGCTCGTGTAGCCTGTTCTTTCTTAATGTTAACGAGTTTTGATTTTACATAATGCCGAATTGGATCCAACGCGGCTTTCAAAACTTTGAGAACATAGGTCAGGGTACTTAAGAATAATCATTTGGAGTTTGGGCCAATGTGTGACTAGTTGTTTCCAAGTGTTACATTGTGTTAGAGAAGAAAAGAAAAAGGAACCATTAAATGAAATTAGGAGATTGTCCGCGAGCATGCAATGCTGTGAGGGGCAGCCACTTTCATTAACCACTAACTTTCCAAGAGGGTCCCATCCTAGACTCCTCTCTTAATCTGTAATTGGTTGCCATAAGTGTCCTAGAAATTGCCATAAATTAGATATCAAGGACACCCTCGCATATGCCACAATACATTCATTCTTTAATTCCCCCCTATCCTTTACATTGTATCTTGCTTTGTTTTCTCTAGCTGTGAGGATAAGTGCTTCTAGCTTGACAATTTTAGTCATCAATTAACTGCCATGGTTCTCATATTTTTTAACCAAAAGCTTCCTTATAACCCCTCATAAACAAAATTTAGGGTCAATAATGAGAATGTCCTGTTAGAAAGTGATACTGACACCAAACTGGTAGCAACATGTCTGTATTACCTGCCATAAAGCATTGCAAGCATCGTTCTTTTCTTAAAGGAGAAATAAACTCAGATTCTCAGAGAAAAAAAACAAATATGGGCAGAAATGCTGTATTTTGTATACTTAGCTTGTCGTACCAGCCTAAAGTTTCACACTCTCTACAACAGTAATGATTCAGGCCCTCAAAATTGTCCACAGGGGGGTCACCATCTTGGATTTGTTTGGAGTGTCACAAAATGAGGCTTACATGTTATAGACAGGCATGGATTTGTGGCGTGGCCACAAAGGCCGGGGCCTACAGCGACACAATTTCAGGGACGGCACGCCGCCCAGCAGCACCATCTGGCAATGCACCGAGGACTGCACGCACAGCAAATTTCCTACTTACTTAGTGGGTGCAAGCTGTCCTCAGTGCCAATAGGGAGCATGTATGTGCGCGCTTGCACCCCCGTGAGGCAGGGTTTGGAGCAAAAGGACCCTTTAAGGCCTAGGGGAGCTGCAAAGGGAAATCCGGCCCTGGTTATAGAGCTGATGCTACAGGACTGATTATTAAATTCTGAATTAAGAATGCACTCATTACTAATTAGCTTTGTATTCTATTATATTTTGTATATAATGTATACAGTGTACTGTAAAGGTGGCCATACACAGGCCGATAAAAGTTGCCGTCAGACTGTCGGCAGCTTATTGGCCCGTGTATGGGGCCCTCCAACGTGCTTCCCAAATTGATATTTGGCCAAGAGTCAGCCAGATGTTGATTGGGCAGGGGTAAAAATTCCGTTGGATTGCGGACCGCATCCATTCGTTGATGTGGTCCCGAAATTGGACTGCTGATATACCATTTACTATGATCCGATCGTTGGGCCCTAGGGCCCATGATTGGTTTGGCCCCATATGTCCCACGTCAAGGTGGGCATATCGGGGAGATATGCTCATTTGGTGAAATTGCCAAACAAGTGGATCTCTCTGTGTGTGGCCAACTTAAGTCAGTCCCTAAGCTCAGGTAAGTGATAACATGCATGTGCAGTGAATCGGCAGAGAGACAATGGAGAGCTACAGGACCACCTTTGGAGGCACAGATCGTCAATGCTAAAGGGCTGTGGTTGCCTTTTGCTGGTAGAGAATCTTGAAGAATAATGTGCAACACTTGTAAGCCTACTACTTTGTTACACTTTATTCTCATTTAACAAAACCTTCCCCAAGTATCTTTCTGATACTCACCGATACTTTCCTGTTCATTAAACGAATGTGCCAGGATCACGTCTATTAAAGAAAAACTGTCTAATATCACAGCAAAAATCAGCCAGTATTGTGACTTTCCATATACTTATCCCTATATATAATTAAAAGGCACAAAGTTTGCAGTTGTTCAGTAACCAACAATATCCAATGAGATGCTTGTTTTTAAACAGGGGACTAGTAAATGCCACCTGTTCACTAGACCTTTTCACATTTTTTGGCATTCTGTCAAATACTCCACTTCATATTGTTTAATCATTTTGGAAAAGCACAAAAGGTATATTATTATTATTATGGTCATCATTTGAACATTATGTGTGCCTTTATCTGAATAGTGTCTATAGCAGTGTCAAGCTTAAGCAAGATACTTGTCATTCTTAGAGCCAAGGTGCTCTCAGGGAGAACTATAACGTTCAGAATTCCTTTGATTGTATAAAGGTTGGAAATAGTGCCCGTCTATCACTGCCAGTGTCTAATAGCTTTCTGTCTTCTTTAGCTCTAATATCTAAGGTAAATAATTGAGCTCAAGAACAATGTGGATCAGTATTGTAGCTCAGCAATTTAACAGAGGAAGTAAATGGCACTCATAGAAGCCCTTGAAATGTATGTTTATTACTGGCAGTGTGATTTTCGTTAGAATTGTCACAGCCAAATCACCGAGTGTGCACGGCTAAAATATCATGTATGAAAGAGCGTCAGGCAATTTGACTTTGTTGACTGGCTGTGTTTATAAGGTAACCATTGCAACAGCAGTTCAGTTTTCAACCAACCATACGTACAAGACATCATCAGTTGTCAGGTTCTGAGTACCTCTGATTTTACATCTCAGTGCATTCCTGAAAGGCTGTAACCAACACCTGAATTGAATTAAAGGGGAAGAAGGATTTTAAAATAAATGTTATGCCCTTTATCTGGCAGTGCCTCTATCCTCACGTGCCAATAATAAGTGAGTCTTTTAATAATTTATATTCACAATCTCTCTATGCATGGGGAAGCATATTTTGTTAATCTCTTATGGCTGTATCTATCTTCTTTCTCAGAACTCAGCTTCCCATTTTGTAGCTATACAGTTGGGATCAGAGAACTTTCTCACAAGACCAAATGGCTTAGCTATATACACAAGTGCAAAGCACAAAATTGCATCCATTAAAACATGTGTCTTGAACAAAAAATGATGCTTGATCAACATTACCGACCATGTTTTCTTTTACCCATAATTAAACATCCCACTACATACAGAATTCCATCATAATCATTCCAGCCACAAGCAGATGCAAAATTTTGCTCCAGATACCAAAGCTTTTCACCAGTTAGTAAAGTATAAGCACAAATCAGGAAGCACACCAAGAAAATGTTGTTGCTTTAAGTGAAAAAGGTGGTTTATTAACCCATAAACATTCACCAAAATGGCAAAGTTTCGGCCCCCTCTAGGCCCATATTGGGGAGGGGAAGGGGGGATAGTTGGGGATTGTATGTTCACGCTTTAAATACTGGTTCATGTGTATGCACCCATAAGTCTTGATGGCACCTATGTTTTTTTTATGGCTGATTCTGTTAATGCTTTTAAAGTTGAAGTCAACCCCTCCAGTGGCTTGGCTGATTTCATGGACAAGCATAATATCCAAGACTATTGTGCTATAGATATAGTATGGGTATATATATATAGTTTATGTGAGTGTATGGATGGGTCATTGTGTGTGTGTATGTATGGATGCTGGATTTCATTTGGAGGGGTTGAACTTTGATGGACTTTTGGTCTTTTTTTTTTAACCCAATTTAACTATGTAACTAAATATGTAACTATATTGTGGGTACAGGCAATGTCTTGTTATCAGTGACAATAAAGACTTTCATTATTTAAGCTATGCAATCCTAAGAATAAAGTAAGTTCTTTGATATAGCTTTAGCAATAGAAAAGTAACTATGCTGTGCATGTTCACTGGTGTGAGTTGTTTAGCCTTAAGGCAGTTTGGTCAGATACCTTGAGAACACTATGTATTAAAGATGGTTAAAAAGATCCCAGAATTTCTTGCAGAATTTTTTGCACAAACATGATCTGCATCAGAAATGTCACAGACAGAACAAAGTGCTGGAGACTAATGTAAAGTCAAGTGAATAAGAAAGTAATTGCCAAACATGGGCGTTCATCATATGCTTTATGGTTGTATGGTTGCACAGGAAACATTGTGTTTGAATAGGGAAGAAGGGATTCCACTAAATATCAACAAATTTTGAATACAATGTAAAACAATCAGCCAATAAACTGAAAAGGCAATGGCCACCATGAGCTACCTGAAGAAAAGCAAGCTGATGATTTGGAATGGTCCTCCTAACTCCTAAAAGAGCCCTGAAAATCTGTGTGTAGATATTTAACATGCATAATAAGATCATGCCCAATAAGATCTCAAAATTAAAAGTGACCCATCTGAAAGAGAAGGCAAAAATCCCTGCAAATCCCTACAACAAGAAGACTTTTAACTGCCAAATTGTACTAAATATTGACTATGTAGGGTGTCCACATACCCCCGTTACTTTTTTCTCAAATCATCTGTTTTAAGTTATGTTGTGTTTTGGTAGCCAAGGATGAGCAGGTTACAGTGCTTTATTATAACGTTCATGCAGCCATTACACAACAACAGTAACTTGAACTCTTTTGCTTTTAAACAGTCTACAAGGTAAAGTGTATGCACTATGCACAGTATAACTTGTGTGCAAGTGACCTGTACAAGTCATTTGTATAAACACCACATATCCCCCCTATAGTAGGAAAGCATTTCTGCAAATGTAATAAACAACAACAATGAAATGGTATGCAAACAATAAACAATACTATACACTATTCACATCACATAGTCCTCACTCCATGCAGGTAGTTTTCTGATTCTCTCAGTATGCCTCAAAGGTTCACCTTCTTCAGGCCTATTGCACTTGACATCAGGAGTAGGAAAATGTCCTTCATCAAATGGAACATCTCCAAAGTCATATCTAGCAGGAGCAAGACGACTTGCATTCCCCATATGCATCCATCAGACAGTTCATATGTGTATGGTCCTCGCTGGTGTCTCACTTCAAGTGGTGTAGTAAATTTAGATTGTCCTTGTTTCAGTATTCTGAAACTTCTTTTGCACCACGTTTTCTGTCAGTATAAGCCTTGCATTTGGCTTGCTAACGTTTGACAATGTCAGCAGTAGATGAGATTATAGGAACAGAATTTGGTGGAAGTTTGATGTCTGCAACATGAACATCTGCCATGTAATAATTCAGCTGGAGATGTTTGGGTTGTTGCATGGCACGTTGCTCTGTAGTTATGTAGGAACTCTGTTGTAAATACTTTCCAAGATTTCCCAGTAAGATTTGCTGTCTGTAGTACTGGTTGAATCACTCAATTTCTCCATTTGCTTGTGGGTAATACACTGAATACACAATATTCCTCTCTCTCAGAATAGACAAACTGTGGTCTGTTGTCTGATATTAAAGGGCAAGGATAGTCAAAGAAATAAAACCCCATTTTTACTTTCTTTAATGAAAAAGAAATCTATCTCCAATATACTTTAATTTTAAAATGTGTACCGTTTTTATAAGAAACCTGACTGTATGCAGTGAAATTCTCCCTTCATTTAGTGCTTCTGGCAGGGAAACAATCACTTATGAACAGCAGGGGGAGCCCCTACCTTACTTACCAGCAATGCAGAACTCAAGCAGCTTTGTTTTTTGATCATTTATGACGATCCCTAAGCAGCACAGACCATACTGAGCATGTGCAGTGCCAGTGTCAGACAAAGATGTACAACAAATTTACAAGATGACAGCCCCCTGTGGCCAACTTTGAAAGCATAAATCATTTGTTTGATTAGGCTTGTGGTGCAGTAAGTTCATGTTTGTGTTTAGTATACAAAATATACCATTTCTAGCCTTATTCTATTTTACACTTTCATTGCCCTTTAACTCATTTGGATTACCTTCTCTGCTGAAGACTGTAGACAGAAATGTTATTACTGCAGCTGATGTTACATGAGAAACAAATGCAGTTTCAGGCCATTTACTGTAACAGTCTATCAAGGTTATAGCAAATCTGAAGTCTATGGGAGCATCTGCAAAAGGACCCACAATATCAATAGCAAGTTTTTCCCATGCTGAATCGGGGAATTGTACTGGCTGAAGTGGTGGTGTATGTGTGATAGCTGTTTTGTCATGATTCTGACAAGTAACAATAATGGCAGTTACCAAATTGACATCCATTACTGGCCACCAGTATAGTTCTCGTAGTTTTTGTTTTGTACTTATAATATGTTGATGACTCTCATGTGTAAGTTGTATGAGCTTTTCTCGCAAGGTCTTTGGTACCAGTAAGTGGTGAGTTCCACGGACA
>CM044446.1:22876516-22892591 GCA_024363595.1 Xenopus borealis
GATATTTAAAAGACATTCTGAAGGCCATTTAGGGACGTGCCTAGATCTTACATTACTGTACACATCTTTTACTCCTGTAGATAACCAGAAAGGGCTTGTCATTCTAATCTAATCTAATGCGTAAAATGAAGAGACTACTGGAAACTGGAGATATTTTACTTGGAAAAAAAGATGTGTTCACCAATGAATTTTCACTGATATGGGTAATTTTCCAAAACTTTTTGTACTCTTCTTGTAGTTAATTTGTGATATGGCAAATTCTTATTTTTTGGTAAAATACTCTCAAATTTTAATTGTCACCCTTTAGTATATTTGCACCATAGCCTTAAGGCAAAAATAGCTTTGTAACAGGATTGCTCTGCGAAACACTGTAGTAAAGCTCTGGGATTGGGAGCATGTTCAGTTGGGATAAAGGGTATCAATGAATGAATCACATTTTCCATTTCCCATGCCTCCCTACTGAAACAAAGATGCCTTAAAGGAAAACTATATCCCTCACTAAAAGTAGGTCTCTATAAATAGAGATTGCATAAAACAGCTCATATGTAAAACCATTCATTGTAAATAAACCATTTTTATTTAATATTATGTGCCTTTTGGTGATCATAAATAGAAAATTGCCATTTTAAAAAATAAGGGCAGCCCCCTGGAATCTTATGATTCACGGTGCACACAAACATACCAAACAAACTAGACTTCTTAGGTCACGTGAGCCAATTAACAGACAGAGTTGTGTCTTTTGCTTCCACACTTCTTCCTGTTACAGTTAGAGTTGAAATATTTCTGGTCAGGTGATCTCTGAGGCAGCACACAGACCATCACGAAATGGTGGTTCAAGGCAATAGATGTAAAAGGGCAATATTTACTGAAATATATATACCAGTTTGGTAAGATTCTTTAATATGTCACTTAGTTTGATATAAACTGTCTGTTGCTCAAGTAGTCATTTTGGGGGTATTGTTTTCTTTTAATTTCTGGCTGTTTTTTTCCTAATAAAATTAGCCAGTCCCCAATACTTGATGTTAACTAATCTACTATAAATCTGTGTCAATAGCAAAATAATAGTAATATTTTTATTCTATAATAAAATAATAATAAATTTTTTTTTGGTACAGATGTTTCTGTGTCAAGCCCCCTTATGAGGTCCAGCAACCGATCAGGGCCACTTAGCGCATAACAAAAATGTTAAAACATATCTGTATAAACCTTTTAGCTATATATCCCAAAATGCATACGACTAAAAATAAGTGCTCATCTGAGATCTCACCATAGTTGATGTTCAAGCTGGGCTTCAGGATTATCTTGGAGAACTGACAAACATTTGTCCTACGTTTAGCCCTGTATCAAAACATACATGTATCATGCATTTCCCAGAATTTCTAGGACTAAAACAAGAATCCACCACCCCAGATGTTGTACTAGTTGACCTTGATGCTTGGCTTCCATGGGTGTCTTAGAGAACAGACAGACATTTGCCCAAATATCATCCAATCTGTTTTTCATACTGGGTTTCCCTGTCATTGCTTGTATGGAAAACTGAGGTCCCAAGCATTACAGATAATAGATCCCATATCTTTAAAAAACTGATGTCATGCAATTTCAGCCTTGAGTGCCTGATCTGTGAGCATCCAACTGGGTAGTGTTGATGTAAGGTAGGGCTGGGATGATAATATCATGGGGAACAAGAATACTTCTATTGTTTGCTGTGTTTGAAATGATGCTGTCACAGCTTCTAATTTACTAGCCCTGTGACATCATGGAGGCAGCAAATAGGGATGATAAAAAGGGTAGAGATGAGGTAGCTATAACAGTCTCACAGAGATGGGCGAAGTCTTGCATCTTACAACTGTTCAGTATGTTATTATTACATGGGAAAAACTGGTGCCCCACAAGGACTGAAAGAAAAATGCTTTCTTTTAGTCCTGTCCAGCTGTGAAAACTGTTACTTAATTATAGATAACTTGCCTTATCCCTATGGAGAACACTGTTTCTACATGGCTTCTCTACTAGATGACATAGGGCAACAAGCAAAAATGGTTTAGAAGGTTATTGACAGGGTCTATAGTTTTGTAAATATATCACCTTTCTTGTGTTTTACTTTTTACTAATATTTTCTTATATAGCTACTTTTATAGAAAATACTCATAATACACTTTAACTTTCCCCAAAAATATCTATAATTGCAAACAATTTCAATGGCCTATTTGAGATTTATTATATGACCAAATGTATTCTGAATAGAATGATAAGTAATCAAAAGTGGCAATAACAATACATTTGTAGCCTTACAGAGCATTTGTTTTTAGATGGTGTCAGTGACCCCCATTTGAAAGCTGGAAAGAAACAGAAGAAAACTGCAAATCATTAAAAAACTATGAAAAATAAATAATGAAGACCAATTGAAAAGTTTCTTAGAATTGGCCCTTCTACAATATACAAAAAGTTAACTTGAAGGTGAACCACCCCTTTGTGTCTTCATTAGTGATGAGCAAAATTCTTTGCCGGGTTTCGTCTCAGAAATGATGGCCATAGACTTCAATGGTTGAAAAAAAATTGTTGCATGACAAAAATAAATTGACCCCCATAAACTTTAATGTGTTTTGAAAAATTTTCACAGTTTTGCGTATTTTTGCCGAAGCAAAATGGGTCAGATTCACCCATCACTTCTCTTCATTCATCCCACATGGGTTCCTATGTGTTGAGGTCAGGTCATTTATGTTCTTTTACAACTATCTCAGCAAACCCATTCTATAAGGACCCTGCTTTCTGCAAATGGGCATTATTGTTCTAAAACTGCAAACAAAGAGGAAACTTTTGCCACAAAGAAGGATGAAATTCTCAAGAAAGTTTTTGTAGCCTGTGGCCTAATGTTTTGCTATCAGTGGATCCAGGAGCCCTAGCCCAACCATGGAAAACAGCATTGAACTATTATTTATCCTCCAGCCCTGAACTATTATTGATCATCCACCGAACATTAATATCAGCATCATGCTGTCACGGTTGGCACCCTAAACCCAGAACTAATGCCAAGCACCCTGGTCTAAGCTCGTGCTTCTGCCTATAACAGCCGCCTTTCACCTTGGGAGGAGCCCTCGGCTAATTGGATGCCGCCAGGTCTTATAACGAGATGCAAGGCGAATGGTTCTGGGCAAGCAAAGGGGCACAACTGTAAAGTCAATAAGGCCAAAGGTCACGGTACAAGTAGGAGTAGGCAAGTTCGTAGTCAGGCAGGCTGGGTCGAGGCGGGTGGATAACAAGGATCGTCAGACAGGCAAGGGTCAAACCGGCTAATCAATCAGAAGGATGAGACAGAATCGGAGTCGAAGTACAAGCTGGAGTCAGGTTACGGATATCAGAATAGTCAGGAACAGGCCGGGTCAAACACAGGAATAACAATAGCAGGATACAAGGAACAAACGCACAAAGGCTCAGGAAAGCACCAGGAATCAAATCCTATCACGGGCAATCACAAATTAAAAATGTCCCTTTAAATACTGTTTAAGTTTCGCGCCATTGCGCGCTGGCATAATTACGCCAGCGCACATGCGCCTATAAATTACTAGGAACTTGCCGGCAGAGAGAGACGATGGCGCGGTGGGTGTCCCCGCCGCGCTGGTAAGATATATTTTATTACACATGCATTTAGGCAGGTGGCATTCTCCTGGCAATTACCAGAACCAGACTGCTGGATGTTGAAATGCCATTTTCACAAACCCAGAAACTTGCAGTGCATGTAATTCAACTCCTTATGCCACCTTCAAGCTTGTCTTACATGTGCTTAATGCGCAATTAAAATTTGCAATGCAATAAAAGACTAATACAGAATATTACATTGCAAAATGCACATTTTTGTTCTTATTTTGCAAACTGGGCAAATAGCCCCTTGTCTAATAAAAAATGAGCTTAAAAAACAAAATGTAGGCACATCTTAAAAATATGTGCATATTTGGATATCTGTGTAAACATTCACCTCCATCATTATAATAACTACTCATAAGGTTAAAGAGAGTGTTCCAGGCAAGTTCAACTCTATTTTTTACTAAGTGTTTCAACTTCGTTTGATGTATTTTTTGTAGAAGTCCTTTGAAATGAAAGAGTGGACTGTCAGCCAAGAGTACCTTACTAGTGCAAACATTCTAAAACATTTACAAGGTCCATGAGGATCTAAATTATGTTGCTAATTAATTTTCTATTTCCTCTGGCTACTCACATGCTTCTGCCGCATTCCAAACGCCCGCACTTCATTAGCTCAGGTTGTACATTAAGGCTCCATGCCAAGGGCTGAGATCATACTTTATTTCTATTCTTGCCTTCTTTTATTTTAAACTTCAAAAAAGTCAAAATAAACAAATAAGAAGAATGTTAAATACACAGCAGGAGTATATTTAAAGGCAGAAAAAAATATGTTGCCATGGCATTGCAACAAAACAAAACAGTTGCTTGAAAGAAAATATGGCATGTGATGAAGTCACAAAGAGGTGAATAAAGATTAGGAGAGGTGCACTTTGGTGCAGAGGTGACATTCCTGATAATTCAAACATTTTCCCTTTAAATGGTATATTCTGTTCTGGCAACTGGATTTCTTTGTCCTGGAACAATAACTATGGCTTTCACCTCTTATGCATGTGTTACAAACATATTCTTCAGAATTGTAGAAAATGAAAATAATACGTATAATTATTCATATAAAGACTTATAGCAGTCTTAACCCTCTTCATTGAAATAATCAGCAAAACATTTTTCCCAAAAAAATACATGTCCAATATATAGATTTTTTTTCTATATATTTTATGTAAAACACATTGGTAAAAGGTGTTTTCTTTGCAGAGGTTTACTTATCTGGATATTATTGCTTAGTTCAGTATAAAAAATTTCATAGAGGTGATTTTCTATAACCTGGAAGCAAGTGTTTAGTTGTTATTCAAGAAGCACTTGCATCTGGAGCATCCCAATCAAGCATCATTTGCTGATGCTCCTTACCTTGCCTCTCTCTGATGCTCAAAATAGATGATGGGCAAGGGATGGGAAAAGGAATGCCTGCCAGACTCCCCCACTCACCTGTCCTCCATTGACTTACGCTGGATCCAAAGTCTATTTCACAGGTCTCTGAGTTCTAAAATGAAGCAAAGAGGCACGCAGTCATTTACAGACTGCAAAAAATGTAATTTGCTGTCTTTTTATTGCAAATTGCATGGTGGCTCTGGCTTTGCAAATCTTATCTTTCAATGCCACAAACCCATTTGCCTGAAAAGTGTGGCTTGCGCTACTTTAAATCATATATATACAATATATACAGATATAGGACCTGTTATATAGGGGGTTTATGGGGTTGATCCATAATTTGAATCTCCATTTGGATCTCCAGGTCTGCTAAAAATAATTTAAACATTAAATAAACCCAACAGTGTTGCTTTGACTCCTGGATTAAAGTATTTATTATTTCTAATTTGGGATCAAGTACAATCTATTGTTTTATTATAACATGAGAAAAAGGACATTTTCAAAAATTTGAATTATTAAAATGGTGTCTCCAGATAATGGATCCCATACTTGTTTACATAGTATATACTTGTACTTAAGGCAAAGCCTTCTGAGGTTTTAGTAGTTTATATGGGGATAAAGGAAGATTACTTCATACTTACCGAGATCTTCCTTTCCTAGACGAACTCCATGTCAGTACGTAACAGGATAGCCCCTCCTCCCTGCTCCCATTAGAAGGATCCTCCCCAAGCCTTTAAAAGACCAACCACACCCACTTACCAGCGTCTTTGTAACAAGTTCTCAAATTACCAGAAAAAAAGGGTGGGTCGTACTGACATGGAGTTCATCTAGGAAAGGACGATAATCTCCTTTTTTCCCCTAACGAACTCCATGTCAGTACGTATCGGGATGTAGCAAGTTACAATTATACCAATGGGAGGCAATATACTTTTAGAAGAATCTGGAATCAGGAATGGAATAACACTGACTAGATAGTCCTCTATCCTACAACCTCTATAAGTTAATTTAGAGACACCTGGTGAAAACCCCAGAATAAGTTCATAGGGCTAAGAATAGCCCTAAAGTATAGATTATACTATCGAGAGAGAAAAGTGTTCACTCAGTGTAAATTGCCAGGTACCTGTAAGAAACACTTGGTAAGAGTAAGAACCCGGAACAGACCTTTTGTATGTACCTGTATGACCTGTTTAGAAGAGAACAACAACAAGTGCAGGTTATACAAAGTATTATGAGGCACCTGAGGCATATATCATCCACTTCTACATATCAGAATGCATAGCAGAAATGTTCTAACTAAAAACAAACCCTAAAAGAACAGGGACAAGGGCACCTAAAACATGAATAAATAGGTTAGGATTCCTAACAACGCGTAAGGTCCTGTGTTGAGGTTGAATCAATTAATCAGTAAAACCCAACCACTACAGAACCTAAGGAAAAGAGCCCTTGTTGGTTGACCCAACCTTGTCTTATGAGAGGTATAACTAGATACCCCCAAGGTAACCGATCCAGATTAACCCTAGTGTCGCTAAAGAGAAATCCCATGACTCATGGAGGAATGGAGAGATGCTAAGAGTCACCCATGAAACCTGTGTTTTCATCCACCTTTAAAGGGCATATTTATATGTGTGGAGTCCATAAAACACAAATGAACTCCCTAAGTGAAGCTGACCTTAG
This sequence comes from Xenopus borealis, assembly GCA_024363595.1. Taxonomy (NCBI): domain Eukaryota; kingdom Metazoa; phylum Chordata; class Amphibia; order Anura; family Pipidae; genus Xenopus; species Xenopus borealis. Next base: position 22,883,192 of record CM044446.1, read on the forward strand.
GACTGGAGAGGCCCTATGGATGTTCCAGTAAGTATCAAAAGGGATTCTAATCCACTAGGATCCTGCTGGGTCCTAGTGTAGAGGTAAATGAATAAAGATGTGTTTATGATCTTTTACTTGTACAGGTAGGGGATCCGGAAACCCATCATCCAGAAAGCTCAGAATCCCCGAAAGAGGAAGATTATATCATACTTACTATGATCTTCCTTTTGTGTACAAACTCCATGTCAGTACGCATTGAAGCCAGAACATACAGTATACAGAAGAACAAAATAGGAGCGCATGGATACAATCACAGCAACATGCATTATACCTTTTATGATTATCTGCTGTTTGGAGCAAGCATATACCCAGTGATCCATATTCAATGGGCCTACTGATGTAAAGTATGCAATGGCCTGAACTCAGCGCCCTGCATGATAGTATAAGCTATATGTCAGCATAAGAGCATGCTAGCCCATTTGACTATTTGTATTTGGGCTACTGGTTTCAGGTGAGCAAGAAACCAGAATCAAGCCAGTGCATTACATATGATAACATTGCATGCAAACAGTTAATTAAACTTTAATACACTGCAGATCAGCGTATAGCAACTCTCATTACCTGCTTTTTATTATGCAGGGCTGTAAGCAGACTCCTTACTGCCACATATTTTAGGACACCCTCTGCATCCATTAGGAGGTTCACTATTAACAGGAATATTGGCCTCACCAATTTACTTACCACAGCAGTACTTACCTGAGGCTTCTAAAGCCTCATCTCCCTCCGCTATAGCTGGGAGTTGTCCAGGAATAGACTCAGCTGGTGTCAGTACTCAGCTGCTGTATGCATAGGCAGGTAACCAAAAGCAAATGCTGAGGTTATACAGAGGCAAATTTGCCTCCTGCCCGGGCCCAAGTTGCTGTTATGTCGGTTGGAGCCTATAGAGCAACATTTGTTTTTGTCTTTTTTGATTTTATCATTTTAATTACCCCCCCCCCCCAGGAAAGACTGCCGAGAGAGGCAGTTGGCCATAACTCACCTCCATTAAATCATAAAAGAAAGGAAACAAAAGTAACATGAGGCAGTAAGGTTCAGGCCTCTAACTAATTTGCCTAACTAACTGACACCTCTCTCGCCCATCAGTAAAAAATGGGGTGATGGGGCCACATACACCACTGCCATCGCACGACGTTTGGGCAGGTCGGGAGGGCACACGGATGGGGGAAAAGCACTTGCCACCAAATGTTCTGACAGCAGAATAGGGAGGCAACTGAAAGACAGGCAGACAAGGAGTAGCAAACATTGGCACCAGTAGCAAATATTGCACACTAGTGCCTTACCTGATCCGAAAGCTGAAGCTCAGAAGACTCCAGTTAGGAGGTAGTGTGCTGAGGAACAAAAGGTCCCGTGGACCAGTGCCACGCTCCCCTCCATGCTTACGCATGCATGTGCACACATCCCCAAATGGATTGTGCGCGAGGGAAGGGAGGCAAGGCAGAGCAGGAGGGGAGGCGAGAATGTGGAGGGAAGGGAGGCAGGGAGGGAGTAGGAGAAGAGTGCTGGAGGGGAGGGAGGCGGAGTAGACTGCTAGAGGGGTGGGACGCGGGGCAGAGCATCAAACTTGAACTAGGGGTAGGCAAAAGACAGGTACCTGCCCAGGGCCTCCCTTTCGTTGCGCCCTAGGCAGGTGCCTCTTCTGCCTACCCCTAGTTCCGGCCCTGCCGTGGACCAAAATCCCTGTCCCTAGGACGCCTTCAGGGCAGGCCCAATGCTTTCCCAAGGTTAAAAAGAAAATTTTACTTCCAATGGTTTTTGAGCAAAGCCAAAAGCAAAAGAGAAGGGAAAAAAAAAAGCCTATTGAACTTTGTGAACTTTGTTCACATGCGCAGTAGTACCAGCATCCTACTGCACATAGTTAGTTAGTGCCTGGGGGGGTTGGATTCCCCTTTAAAGGCTTGGGGAGGGTCCTTCTAATGGAAGCAGGGAAGAGGGGCTATCCCAATACGTACTGACATGGAGTTCGTTTAGGGAAAGTTCAAATTCTGATTGCATGGAAATATGTTACTTTATAAACTGAAATACATTTAATTAGAGAAAACCATTTATAAAAACCCAAACTTCTGGTAAAAACTTATATTTATACAGATCAACTTTAATTTCTGGATTCCACATGGCTTATTATACATTTCTATAATTTATAAAGAAGCTATGGACATGTATAGTCTCCTATCTTGTGTAAACATGTTATTCATTATTCAAGTTGAGCAGATGGGCAGGAATATCAGAAGCTGATGCTGTGGGACATAATAAATCCCTTTTTTCCATTAAAAGAGTGCTCATTTTTTTTTCACCTGGGCTCTTAAACTTTATAGAAAATCCAGTGATAGATTTTGCGTAAGAAAGCACGAAATGAGTGCATTTATGGGGCCAAAGTTCATTTTATATAAAGAGATCTGATATTATGAACAGGTGCTAAGTAACTTATGTGCTTTTTTTCTTTTTAATATGAATGTATTTTTAGCAGCTCTGAAAGTACTTATAATATTGGCCCTTCTTTATGCATCAGACATTGCTGCTGAAACCTTGCTATTTAGTTGATTATATCAGATGTAATGTTCACATGAGCAATGTACTTTGTTGGAAATTGTATTTATAGTTAAAAAGAATACAGAGGATTATTTTCTGTTTTGCCAAAAAGCTTAGGTTTGCTCCAGATTATTTTCCTTAGCCAAAAACTTTAATATTTCCGAGAATATTTGTATATTATATATACATTTTTTTCTTGTTTTTAAATTTTGTCTTAGTTACTTATACTTTTTTGAGGCTGCCGTTTATGGATGCTCTATATAAACATTTAAAATGCTGGTTTTGTTGTTTTTGTTTTTTTACTGTTTTTTTCAGAACCATTTCCGATTTAATTAATATTTCCTTTTTTTTCCCTCTGCAATAATAAAACACAAGCAAGGTAGAAATGAATCTGGAGATAATAAGCATAATCTAAATATGCATTGCACCCAATTTTTAGGCTGCCAATCTGCCCATTCCCCTTTCATGGCAATATTTGCAAGATGTCCTAAAGCCAATGACTGCTGGGACCTAGGTGTGGCCTCTTACCAAAAGTCATTGCGTACCAGAGAATTAGTGATGCACCAAATCGACTTTTTGGGATATTCGTGACTCCCCAAATCTTTTGTGAAAGATTTTGTTGAATACCGAATGAGAATCCTAATTTGCACATGTAATTTAGAGGTGGGAACTCGTGACTTTTCGCCAGAAAACAAGGAAGAGAGTTCCCTTCCCGTCCCTAAATTACATGTCGAAATTAGGATTTGGTTCGGCCAGGCACAAGGATTCGGATAAATCCAAATTCTGCTGAAAAAGGCCAAATTGTGGCTGAATCCTGAACAGAATCCTTGATTTGGTGCATCCCTACAAAGAACACCAGCATGGCCAAGTAATGTGGCCTCTCACTAGGTTCATCAAGGAAGCTACGGGAAAGCTAAAGAGAAGAAGAACCTAAATGGATGCAAATAAAAGAATAAATACAGAATTTATATGTTACAGCTCTATACAGAAAGTTGCGCTAGCGAAGTGCAAATGAACGTATCTGTAACACAAAATACCTAACAATGCACAAGCCCAGGGAACCATAATAAAGGCAAATAGAGATGTTTTATTGTCCTACACATCTGCCCAGAGTTATGTGCCATATGTTAGGAAAAGAAGGGGGTAAGCAGGGTACCCAAAAAAAAATTTCCGTCCTTTTGTAGCCTATCAACCATGAAAATGGAAAACACACCAGCGTGACTTTTTTTTGGAAGCCCTATCTACTCTATTGCACTTCGCCAGGTCTGAGCTGGCGAATGCAAGTCTGGAGTAAGAGGTAACATTCAGTAAAATCAACTTCTTAGTGAATTTGCATAGTGACACTCTTTATCCCTGGCAAAAATTCACCTGGCGTTAGAGTGCAAAGTTGCGCTAGAGTCTATCTCCTTATGGGCAAAGTATCTAAATTACTTAGCGAATTTGTGCCAGAGTTCACCACTTCATATCTTAGTGTATATCCCCATAAATGAGAAGATGCATTCTACTACATTTTTGTAGTAATTAGCACTGATTATGGATCTTGGAGTTTTTTGGTGACCCTGAATTTAAACAAAGAGATTTTTTTCCCCAGAAATTCCACATCTGATTTATTTAAAAAAAAATGCTCTGCTGAAAATCAGATTTTTGGCCTCATGAATGTTTGGTAAGTTTAATTTGGGACTATTCTCCAGTCTCTAGTTCAAAACTTCTTTTTTTACTCACAAGCACCTCATTTCTGGAAAGGTCACACCAGCTACTCAAAATCACCACATGTTTACCGTATTTCAAGAGTTCTTATGTTTCATATTTTAAGCAAGACTGAAATAGCAATATTTGAATGTTGCCATCACAATATGTGTGTACAGAGGACACCTTCTGTGCTCTGTTGTTTCCAATCAGTGCTATGGGAAAAATACCAGCAGCCAAGGTTAGAGCCAATTGCTTTAGTTTATTTTAATGTTGTCTGAAGAATTCCAATGGAAAAAATAGCCAAGAGAAGTTACTGAAATATCTGCACAAGGAGAGCTGGCTAGGAGATTAAAATCAGCGCATTGCCAGGAAGAGCTAACTAAGAACTCATAATCCTACTACATACATAGTAACATAGTAATATAGTAAGTTAGGTTGAAAAAAAAAGACACATTTGCATCAAGTTCAATCTTTTAACTTTTTTAAACCTGCCTAACTGCTAGTTGACCCAGAGGAAGGCAAAAAAAAAAAAACATCTGAAGCATCTCCAGATTGCCTCAGATGGGGAAAAATTCCTTCCTGACTCCAAAATGGAAATCACACTAGTCCCTGGATCAACTTGTACTATGAGCTATCTTTCATAACCCTGTATTCCCACTTGCTAAAAAGCCATCCAACCCCTTTTTAAAGCTATCTAATGTGTCAGCCTGTACAACTGATTCAGGAAGAGAATTCCACTGGTTCTTCTTGAATAACGAGAGCAGAGTTACACAGGGAAGCTATCTAAGCAATGGGATGCTTCAATATGGAGTTTAATGTAAATTTGGAGCACTCACAGTGACAGACCGTACAAATTATGTTTTTAGGGTTTTTTGCTAAGATAAGTCCAGAGCATGCCTTCACCAGGTCCTCTAGAGCAGTGATCTCTAACCAGTAGCTTGCGAGCAACATGTTACTCACCAAACCCTTGGATGTTCTCAATGGCCTCAAAGCAGGTGCTTATTTTTCAATTCCAGGCTTGGAGTCAAGCATAAAAACCATGTGTACTGCCAAATAGCCCTGTAGGCTTCCAGTCCACATCAAATAGCCAATCAAAGCCCTTATTTGGCACCACCAGGATTTTTTGCATGCCTATGTTGCTCCCCAACTCTTAATTTTGAATGTGGCTCATGGGTAAAAAAGGCTGGGGACCCCAAGGCCACTCTTGTGACACTGCCATACTTTTCATATGAGATATTTATACAAATATATCATGGTACATTAACAGTGAAGGTTTTATGGGTAGTGCGCTGGTGAACTTGTGTGTTTTTTTTTGTAGAAATAGATAGTGTCCATTTGCTTGTTTTAAATGGAGGGCTTCTTCTGAAATGGCATTTAGGCTACAGTATTTATTGCACATACACAAAGACATCTTCCCATAATACAACTGTTTTCTGCATTTCATTTGAGTCTATATGATGGCATGTGGTACAATAATCCTTCTAACCCTATGACATAGGGATGAGATGAAGCTGAGGTTAAATGATGGGTGACCTTCTGGGATCAGAAAAGAAATTAATCTACTCCTCCTAGTGGTTGAGTTGTTTTATGTTCTGTTCTTATAAATATACATATATAAGGTCTGCGTGCCTTTATTTAACTGCTTTATTAAAGGAAAACTATACCCCCAAACAATGTAGGTCTCTATAAAAATATATTGCAATAGCTGTCCCATATGTAAAACCCTGCTTCATGTAAATAAACCATTTTCGTATTAATATACTTTTTTAGTAGTATGTGCCATTAAGTAATCCTAAATAGAAAATTGTAATCTTAAAAAATAAGGCCCCCCTCAGGATCCTACAATTCACGGTGCACACAAACAAACCATACATGTTAGGTCATAAGCCAATTAATGGACAAAGCTGGACAAAGCTTTTCTTCCACACTTCAGCACAGATAATATCATGAAATGGGGGCTCAAGGGAGTAGATGTAAAATGGCAATATTTACGTAATTTATTTTTTCCAGTTTGGTGTAAGTCTTAAATATGCTACTTAATATGATATAATCTGTTTCTTAAGTATTAATTTTGGGGGTATAGAGTTCCTTTAAGCAATGTTATATGTATTGATGCCTGTAGGGACACAAAACATGCTAATTATATGCCAGATGACCTTTTGATATTTTGTAACAAATGGCACATAAAAAGTAAACAGAAAACATAAAAAATTGCTTGGGGGGGGCAAAACATAGAAATATTAATATAAGAAAAAAACTGTTTGTGCTCTGTATAGGAAATTTCAGCAGAATTCGCTTCATTTAAAACAAAAGCCATGGGGCTTTTGCTGAAGAGTAAAGTGGGAGATGAGAAAGTTTCCCAGCCTGGGGCCAAGTTCATTAAATGACATTGTGCATAAGGCACACCTCATTAATATACCTGGGATAGCATGAAAGCACTGACACAAAAAGCTACTGTACATTATGCCACATCATTATGCCTGTAATACAAGTAATCCATCTTCATCTTGGAACAGAGGCTTGATACAAGCTGAATTCTACTAGCTGCTCTGTATATAGGAGTAAGCGTTAGTGTTAAAGCCATCAGAAGCAACTCATACGTCAGCTCACACAGCCATGGGCAAAACAGGTGTAGGGATGTCGCAAGGAGCAAATTGTTAACAGGACCGGGGCTTCTAATGGAGTTAAGAGACAGAGCTCAGCAGATATTTATTGGGAGAGTGGAAAGGAGGGGAGAGGGTAAACCATCCAATACATAAAATCTCCTGCTTGCCAGCCTAAAGGACATCAGCATGTGTTTCTAATTTTGTGGAACAGCAGAGAAAACCATTTTGTTTTATTAACAGGCCAGCTTTTGCAGTCTTTTATAATAGAAAGATGTGATTTGTCCTTGAAAGCCTTCCAGCATTCCAGCCCTGTATGCAGAGCACCTGCGAGCCTCTACTAACCCAGTCTGTAAGGTGTTGCAGGACTCTGTCACTGAAGGGATTACTATTAACCTGTTTATTTGTGTTTGCTCTACATAGTTCATTGCCCATCTTAACCCTTTGGAGCTTAGTGAGGGACACAGCCAATGCAATCATATTTACATAGTTACATAGTTAAATTGGGTTGAAAAAAGACAAAGTCCATCAAGTTCAACCCCTGCAAATTAAAACCCAGCATACACACACACACACACACCCCTCACACAAATCATATATGCCCATAGCTATACTAACTGTAGAGTTTAGTATCAAAATAGTCTTTGATATTATGTCTGCCCAAAAAATCATCCAAGCCCCTTTTGAAAGCATCAACAGAATGAGCCATCACAACATCACCCGGCAGTGCATTCCACAACCTCACTGTCCTCACTGTGAATAACCACCTACGCTGCTTCAAATGAAAGTCCTTTTCTTCTAGTCTGAAGGGGTGGCCTCTGGTGCGGTGATCCTCTTTATGGGTAAAAAGGTCCCCTGCTATTTGTGTATAATGTCCTCTAATATATTTGTAAAGTGTAATCATGTCCCCTCGCAATCCCCTTTTTTTCCAGAGAAAACCAGTAACCAGTAACCTTCTGTGTGGCACTGTATCAAATGCTTTAGCGAAGTCTAAGTAAATCACATCCACAGCCATCCGAGAATTGAGGTCCCTGCTTACCTTCTCATAAAAAGAAATTAAGCTGGTCTGGTAAGATCTATTACACATAAAACCACGCTGGCACAAACTCATAGTATTGTTGTTTGCTATGAAGTATCCTATCCTTTATTAATCCTTTGAAAAGCTTTCCTACCACGACGTCAGACTAACTGGCCTATAGTTTTGAGGCAGAGAATGGGATCCCTTTTTGAATAGTGGCACTAAATTAGCAATTCGCCAGTCTCTCGGCACCATACCAGACCTAAATGAATCCTGAAAAACTAAGTAGAGAGGTTTGGCAATCACAGAGCTAAGCTTGTTAATTACCCTGGAATGAATCCCATCTGGCCCTGGACCTTTGTTTATCTTAACATTTTCTAGTCTCTTTTAAATTTCAGCATGTGTAAACGATGCATCATTAGATGTATTATTAGAATATGGACTATTAATAAGGAAACCTTCATTAGCTGGTTCCTCATTTGTGTAGAGTGTAGACAGACAAAAAGTATGCATTCAGAATCTGAGCTTTTTGCTTGTTCTCATCAACGACGCCGGCGTCGGATTGGTTGCCGGCGACGAAACATCAGCGCGCCTACGCGATGAAGCCACTGCGTCAATTTGGTGCCAAAATTAGCCTTTAAAAGCTGCCAGAGGACAATGGAGTGTGCCCAAGTATAGGTCTTTTCTTGTAAAGTTCCTGGGTGCGATTTCGTCTGATTGATTCCTGTTTTTGACCTTTTGCCCGAATACTCGTCTGTGAACCTTCTCTGCCTGGATTGACCCTTTTGCCTGGACTCTTGACTACTCTTTTGCTTAACCCCTCGGATACCTTGTTTAATATTGGACTTTGCTTCTTCCTTGGTCCGCAACACTTCTCCGGAGCCCTCGGGCCCTGACAAAAATAAGGGCTGTGATTGGCTATTTGGTAGCCCCTATGTGGATTGTCAGCCTACAACAGGCTCTGTGTGGCAGTGCACTTGGTTTTTATGCAACTACAACTTGTCTCCAAGCCTGGAATTAAAAAATAAGCACCTGCTTGAGGTCACCAGGAGCAACATCCAAAGGGTTGGGTGCTTTAGTTCACACAGTAGCACAAAAATCCTGAAAAAATTTAGTGTTTTTTGGAGAAGACAGCAACCCATTGTCTATGGTGGAGAAAACAGTCCATATTTGATCACTCCTGGGTAGTAATTCCATTAATAATTTTCTTTCTTAGACCTATCAGTTATTTAGAATTATTTATAGATTTGAGGTAGATTAAGGGGTCAGATGGGGAAGCTTTTCCTCACCTCCTGTCAGATATCCAAAGCTAAATGAATGGAACATTGCTATTGCTATTGGACTATCTGCACATCAGAAACAATATGGCAGTGGGAACAATGGATTCAAGAGACATTATGGCAATAACAATGTGAGACTCTTACGGTAATCATACATTGTTTTTTTTTTTTTAAAGGTTTTGTTTTTCATTTTAACTTTTCCAAACAGTACCAAGGGGGAGCCCCCTTAGTTCAGAGTATAG
>CM044446.1:22897444-22926167 GCA_024363595.1 Xenopus borealis
CATTGTATGAGCTACGTTTCTTTTGCACCGTGGTGGAAAAGTCTGGGTAGAGCGAGATCCAATCATACATTGTTTAACAAAATGTGACTGATCGCCCTGTGTTGCTAGCATGATTGGAACTGCAGGATGCAAAGAGGAGCTGCAGCTTTTTTTTTGTTCATCTGCTGATGCATCATACACTGACCAACATTTTGGATTGGCTTTTTCTCTAACTCACTAATATCCATGGCACAATTATATTGTCCAGATTGTCGCCCAATATACTGGGAATTGTCAAATGCATCTGTACATTTATGGCCAGCTTTAGTAAAACATGGTGGAGTCTATCTCCCTCCAGCATCCCCTCTGAAATACCTGTCTCCAAGGAGATAGATGGGAGAAACCCTTTATAGTAACATAGACAGAGTAAAGAAGGCAACCAAGATGTTTCTATGCCCAGGAAGACCCCAGCACTGCATCCAAAGGTTGAATTTAGCTGGCCAGTGATCTACTGGGCTGCTTATAGATCCCAAGCATGGGGCTTAGAGGATCATACATGAAAATGCTGACCAATGTCATGGGAGAAATGGCATGTTTTTTCCACTGGCATAAATATGCCATCGAAAAAACACCATCTTCTGCTCCGTGTTTGCAAATGCACTGAAAGATAGTATTCATTTTTGCCCTAAAATCCCTGTGAGTGCACTAACTGACCAGTGCCTTATCTATCAGTGCATTTCAGACATGGGGTGAAAAAAAGCAGATGATGTTTGCACAGATGGCATATTTTCACCAATAGAGAAGTCACACCATGTGCCACTAGTCTCATCTGTAAACAAACTTGTCATTAATCCTGCAGAGTCCTGACAGGTCATGGGACTAGTCATCACTCTGAGACCAAATTATGATAAATATAATTAAGTACATCTGGATCAAACAACCTAGGAATAAAAGCAAAGCCACTAGTTGAACTTTATTTCTGGGTATTAATAAACGCAGACTAAAATTCTTTTATGAATTCTAATAATATATCCTATCCCACTGCGCTGCCAGTTACCAGTGAGTCAGAGGTAATAGAGCAAGTGATGTGTGACAATGTTACAACACAGAGGAATTTCTTTCCATATGTTTCTTTTCTTGCCAGTTCTAGTGAAGTTCACTTTGGCTGTAATAGTCTAGGCAGGGGTCCCAGATCTCAGAGGACATGACAATCAGGATAACCCCAATTTGCTAGTGAACTACACTTTTTGCTATGTTCTAGGCAGCAGTGAGTAGGCAAGAGCCATGGGCGCAAGAACATATGCGAAGGTGCAGCAAACTTGAAGCACAGAAGCATCTTTGGGAATTAGTTTGCTTTGTTCCCTGAAGGTGGAAAGAGAGGGGCAGTTTCACCCGTATTTAGTGTGGACAGATGCAGGGATATCTGGTGCACAGGAGGTTTTGCAGAAGGCCGTTTATATAAGCCCTTCAGATCTTCAGTCACTGAACTAATCTACTCTACTACTCTAATCTGAATACCAGGTGTACAGAAGTATATAACATAAATCTCTATTGGAAAGTTATGGGTATCTTGGGTATCTATTTGGTTTGGAAGCTTGCTTTTGGGACTCATGGATGTCAATACTATCTTTCTTAGTGTGTATGTATGCATAACTTCATTTATAAAGCTCTAAAAGTATATATATATATATATATATATATATATATATATATATATATATATATAATTATGCAACACTGTACAATCTTACTATGTACAAAGTACATACAAGGAGGAATTATTATTATTACAATAATTAATAAAAATATAAATACACAGAGATGCCATGTAGTTTGAGACAAAGTTGGAAGGAGGTCCATGCCCAATTACAGTCTAAATGCACAATTTTTCAGTGCAGTGGGAATGGATCCCATTCTCTATGGGGCACATTTACTAAGGGTCGAAGAGAATTTTTGAATAAAATTGGAATTTTTAAAATTCGAAGTTCAAAGTAATTTTTGGCTACTTCGACTATCGAATAGAAAAAAATTGGATTTTGAAGTACTGTCTCTTAAAAATCCTTCGAATTTGACACTTCGCCACCTTAAAGCTGCCGAATTGCCATTTTAGCCTAAGGGGGAATCTCCTAGAGCCTGTCCTGAAATTTTTTCTAAGTGCCAAGAATTCGAAGGATTTTATTGAAAATTTTAATTCGATTAAGAACTGACCGATTTGGTCCATTTTCAATAGAAAATGCCCCCCCAAAAATTAGATGGTTGAATTTTGATGTTTTTATAACTTCGAAATTCAACCCTTAGGGGCACATTTACAAATTTTTAGAATTAGAATTTTTAAGTAATTTTGGGCTATTTCAACTATCAAATAGCCCAAAATTCGATTTGAATTGAGAAAAATTCGAATTTTCAAGTCTCTTTAAGAAAATTCAAATTCGACTATTCGCCACCTTAAAGCTGCCGAATTGTCATTGTAGCCTATGCGGGACCTCTGAAAATGTTTCTAAGTCCTGCAAAATCGATTTATTTTTTTTGGAAAATTGTTCAAATCCTTCTATTCGAATTCAGACCTATTCGATCGAAATAGGTCCATATTTGATTTTAAATGCCCCCCCAAAAATTCCATGGTCAAATTTAGATTTTTTTTAAATTTGAAATTCGACCAATAGTAAATCTGCCCCTTAGTAAAGCTGCCCATATGTGTATCAGTGATCCTAACAATCTGTGTACCATTGTTCCAAGTTTTATTATTTAATCCATGTGCAACTGAGCCCCTCCAGGCTACCATTCCTCTACTTAACTGCTACATATGTATCAAAAAGTTCAAAATATTGATAATACCATGTTCTAAACAGCTGATCTGGCCAATTGTCAACTATAATGTTGACAAATGTTAGGGTTTTTTACTTCTTCAAAAAGCAAATGATGTTATTATCTTCACAGGGCCAGTGCTGTTTTTTGGATTAAGTGCCACCCTAGGCACCAGACTCTAAAGTGCCTTCTTGTCTTGAATCACAGATGTGTGTCTCTGAGGGTATCTCAGAGGATGCTGAACTTGACATTTATCATTTGTTAATATATTGATATATAAGGCGTTCCTTCTGCCAGAGGAGGGAGTGCCAGCTTTGCAGTACAGTCATTCTTCAACAGAACAGAAAGCTCTGATTAATGTGATTTCCCTACACATAGGAACATCTTAGCACAGAAATATCAGCACGTTATATAAGTCTGGTACTCACCCAAAGAGAGAAAAATACTGGGGACTTTGATAGTATGTCATCATGCCACCTGCTGATTCAATGCAATGAGTTTCAAGCCCAATTGCAGGCTTAAGACCATTTATTATATTATTACCCCCATGTTTGTTATGTGATTTAAGAATGTTGCTGCTGGGAGGAATGGGACTGGAGGTGTGGTAAATATGAGTGTAGTCTAAAGTAGAAGGGCAGCATACTGTGCTAAAATATTGAGGATACATAGCACAATTAAAAGGCGTATAAGGGAAAGATCCATTCAAACACTGCTACTGGCAGAGTGAGTAGCATTATTGCCTTACAGCTCTAGGGTCCCAGGTTTGATTCCAACCAGTGTACTATTTGTAAGGAAATAAAAAGTCAGCTGGAGAGCCGAATCAATGCAAAAAAAAAGGGTATGGAGTTATTTAGAGATACATAGCACTACATGTTTCAGACCACAAGGATCCTTCGACTGGTGTTGTTTACCAGTGACACCCACCATCCAACCTAAGGTAGCAGCATTATGTATATTTTTGTTATTTTGGATCCCAAGAGGTTATGGACCTTTTATGCTCCCCAATCCTTACAGGATGGAATGTCTGCCCTATTTCCAGTTTGCCACAAGGACATTTCAATGCATAAATAACATGCTACAAGTTACAGGGATGGTATTCTTTTATTGTAATCGTTATACCCTTTGTGTGGATATATAGGGGTAAATTTATCAAAGAGTGAAGTTCCGCCACTAGAGTGAAATTCCGCCACTCTCCATTAATTTCTATGGGATTTTTTAAAGGTGTATTTATCAATGGGTGAAGTGAAAGTTCACCTTTTGATAAATACGCCTTTAAAAATCCCATAGAAATGAATGGAGAGTGGCGGAATTTCACTCTAGAGGTGGAGCTTCACTCTTAACTTCACTCTTTGATAAATATACACAATAATGTGGTCACCTTTAAAAATGGAATTAAAATTACCACAATTAAAAAACTCAAAACTGCAATATTTTGGCTGAGCCAGGAACCTTGTCTTACTGCATGATTTATGTTTTACTCACCTCTTCCGAACTGGTCAGCAATGTTCTTTCCGCTTTTACAGGAAAACAGTGGGCTTTCTTTGAACAGTTTGGCATAAATATATCCTTGACCTAATAGGGAACAGTGTATTTTTACCACCGTTTCAATTTCCTTACTAGTGAGGCCATATTCGATAACAAATGGAATAATTTTATATTATTAGGGACGTTATCAGTAATGTACTGTAGGTGTTTGGCCTAAACAATAGTTGATCTTATATATGCTGGCATATTCAGATGGGAATTTCAGTCAGGTGTTGTTCTATGGCATGCAATATGTCTTTCTGTTCCATACACTGTAAATAAAACTATAATGAATTTAGACTAACTGTTCAGCACTAAACTGTAGTTGCAAATTTACTGCTACAAGTGGAGGGAGGTAGGACACTTCTGACTCAATGAGAAATCATCATGAGAAGGAATAAGATTTTTAATATGGAAGCTTTAATAGTCCACTGTGTGCATTGTAATTCACCATGACCTGGAAGTGGTTTTAGTTTTTTTACATAAAAGTTGTTATAAACCTATTTTTTTTCATTTCTTTGAGGTTTGAGTGCCTTTTAGGGAAAAAGTGGCAGGAAAGGCTTGCTGCAGTGTGGGCTGGTGGCTACACAACAGAGTGGGATAAACTGCGGCGTCCCCTCCATTTGGACTGTGATTCCTCAGAGCTGCACCCCCATGTTATGTTACTGGACTGTTCATCTATTACCTTGTTGCAGCTGGAATACTCATACCGACTCTCCCTCTTGCTGGACTGCCTCAAAGAGACTAGAGGGGAATCTTGTATGAGAATCTTATGTGAGACTGTTGCCTGGGGCTGCCTGAAGGGACTAGGCCACAAATACACACTGACTTGCGCTCCTGTTGAGCAGTTGTTCCTTACCAGATGCATAAATATATTGCTTGTTATTAAACTTTCCTTGTACTGTTACCTGCCCATGTGCTTCTTATGTGCCTATAAACCAGTCCCGTGCTCTGGGATGCCACAAAGGGATTTTACACTTGGGGGTGCTAAATGTCAGGCACCCCCAAGTGACTACTTTTACCTACCTGATACCCTTTTCCAGTGCTCCTATCAGCTGAAAACCACACCGGTCTGGGATTCTTCTAGCGAGCACCACGCAGAGATCAACTTCCTGCTTACTGGTCTTCTCAGGCCTGCACATGTGCAGCTGAACTTTAATGAAAAAGTTGGCTGTTTTGCTCTACTGTGCATGCGATTTCCCCGGGAAATTTGAAATCAAAGCAGGAACAAGATGATCTCTCTCTCTGTTGTGCTTGCCAGAAGAACCCCGGACCGTTGTGGTTTTCAGCTGATAAGAGCACTGGCCCTGGGTAACAGGTAGGTAAAAGTAGTCACTTGTGGGTGCATAACTTTGGCACGCCCAAGTGTAAAATCCTTCTCCTTTAAATAATGAGACCATATTTCGATGCACGTATGCATAAAAATCCATATCTATTCTAGATCCAAAACATTAAAGCTGTAAAACAAGCCCATAATTGTTTTACTAATACAACATCCTGTATATTATAAAGTCCTATCCATATAGTGCTACAAGGTTTATATAGCACTAGATAACCTACAAGACATCGATCTTCATCATGGGTAGGCCATTAATTTAATTCTAAAGAATACTAGATTAATCCTACTCTAATCATAATGTAAACAAAGTAATCCTACAAAAATAGTTCACAGGGAAGGATTTCTGGTAGTTCTTTTATTGCATCCCACAAATTTACGAAATTCACATGAAATTATCAAAGTTCGATTGAATTTGATGGAATAATGATCGTCCGAATTTTTCGTGGGATCGTATATGCAAATTTGGCCTCTTCGATCATCGAATAGGTCGAATAGATCAAATGATCTGATCATTCGATCTATTCAACCTATTCGATATTCGATCATTCGACGATCGAAGGAATCAAAACTTTAAAGTTATTCGACTGCCTACTTCGCCAGATTGAAGCTACCGAATTGTACTAAGAAGCTCCCCATAGGCTTCTGAGACTAAGTCCTGCTCGAATACCATTCGTACGATCGGAGCGTTCGATCAATCGAATCTCACAAATTTTTCGGACGCTCGAATTAAATTGCACGATTTTTTCGTGAAATCGAACGATTGGTATCAGATCGTACCAATTCATCGAGTAATCGTAGTGCGAGCAAAATGATAGCCTAAAACAATTCGATAAGCATTCGATGGTCGAATGCTTATCGAATTGTGAATTTGATCGAGCAAATTTCTGGGAATAATAGTAAATTTGCCCCTTAGGGTAAATGTTCAAAAAGATTCCCTCTGATCAAGGCTCCCAATAAATCCCCCATTCAAAGGTCATTGTTTGCTTTTTAGCTCATGCAGTTAAAGGGGTTAACTTTAGGTATGTTATAGAATAACCAAGCCTGAGAAACTTTTCAATTGATCTTCATTATACATTTTTTATAGTGTTTAAATTATTTGCCTATTTGCTTCATATGATTCCTTTGAACTTCCAAATGGGGGTCACTGACCCCATCTAAAAACAAAGGCTCTGTAAGGCTAGGAATTTATTGTTATTGCTACTTTTTATTACTCCTCTTTCTATTCAGAGTCTACCTTCTTCATATTCCAGTCTCTTATTCAATCAATGCATGGTTGGTAGGGTAATTTGGAGCTTAGCATCCAGATTGCAAACTGGAAAGCTGCCGAATAAAAACCTAAATTACTAACAAATAATAAAAAATGAAAACCTATTGCAAATTGTCTCACAATATTACTCTCTACATTATACTAAAAGTTAACTCAAGGGCGAACAACCCATTTAAGTACAGTGTATCATGTTTTTATATAGGTAATTTGGAAGACTTCTTCCTATTGTTTTTAATGTGTTTTAGGAATAATCTATTCTTGAGCAAAGGGCAAGTTTTGCTCCCTTTGCTCACAGCTTTAATAAGGTGAGATTATTTCAAATGTATATAAGGTATATTTTTTTATTCACTTCCTTTTACATAATCAGAAGGTGGGTATGAAAAATAAGCTCCTCTTTGGATTCCTTTATTTCTTTTTGGATTCCTTTTTTTTTTAACAATCTCTAGTGTTCTCTCCTGCAAATAGAGATCTGTTAGGGACTGAACTTGATGTGTTAAAGTCTATTCTACCCTATTGAAGATAACAAAACAGAAATATTATAGTTTATTTACTACAGTACCTTGATAAGGTTTATAATGATGGGCAGACTGCCCATGAATTACATGATCAATTACAAAACTGTCAGGTATTGTAAAGGGAGAAGATGGAAAAAGTGAAATATCCTAGAACCAAAATGAACTCTCTGCATTGTTATATAGTTGTAACTCATGACAGAGTGTGCTCTATTATTCCCAATACCGTTATCCAAAGGTTTAAGCAAGTGTCCATGGATTTCTTGTCATAAAGACTGAACAACAAGTTATCAAGCAATCAAATTACAGAGCATTACTAAAGCTGGCCATAGACGCAAAGATCTCGAATCTCGGATTTGTACAATTTGTACGATTTTCGGACCTGTGTCCATCTCCCGACCTGTCACTAACCTTCGGATCAAATAAAGTAGTAATAGCACAACTAAGACGATATTCTGCCCCTGTCCGACAAAACCTAGTGACAGTCTCCCACTGAAAATCATACAGTCAGCAATACACGCAGAGATATTATCAGCAGCCTACAACTTTTATAACCTACATTTGCTTTATCCTAATCCACACAGATGTTTACAATTAGTCTTGCAAAATGTAACAATGTTATGACTGTTATGGTCAAAATAGTATCTCTCCTATAGGCCCAAGGCTATTCATATGAGCAAGCACTCATTTCAAATGTCACATTAACTGGTCTACAGACCGGGTCCCACTGTCCATACAGTTTGGGAAACACTGGGATAGACAGACAAGCTTACAAATATCTTTTCCAAGGTACTGTATTAAGTTCTAATAATTAAGAGTGATGTGAAAAAAGGAGATTGAAGGTTTGTGTGGGCTGTGATTAATAAAAGATGACAGTGCAATAAAACATTAAGGTTAGTCCTTAGCCATCAAGGTTAGTCCCTTATCATGGCTCAATTACAACAATAATAGCAATTAGTCACATAAAAGGGAACATTAACAATTATTGTTGTCAAACTCTGCATTTTTAAAGGTTTTGTTCCAAAGGACACGGAAAGTAACAGCAATCATAAACTATACAAAAACAATACAAAACAAAACTCTGCTTGGTATTATCATAGAAAACGGACACTGACATGTATGTTAAAAATCATTAAAGCGAATGTAACTGACCCCTTTTTCATAACACTAGTTTAACATTTGATTGTAAAGTACAGAAATGTCTCGATAAACAATGCCAGCCTTCCCTTGTTTCTGCCAACTAGAACCAGCCCGTTTTGTGTCTGCCCAAATAAAACCTAACTGCTCTTACGTCTATCCCCCAATGATAACCATTCTTACACAGCAATTCTTATTTATATAATCTTATTTATCACTTACTCATTATGCACATGCATGTGAACATGGGCACCCACACCTGTTCAAGTCCAGGCAGTATAGCACTTGCTAGTGGCATTTTCAAGCCAAAAAAATACTGTTTTCCCCATCTGGAGTGTGTGCTCCATTATTTTGTGGGGGAAACAATTTAGCTAGATTTAAAATAGATGTTCAATTACTGTTCAGTTTCTGCTAAGTTTGAAAGTTTGAAATATTGGGGAACAACGATAAATGGCAATGGTGATGGAGGCAGGTTTTCAGTATTACATCCTAATGTTCACTTCAGAAAACTTTGCCATACTTCGTGTATCTACGTCAGACGTTATTTCATGACAACTATTCATAAAAATATATAATTTCAGCAATGCTGGCGTACATTCATCCGAGAAGATCCATTGGAACAAAGATTTGTTAGTAACTTTTCTCTACCGGTATTTTCTTCCTAGCGAAGTTTCGTCAACTTACTTATACTTGCGTCAACTGCAATTTAAGTGGGTGGGTAAAATTTGTATACATGAATTTGTTAGTGATGCTGGTGAAATTGAAAGTGGCCACTTTTTTTATAATTAAATGTCCAAAAAAACAAAAGCAAGCGATATAGAGAAATAGTCCAAGAGCTCTCCCTAAAACAAATGTGGCATGAGCTTCAATGTTAAAAAAAAAATTGTAAATAAGATATTTTAAACAGTAACAACATTCTGTCTTTTTTTATGACTTTTTTTGGAATATGGGATATGATGTCACTGACACCATAATGCTGAGGATTATATCATGGAAGTCATAACCCTCTAACCTGTCATTTTTCTTATCTCACCCTTATTTAAAATTTGGCATACCCAGTCCATTTGGGGTCTGTTTTTCATACATCAAGGCTTGTCTAATCAAAGGAGTTCACAGTTACTACTGTGCTTTGCGATATGTCATTTAATTACAATAAACTTTATTTGCCACAACACCTGTCTCTCATTTAAAAAGACTGAGCAGCTCATGGATAGTTCTCTGCTGTTATGATCTACTAGGTCTCCAGCTCAAGGCTTGCAGGTAGCTCGCAATATTTTGGGCACTGGGATAATAGAAAGATTTGAATTGTTGGGTTTGTTTATATTAGAAAACCATTAACTTTAGTAGTGACATGATCAACAATTACAAATTTAATTCAGTAGAGAAATGTGAACATGGGTCCAACTGTTTATAAGATTTCCTAAATACAATATATAACATTGTCAACATAATTTTATTCTCTAGAGGGAACACAAATCTTGAAGGACACCTTACACATAAATGCATTGCAATCAGCAATCAGCATTAGATTAAAAAAGAATGTATATTTTAGAAAGCCTTTTATACAATTAAAATAATTACCCAGTTAATAGCAATAAATAATATGTTTTTGTTCTCAAGCTTGTTTCAGGGATACAAATAAATTACTCTTCCCAAAGTTCAAATATGCATTGTAATTGAAAATAAACATGAAAATTTCAAGCATTTTTCTGCTCATAATGTTCTAGATATAAAATGGTTGTTTTACTTCTCCTTCCAGTCCTGCATTTAAGTGATGCTTTGTTCCATGATCTGCTATCCTAGCCATGTTTAGTTTGAGCGTGAAAGCGTATGTGCCTGACATATCTTTCATCTCCCCCCTCATAATCCAAAATAATGCTATTGCTAGCCCCAGCTTCGTGATGAAATGAGATCTCTGCAGCACATCATCTGTGACTCTGGAAAACTATTGTCCACAAAAAGAAATGCAGCTTGTTTTGCCGGCTACATATTTAACTGTTCAGCTGGGAATGTGGACAACATGTTACAAATATAGACTTGTTTTCCCATGCTAAAGTAAGTACATGTTATAACTGACAATATTGGATTATATATACTCAATTTACTGTTGCTCTGTTCATAATAAAGTCTACAAAGCCTGTTAATGGCTACCAAGTTTCTCACTGACACCAGCAATGTTTCCTATTTAGTTGCTTGTGTATTTGGTTGATATGATTGACAACAAATTCAGAGGTCAGCAACCTGAACTAGACCTAAAACAAATGAAAAAGGGAGCATGTGCATGTATATATGCAGATTATGTAGTCCAGACAAATAATCTATTTTTCTATGTTTCTTTCCAGCTCACCTCTACTTTTCATATAGACATTACATCTTATTGCATAAGGTTGCAGCAATGTTTGGATCACAATTATTATTAACACAAGTGTATATATCACAATAGTTTTGTTAAAGGAAGGAAATACTTGTTAAACTGCAGAGCCAAACCACTAGTCTACCACTACTCTACATCCATATGATTGTCTATTAGTCAAATGCTGGTGGTGAGAAGTAACCAATGCCTTTTTCCTGTAAACTGCCATCAAACTAAATTAAGTTCCTTACAGGGGTTGCATGGCTCTTTTAGGATATTGATTCTGAAGTTGCAGCAAAATTAGCAGGCGATTCCTGACTCACCTGCCCCTGAATGCTTTTAAACTGGGCAGTTTGAGAAGTCTCTCATATGGTAATCTAATTAGGCCGATCCGAGCCTTGGCCCTGGGGCCAATAATTGGATCATACACTGGGGCCTACAGAGGCATGTCAGATGACCAATTTCTGGCCAGATATCTATTGGGCAGGTCAGTTGATGGGGCACAATACACATGGCCAATTTACTGCTGACTCATTCTGGAGGGACAATGGCAACATTTCACACTTGCTCCTTGTACATTCCAATGTTCCGAACATTTTAAAGGGAGAGTCAGCATACTCACCAAGTTTTAATATTGCCATCTGGTGGCCCTCTTCATACATTGGACAAACCAAATAATAAAAAACCAATAATTCCCATCTAGGTCAAGTGATCAATCACTTTAAGCACTACAAATATAGTGTACACACCCGTGTTGATAGCAGTAAGACAAAGTACAAAATTTTCAGGTAGATTTGTAGAACTCACCAGTTTTGAGAAGATGTCCAGGTGCACTGCCCTGAACCCTCAGCTTGGGGAGCGGATTACCATATAGAAAAAAGGCAGGCACTTGCATAGACCAATCTTCCAGGCAGGCTTAGTCAAATCATCAAGTTTATTTCTGTGCACAAATATACAGCCTTACGCATTTCATATCTCTTGGTTACTTAATCATTGGCCTATGATTAAGTATCCAAGAGATATGAAATGCGTAAAGCTGTATCTTTGTGCACAGAAATAAACTACCTTGATAATTTGACTAAGCCTGCCTGGAAGATTGGTCTTTGCAAGTGCCTGCATTTTTTCTATACTTTACGCTCTACAACTTACTCAGTATGATTTATCACAATAATTAATGGCCCTTCTATATTTTATATATTTCCTTTATCTAGATTACCTTGCATTCTTTTCATGCTGCCATAATTACTAGCAATGGCAATTAATAGATAGAACATTCCAATTTAGTATTTTGTTGTTTGTCATCATCAATATAACCTTCAATCTAATCTTCAAATGGATCATATGAAGCCCCTCTACAGTTTGTTATTTTTCTAGATCCCTTTAGAAAATATATATTGAATGCTATCATTCTGAACTACAGCTCTCCAGAATGATTTAATATGAGGACAGACCCAGATGAACTGCCAGAGAGCTGCATCATTCTTTAAACACTTGAGACATCCAGTTGCCTATAAAATATTAAGTTCATCCAGTGCAAGAGAGGTTAGCATTGCCTGACGTACTCTATCAGCTGGCTATTTGATAATGGCAAAGTGCACAACAGGGGTTCCATGGAATCATCCTGAGTAATGTCAATACAATAAAACACAATAAAGTGTGATATCATTATTTGTCTTTTATAAAGCTAATAGTCATGGCTTGTGTGGATTATAAAGTTATCTATAGATTAGAGAACTAGTGCTACAGGAAGCATGGAGCTATAAAACAGCTGTGAATTAATACAATAAATCATTCTTCCTGCCAGAAATAGCCATCAGAACATTTGTCCATATAAAAATAGGAACAATTTATCATATTTATCTTGCTGGTGGCCAGTTGCATTTTTTTATATATCTTTCCATGGACTTCATGCAACTAACCAAAAGGTTATTTTAAGATCTTTTTTTGTAGAAGATATTTTTCAGGGCTTTTGCCATCTGATGATTTATACCTTCTGGTATTCATACCCCCTCCATTACATTCTTAATTTGACACTCAGTATTGTTCAGGTGTATTCCTAGAGCAGTCAAAAGGTCTTCTGGATCCAAAGCCAGAAGACCAACCCTTCACGGCAGTGTTGGACTGGGGCACCAAGGGCCCCCAAGGGAACCTGATATCAAGGACCCACCAAGTGGAGCCCTTAAATGTTTTATTGCTGAGAAACACACATTTATCCCCATGTTTGAATGGTTCATTGCTCAAGTGTAAAATATTCAGTACAATACACATTTAATGAATTCATTCTAATGATCATTTCAATTATATATACACTTAATGAATTTCCACTAATCAATGGTATCTATACTGGTAATTAATTACATGCAACTTACTTTTTATTGGCACAAGTATATAAAAATATTGCTTTCTCTGACTACACAGGTGTCATGAATTTGGAATGGTGCGACATCTTATAACTTCCCCTTTCTCCTTTTTCTTGTACATATGTTTATGTATGGAAGTTGTCTGCACATTCCATCTATCAATTCAATTACTGGTTGGGGCGTGTTAGGAGGTGCGGATAACTAGCTGTGTTTAATTTTTCGTAGTTGAGATAATACTTTGAACTTCTCCTAGCAGGCATCTCTAGGGCTAAGACTTCAGGGAGAAATTGCTTTGGACTGAGCAACGCAAAACACCTGTTCTGAAGTAACAGGAGAGAATCTAAGAAATATCAGGAAAGACAAAACTCTGGTTCTCGGTATAAATAAGTAAATTCATATTTAAAGGACAAGGAAAGTGTAAAATAGATTAAGGCCAGAAATGCTGTAGTTTGCATACTAAACATAAACATGAACTTACTGCACCACAAGCCTAATCAAACAAATGATTTATGCTTTCAAAGTTGGCTACAGGGGGCTGTCATCTTGTAACTTTATTAATATTTTTGCAAGACCAAGACTAGGCACATGCTCAGTGTGATCTGGGCTGCTTTGGGATTGTCATAAATTATCAAAACAGTACAAGTCAAATATCTGCCAGAAGCCGATGCAGCAAGACTGATTAATAATCAGGATATACAGACTGCACTGGGTCCTGTGTTGTCATGTAATCTAATGTGGATTTTATGGTTTTTCTATTGTTTAATACAAACTTTCTCCAACTCTGCAGAACCAGTGGCTGAAGCAAAATATTCCTCCAAATAGAATCCCAGTTTATGTGTTTAAATCTGGCTCCATGATCTTTTTCCCTGCAGCTGGAGTTGGGAAAATAAAATCCAATGCAAATCTCTACACAGTCGCTGACTGCTCCAGGGGGAAACAAAGCTGCTGGAGTTCTGCATGGCTGGGCAGTAAGGCAGGAGCTCCCCCTGCTGTTCATAATTATGTATGTTTCACTGCCCAGCAGTAAGGGACCGTCTGAAAATTCCTATCCACAGCAGTAAATGAAGGGAGAATTTCCCTGCATACAGTCAGGTTTCTTATAACAATGGTGCACATTTTTTAATTAAAGTATATTAGAGATAGGTTTCTTTTTCATTAAAGAAAGTAAAAGTAGTATTTTATTTTTTTTGCCTTTCCTTGTCCTTGAACAAGTGAGTAAGCTTTCTATTCAAATAAAAATCCACAACAGGCATGTTTAAGAGAGTCCATAAAAATAATATTGCAAGCACATTTACATATAATATAAAACATCTAATGATATATGACAGTGAGGAGAATCAGCTTTGGAAAGAAAGACCTGCAGTATCTGCTTAATCAGTAAAGTCTACAATGAAAAGGTGATGTGTGTCCCTGTTCTCGGCTACACACGCATCTGGATGCTCTTTGAGTGAGATCAATGGCTATGTCAGGTCAATATGTAGTTAAATTATATGGAGAGACCTCATAGTACCAACGGACCATACCTCTGTGCACTGCCAGAATGTTGCTGATGCTTACGCACAATAAACTCACTAAATGATACCATTCATTGCAGGGACTCCACACTGTGACAAAGAAACTGGAAGCAGATGTGGAAATAAAGAATCTCGCCAATGCTCAAAATGATAACTGTTATTTTAACCTACACAATTTCTTGAATTTCATTTAGCAAAAATTTTTTCATTTTGTACTCAAAGACAAAACAGACCTAGTGAAAAATAATTGCAGACGTTCATATTTTAAAGTCATTCCCTGAAAGGTGTCACATGGGGGCACACAGGTGAATGAATATTGTATCATCAGGTTTGTGGGAAGAAAATTATACTTAGCGCCACTTTCAAAAAACGGGTCAAGCAAAGTTGGATTGGTTTTAAATGTGAGATATACTGTAGGTCAATTTGAGGTCTGAATTCAAAATTATTCTCTCATTTCTGGCTGGTAGTTGAAGCAATATGCATTCAAATGTATGAATGTTCTAAGGGAATGAACACTCGGATCTGTTTGTATGTTTGGCAATGGCATTGTTTTTGATTCACAAACATATGAACATTCTACTATACATTTCACAAATAATATGGGAAAGTATATTTTTTTCCAGCACCTATTCAGATGGGAAAAAAATACATTTTGATGTTGGCTGGGCTTCTTAAAACCTAGGTAGAGTGGATTCAGAAAACTCAATAAACAACTGAAGCCCTATTTTAGGTGGGTTGGAGCTGCCCTTGAGCTGAACTTCAGTAATGCTTTTTGGTGGCTGGGGATTATAGTTACAAATCCATTCTCACTAAGGTGTCCAAAAGTATAAAACAGGGAACCAAAAATAGAAGAAAAATGACAATAACGATCAGGACCGGACTGGGATTCAGAATAGGCCCTGGTATTTCAAGTACAGAGAGGCCCAAACAACTCCACCAGCCCAATAAATAGTTATTATCTATGGCATCTTACAGCAGCCTCTCTGGCATTAGCCAGAATCTACAGATTGCCAGTCCAGGCCTGATAGTGATTAAGGTAAAGATATAGTACAATTAAGGCCAAGGACACACAGTATAAAAATGTTTCACTTCTACCCAGCAGTGGCACAGTTTATTTGATTCTGTGATAAGGATGTTATTCACTGCTATAATGTGTGTACAGGTATGGGACCTGTTATCTGGGGTATCTTTCCTTAACTTGTATCACCACATGTCTACTAAAAAAACTTGAACATGACATAAATTCAATATGGTTGTTTTGTCTCCAGTAAGAATTAATTGTATCTTATTAAGGATCAAGTACAATGTACTGTCTTATTATTATTATTATTATTATTATTATTATTATTATTATTATTATTATTATTATTACAGAGATAAAGGAAATCATTTTGAAAAATGTTAAATATTTGTTTAAAATCGAATCTATGGTAGATGGCCTTCCTGTGATTCAAAACTTTCTGGATAACAGGTTCTGAATTACAGATCCCATACCTGTTCTGTACTATATACAATGCTTTGCAGGCATTTCCAAATGCCTATATAACATAGTGCCATCTTTTCCAGCTTTAAGTCTCTTGCAGTGTTTCCCAGCTTTGCATAATTTTTGGTAGTGATTTGGATAATATTTTTTGTGACCCTTTACATATCACTTAGACATTTACACAGTGTGTTCCAGAGATTGTTCAACATTAACCTCAGTGCTTAGCCAAGTGGAGCTTACACTCTAAAATGTCCCTTAAAAATTGTGCACTCTTGGGTTTATTTTATCAGTAATCCAAAATAACACTGGAGCAGTTATGGTGGTTATGGAAAGAAAACTAAACTACATATTTCAGTTTTTCTTTCTCTTTTAAAATTCTCTTTATTGAAATTGTCATTAGAATACATTGACTTGACTGTATAATAATAACAAAGTGTTTTGAAAAAAAAAAGAAAAAAATGTTTTTTCATATGAATAAAGTTCAGAAAATGTTTTCATATGATCAATAAACAATAAACATGAAATATTCCAACAAAAAGATAGACCTGTTATTCTAAGTCATACAACTTAAATCATGGCAAATCACGTTTAAATAACAAAATTAATACATGAAATAAAATTCTCACTATACATCAGAAATTACTACCAGAGTAAAAATTAGACACTGTAAGGTTACCCAATTTGTTCATAAATTTCCTTCTATCAGTATCTAAAGATGAAATATACAGGGACCACCTACTTTTAATTTATTATTTCTCTGAAGAGAGTCATCCATTCTAAATCTTATTACCTCTTGATTACATAAATTATATAAATATGTGAGCACATCCTTCATGGTTGGGGGGGTTTTCCCTAATCCAACACAAAAATATAGATTTTCTCGTAGCTGCCATAACCAACCAACAAAAAGATAACACTTCTATTGTAACATTCACAGACAAACTATTATAGGACAACTGAAGAGGCGAATTCGCGGCGAATTCCCGCGATTCGCCGCTGGCGAATAAATGAACAACGCGACGCGCCAAAGTTGACGCAACGCGCGTCAAAAGCGTCCCGCGAGTCGTTTCGCGAATTTGTCGCCCATCGGGAGATTCGCCCATCACTAATCTCTAATATCCAGCAATGCAAATTGCAGGTTCAGTGTTATGTCCAAATTAACTGACTTTTTAATAAAACCTATAGTTTTATTATATTCTCAAGATTTTTTTGCAGTTTCAGAGTTTTAAAATTAAAATAGGAAAAGCTATGTAAAATGTGTTATTTAGCTCATGCCAAAGCTGCAATATACCAGTACAGGCATGGGACCTATTATGTAGAATGTTATGTAGAATGGGACATGTGGTTTTCCAGATAACGGATATTTCCGTGATTTAGATTCTCATACCCATATAAAGTCACATAAACCCAATAGGCTGGTTTTGATTCCAATAAGGATTAATTATATCTTAGTTTGGATCAAGTACAAGGTACTGTTTTATTATTAAAGAGAAGAACGAAATTTGGATTATTTGGATAAAATGGCGTTTATGGGAGATAGTCTTTTTATAATTCAAAATTTTCTGGATAATGGGTTTCCAGATAATGGATCCCACGCCTGTATCTACATTATGCCCCCAATTAACCTCTGGTCAGTCATCTTCTTTATAGTATAGAGGTTGAATACTGCAAGGAAAAAATGAGCAGCCAACGTCAAATAGTCTTATGATCACCTTCTGCCATTTTATATCAGAAATTTTTGAAGCCTTGTATTTCTTTTAGGAACAAATTTCTATTCAATATTCTTTCTGATGCCTGAAAATCTTTAACGTTTCCATCTGGAGCAGTGACAATTGCAAATGCATCCAACTATAGGGTTGATTTAATATGTAATCACATTAATTTTAATCTCGGCAGAGACAATAAGAAAACACAGGCCACATGCTGAACCAGAATATAACGTGGAGGCCAGTAACTTATCTGTTAAAAAAATACTAAGCATTAATAAATCACATGTTTTTATCTCTTGGGGGAATGCTTCTATTACAAAGCAATTCCAGTAAGGGGATATCAAGCCAAGTCAAATACTCATAATAACAAGTTAAAAAAATGCCTGCCAATATGACTATCCAAAGACTCCCCCATGAACAAAAGAAAATTGGCTCTGTCTTTCTCATAAAAAATAGTTTTATGTAACTGTGTTTTTTTTTTTAAGAAACTCTTGGAAATAACTTCAGATAACCTATTGATTCTGTACAGGTGTGGGATCTATTATCTGGAAACCTGTTATCCGGAAAGCTTATGTAATTTCTCCCTTAGACTCCATTTTACCAAATAATACAAATTTTAACTTGTGCCTTTTTCTCTCTAGTAATAAAATAGTACCTTGTACTTGATGCAAACTAAGATATAATTAATGCTCATCAGAAGCAGCCTATTGGGGTTATTTAATGTTTGCAGGATTTTCTAGTGGACTAAACATAAGAGGATCCAAATTATGGAAAGATCCATTATCCAGAAAGCCCCAGGTCCTAAGTATTCTGGATAACAGGTCCCATTCCTGTAGTTGAGTTTATCGAAAATATTTGAATGAGTGGCAGCCAAAAGGTAGAACCTGATTCATCAGTATGGATGACCAGAAGTCTAGAAAAGTCTAAAACACTAGAGTGTTGCCCCTTTTCACTAGGGCAGCTAGACTTTTTCAAGTCAAGCCTCCAATTTGAGGTCCTACATTTGGCCTGGTTCCCTTTAGCTAGTGGCAAGGTTGCATACACAAGTAAACATCTCTCAGACATTCAGTCATAGTTCCAAGAATATCTAGGACAACAAATCCATTCCTAAATCTCTGAACTAACGGACCATCTGAGCTTCCAGGAATTTCTATAGGAGCAAAGAAGCATTTTACCCAAATCAGGCCTTTAGTTTGACCCCAAACCAAGGCTGTACACTAGCGAAGTAGGTCAGCAAAAAAATCAATCTGCACCCGACCCTAACACAAGACATCCTAACCCGACCCAGCATGGCCATTCTAAATATCATGGTTCACCCTACACTTCCTGCTCTGACATCACAAAA
Organism: Xenopus borealis; assembly: GCA_024363595.1. Taxonomy (NCBI): domain Eukaryota; kingdom Metazoa; phylum Chordata; class Amphibia; order Anura; family Pipidae; genus Xenopus; species Xenopus borealis. The sequence continues at coordinate 22,916,772 of CM044446.1, forward strand.
GTGGGTACAGGGCAGGCATGTGCCTATAAATAGAGAGCAGAAGGAAGAGCTCAACCCAAAACCACCTGCAATTTGGCAATCTTGTGCAGAAGTTGTCCCAAACCCACGGGTAAACATCAGGTCCTGTGGGTTTCAGGCCAGCGCACACATCACTACTGTGCTCTAGATGTGATGCTCTAGACTTCCGCCCATATAGATTTGTTTTTAGATGTTAAAATATACTTGTGTTATAGGCCCTGTTCATTTGTTGAAAACAGTATTTTCTCTCAGGGGGTTTAGCAACTAGACATCCCATCAGACACTGATCACAATGAATTTTTTGCTCAGTATTTTAGTGTAATAGCAGGGGTTGGCCGCAAAGTAGCATCCATTTAAAACTTCTGCCAATAATATGCACATTGTAACTCATGATTTTACAGTGGGAATGGCATCAATTCTGCTGTGCAATTGTACACAGCATGAAGACATGGATGCAACTTTTTCCAGGATGCACCTAGGTATCTTAGTGTTTATACTGTATGTACATAGTCGCAGTTGATTAGTGCAGATTGAAGGGTCGAAGAGCATGTATGTGTGCAAGTCCCTTTGTGAATAGCTTCATCACATACTCAATTTTGCATGCATTGTAGCACTGCACACATGTTCATAAATGAGCCCCCATATTTGTTAATTAGCTCCAGTGAATTTGTAATCATTGCATTATTGACATTTTCCATTTTTATAAACATACTCAAGAGCCAGTAAGCTTTTGGCTCCCCAGCATGCCCCAAACTGATCATTTTAGTCATACACTGTAGTTATGTAATCATGACCAACAATGATCAGTGTAGAGTTTTACACTATAAACACTTACCAGGTGATATGATTTAAAATATCATTATAACTATTATTAGCATGGCCAACTGAAATGTTATATATGGTGGTCATATCATTATCAGCCTTTTATATAACTATGTCCATATATATATCAGGGTGTATAACTGGTTTTAAGACTGAGTCCTTAAATAGGTTTGTATCCAAAAATGTCCCATATCTTAAAATTAATCAACTGCCCAGATGAAATATAATCATCTTGTCCTGAAAAATCACTATACTATACCTGCTATCCCACAGCTACAGCTCCTTCCCAGAGACTATTATCCCACTGTTACTATAGGCACCACCTCTCCCTACTATACCTGCTATCCCACAGTTACACTCCCTTTCCAGAGACTATTATCCCCACTGTTACTATAGGCCCCATGTCTCCCTACTATACCTGCTACCCTACAACCACAGTCTCTTTCCAGAGACTATTATCCCACTGTTACAATAGGCCCCATGTCTCCTTACTATACCTGCTATCCCACAGTTACACTCCCTTTCCAGAGACTATTATCCCCACTGTTACTATAGGCCCCATGTCTCCCTACTATACCTGCTACCCTACAACCACAGTCTCTTTCCAGAGACTATTATCCCACTGTTACTATAGGCCCCATGTCTCCTTACTATACCTGCTATCCCAAAACCACGGTCTCTTCCCAGAAGCTATTATCCCACTGTTACTATAGGCACCATCTCTTCTAACTCCACCTGCTATCCCACAGCCACAGTCCCTTCCCAGAGACTATTATCCCACTGTTACTATAGGCACCATCTCTCCTAACTCCACCTGCTATCCCACAGCCTCAGTCCCTTCCCAGAGACTATTATCCCCACTGTTACTATAGGCACCATCTCTCTCTACTATCAAATAGCCATAGTCCCTTCCCAGGAGCTAATATCCCTGCTGCTATATGAACCATAATTCACTACTAGGACCCCTATAAAGCTTTTGCAACATTACTACAAAAACAGACCATTTAAAACAAGGACTGGATTGACACCTCAGAATGACACAGAGAACGTCTGGCAATACTGCTTAAAACACATGGCAGGCGCCTCTATTAAGTCCTGTTGATTCTGGACATAAGTGAAAAGATATATTGATTTAGGACAAAAATAGCCCATTGGCTGGAGACCATGTTCTGCAGCCAAAACAAATTATACTAATACTTAAAAAATGCCATTCTGAGGTATGAGACACTATCAAGTTTTGTAATGGCAGCTCCTGAAACCTTAACATCATAGAGAAGAAGAGATGTGTCATATGTTCTTTTGACCCCATGCCCTGAGCACCCTCTTTGCCAACTCAAACACTGCTATGTAACATGAAAAGTGGAGTGTGCTTAGATTTCTGGGCTAGCCTAACTTCCTGGCAAACTCACCCATATACAGTTCTCTCTATGGACCCACCTAAATTCTGTCGTATGAAAGTGGCATTACATCTGAATCTATGTTGAAGTTTTGATCTCTTTAGAGGTAACCCCAGGATTGCTAGAGAAGTAGTCATTTAGCACCTTTGTATCTTAAGCAACCCCTTTTGGTAAAAGAAATTTATTTCCAGGACATGTTGTTCCTCAATTAGCATTTCCAAGAATTTTTAAGTAACAAAACAACTTTTCTCAAATAAATCAGCAGCAAGTGAGGAAGATTAAAGAAGGTCTAAAGTTACCTGTGAGGACTGTTACAATTAGAATACACCTATATGAAGCCAAGCTATTAGCAAGAAGCCATTGTTGAGAAAAAGACATTGACTGGCACGTCATTTAGAAATGGCACAACATTTCGTCAACTGATGAAAACAAGATTGTTCTTTTAGGGTCTAGGGGCTGTAGACAGTTTGTCAGACAACCCCAAAACAAAAACCGTGGTACTGTGTTAGCCAGTAGCAAAAATAACAAATAAAAAAAAACAAATACAAAAAGTATTGTAGAAGTCTCATATTAGGGTAAGGATTATGTCTTTATTGGGTCTATAAATTGGCAGAGTCCCTCTAATACCAGTAGCAAAATGGAAAGTTGTGTTTAACACTAAACACATTTTTGTGCAAAAAATTTGTAAAACTGCACTACACTTCAAACAAAACATATATTGCAAAACAGATTGCAATAAATTTTAGGCGTCAAAAAGGAATATTAAATAGAGCACACCATAGGTCATAGGAGGGAACCATCTATCTGTATTTACTTTACATTATATTGTTGGGACATATTTGTCAAAGGATGAAAGTAATTCCTAACAGGGATTATATTCGACAAGGTTACAATATGTAGATAAATATTTCTTACAAACAATACCCTTAAAGAATGAATACAAATCTAGTCTCATAATTTATCTGTTTTATGACTGCTGGGGTCACTGACCCTAGAGAACATATGTTTATTCATTTATTTTACTGTTTGGTAAAGTTTAAAATACTGATGGAACCTGAAGGAGGACAAGATAGGCAAGCAGGAAGGGTCTATTGATGATGTAGGATCACCAGAGGAATCAGCAAAAGGAAATTCATTTAATTTATGCAAAAGAGTAAGGGAAGATGGGAATTTTACCATAATGGGAATTTATTCTTTAAAAATATAAAACACAACCATAATTTCAGTAAGTAGATGCCTGATATTTATACAAAGTAAATGTCTATATTGTAGTCAGAGAGTGTGGATGAAGTGATACAGGTATGGGATCTGTTATCTGGAAACCTGATATCCAAAAAGCTCTAAATTACAGAAAGGTCGTCTCAATTTTATGCAAATAATACAGATTTTTAAAAATTATTTCCTTTTTATCTGTATCAATAAAACAGACCTTGTACTTGATCCAAACTAAGATATAATTAATCCTTATTGGAAGAAAAGCCAGTTTATTGAGTATATTTAATGTTTACATGCTTTTCTAGTAGACTATAAAGATCCAAATTATCAGGAAAACCTCAGGGTCCTGAACTGGATAATTTATTTGTATAATGTTAAAGAGACCCTGGTCAACTTTAAAGTGCATTGGGAAAAAGTGCCAGTGGATTGTGCTCTCCTAAAAGACAGATAATGCTGGATATAATTTCTTGTTCCAATATTTGTTATTACTTTGGCTAGTAATAATCCCTCCCTAAAAAGAATGGTCTTGTATCCAAGAGATTTATATTCTGTCATCTAACCTTGCAGACACAGAGTTGGATCCTTGAATAACATTTAATAGCAAAGGACAATTTATAGTTCAAATATTTTTCGTTTTAGTTTACTCTTGTGATACCTGAAACATTGGTTAAAGAAGGCAATTAAAGGGCAAGCTTGGACCTTAAAGTGATACTGACACAAAAAAAAAAATTTTAACATATGAATGTACATTAAGGGTGCAGATTTACAAAATTCACGTGAATAATTTGAAGTTCGATCGAATTTAATATAGATTTGAATTCGAATCTTCGGATATGCAAATTAGGCAAATTCAACCATCGAATATTCTAATATTAGATGGTCGAATAACTTCCCCTTTGAATTTTTATTCGACCACCTACTTCGCCAGGATCAAGCTACCGAATTGGGAATCATTAGCTGAGATTGAATAAAAAATATTCGATCGATCGATCAAATTTTTTATATACGATTGATCGAATTTCGGTAAAATCCTTCGAATTCGATAGTCGAATTCGAAGGATTTTACTTCCCCACTATTCCCATGGTCGAATTTTAAATTTTTTTTTAATTCGAAATTCGACCATTAGTAAATCTGCCCCTAAATGTTACCTATAGGTCATGTTGATCATTTTTTGCTGAGAGGTTTGTTTTTGACACTGACTTTGCCAATCTGACTGTCCCATCTCAGCCTGTTTCTAATGCTAACGGACTCCTGCTGCACAAATATCTTCCATATTCCTCATACAGGAACATGGGGGATCAGACAGGTAATGTCAAAGCATCATGCAAATACTTTATGGCAAAGTTAGAAGTAGCTTTCAAAGCCAATATTATAACAGATGTAAAAAAGAGTTTAATTTCAGGTGTCAGTAACTCTTTAACAAATAACATAAAAACAATCTCAAACAATCCGAAGCAATGACTATCCTGTATTTAAAGGACAACAGGAAAGTTAAACTAAAGAAGTAGCTAGAAATGTTGTACATTATGTTTTGGGCTTCTGTACCAGCCCAAGGAAACCACAACCCTTTAGCAGTAAAGATCTGTGTCTCCCCAGTAGATGCCCCAGTAGCTCCCCATCTTCTTTTCTGCTGATTCACTGATTCACATGCTCTGTGCTGCTGTCAGTTACTGAGCTTAGGGACCCACTCACAATATACAGTACATTTAGAATAGAAATGTCACACTAGTAATTAATACAGATAATTACTACATGGCAGCACAGAAACCAGTGCAACTAGCATCAGAATTTAATAATCAGCCCTGTAGCATCAGTTTATATGACAGATAAGCCTCATTTTCTTCTTGATAATTAGTGACGACCCCTAAGCTTAGCTTCTCAAGAGCTGCTCAGAACCCACTGAGCATGTGAGTGTCACAGACAATTTCCAAGATGGCGGCCCCCTGTGACAAGTTTGAAGTCCGGGATCATTGCTGCTATTGACAAGCTGAAACTTTAGGCTGGTGCAAGACATTCACTATATAAAATATGGCATTTTTAGCCATATACATTTAAGGGTTTAGTTCTCCTTTAAGTAGTTCTAAATAATATTGCTGTCCAATATTTTCTGTGTAGTGGATTATATTCAAATGATGATATAATAAAATAATTCTATAGTGCCCTTGGATATGCTGGGAAGCATAAACCTCCAGTTAGACAGCCCTGCTATAAAGTACTGGAGAAATTAAATGTTTTTTTGTCTCTAAAATGATTCCCCTCTGTGTGACATACCTCAATTGACATGTTCATGTTCTGGTAATATCCTTGACCATATGCTCACTTTCTGCTTGGATATGTGGTAGAACAATCCCTCATTATTTCAATGATAGCTTTATCCAGGAAACTGTAATTAGTTAGCTTTAGGTCTGTTCATAGGTCTGCAAGCAAATATATATCACAAAGCGCATGGTTACAATAATGATGTGAGTTGGCTGAATAATAAGTAGAGGTATTGGATCTGTTATCTAGAATGCTTGGGACCTAGGGGTTTTTCCAGATAATGGATATTTCTCCAATTTGGATCTCCTGTAAACATTAAATAAACCCCAATAGACTGATTTTGCTTCCAATAAGGATTATTTCTATCTTAGTTTGGATCAAGTACAAGCTACTGTTTTATTTTTACAAAGAAAAGGGAAATCATTTTTTAGAAAGTTGGATTACTGTATTTGATTATAATGGAGTCTATGGGAGGCTGTCTATCCGTAATTCGAAGCTTTCTGGATAACAGGTTTCTAGTTAACAGATCCCATACCTGTAGCGCATATAACATACCTCTGGATGAGAGGCATTGTTTATAAATAGAAGCTGTTTTTGTTTTGCCATATTCATTTAAAAGAAATTCAATTCCTAAGACTTTTCAAATGGAGCCTTGTAAAGAGTTCCTTGTATCAGAGGGCTGTAAGTGGAAAACATATATTTGGCAGCAACAATTGGCAACTTAAGTATTTACTTTACTTATACAATGCAGTTTCTCCACATAGGAAAAATCCAAATACATATCAGTCCCTGTTCCAAGGTCTCTATCACAAAACACAGCAGGGTCAGTGGGGAGTAAAGCCACAAAGACACACACCAAGAGTGACCAGGTTAATAAAACCCAGTATCATTCTTGTTTATCTTTCTACTAATTAATATTGTTGGCATTAAGCATCATTTTTACTGGCCAGGCCACAAAAATACCAACCAGGTGGCATCCCTAGTTCTTCATATGAAATACGTTGTATCTTGTTATGAGCGTCTTACTCCTTGTTTGAAAGAAGTCAACAACCCTATAAATAAAAGCTTGTTTCCTTAGGGAGTTGCTTAATGCAATTACATACGTGCATAGTGCACTTTGTAAGAGCAAATGTAAGCACTAGAGGGTGCTAGGCCCTAGATCTCTGCGATTTAACACTTTCTTTGCTGCAACCACAAACTATGCACTATAAAAACAAAAATAAATAAAACTTCTGGCATAGGGAAATCCACTGGGACGTTGCATTTTAACGTAAGGATATATATATATATATATATATAAAACTGCAAGTGGAGCGCACTCCTACAATCCAGACAAAAAACCTGGGTGCTAATCAATATAATAATATAGAATGCAAGATCGACAGCACTCCAAGGAATTCCAACTCGTCACAAAAATAAAGCAAAAAGGTGGTTTATTAGCTAATAAACCACCTTTTTGCTTTATTTTTGTGACGAGTTGGAATTCCTTGGAGTGCTGTCGCTCTTGCATTCTATATATATATATATATATATATATACATATATATATGTGTGTGTGTGTGTGTGCAATCAGCACCAGCTTGAAATTCTTTGCAGGACATGGCCAATGCTCTGGATAGTGTTGACACCAGTCCGCCGCTCAGCTGGTACTGGTAAGGCATTAAACTTTTAGAAGTTTACTTTTTTTTTTTCAAGCTTTTCCCTATAGTTAATATTTCTGACACCTGCTCAAATGTGTTCTTCCTTGAAAGGCCCCGAAGCTGAAATAATATGTCCTGATCTTATTATGATCCAGACATGCGGAGCAAGGTTGGAGCTCTCCACTCATATATCTCCAACATACATATGTATTTACCTGCCGAGTACACCTAAGGCTACTCGATGATTTACTAGGTGTAACATCCAGGTCATTACAAAACCACAGAATTGGCAATCGGTTTACACATTATACCTATTAGTAAGTCTGGCCACAGGAATTCGGTTGCTGCTGCCATTGCCAATGATATACCAATGACAGAGGAGTCCCCATGGATAATACAGCAGTGAAGATGATGAAGCATGTTAAATACAATGGTGTTTGCATGAGATTGCATCCACAATTATGCAAAACTACAGCCATAGTCATGCTGAGGGCGTCTAAGAACATGTGAAGGGGCAAATATGAAATTAATCCAAAGGCTGAGTATAGTAATGTTATTATTGCTTGTCAGGACTAGGCACAGCCGGATAAGGGCCCAGTCTGGCGTAAAACACCATCACCTAGTTTATGCTACAGTAGATGGAAATATAGTACAGGTGTAGGATCCATTCTTAGGAAACCAGAAAGCTCTGAATTACAGGAAGACCTTCCGCCTTAGACTCCATTTTAAGCAAATAATACAATTATTTGTAAAATCTCCTTTTTCTCTGTAATAAAAAAAAAATAACCTTGTAAGATATAATTACTCCTTACAGGTGGCAAAACAATACCATTGAGTTTACTTAAAGAGGAAGTAAAGTCTAAAATAGAATAAGGCTAGAAATGCTGTATTTTGCATACTGAACATAAACATGAACTTACTGCCCCGCAAGGCCAATAAAACAAATGATTTATGCTTTCAAAGTTTGCCACAGGGGGCTGTCATCTTGTAACTTTGTTATACATCTTTGCAAGACCAAGACCATGCACATGCTCAGTGTGATCTGGGAGGCTAAGCTTAGGGATTGTTATAAATTATCAAAACAGCACAAGTCAAATAATATCTGTCATAGAAGCTGATACAGCAAGACTGATTAATAATCAGAATATGCAAGGGGTCCTGTGTTGCCATGTAATCTAATGTGGATTTTATAGTTTTTGTATTGTTTGATACAAACTTTCTCCAACTCTGCAGAACCAGTGGCTACACCAAAATAATCCTCCAAATAGAATCCCAGTTTATCTGTTTAAATCTGGCTCCATGATCTTTGTCCCTGCAGCTGGAGTTGGCAAACATTAAAGGGGATGTAAGGGCAAAAATAAAATCCAATACAAATATCTACGCAGTCGCTGACTGCTCTACAGGGAAACAAACAAACTGATTAAGTTCTGCAAGGCTATGAAGTAAGGCGGGGCTCCCCCTGATTGTTTCCCTGCAGAGCAGTTAAGGACAGTCTGACAATTCCTATCCACAGCAGTCAGAGCAAGTAAATGAAGGGAGAATTTCACTGCATACTGTCAGGTGTCTTATAAAAATGGTACATATTTTTAATTAAAGTATATTGGAGAAAGGTTTCTTTTTCATTAAAGAAAGTAAAAATGGGATTATATTTTTTGCCTTTACATGCATGTCCTTTAATGTTGAAAGGGGTTGTTTACTTTTAAATAAACTGTTATTTTGATGTAGAAAGCGATATTCTGACACAATTTGCAATTGTTTTTTAAAAAAATTTATTATTTGTGGGTTTTTAACTATTTAGTTTTTTTCTCAGCAGCTCTCCAGTTTGTAATTTGAGCAATCTAGTTGCTAAGGTCCAAATCACCCTAGCAACCCTGCATTGATTTCAATAAACTACTGATATGAGAATAGGAGAGACTGGGAATTGAAAGAGCAGCAATAACAATACATTTGAAACCTTGCAAAGCATTTGTTTTAAACATGGCCATTGGAGCTGGAAAACATCAGAAATAATTAAAAAAACTATAAAAAAAAAAAAAAAAAAAAA
>CM044446.1:22926204-22936894 GCA_024363595.1 Xenopus borealis
AAAAAAAAAAAAAAAGAAAAATTATGGCTAACTGGAAATTTGCTTAGAATTGGCAATTTTATAATATACTAAACTGTATCTTAAAATGATTTTTATCAGGTATGGCAATCCAAATAATGTTAAGATCCCTGATCCCTTATCAGGATATACCCAGGTCCCAAGTATTCTGGATAATAGGTCCAGGTAAGTTGTGTCTCTTTAATAAAGAAGTAGTAGAAGCCAACATGTTAGTGTCTTTTTATAATAATAATAATAATGATTACTTTTTTTAATTTAGCATGGTATGTTTTATCTTCATACACAGCCTGCACTATTATATGACAGCCTGAATTACAGTGGGGAAGAGGGGGGCAATGCCGGAACCCTGGGTCCCTCTAAAAATTGGACATTATTATTTATGACATTTCTATTATACATATAGAGCTGTTGCTATAGTATGTTCTTTTTATCAACATTCCCCCCCTCCCAAGTTACTGCTCTAATGCTGGGGCACCAGGACAGGTTCCCTTTCTGTTGTACCTGAAACTGGCCCTGTCTCTATGCCCTCTTCAAGGTTCACTGGAATTTAAATATGATTCCTAATTTTGTGCCTGTGATTCTCCACCCCTTTTTGCTGATCCCTTTCCCACAACTGGGCATTCCTCTTGTTTTTTCTAGAGCCACTCTTTCTAATCAAGTCCTCCTGTCTAAATTAGGCACTTTGGAATTCCTGCTAACGCTCTATCGCTGCACTCCTGCTGCCTACAGGAGAATATGGAAATTTAGATTGTTAGCAGAAGACCTGATGATATTGAAATAGGGAAGGGGGGGGGAGGAAATATGCTAGGTTTTAGGTTTTTCTAAACATTTGCAAGTGTCTTGTTGCAGATAGCTAGCTCTGAGAACAGGTTCACATGTGCACTTAATGAAAACAACATGAGACCAGCGCAAAGAAGGAATTCCAGACTGTTATATATGTATCAGACTCAATACAAGCAAAATCAACAGTGCCACCCACATGGCCACTGTCTGTAGAGAGAGAGAGAGACTCACAGAGCCTGTTTCAAATGGATTTGAACAGAAAGTATGTCCACAAGTTATATACCTTTTATTCTCACATAAGAAAAAAATATGGCTTGTAATCCTAGCCCCAAAAAGGTAAAAAAGTAAACCAGGCTCATCTGTCTAAATCCTTTCTTGTTCCGGGCAAGTTTATTTAGTTAGGGCCTATTTAATATTTATTAAGGGTTCTATAAGCCCTAAATAGGCTTAATTATGTAAGCAAAACCCCAGTGAATACAGAGATGCCTGTATTCATCAGCAATGTATTGTATGGAGGAAGGACACAAGCACCCCCACTCATGCACCCTACTTGGCAGGGTCGGACTGGCCCAGCGGGATACCTGGAAAAAACCTGGTGGGCCCGACCATCATGGGCCCCCGCCTGGCCAGACCCCCTATCGTAAAATATTAAAAAGAAAAAAGCTGTGTGCCACCGTGTGCTACGGCACGGGGAGCCATCTGCGTATTCATGCAGCGTGGAAGCAACAGAAAGGGAGCGTGCAGCGTGGGCACCGCAGAAAGGGAACGTGCAGCATGGGCACCACAGAAAGTGGGGGTGGGGGGCCCCCAGTCCGACCCTGCTACTTGGTGATCACAAGGTGCAGTACTAGCAAGAACAGGACTTGCACCCACCAGCACTGCTTTCTATTACTGGAAATAGAATTTTAATCTAGCATGAGGTTCAGAATGCTTACTGAATGTGCACAATTTGTACCTCTTAGTGCTCTTTCATAGGGTATAAGTAAGCATACAGTATATCTGGCATCATATTGTGTAACCAGGGAATTATGCTGTAGTGCTGAAAAATATTGTTGCTTAAAGTAAAAAATACAAATGGTGCCACTTTCTCACACATTACACTTATTTAGTTAATGAGCCCTAGGGTGTGGTATAGTGCAAAGTTTTATATTGCCTCTATACATATACAGCTCATCTCCTGCAAAGATGTTGTACATAGACTCAATGTCAGTTGCAAACTACAGTAAACTACACAAGGACAAAACTCAGCAGTTACTCTCTTAGGGTCCTGAGAATTAAAGCAACATCTGATAAGTACTTAAAGGGAAACTAAAGTCTAAAATAGAATAACGCTAGTAATGCTGTATTTTGTATACTAAACATAAACTTACTGCACCAGAAGCCTAATTAAACATATGATTTATGCTATCACAGTTGGCTGCAGGGAGTCATTAGCCTGTAACTTTGTTAAACATCTTTGCTAGACCACGCACATGCTCAGTGTGGTCTGGGCTTCAATTGGGAGATTAAGATTAGGGATTGTCATAAATTATCAAAACAGCACAGGTTGAATAATATCTGCCATAGAAGCCGATACAGCAAGGGTGACAAATAATCAGAACATGCAGACTGCACTGGGTCTGTGCATACAACTCTCTGCATGGTCGCCGGCTGCTCTACAGGGAAATAAACAAAGCTGCTCCAGTTCTGGCACATAAGGTGAGGGGCATCCCCCCTCCCGTTTGAAAGTATGATTGTTTCCCTGCAGAGCAGTTAGGGACGGTCTGAAGTTTACTATCTGGAGCTGTCGTAAAACAAAGGGGGAATTTCGCTGCATACAGTCAGGTTTCTTATTAAAAAGGTAAACAATTTAATTAAAGGAGAAGGAAAGTCTGTTTGCACTTGGGGGTGCCAGATGTTAGCCCCCCCCAAGTGATTGTAATGATCTAACTGAATGACTTACCCAGGCTGCTGCTCAGAAAACTGCACCAGCACGGGGTTATACCAGTGAGCACCAGGAATAGATCTTCTTCCTGCTTCCTCTGTCTTTGTGTGGTTGCGCATGCATTGTAGTAGTATGAAAAGCAGAGCTTTAACTAAAAAGTTGGCTATTTAGTTCTACTGCGCATGCATTTCTGAAAGGAGCACCGGCCTGAGGTTTCAGGTACATCAATACAATCACTTGGGGGTGCCTAACATTTGACACCCCCAAGTGATAACAGATTTTCCTTCTCCTTTAAAGTACTGTATCTTGGTTTCTTTTTCATGAAAGTAAAAATTGAATTTTTTTTGCCTTTACATCCCTTTTAAGGTATGGTACAGTTATCTGGAAAGCTCAGAATTATGGAAAGGCCCTCTCCCATAGACTCCATTTTATCCAAATAATTTTTTGAAAAAAATCCTTTTCCTCTGTAATAATAAAAAAGTAGCTTGTACTTGATCCCAACTAAGATATTACTAATCCTTATTGGAAGCAAAACCAGCCTATTGGGTTTATTTAATGTTTACATGATTTTCTAGTAGACTTAAGGTATGAAGATCCAAATTATGGAAATATCAGCACCTATGTTAGTAAATCAGCCCTAGCTGACTAACATGTCAATACCATTTCGTGTAGCACAATCCAAAATAGCAGGCCTAATACCATGAGTAGGGAGTCATAAGAAATAACAGGGTAGCACAATTATCAAGTGTCGAATTTCGAATTCATGGGAGTTTCTTTTAAACTCCCTTAGATTCAAATTAATTTTTAAATTCGATTTATTAAAAAAAATCTAATTTTTAAAAGTTATACAATAATAACAATAATGTAAACGTCCCCAAAACTCAAATCTAATTTGATTTGAATTCGATCACACTCGACTTGAATATTAGGAAGGCTGCCCATTGACTTCAACAGTAATCCAGCAGATTTTAGGTGGCGAATAGTCGAATTTGAATTCTTAAAGGGCCTTTAAGAATTTTCAATTCGACCCTTTATGAATTTGCCCCTAATGTTATGGACAACTGACCTCAATAATTACTTCTAGAAATTATGCAGCAGATTAATCTTCCGGAAGCTGAAATTACTGTCATATTCCAGATTTTAACAGGCCCTCTCATCCATGGTAAAATGTATCACAACATTTGAAGGCCCAGGTTCTATCCCTAGTAGTTACATCAATGTAAATTGTGTGCCAACATGATGATAAGTCTTTCTTCTGGTGTCCTTGTATTGGACAGGAAGCAAGCAAGTTAATTAGTGTTTGTTTTGGCACACTTTATCAGGGAGACACTGCATTGTGGTATAAACCATGGCAAATCTTGTCCAAACACTTCACTTTCCCAACTTTACTGTGAATGTAACCTGTAGTACTCCTTCCTGGAGCATGAGATGATGCATTAGATGATGTATGAGATGATGCATGGGATGATGCATTGAAGCAATTGCAATGTACAAGTATACAGACTCAAATCACATTATCGTAAGTTATAATAACATGTATTGACTTTATAAGGGGGAATTCAAACATTTACCTTCAAAGGGGTCCTGAAATGACCTTAAAAATGTAGAACTGTCAGGATCGCGCCGCCCAGAGGCTTACTTTAGCTCCGGGCGGCGCGTCCTCCTTCCTCGGCAGCATATCCACAATGGCGGCGCCCATAGCCGCCACGTGGATATGCGGCGCCGGGTAGTGACGTCATCGCGTCACGCTTGACGCGATGACGTCACCGCGCTCGTTTTGGCGCGAAATTCAAATATTTAAAGGGCCATTGGACGCTATTATGGCGCCCAATGATAGGACCACATTGCCTTGATCCTGGGTATTGTATTTTGTTCCTGATATTGCTTTTGATCCTGTTCTTGTACCTTTTTGACCTTGTTTCTGTATTTTTGACCACTGCTTGGACTTTTGTTTATTTTGTTCCTGTGAATACACTTTTGCCTGGACCTGTCTGACTCCTGCTTGATCCTTGCTGTGCTACGTTATTGAACCCCTAAAGCTTCCTCCTTGGTCCACTACATCCCCTGGGCGCCTAACGAAGGCCAACCCGTGACAAGAACAAACTTTGTGTGGTCAGTTCAGATGCTGCTCCACCTTGCTGATTAAACTTTATCTTTGCTGACCAATTATTTTGGAGAGGTGGTCAATTTCTGTAGGTCATTGTGGTGTGTTTGACTTGTGTCTATCAGCCAAGCCAGCTGGCATATTCAAGCACTTTGATGTAGAAGGTGATGGCCATAAGGGCTGATATTTAGAATGAGTGATCAACAGTTAGTTGGCTGTGAATCCAGCAGAAATCAGCACTGTGAAGCTTGAGCTTTAGTCACACTTGTAAGTGCAATGTTCTAGACATTTAGTTGGTATAGACCACCTGGCTCCCATTAGATCACGCTTTGTTACTGTTGAGGGTGAAGTGGATGCTGGCTGTGAACGTTACTGCTAATATAACATAACTGCTCTTATTATGGAGATGCACCATAATTATAAATGCCCCTTGTATGTTTATATTCTATCTGGTAGTCTAGAGGTGGTCATAGATTATGATCTTTCCTGGGAAAGACATTTCCAAGAAAGGTCATTCGTTTCAATACATAGGTGTAGAGCTGAATCATCAGAAATATAGGTAGAAACAATAGAATTCTACCTGTGCCTGATAATTCATCACTAAACAGTGGGCAATTTTCAGGTGCCTTCAAAGGCACCCAATCAAAAATCTCTATGTGAACCGATCAATGAGCCCACCAATATTGAAGCCTTCTGTCGTTATTGGTCAGCTTGTCTCCCACCATACACACACCGAATTGCATACAATAATATTGGTGCATGAGCTTCTCTATGGACTCCTAAAGAGGGGAACTCTATACTGCTACAATATCTTTGGGTTCTTATCAGTCATCTATTTTGTGTGTGTGTGAATCTACTCAATTCTCTTAAAATTGCTCTTTCTAAATACTAGTTTTTAGGGAGTGACCAGGTTTTTGTAACAAGAAAAAGGCTGACAGTTTATTTTGTTTGCCTGGCAGCCATGTACATTGGTGTTCACTATTGATATTTTGGCATCTCCAAACATCTTTTAGTTTGCATAATCAAATCTGGTATGAAACTATTTTGAAGATGGCATAGATATCTATGATGATTTTCTTTGTACCCAGGAATGCATTGGAGATAAGATGTTTTCAGTAAACTGTGTGCAAATCTCTAAGCAAGATTGCTGCTTGGCATTTTGTGGGACATTTCTCCATTCTGAATTTTTCAGTAACTGCTTTCATACATGTACACATGACTGTGGGAAGAACTACGACACTTGTATCTCAGCCATCAAACTGTATATGCAATATAAATTTTTTGGGATCCCTACAGTCTACATCATTTAAATAATTATATTCATACGGTATGTGCTATCAAACTATTCAGAGAACCTGTGGCGTTTTCTTTGCTCCAAAGAATACACAGGTGAAGGCACGGTGCACCTAATTGAGGAATGATCCCAGGTTCCAAGCACTCCAGTTTCAGGTAACCGATCCAATACCTGTAAGTGTGTGTGTATATAAATATGTATATCAATATATACTGTAAATAGGGAAATATTACCAGACCGCTGGAGCCTCGGGCTGGGTTCGCAACTGTGAAATAAATCCACCGGTATTTGCAATGAGCCAGTCGTATGTTAGAAAAGCTTTGAACAACATACAAGAAAAGGCTCACACGTTTCTAAAATATCTTGTGGTTACTGGGGAGGGAAGCCCTGCCTGATACTTCTCAGCTCACTGCTGCATGACCTTGGCTAGCAACATATTTATATTTAGGCTGCCTGGCCATGTTTGTGCCGCCCAGAATTTCCTCTCCTGCTTTTCACAGGTGTGACAAATCTGGTTCTTCTTCGTCTTTTTTTTTTTTTTTTTTTTTTTTTTTTTTTTAATGCTCTGGATCTTTTCTGACATCTTTGGCAAGATATCAGACAGCTAGCCCAGACTGACAAACAACTGGCCGCATAACAAAACTCTGCTCTTCCATTCTGTGCAGAGAAAAATGAATATGCATTTCTCTTACTATTCAGCTGTATTCTATATCAGAGAAGTGTTTTCTGCCAGGGTGCACCTACAATAACATCTTGGTTTCTTTCGTCAAGAAATAACAAACACTGCCTTCCAGGGGTACAAATAAGAAGTCATAATTTGCAAATCCAGGCCAAGTGTCACTGGTGCTCTTAGGAATGTACCTCTCTCCCCAGCTGCACCCTAAGCACATACTGTACCTCTGCTGTCTATCAATAGTTCTTACCCTGATAAGGAGAAATGCTACTGCTTGTACTTGTGTCTTGATTAAAGGAGTGGTGCACCTGTAAGTTAACTTTTAGGATGTTATAGAATGTCTAATTCTAAGCAACATTTCAACTGGTCTCCATTTTTTCTTTTTTTTTTTTCATAGTTTTAGAATTATTTGCCTTCTTTCCAGCTTTCAAAAAGGGATCACTTACTTCTATAAATCACATGCAGGAGTGTTGATAGCATAGCATGTGTGCTGAAAAATCTCCCCCTAGATAATCAGATGCCATAACCATTATCATGGCTCCGATGGGCCCCAAGGGGGTGGGGACCCTGGTGCAATTGCACCCCCTGCATCCCTGATAGTTACGCCAATGGTAAGGCTACACCTGTATAGTTTTGCTACTTTTTATTACTCATCTTTCAGGCCTCTCCTATTCACATTCCAATCTCTTATTGAAATCAATGCATGGACCCTAGTGGCCAGATTGCTAAATCAGATTGCTGAATAAATCACAAATAATAAAAAGCGAAAGCCAGTTGCAAATTGTCTTAGGATATCAGTCTCAACATGATGGTAAAAGTTATGAATAACCCCTTTAAAGTTTGATGTAGATATATAGTGATATTCTGAGACAATTTACAACTGATTTTTCCTTTTTATCATTTGTGGTTTTTGAGCTATTTAGCTTTTTATTCAGCAGCTCTCCAGTTTGCAAATTGGGTGATTTGCTTGCTAGGGTACAAATTACCTTAGCAACCATGCATTGATTTGAATAAGAGACTGGAATATGACTAGAAGAGGCAGTGGTGGAACTCCCATGGGGGCAGGGGGTGCAATTGTACCAGGGTCCACACCTCCCTGCAGACCCGCCAGTAGTTCGCTCTCATTTTAAAAGCCTGCTTCCATAGCGGCACTCACTTTATTAAAAAAATGCTTTCAGAAGGGGTGGGCGGTCTGCACCAGGGCCCACCCATCCATCATAACGTTACTGAGGAGAGGCCCTAATAGAAAGATGAGTAATTAAAAGTAGTAGTAGCAATACATTTGTAGCCTTACAGAGCATTTGAATTTAAAATGGGGGTCAGTGACCCCCATTGGAAAGTTGGAAAGCGTCCAAAGAAGAAGACGGCAAAAACTATAAGAAAAATAAATCCCAGTTGAAAAGTTGCTTAGAATGAGCTATTCTATAACATACCAAAAGTTAACTTAAAGGTGAGCCACCCCATCAAGTATATTTACAACACACAGACGGCTTATGTGACTACACAAATATATATATATATATATATATGTATATATGTATATATATTTAAAGAAAGTGTCTGCACTCTATTTGCTGCTTCTTGTTTGAGGTGCACGGTAAAGATTTTTGCAGGTAGGGCCACAGGTGCAGGGGACCACAAACAGTATGTGAATAAGTTTTACTTATTTGGAGTGTGCTGATCCCACCTGCAAAACTATATATATATATATGTATCTCACCGGGTGACGGCAAATCAAGGAATGTAACAGCAATGTTTTTTTTGATAAGTTTGATAAATCAGCCCCTGTAACTATGACGCATTTTATTGTTCTTTAAATAACTGTGGAATTCTTGAGAGATTTAAGCAAACAATTTACATAGGATATGGCAACCTACGGCATTCCAGATGCTGTCCAGCTATACATGTCCTAAATAAATCAGCATGCTCCTTATAAATTGGAGCAAGTAATACACATGTAATGTTATGCACACATAGAAAGTCCACTGCTCTCCAGAATTTTACTGTCCTGCCTGAAATATAAAATGAAGTTTTGTACTAAAATTCAAAAGTCAGATCTAAAATTTCAAAAGATGAGCTATTTCCTTGATACTGATAGCCTAAATCCTACACGGAGCTAAATATTATTATTATTAACATGTATTTCTATAGCGCCAACTTGTTGCGTAGCGCTGAATAGCCTTATAATACACCTGGGAGGGGGTCCACTGAATATCTTAGCACCATAAAGGTGCATTTATAAAGGCATGCTTAATTGATTATATTCTGCTGATGTATACTCCTGCGTACATTAATGCTAACCACACAGCACATGATCTAACAGTAAATTAACTCGTATTATTCATATACTTAAACTTAAGAGGTCACAGTATAAAGAAATGTTTTATACATTTCCTCCGGTGCACTGTGTGCCAATAATTTAGGTAATATTGGCAGGTAGTGTGCTAGTATTAAAAGAGTGCCCAATGTAGATACGGGGTCCATTATCTG
This sequence comes from Xenopus borealis, assembly GCA_024363595.1. Classification (NCBI taxonomy): domain Eukaryota; kingdom Metazoa; phylum Chordata; class Amphibia; order Anura; family Pipidae; genus Xenopus; species Xenopus borealis. The sequence continues at coordinate 22,935,491 of CM044446.1, forward strand.
GAAACCCATTATCCAGAAAAGCCCAAATTAAGGAAAGACCATCTCCTATAGACTACAACATATTAAATGACGTATTAAAGAAGACCAAAACTGTACGGCATATTCAAGATGCGGCCTTACCAGTGCTCTATAAAGTAGAATAAGAACCCCTTCCTGCTGTGACAAGAGCTGCAGAGTTGAGTGAATCTGGACTAGGGGTTGGCAGAAGAATGTTCAACAAACACCTGCCCAGCGCCCCCACAACGTTGCTCCCTAGGCAGGTAGCTCTTCTGACCTACTTCTGGCCCTGATTTATAGCACGACCTAAAGGAAAGGAGTGCCATATATATAATAGAGAGATACAGTATGTGCATCCTCTTGGCGAATTGATTCATACTTGTGATCACATTTATGGTCAAATCAGCCTGAATTGGCCCTGCACGTTGGAAGTGGTTTTGATAAACTAAAAATGGATTGCCCCTCATTACATGCATTGTAATTGCAAGTCACTGCAGGTAATTTTGTGGGGCTTTGGTCCATGTGCTATTGTCATTAAGTTGCAATGGACATAGTGACACTCCAGACAACAAATAAAAATGGCTGATTACTGCAAAGCAAACAAAAGCTTGATTTTTGCATCAAAGAATACATATAGGACAATTATCTGCTATGCCAATTCAGATTAATTATTTTACTTTTTTTGTCATTTGTACTTTGTCCTTAAAACAGTCTGTGTAAACAGTCTGCCTCGAGGTATTGTGATCCCCTACCTGTAATCATCTCATCTACCAATGCCACAGGTAAAAGTGCTGGATCAATTACAAGCAATAATTGTTTGGGGTCCATGTATAGAGCGATTATGTTGTTGGCGCTGGTAGCGGTTACATGCGTTCTGCACCAGGTCTGGATATTCAAACTAGCCCTTGGCAGTTCAAGTATACAGAGACCCAAACAGCTCCCACCAACCTAACAAAACAGTGGGTCATTTATCAACACTGGGCAAATCTGCCCATGGGCAGTAACGTATGGCAACCAATCAGATTGCTGCATTTATTGTTCTACTTGCAGCTGGCTTCAAAAAGCTAATCACTGGTTGGTTGCTATAGGTAACTGCCCATGGTCAAATTTGCCCAGTGTTCATAAATGAGCCCCAGTGACTCTATTGCATCTTACAGTAGCCCCAGTCTGGGCCTGTTCTGCACCTTGGACCCATCTATTACATTAATACCTTGCCTAATACTACTTAAATGAAGCCCATAGCAATGAGCATACACTCAACAAGCCAGTTGCTATAGGTGGGAACATTAGTGATGGCGTGAACCGCCGAAAAAAAGTTCGCGAACATGTTCGCGAACTACCGGAAACTTGCGAACGGTTCGCGAACGGTTCGCGAACGGTTCGCGAACCCCATAGACTTCAATGGGA
>CM044446.1:22946578-22966311 GCA_024363595.1 Xenopus borealis
GAACTGGCCCTTCTACAATATACTAAAAGTTAACTTGAAGGTGAACCACCCCTTTAACATAAAACGCCAACTTTCATAAACAATTGAATGCATTTCAGTATGAAATGTACCGTAGTCAGCACAATCGGCATTTATATAGTGCAGGTCAGAGTTAAGCCTTCAGTGCAGATTTTTGATGTGGCACGCCGTGCTATAAATGTTGATGTTATGTCAAAGTTATTTTAATCAAGACAAAACGAAACAGAATTTGAAGTATATGACATAATCAGCTCCGATACACTGGTTGTGGTTTGCTTCAAACCTTGTTCATGTTAGAAGGTTATGGGGTAGGAGGTCTATCAATTCAGTTTTAGTTATTAGAAACAAAAAAAAATTACTTTTTATTTCCAGGCTTTTCATATACCACCGAAGTTACAGTTTCAGTTGCAAAGGGGACAGTTTGTTTTTATGTACTCATAAAAAGTCTGTTTTTTTTAGCTTTTCTACTTTAAACCCACATGGTATCGATATGGAATGAGATGTTAGTTTACATTTTAAGTTATAATTACCTTTTTTCCTTGACCCTGTCTTTCAGAGAGTAGCAACATTTCTACAGCTGAATAAATGCCAGCATAATACAGAGCGTTCTGGAGTATTTGAAGCTTTTTTAATTATTATTTTTTATTCAATATATATTTGGCCACACTGGTTTTATCTTAGCGCTGTATAACGGGATTTTAAGCAGTGTTGCATAGGGGTAGATAGGGGTATTTTCTGTATCTACAGATTCCAGGTTTTCCTAAAAGCTTTTGCCATTGTTATGTGCTAGTATTATAAACTTTTCCATAACCAAACTATCCCTATTTTACATGATTAGTGGTCCAAGTTTGAGGTTTTTTTGTATAAAAGTTCTGTTTTTATTGGAAAATAAGATGAGTTTTGTGTGGTTCCTTATTAATAAGCGTTGAAGTAATTAATTAATAAAAGTATTTGTTGACGTTACATACAGATATGGGACCTGTTCTCCAGAATGCTCGAGACCTGAGTTTTCCATACAACAGATCTCTCCATAATTTCCATAATTTGGATTTTTTTTCCTTAAGTCTACTAGAAAATCGTGTAAACAATAAATAAAACCATAAAGTTGGATCTGCTTAATGCATTTATTGACCTGTGTATGGCCACCTTAGTTCATATTGGAAATAAGCTCTAAGATGAAATTTCCACTTTTTTACCACTTCGCAGAAAGGAACATTGGAACACACATCTTCAAGTTTGGACATAAAAAAAAGCTAACAAGACACATAACAGATTCTCTGGAGAAGTCCAAATAAAATACATCTATATATATTATGTCATTTGGCATTTTAAAATATTCAATCAAATTTGTCATTGTATATTTCTCTAGTTGCTGTCTTTTACACTTCACAGCACATTCTACTGTGCTCAGTGGCACTAAGACCCCAAGAAACAAAGGTGCCTTTGGAGATCCATTTTCTGTTTGCATACCATTAAATGAGATAATTTTTCATCTGGTTTGCAGATACTGAATACCTGGCCAACATTTTAAAATAATAATCATAATTCCATGTGTGTTGTACATGGTACGACTGTATGACCCTTCTTTCCCTCAAAGGAGAAGGAGAGCTACCAAGGCAGTTTATTGCCAATAGATTAGCTACAAGGGTGCAAGATAAAACACTGTATTTATTATGTAGAATGCTGTTTATTTATGATAGCAGCTGCTATATTATCTTTGTGTGACATAACTTCCTGTCTGAGCCTCTTCCTGCTTGCCCATACGCTGGGCTCAGATTACAGCAGGGAGGGGAGGAGGAAGGGTGAGAGGAGCAAACTGAGCATGCTCAAGCCTGTGCCCTGGAGGTTTAAGCTGTAAATATTCTTTAAGTCTTTCTTTTAACAGAAGGCTCATATTGGCATTACTTGGGGTTTACTGGTGTATTTATACAGATCTTTTTGATAAAGCTTACTTCGTTTTAACCTTTCCTTCTCCTTTAAATATTTTATTTCAGATCTATTTACAGTCAAACAGGAGAGCTGCCATTTTGTTTTTCTGAAGAAATGGTCTGTAACTACAAAGAACTTTTTTTCGATGAGAGAGGCCCCCAATGACAGATTGAGCAGGCTTTTTACAACTTAGTTATTAGGAGTCCTTTATCACCTCCTAGCCTAGTCAGTGTGGAAAGTGCAAACAATGAACACAATTTGTACTATGTATGTTGGTTGGTTACAGAACCAGGCTGGTTAGAAAATGTAATCTGCTTCATCCCGATCTTTCATGATCCCAAACAATCGGAACTGGCAGCCATGCCCTGTGTGGGACCCCATGAGCATTCTATCTCTTTGGCCTATGGGTTGTTCAGATTTTGGTTGGCCTGTGCATGTTTGCCTTAACCTTCCCTTTAATTAAGTTCAAGGCAAATGTAAATCTTACTAATTGGGCTTCTAAACTCACACCTCTCCCCTGCAGTTGTTATTCATCTCCACTGCTAGAAGCCTTCTGCTCTACTAAGATGGAATCTGATCATCCCTTGGTAAAATCTCTATCATGGCTGCCTGTAAAGCAAAGGATAGCATACCAAATCAGTCTGCTAACATTCAAATCCCGTGTGGACATAGAGACTTTGGTGTTCAGTTGAACAGGGTATTTATACCTTAGAGTAAGACAGTTCGATAGCACATCAGAATCCCCCTTGACAAAGGCTATTGTTCCAGAACATTGGGGTATTGTCGTTTTTGGCAAGTGTCTCCGTTCCTTGTTGCTCTTGGTAGGGTATGTTGTGTATTATTGCTTTATTAAGTTATAAGTCTGATAGATGTGCATTTTACTGCCATCTCCTGTTTGAATAAATGTTTTTCTGAGTGTGCATACCCATATGTGCGATATAGATTTTGGGTTATTAGATGTGGCGATACCCCTGGGTTGCTTGCACTTCGTATAAAGCTTTTGCATTTTATTTACTGTGGTAACTGGAGTGCACTTCGTTAATTTATAATCCTTGAACATTCAAATCCCTAAGCACTTCTTTACCTGATTACATCGCCTCACTTGTGTCACTCTACATTTCTGGCTGTCCTCTCTATTCCTCTCAGAGTCACCTTCTTTTCACACCATCCACACCCACTGGCACCTCTCTTCTGAAACCTTTCTATCTTGCTTCTCCTTACCTGTAATTCTATCCCTGAATTTCTCTGTAGATAACACTCGCTTATCCTCTTCAAAAAGAAACTAAGATCCTATCTTTAGGAGCACTATAGTATTACATGTACTCTTTCAGAACTTAATGGCCTATGGCCAAATCTTTGTGCCCTCCATGTTATCCACCCGCTTAGAATGTAAGCTCAATGGGACAGGGACCTCTTATTACATGTGTAGGGACCCATAAGTAGCATGGCCCTTATGGCTTCCTCCCTTGCCCTTACCTTAGCTGCCTTCTATTGGACTAAAGTCCAGGTAGCTATAATGTAGCATATTATTTGTGACAGGTTGTGACCCACCCCCTGCAGTGCTGTATTAAAAGTACTTGCAGGGAGGGGCACTTCCTCTCTGGCCTGCAGCAATCTACCATCAACTCAGGAGATCCATTGAGCCTGGAGTTAAGGCCCCAGGAGTTATACTCTAAAGGTACTACTACCAGTATTAAGTCGGGGAACAGGGCCCCGTGAACGAGGAATAGTCAGAGTGAGGATATTCCTGTCATAGCACTCTCTAGGAGAGGTGAGAAAGAGAGGGAAGAGAGAAAGGGCAGCTCAAAGCCCCATCAAGGAGGATAGTAGGGAGTAGCTCTCCCCCAGGCTCTACCTTGCCTGAAGTGAAGGGACCTCAGAGATAGGGACTACAGGAAGAGTATTTAACCCCTGAGTCACCTGAACCTGCTGGTGGGATCCGGACCACATGGGCATTGATAACCTGGTTGGTGCAACTACAACTCCCATCCTTGTATCCTACCTGAGGGCATAAGCTACGCTGTACCTGTGCTAAGTATTGCTGCTATAATACCACTGTCTGTGAGTATATAATACCCTGTGGATCTATTTGTAAATAAACTGTTCTACTTGTTTGCACAAAGAACCCCTGGCGTCCAACAACCTTTATTACACACTATATGCAGTATCGAGTTGTAGTTCAACTACCTCACACGTGATTTTCCACTTAGCGAAAGCCCTACCTGAGAGTGAAAGAGTCGCGTGTAACCAATGCTCTACCATTGCTAGTTGGTTTGGTTAATATTAGCCAAGAAAGGGTTACACATGTAACATAATCTCTGGCATGCAACTTAATAATGTTCATTCATACTTGGGGGCAGATTTACTATTGGTTGAATTGAAAAAAAATTGAAATAGGTAGAGAATTAAAATCCTTCGAATTCAAATGATTTGAAAATCAAATCAAATTATAGAAATTCGATCGAACGTTCAAATCAAATCAAATTTTTATAATTCGATCAAAATTCAAAGGCACTAGGTTGAAACTGGTGAACTAGGCAGTCGAATAAAAATTTAAAGGGGAAGTAATTCAATAGCTGAATAGTTGAATATTGAAATAGATTTTTATTCAAATTATTCAAATCATTCAAATCGATCGAATTTAAAAAATTCACTGGTCGAAGTCACCTCATTTGCATATTCGAAAATTCGAATTCTAATCTTTTTGAAAATGCAATCTAATTTCGAATCATTCATGTGAATTCATGTGAATTTAGTAAATCTGCCCCTTAGTATGATTATGCCATTTTACCTGTATGTACATACTGTAAAACTGTAAAGTTATGTATATACTAGTATATACTTCAAACACTGATTAAATACTGTGATCCTATTTTAACTGCCATTAAGGGAACCCAATCTCTCCCGCAAGCCTATTCACTCTGATAAAAAGGCTGATAAGATTCAGAGGAATGAAATCTGCTCCTTTCTCCTTGGGCTTTTCTTTTTTATCCCTGGACCCTGTTGCTCATTGGCTTTCTCAAGCAGTAATTCTAGAATTTCCTGGTTGGGCTCAGCGGGTGAAATGCAAATCTGAATGTAAAAGTGGTGAACCACCTGACAAAGGACACAGAGTCGTCATACAAAATCAGGGAAGGTAACCCAAGCACCTACTATGTACAAAAGCATCTTTAGGTATTTTACCTTCATCAGCACAAACATAGCTATTACTCATCTTGGTTTCCATTTAAGACACACTTCAATTAGAAAAGAGATATTAAGGCTCAAGTACTAATAGAGAGTCAACCCTTGACTGGTTTACTCTATTGAGCTGGGACCTTATTCAGAAAGCTTTTCATGTACAGTAGATCAGGCCTTATCAAGAATGTAGCTTCTGCACCACCAGAGCTGTGGGAAAATAAGTAACTAGGCTGCAAACTTTATGGGGTCCAACAGATATTGTCATGGGAAAAGCAAAAAAACTACACTGCAACCCATATTGATCTCTTTTCTTAGAAGGGTCGCTAAGAAGAGTAGGATACAGTAATGCAAAATTGTATATGTGGCTGGGGGATTGTGTGTACATTCAGTCAACAGGTTGTCAGTAAAGCTGGACAAACATTTAAAGATCTACTCATTGGGTGAGTTTTTCAAATAATTTTTGGCCACTCGTATTGGACTTATAATTGAATCATTATATAGGCCTATGGGAACCTGTTGAGTGAGGACCAAATTAACTCAGCAATGCAATCCTTGCCTGAAGAAATTTTTACACATGCCTGATCGATATGTGCCTGATTTTTAGCTAAATATTAGTTGAACAGGAAGTCATGAGCCTTACCAGTAAATTGCTGGCTTGGATTAAAATCAGCTTTCTTTATTATATTATTCTATAGCCATGTATAGTAAAGGCCCCCATACATGGGGTCGGCAGGTTATTGGCCCGTGTGTGGGGCCATCCGACGGGCTTCCCCGATCGATATATGGCCAGTCGGACAGATCTCGATCGGGCAGGTTAAAAAAACTAGTCTGATTGTGGGAGAATCTCTGCGTGTATGCAGTCCCGCGATCCGACCGCCCGTATCACCTCCATTATGATCCATCATTGAGCCTTAAAGGTGGCCACAGACAGGGAGATCCGCTCGTTTGGTGATATCGCCAAATTAACTGATCTCATCCTGATATGCCCACATTGAGGTGGGCGATATCGGGTTGATCGGAACGTGGGCCCTAGGGTGGAGTGGGCTCTGAGCAGCTGTTGAAAAGCTTAGGGGTTGTCACTAGTGATGGGCGAATTTATTCGCCAGGGTCGAATTCGCGGCGAATTCCCGCGATTCACCGCTGGCGAATAAATTCGCGAATCACCAGCGAAATTTCGGCAAATAAACGAGTCGCAAGTCGTTTTTGACGCGACGCGCCGAAAACGACGCGACGCGCTACGAAAACTACGCGACGCGCGCCGAAAATGACGCGACGCGCATCAAAAGCGTCCCGCGACTCGTTTCGCAAATTTTTCGCCGATTCGCGAATTTCTCTAGAAATTCGAGAATTTTTCGGTGAAGCGAATCGCGGGAGATTCGCCCATCACTAGTTGTCACAGATTATCAAGCAGAAAATGAGGTTGGCCTGTAATATAAGATGATGCTACAAGGCTGATTATTATATTCTGATGCTAGTTTCACTAGTTTCTGTGCTGTCATGTAGTAATTATACATAGGAATTGCTAATCAGCCTTATATTGTAACATTTAAATTCTATTTGTAGTATTTTATTTTGAGTTGGGGCTTAAGCTCAGTAACATGGGCAGTGAATCAGCAGAAAAGAAGATGGGGAGCTACTGGGGCATCTCTGGAGACACAGATCTTCACTGAGAAAGGACTATGGTTGCTTGAATCTCAAAGCATAATGTGCAACATTTCTAGCCTACTTCTTTAATTAAGCTTTAGTTAAAGACCAAATAAAAATGCAAAAACTTGATGGTTGGGCATACAGATTGGTCTATGGGGAGCCCCATTACTAAGTGGACAATGTAAGAATGTTCTGGGGGAGTATGTGTCTATGATTTGGGCTTTTTACCACATTTCTCATTTTTTCATAATTTTTCATGTGTAAAATAAATAAACACAAAAGTACGCCAAGTAAAAGCTGTCAAGGATGCTGCCTTTCCTTTCTCACAAAGATCTGTCTATTGTTTGTGGTTTTAGAGTTTTTTTCAGAATTTTTGAGGCATGCTAATGTTTTTTCCAGATAAATCAGTGGCTATTTTCATTCATGCTTTTTATAATATCCTTAATAATATAGATCCTTAATCCTTCATGGTTTTAAAGAAAATGAGTTTAATTGTGGTTTCAAAAAGCTCTAACCTAACACCATTATAATACAACCTTTAATAAACGGGCCTCCCAGAGAAGGAAAGAAAATGGCCTGCTGGTTGGCCTCACTGGGAACTCTGTTAGCAGGAATATAAAATTGTTGACCAACTTCATCATACAGTTGAACCTTTTAGATTTATATTTAACCAGCATTCTCCATGATGCTTCCTTTTAAGAGCACAGGTTGTGCATTACCTCATTTGGTAAAATAAGTAATTTTTACAGCCTCTTGATTGCCAGGAAACTATAAGCTTAACAATGACTAGATCACTAGAACATACAGGTACACTGTCTTGTGAGAATGTTGGTGTGATTAACCAATGTACGGCTTATATCACAATATGGACATTTATATAACATATATGAGCAACCCTTGCATTCGCCCTAAATAGGCTAAAACCATTATTTCAGGTCTTTCGATAACAAGCTGCCAAGTATGACATATAAACCGGAGAGTTTTACTCACTAGAGATTTATCTCGCTGCTCCTTACACATTCAGAATGGAATTTTAATGAGAATGTTAAAGATTTAAGGGGCCAGCAGAGTAGTAAAAATATGTGTTCAGATGCAAGAACATTTTGTTGCATCTTTATTTACTGGTACAAAAATAGCTGTGATCAAAAATCACACAAGCTCTATCAAGAAGAAGATGGCATTTTCCATGCACTGAATGCTTGGCAAACAATTCAGTATTATTTTCTAATAGCTATTGTCATATTTTAATTATGGTGGTGACAGCAAGATATTCGGAACATGAGTTAAGGTGGCCATACATGGGTTGCCAATTGTTTCCACTCAGACCGAGTCAGAAAGGTTTTTCATGTACACCCAAACAATATCTCTGTGACAAATCTGATGGGTCCATATTTTAATTAATAAGCCACTGTAGTCCAAATGTTTGTTATCTAATCCACCTTAAGGTGGGGATATTTGGAAAATATTTGCTTGTTTGGCAAGGTTGGCAGGGCCGCACTATGTCTGACATCATTGCCCATTGGAGGGAAATTCAAATATTTAAAGGGCTTGAAGTCGGTAAGTCGGTCACTGCCCAAGGTAGGTCTATTTTCAATAGTTCCTAGGTGCAATTTATTTGTCTAGTTTGCTGCCTGTCCTGACCTTTTCCTGTGTACTGAGTACTCTCTCTGATCCTGCCTTTGTGCAGTGACATTGGTATTTTGACCTCGGCTTGTCACCTGGACTACTCTCTTGTATCCTGATTGTGTACTGCTCTGCCTGATCGGTATCGACTCGGCCTGTCCTGACCACGCTGACCACGCTCCTTGCTCTCGGTTCCCTGTTGCAAATTCCCTTGACTGCGAAAAACTCTCTCTTCTCACATTAAGACTTGGTGGCATTAGAGGAGAAGAGGGCTCCACCTGAAGTGAAAGGCAGCTGTTATAGGCAGAAGAGTGAGCCATGACTGGGACCTTGGCATTAGTTCTGGGTTATGGATTCTGTACATAAAATGTCCTGGTCCAAATACCTTAGTTGCAATATCATTCAGATGCCAAGATGGCACTTTTCATATCAGTAGTATTTCTTCTACATATTTAAATCCAAGGCAAAATGGCACCCAACATCTACTCTTCCTTCTATTTCTTGCTTCTCTGTCCCATGATCAACTGCCCAAAGTCTGCCCCAACCAACACCAAGCCAAAGTCACTAAATGGTTCTAACAAAGCAGAGCAATCATGAACAATAATTGCTAACAATGCAGAGCACGAGTATTCATTATTTCAATATCTGATGGTCCCTGCTGAACCAGACCTGTCCCTGCCCTGGGTGCTGCAGCCTTACCTCCCCATGATCAGATTTCAGACACAAAAAGATAGGGGTAATGGAGAGGGAATGCGTCAGGGGAGGTTGGCCGGGGGGTGGGCCCCAGATAGGGTAGCCACCTGTCCGGTATTTTACCGGTTTTTGATGGTTGATCCCAATGTTATTAATAGGAAAAAAAGATAAAAATATAGGAAGGCCGGTATTTTTTTCACGAAAAGGTGGCCACCCTAGCCCCAGAGGTGGAAGCCTCTGTGGAACCCCGAACCCCCCCCCCCCGTCCAATTTTGAATAATACTGCAGCTTCTATATTTGTTATGATGCCCAACTCATCATTTCTAAGCTTATACTATATTTTTAAGAAGTGAAAGAAATATTCAGTTAGCACACAAAGACCGACAGCTCAATATTAATTCTATCACCACTGTATTGCAATGTTGTAATGAAGAATGCATAAACATCTATCCACATTCCCCAGAGCAGACAATTTCATCAGTTGGGATTGTCGCTGTATAAAATACCAGTGAAATGAAAAATGGCATTTCTGAAGTGCTTTTAGCATCCTTTCAAAATTCCAGGTGTCAGTTAAGAGCTGATGCATTTGGGATGAGGAGAACTTTGGCAACTTATCTTATAAACAGCAGATAAGGAATACAATGAAATTGTTCTCATTAGGCTAAATTGGGGGGGGTGGAGAGACTGTTTGTGACGCTCTCTTCATGTGGAATTGTTAATTGTGTAAATCAGATGTCAGCTCTGAGAAGAACCACTGACTAATCCAAATAACGTGTTGCCATGGGGTTGAAACAAACTGAATTGGTCTCATTATCTTCTTTTAGATAAAGCTAGAATTTTTATGGAATATTGTGTAACTGACTTCATCCTGGACAATTATGGCTGCAGTCCATAGAAGGAAAAATAATGGATTTTAAGAACTGAAAGAGCTGGTTGAGCAATATATATTTATGTGTGTGTGTATGTGTGGCCTAAATAATAATAACACTGCTTAATTATGCTTGATATTCCAGAGTAATGGAAGAAGCAGGATCAGAGAAATATATTCATATCACTTGCTGAGGTTCTTAGGTGGTAATCAAAGATGCATTAATGCTTGTAAATGGGATACTTTTTTAATTAATTAATTAATTCTTTCATTCATTCATTAGATCCACGGACTAGTCCGATTGCCATTTTGGAGTGAGGAAGGATTTTTTTCCCCCCCTCTGAGGCAAATTGGAGAAGCTTCAGATGGGGTTTTTTGCCTTCCTCTGGATCAACTAAGAGTTAGGCAGTTTAAAATAGGGTTAAAAGGTTGAACTTGATGGACATGTGTCTTTTTTCAACCTAACTTAATATGTTACCCTACTTATTCATTCTTTACGTACCCAAGTGACAAAAAAAAGTGTTTTAATTTTTTATTTTAATTGTTTATTTTAAAAACACTCTAGCAGTACTTCAAATGCACAGCTAAAGGGGGCCATACATGGTGATATCTGCTCGTTTGACGATGTTGCCAAATGAGCGGATCTCTCCCTTATATGCCCACCCTAGGGCCGGTGCAGATACGGAGGTCGGATTGCAGGACCGCATCAACGAATAGACGCGGCTGCGATCCGATGCGGTTTTTAAGCCTGCCCAATCAACATCTGCCCGACTTTCGGCTAGATATCGATTGGGGAAGCCCATTGGAGGGCCCACGCACTGGCCGATAAGCTGCCAACTCAGTCTGTCGGCAGCTTTTATCAGCCCACGTGTGGCCACCTTAAGGGCTAGTCCAGACGGGGAGATTCGGGGGCGATCCGTCGCCTGGCGACTTCTCGCCGCGACGGATCGCCCCCGAATCTCCCCGAATAGCTAGGCACCGGCGAGGCTTAAAAGCGCCGGCGCGTGTCCATACGGAGCGGCGCGATTTGGAGTGATTTTAAAAATCGCGCCGCTCCGTGTGAACACGCGCCGGCGCTTTTAAGCCTCGCCGGTGCCTAGCTAATCGGGGAGATTCGGGGGCGATCCGTCGAGGCGAGAAGTCGCCAGGCGACGGATCGCCCCCGAATCTCCCCGTCTGGACTAAGCCTAAGCCATATAAGTCCTAACTAATCTATGTAACAAGCTGTTCCAGCTCCCCTTGCGTCAGTCTATTGCATACACTCTCTGGAAAGGGCACTCAAGGAGCAATTCTAACAACTGTCTCCCAGCACCCATAACAAGGACAAATGAAAACAGATCAAAGTGGTAGTGTCAACAGATCACTTAGGGGCAGATTTACTATTGAATTTCGAATGCAAAAAAAATTCGAAATTCGACCAAGGGAATAGTGGGGGATAGTTGGGAAGTAAAATCGATAGTCGAGTTCGAAGGATTTTACCGCAATTCGATCGATCGAACATATAGAAAAATCAAAATTTTTATCGAATATTCTATGGTCGAATTTGCCTAATTTGCCTATTCGAAGATTCGAATTCCAAATTAATAGAAATTTGATCGAACTTCGATTCTTCATGTGAATTTTATGTGAATTTTGTAAATTTGCCCCTTAGAGTCCCTTGAGCTTAAAAACATTTTTATTTGGTCCACACTCTGCAAGCTTAATGATTTGATTCTCTCTCTTTGTGAGGTCTTTGTGTGGATATATGAAATTATACCCAGTTCTCAGGCTGAAACTGATTACAAAATGTGCCTTCATTACGGGGCCTACAACCTGTCATCTTTTATTACCCAACTTTGTAACTCAGTTGTGTTTTGATTGCCTTGTTAAAATAGTTTCTTTAAAATAAATGCATTCAACCCCAGAACTTTAAAGGCTAATAATGAGGAATGAACAGCCTTACACCCATAAATGTGCATTTGAACTTGTATGCAAGGGTGCACGGTTCACTCTGTTATCTGGAAACCCATTATCCAGAAAGCTCCAGATTATGGAAAGTCCATCTCCCATAGAATCTATTTTAATAAATGTGTATTTGAACTTGTATGCAAGGTTATACTGATCACTCATTGGAATACAGGTATAGGATCCATTATCTGGACACCTGTTATTAAAAAAGCTCCAAATTATGGAATGGCCATCTCCCATAGACTATATTTTAATAAAATAATTAAAATGTTTTTAAATTAATTCCTTTTCCTCTGTAATAACAAAACAGTAGCTTGTATATGATCCCAACTTATATATATATATACAGGTATGGGTACAGGTATGGGATCTGTTGTCTGAAAACCTGTTATCCAGAAAGCTCCAAATTAAGGAAAGCCTGTCTCCCATAGACTCCATTTTATCCAAATAATCCAGTTTTTTCTCTGTAATAATAAAACAGTAGCTTGTACTTGATCCAAACTAAGATATAATTAATCCTTATTGGAAGCAAAACCAGCGTATTTGGTTTATTTAATGTGTACATGATTTTCTAGTAGACAAGGTAAAGAATTATGGAAAATTTTGTTATCTGGAAAACCACAGGTCCTGAACATTAGGGATAACAGGTCCCATACCTGTACTGTAATTAATCCTTATTGGAGGCGAAAACCATTAGTTTTGGTTTATTTCATGTTTAAATAATTTTTCATTAGACTTAAGGTATAGAGACCCAAATTATTGAAAGATCCATTATCTAGAAAAAATCCCAGGTCCCATGCACTTTGTTTAAGAGTAATCCAATGAAGATCATGCTATCTTCCACCAGTCTATAATCTTTAACATATAACTTTGAAAAGTTGAGTTTAATTTTAATAAAGCAAACACTTCAAATATTTCTTGACTTTTGCAATCTTTTATTAAAGGAGGAGGAAGGTAATAATAACTGGGCACCATCCAGTGAATAGAATTGCTTACCTGAGACCCCAATTAAGCAATAGAAGGAAGAAACTGGCCTGGGGCCGCAGAGAAAAATACAGAAGTGGAAGAGGACTGTCATGTGCTTCTCCTACAGAAGAACCCAGGATAAGTGCAATTTTTAGCAAACAGAAGCACCAGAGCAGGCATTGTTGGTATATGATTATAAGCACCCCTAAGTGATTAAACCCACTGGACTGGGCCTGCAGGACACTGGGAAAAACATAGTGGGTCCCAGCCCTCGTGAGCCCAATACATCTGAGTTCTCCCCTGACCACGGCCGGCCATGAGGCAAGATGAGAACCTTGCCTCAGGCGGCACGGAGCGGCTAGTTAGAAGGGACGGCAAAAAGCCGCCTCTTGTAACTTTAAGAGCTGAATTTCCGGGTTTTAACCTGGAAATTCGGCTCCACTAGTGCAGAGAGCGCAATTGTTCTCAATGCACCAGCGATACCGCCCCCTTTTTACCTGCTCCGAGGAAGGGGGTTATGGCGTCCATAGAGGCATGGAGGCCTGGGGGTGGTCATGGGTGCCCCCAACCCCCCCCCATGCTGATTTTCTTTCTTTCTCCTTTAAAGGAACAGTAAAAAGAGCTTGAACCAGCAAATGAGAAGACAATGATGCATCTTAACAATAGAAGGTGTTGCCTTTTATTACCACCTTATACCTTAAGCTACTGTATACTTTGAGATGAATTTGAATTCTATACATGGGAGAGTCCTATTAACTCTGGAGTACACTCAATCACTAATGACCCAATAATGCTCATTTGACTTAAAATATAGTGTAATGTGGGAGTTTTGTGAATTCCACAAAAAAAGTGTATTGTGTTGGGGAAAATGCAACATAGGTCATGCAATGCTGGATATGAGAGTGCTAAGTTTTATGAGGGCAGGGGAATGCATTCTGGGAAAGAATTATGCAGTAAGCAATGTATGTCAACTGGAACTACAGAGCATTTTTCAGTAAAAGAAAAGAAGTGTTTGGGAAAACAAGGTCGGTGGGGTAACAGGCAATGGCAATTGCCAAGAAGACAGCAGAGAAGGAGAGATGAGAGATTAAATCTTTCTATATTTGTAACTGTTTCCCTCTGTCTGATTATCTTTATTAGGATAACAAAAAGTTTTTGTTTTTTTTAATGTAGTTCAAACTTAAAGATCGGGTATTGAAAATAACCTGGCACATAACAAATAAAATTATTTGCTCTTGATCAAAATTAACAGTGATTGGCATATTTACTTACCCTAGGGGAGTCTTTCCATTGAGGAACAGATTTCAAAGGAATTGTTCAGTGTAAAAGTAAAAACTGGGTAAATAGATAGGCTGTGCAAAATAAAAAATGTTTTCACTATAGTTAGTTAGGCAAAAATGTAATGTATAAAGGCTGGAGTGACTGTAAGTCTAACATAACAGAACACTACTTCTTGCTTTTCAGCTCTCTTTTGTTTACATTGACTAGTTACCCTGGTTACCAGGCAGTAACCAATCAGTGAATTGAGGGAGGGCCACATTGGTCAAAACTATTGATGGTCGAATTTATTCACGCGTCGTTTTTGACACGACGCGCGTTGAAAATGACGCAACACGCGTTGAAAACTACGCGACGCGTCAAAAACGTGCCGCGACTCGTTTCGCTAATTTTTTTCGCTAATTCGCGAATTTCGCTAATTTTTCGGTGAAGCAAAACTGGGTAGATTCGCCCATCACTAGTCAAAACTGTTGCTTTTGAATCTGAGCTGAATGCTGAGGATCAATTGCAAACTCACTGAACAGTTATGTCCCATGTGGCCGCCCTTCAAGTCACTGACTAACTCAGATTTAGAGAGCTGAAAAGCAGGAAGTTGTGTTGTATTCTGTTATGTTAGACATCCAGCCACTCCAGCCTTTATACATTACATTTTTGCCTAACTAACTATATTAGAAACATTTTTTATTTTGCACAGCCTATCTATTTACCCAGTTTTTATTTTTACCCTGAACTGTTCCTTTAAGAAAATACCTGCTTTATAAATGTTTTTCTAACATCCATATAATCGCTAACCATGGATGTATTTTTGAAATATGTATCTGGCAATTGATTTGGCCACATAACGTACACTAACCTGCAGGTTTACACTTGGTACTAATAAGTACTTTGCATTATCTGTTGATAATATATAGCTTTCAGTTCAGATGGAAGCAGTTATCGGGAAACCCATTATCCAGAAAGCTTAGAATTATGGGAAGGCTATCTTCCATTTGAAGCAAATAATTCAAATTGCGAATTCCTTTTCATCTGTAATAATAAAACAGTAGCTTGTACTTGATGAAGACTAACCTGCATGATTCATATTGGTGGCGAAACAATCCTATTGGGTTTACCTCTGGATAGTTTATATTATGTAATTTAAGGAATATTGTAGAACGTTAAGTTTCAGTGCAATATTTGAAGGAAAAGGAAAGAACATGCTGTGAAGAGAAAGAGTGTGATGAAGTAAATTCCCTGTCAGCAGGTCAATATAAGGAGTTAACAATTATTGATCCCTGTGGCCTCATTCGACCACAAGGCTGCACAGATGCAGTTATTAAATTACTCAATGGTTTAGTCTGCGATGTCTGAATATCAGGAAGTCAATACTGGATGCGTTATATAAATATCCACGTTGCAGTGTTCTGGGAAAAAGAGGGGGAACGCCTGTCTGAGACTAGCCTAGTCATGTTAATCTCACGCAGCTAATTCTCCATGGGACCTGCCAGCAAATGATATGCTTTTGGTCACCTGAACTACAGTATGCCTAATATCAACTGCTGTCTGTTGTAAAGCCGTTCTCTCAGGGCAATTGAATATGCAGCAAAATAGCAGATTCTGTTCAAAGCTTAAACGGATTCTGTCATGATTTTTATGATGTATTTATTATTTCTAAAATACACTGTTTACACTGCAAATAATTCACTCTACAACATAAAATTTAATTCCTGAACCAGCAAGCGTATTTTATTTAAGTTGTAATATTGCTGTGTAGGCGGCCATCTCAGGTTATTTTGCCCGATCATGTGCTTTCAGAAAGAGCCAGCACTTTAAGATGGAACTGATTTCTGGCAGGCTGTTGTTTCTCCTACTTAATGTAACTGAATGTGTCGCAGAGGGACCTGGATTTTACTATTGAGTGCTGTTGAGATCTACCAGGCAGCTGTTATCTTGTGTTAGGGAGCTGATATCTCACTACCTTCCCATTGTTCTGTTGTGGGGGGGGAGGGGGAAGGAGGGGGATGATTTCACTCCAACTTGCAGTACAGCAGTATAGAGTGACTGAAGTTAATCAGAGCACAAGTCATATGCTTGGGCAGCTGGGAAATTGACAATATGTCTAGCCCCAGCTTTCAAAACTGAATATAAAAAAATCTGTTTACTCTTTTGAGAAATGGATTTCAGTGCAGAAGTCTGCTGGAGCAGCACTATTAACTGATGTGCTTTGGAAAAAAAACATGTTTTCTCATGACCACAGGGCACAGGTGGGACCTTGGAGTAAGCAAGAAACACACAGGAACATGAGACAGTATAATAACTGTACCTTAACAAAGATGATTGTCCAAATAAGTGCACCATAAACCTCCTACGTAGACCTCATCAAAATCAAAATGACTGGCCATATCTTTTGCATAAAACACGTAATCATGCACAGATTCTTGATTTTGTTTTTTAAGAATAACAACCCTGCACCCAGACATGTGTACATCCATAGATAGGAATGTCTTATCAGGATTCTGTAAGGCCAAAAGGCCTCGGAGGTAGTAAGGACCGTGGGAAGGAGGTAGCAAAAGTCCAAGTTCGCAGTACAGATAGGGATAAGGCAGAAGAATGGTCAAACAGGCAACAAGATCAGTCCAGGCAGAAGAGGTTCACAATCAGGAAATCCAGGCAAGAGGTCGGTACACAAATAATCAGATATCAGCAGAATCACACCCAGGTATAGCAAGCTAAGACCTATAATTGGGCAAGGATCAAGTGTCCAAAAGTTCCTTAAATAGGCTGTAATTGGCGCCAAAAAGGAGATGTCATCAGTAGGCGTCAGTTTCCTGCATCAGCGCGTCATTTCCGGCGCGAGCGCGTCGCTTCTGACGCGGGCGCGTCGCTTCTGACGCGGGCGGCTATTCCGGCACGCACTTCCGGCGCGACCATCCTCGTGGGAGCCGCCATCTTGGGAGGACCGGAGCCGAGGAGCCAGGTAAGAGGAATTCCTGACAGATTCACAGTGTGATGTTGATGGTTCATACCTGACATTCTTCTCCTTATAATTCCCCTTGCTGTAGGAATGGCCCACCAGGATACCAGGAAAACTCCCGGTGGGCCAAGGTTTCAGTGGGCCCTCTTGCTTCTAAACTATTTCATTCCCCATTTCTTTATGGGAAAAAATGCTTAATAATGGAATAAAATAGTAAGTACTGTACATATAAAGGACTATGAGAATAAAGAGGCTGAGTGAGTAGAGGAGGAATATGAATTTGAAAAGTGGGCCAGCGGTCTAAGGTTTCTTGGTGGGCCCTTAGCATCCCAGTCCGACACTGGGCATTTGCAATCTGTACAGTTTCACATGGGTCTTGTTGATGCCATGTATATAGTTTGTAGGAAAGTTAAAAAATATATATATGTGTGTGTGTGTGTGTGACCAATGGCTCCCTATAAAATGCGCTGTCCAATAGGGAGCTGTCATTTTTTATGTAATAACAACTCTCTTGGCAACCACATTCCTCCATAAAAAAACAAATATATTGCTGCCCTTCTGAGTTGTGTGCTAAATCTTATTAGAAATGCTCAGGAGACTGAAGCTGTCAGTCAAACAAATTGTGCACTCCCCTGACCTTTCACCCTAAATTAGGCAGCAAGTTAGACAGGATATTTCCATAAAGTGACATCAATGGGTGGGGAAGGTTAAAAATGTATGTTCTTTCAATACATAAACCATACAGTACCCATTATAAACAATATGGTGCTAAATCAGGAATCGGTAGGAAATCAGATGGGGAGAGAACCTGTGTCTTGGTAAGAAGATCAACCACAAAATGCAACAATTACTCCTAAAATTGGGGGCTTCTCAAAAAATAGAACATCTTATTTATTTTTCTATAGATTGATACAATAAAAAAATGGGGAATGTTGACTTGTCTAATAATTTGGTGCTATTGTCTCTGAGTTCTGCAGGATACTGGGGAGGTTCAACTTATATCATAAGGCCCGATGTACCCAGACATTTGCCAGGCCAACATTCAATAAATTATATATTATTCTGTGTATATAGACTGAGGAAACAGTGCTCTCTGAAAGGGCATGCCCAGAGCTTACCGTATGATATAAAATATAGTGAATATTACCAAACAACCTTTTAAACACAGAAACATTTATTGTTGGCTGGTTGGTTGTAGCTTGCCAGATATAAGAGCCTCTATTGTTCTTAGAAGGCTTTCCATCAGATTTTGGAGTACTTTTGTGGGATTTGGTTTGATTCATCCACAAGAGCTTTAGGAATGCTGAACAGTGGGATCACACTTGGAATTTCAGGTCATTCCATAGGTGTTCAGTTGGGTAGAAGGCACTGGGCAGGCAACTCAGGTTCTTCCATTCCAGATAGTTCTTGTGCCAGCATTGCTTAGAGTGGTATATTTCAAATCAGGGCATGCAATGTAGCTAAATTCAGCAAATTAAGCTTAGTATGGTGATAATGCATCGTGTATATATTCCGTTAAAGGGATACTGAATACGGGATACGGGAAAAAATGTTTTTTTCAAAATGCATCAGTTAATAGTGCTGCTCCACCAGAATTCTGCTTTGAAATCCATTTCTCAAAAGAGTAAACAGATTTTGGGTTGAAATTCATAACTGCTGTAGGGTAAGGGGTGTGATTAACTTTAATTAATTAATTAATTGCATTACCAACGGAATATTATTGAACCGATAATTAAGAGTTCAAGAATTCAAGACATTCATCAGGACTAGGGATGCACCGAATCCACTATTTTGGATTCGGCCGAACCCCCGAATCCTTCCCGAAAGATTTGGCCGAATACCGAACCAAATCCGAACCCTAATTTGCATATGCAAATTATGGGTGGGAGGGGGAAAACATTTTTTACTTCCTTGTTTTGTGCCAAAAAGTCACGTGATTTAGCTCCCTGGCCCTAATTTGCATATGCAAATTAGGATTCGGATTTGGTTCGGCCAGGCAGAAGGATTCGGCCAAATCCAAATCCTGCTGATAAAGGCCGAATCCTGGCCGAATCCTGAACCGAATGCTGGATTCGGTGCATCCCTAATCAGGACACTTTATTTATTAGTCACCATAACTTATTCGCTGAATTAATTCACTTTATAAGCACTAGCACTTTAAAATTTTAACTTTTTGTAATAAATTCATTCTGATCAAGAGGGGATTTCTTTTTAATTTCTCCAAGGAATTCAAAAATAAGCATCTGGTTTAAGACCACTGGGAGAAACAACCAATTGGTTGGTGAGAAATATGCTGCTCCCGAGCCACTGGTTGGGGATCAGTGCCCTAGGGGTTGCTGCAAAGGGTATTACAATGGTTAAGAACACAACACAATGACAGTGGAAGATGTGAAATACAGTGCATAAAGTACCCCTATGAAAATATTCCTAGCCTTCAAAGCTGAACATTTTTGATTAACATGAATCATTTTGGACTGGAAGAAAAAGGAGCAAAACTGGAGGGAAAAGTTAGTACCATAGGCATTTTTTAAATCAATTACCTTGAACCACTTTTAGAAATAAGCCTTGTTGTCCTTCAAATAAACCAGCCTCAAAACATTTGACATGTTTTTTTTTTTTTTTTTTTAAGTT
>CM044446.1:22966386-22996540 GCA_024363595.1 Xenopus borealis
TTTTTTTTTTTTTTAAGTTTTACACTAGCAGTAAAATGGTGTAACCAGTAGTGAGTGGGCCCAATAAAACATATCTTACAGATATACAGCTAATTTGGGCATCAGCTGCTGAATATATAACTGATCTACAAAAGACTCCATTGTGTTGGGAACAACTGATAGGTGAATTGTCACATTTTGCTTCAGCAAAAAAATTTGCGAATAGTCCACGAAATGTTGGCGCCTGCGACAATTTTGACACCTGAGACTATTTTCATGCCCGCACGAATCTGACGTGCGCCTATTTTATCCAAATGCATTAAAGTGAATGGGCGTTATAAACATTTAGAACAGTCGCGGGCAATAATTAATTTTTTTACATGGTATATTTTCGCAGCAGTTTCAATAACATCATTATCCTTTTGGCAAAATCAAGTAAACAATACAATTCTCATGTATAAACATATTAACTGGAGGTTGCTTAGAGAAGTTTTTCCACCCTGCTTAGTTCAAAACCAGTCCTGCCCATCCCCAGGCAAAGTCATCCCAATATTCTCAAAACTACAACTGGAACAAACAATAGCACCAATGACAACACAATAAATAATGCATCAGGCTGTATATTGGTTTCATGTGTTGGTTTTGATGCAAACTGTATTTTCTCAGAAAAAATTGGGTATTTCTTACTACTTTATCTGTTCTACAAAAGTAAGTGATAGATCAAAATGTGACACCATTTAGTATTTCTTTTTCCTACTCTTTTTCTGGACTGGGTCATGTTGACGTGCTCCAATGTACTCATATAATTTACCAAATGAAACAGAATTTGTTAAACAAACAGAAAAACTTACTGACACCCACTGCAGTATTATTTTAGGATCTAGGGAAGAATTAGGAAAAAAACATCTTTGAAAGTCCTTCTCAGTAAGTCAGTACCTCACTGGGCCCCAGGCTGGCAATCTAGATATTCTGGTAGACGTATGCTACATTTTAGATCAGTAAGGTGCTGTCTGGGCCTCAGTGTACTTGAAATGCCAGAGGCTATTTTGAATCTCAGTTCATACATGCTGGGTCCCCTACATATATGTATATCTCCTGGGTCTCCAGTAGGCACATGGTCTGATCCCTCATAGTTACACCCTTGACAATTAACATTACCTATATATTACAGATATGAGAAAACATATTTAGAAACAGCATGGATCTGCCTGCTGAAACCACAACATGAATTTTACAAGTCCTTAAAAGAGAGAAAAGCATTCCTAAGCCATAAATCATTCAGCTATACACAGCACATCCATTAAGCAGGCTCATTTAGGCTTCCTTATCTTTAAAGGGATACTGTCATGGGAAAATGCATCAGTTAATAGTGCTGCTCCAGTAGAGTACTGCACTGAAATCCGTTTCTCGAAAGAGCAAACAGATTTTTTTATTTTTCATTTTGAAATCTGACATGGGGCTAGACATGTTTTCACTTTCTCGGCTGCCCCAAGTCATGTGACTTGTGCTCTAATAAACTTCAGTCACTCTTTACTGCTGTACTGCAAGTTGGAGTGATATCACCCCTCCCTCCCCCCTTCAGCATCCTAACAAGAGAACAATGGGAAGTTAACCGGATAACAGCTCCCTAAAACAAGATGCCAAGAGTAGTAAAAACCATGTCCCACTGTGACTCCTTCAGGTACATTGAGAAGGAGAAACAACAGCCTGCCAGAAAGCAGTTCCATCCTATAGTACTGGCACAAGTCACATGACCAGGGGCAGCTGGGAAATGGACAAAATGTCTAGCCCCATGTCAGATCTCAAAATAGAATATAAAAAAATCTGTTTGCTCTTTTGGGAAATGAATTTCACTGCAGAATTCTGCTGGAGTAGCACTATTAACTGATGTGTTTTGAAAAAAATGTTTTCCCTATTGTCACGGGGACGGTACTCCCAATCGCACGTGACTTCAGGTGTGGCTGTCAGGGGTCACTCACTCAGTCTCTCACCCACCTTGCACACAGGTTAGACTAGCAGAACAGCACCCCAAACACCAACCAACACCCACAAACACACACAACTTGCTGCCACCACTCTCAACTTCGCACTGGTGTTGAGAGAAACCAGGTATTCTAGTAGTGAAGGGGTTAATTCAAACACACACTTCCTACCAGCACTCAAATGGTTAACTAGCATACATACAGACTAGCATTCCCATTCAGCATGCAGAGGGTTAAGGCTCACAATTATTCTCTTGGCTAGGTTCTTTTAGAGCACCAAAGACAAACTTATTAAGTTTTTTAATATTATAAAAGGTATAACAGTGCAGTTACAAAATGATATTACAAAAAGAGACATACAATCAATATTACAAACAGTTATAAAATAAAAAGGGAAAACATGGAAAACCTATACTTAGCTTCAAGATATAGAATTCCTGGTCCTGGAGGCAAGGGGAAACAAACGGGATAACTTCCAATCGCAATTGGTCCTCCAAAGTAAAATCCAACTCTTAGTCAGAAGAGCTGACTATTTATCAGTGATTTCAGGGCATCAGGTAACTGCACACTCCCCCTCCCTCAGGAATGTAAGGGGGCGTGGCCTAGCAGGACACAGACTGAGTTTTTATGACCTCCTGGGAGAAGCAACTGGACCAAGAATACAATGATCATAACTCCCTATAGGAACATAGGAGAGATATGATATTATATTCATTGGTTATGAATTCTCTCCTGGATTCCATAGATAATAAACATCAATACTGTGTGACCTGCCCCTGCCCTGATATTCACATCTGATACACAGAGTACCAAACCTAGTCATGTTTGGTCTCATCTGAAAGCCAATATTACTTTGAACCCATCACCAGTTTTTAACACTGTTGGTACAACAGGTCTGGGTTCTGGGAGGATGAATATGTTTTGGGTTGTATTATTTGTGACCTTCCCTTCACCTGTGAGAAGCCTTTGTGTGAACTTTAAGTTCTCCCTCATTGGGCTGTCCCTCCTGTTATTTTATGGCTCAAGCCAGGGCTTGGAGAAGGGCAGATGTTGTGATCCTGTTACACATGGCTAACTCCAGACCTTAGTGAAGAGAGGCCTGTTATCTGTCTAATTTAGTCAGAAATGCTTTTCATGATACCTTGGCCTGTTTTATTAGCTATTACAGGCCTGTATCATGACACCTATTTTAACACAGGACCTCACAGTACAATGGCAAAATAAGATAACTGCATATCTGAGTGCTATCATCAAAGGAGTCCTGGCCTCAAATTCCCTGCCCCGGCAACATTTCCAATATTGCTCAGATGGTCGTAAATTTTAATCTTGTTTGTCTGGCAAAGCTGACAAAATAACCGAGCGGGATGTTTAAGATCTTTGGAGTTTTTTTCATTGAGGAATGTTTTGGCCATTTACTGCATTTTCTATTTATCAGAAGTAAGCTGCAGTTGGGTGGATAATAACACAGACACTGACCCCCATGATTCATTTTTCCACCACTTCTGCTTACGCTTGCCAACAATTGCTTCAGGAAGATTTCACCTTACAAACAAATTGGAAGGTTAGAGATCTGAAAGAGGGACTTAGGCTGGACTGAGCAGAAGGATGCATTGTGTACCTGCTCAGTTAAATAGAAACCAATAAGTGTTTTTACAGACAACTGCAGGAGGATGAATTAAAGCATACATCTGATGGTTGTAAATAAGTTGTTGTTGATGTCTCTGTATTTACCTAACATAACATGACATTACCCTTCTTGTACTTTGTCTTGAGTTGATCAGGCTGTTTCTAGTCCTGTATTTATCTGCAGATTGAGATGCAGCCTGGTCTGACCGTGGCTGTAGTTCACATTATTTGCCTAATCTAGATGGCCTCTGATTTGAATAGCTTATGTAGATGTAGGGACCCATAAGTAGCATGGCCCTTATGGCTTCTTCCCTTGCCCTCACTTTAACTACCTGCTATTGGACTAAGGTCCAGATAGCTATATTGTATCCAATTATTGGATAAAGGTTGTGACCCACCCCTGCAGTGCTGTAATAAAAGTACTTGCAGGGAGGGGCACTTCCTCTTTGGCCTGCAGCAGAGGAGGGGGGCAGTGCTCCATTGAGCCTGGGTGCCAACCGGGCCCCAGAGGCGCTCTACCCTAAAGGGACAGCACACCTTTAGTGGAAGTCGGGGAACAGGGCCCCGTGAATGAGGAATAGTTAGAGTCAGGATATGCCTGTTATAGCACTCTCTAGGAGAAGTGAGGAAGAGAGGGAAGAGAGAAAGGGCAGCTCAAGCCCCATCAAGGAGGATAGTAGGGAGTAGCTCTCCCCCAGGGTCTACCTTGCCTGAAGTGAAGGGACCTCAGTATATAGGGATTATAGGAGGAGAATTGAATCCCTGAGGTGATATTGGCCTGCTGGTGGGATCCGGACCCCACAAGGCATTGCTAACCTGGTTGGTGAAACTACAACTCCCATCCACATACATCCTGAGGGCTATGCTGAGTGCCGTATATATGCTATGCATTTGCTGTTCATAATCCATTGGTCGTGAGTATGGATATTACCCTGTGATGATCTATGTAAATAAAGGTTGTTCTATTTGTTTCAAAGAACCCCTGGCGCCCAACACTTGTTAATTTACACTACATGCAGTATTGAGGTGCAGTTCAACTACCTCGCTGTTTCCACTTAGCGAAAGCCCTACCTGAGAATACAAGAGTCGCGTGTAACCCATGCTCTGCTCATGCTAGTTGGTTTGGCTCTAATACAGCCAAGAAAGGGTTACATAGAGGATGACCATCCCCAATGGAAGAGTAACCTTTGCCCTGGGGGAAGGAGGTACAGGTATGGAACCTGTTATCCAGAATGCATTTTGAGCTGAAATCCAATGAAGTCTGTTCATGGCACTTCCAATATAACATTTCTGTATTTGGAAGAGACAGCAGGCTACTGCGAGTGTCTGGGCTGAAATCAGCCAGTGTATTTCAGCTAGCTTATTTCAGCCCCTATATGGCCCTAGCCTTAGTGAAATGGCTAGGAGTGTTGAGAACTAGACAATGTGATCTTGTAAGAGCATGATTTGTGCTACAATGAGTAGATTTGAGCATGGCGACTTCCCAGGCAACACCCACCAGTCTGTAGTGGCTCAAGGGTGTAGGTTGGCAAGACAATTTAATTTAACTTAAAACTTCTCTTTTACACTTCTTTGGAAAAACAAATTGAGTTTTCCATACCATTTCAACTTTTAAGCCGGTGCCATTCAGAAACACATATAGAGATTGTTCCTACATGATCCCTCCTGGCCATTGGGAGAGTGTTTATAGCAAAAGGGGGCAGTTGTTGATCATGTGGCAATTAAAATTCCCTGGGTGCCTTTAAATCTACAGGCTAAAACAGACTACTGTGTTGGGTTGCACAGTTAATATTTGAATACTTTAATATTTAAAAGAATTAATTAATGACTGCCAGCTCAAGCCCAATTCAATTTGTATATATGTACTGTATATAGGTAAAGGCTCACCCTGTAACATAAATGACCCGGGTGTGAATACCCCGAGTCCAGCACTTTAATGGATGCAATGCCAAAAAGAATTAATCCTGGTGATATTCAAAGGATAGTATAACTCACCAAATCCGTTCAGTGGCTCGGGTGCAGTGCCCCAAGCCCGTAGCCTAAGCAGAATCCAATATTCGAGGTGAGGTAAAAAGTCAGCTTTATTCCATGAAGTTAAAAGTTAGCGTCCTAACGCGTTTCGTATCTTTCGATACGTAATCATAGGCACAAATAATTACAAACAATACAGCCTTTTAAACATACTTAGAAAGCGATGACACCTGGATTAGATCCACAATGGACAGGCTAACAATTAAAACCCATATTAACCCTTGACTAAAGGAAAGAAGCTGAGAGAAAAGCGACTTCAATTCTACTACAGGGAATACAACAGTTTTCATAGATCTAATACTTAAAGCGATTAAACACTTCATATCGTAAGAAGTCAAGCGATTTAAAATTAGAGCTTAAAATATACATAATTAAGTATGTACTTAATTATGTATATT
This sequence comes from Xenopus borealis, assembly GCA_024363595.1. Taxonomy (NCBI): domain Eukaryota; kingdom Metazoa; phylum Chordata; class Amphibia; order Anura; family Pipidae; genus Xenopus; species Xenopus borealis. The sequence goes on from CM044446.1 coordinate 22,972,403, forward strand.
TTAAGCTCTAATTTTAAATCGCTATAACTTCCAATTCACAACTTATTTAAATTGTACCTAAAATGAATTAGAATTTATATTTTATTGATTGATATTAAAATAGTTCATATTTAAGTTAAATAAACATAAAAGGCAAAAAGAGCAAAATGAGAGGCTAAAAGTTCATAAAGCCCAAAATTAATTATGTTTAAACATATTAACAGAGTAAGGGAAAGAGAGAGGGGGGGAGGGGGGAAAGGGGGAGTAGGAACTCCAGATGCACAAGGGGCTAAACCGAATAGCTGACATCAAACCGAAGGTTCAGACCTTTCGGCTGTCTAGTATCCAATGTAAAGATCCAGTAAGTCTCCCTATGAAGTAGTTGTGACATCTTGTCTCCTCCTCTCCGTGAACTGATTATCCTCTCTATACCCTGAATTTTGAGCATATTGAGCATTCCCATTACTGCATTCGGAGAAATGCCTTGATACAGCAGTGGTTAAACTAGAGTTTACAATACTATTGATATGTTCCCGCATCCTACTTTTTAGACTTCTAGACGTACAGCCCACATACTGTATATTGCATTTTCTACATGTTAGAAGATATATAACATACTCCGTACTGCAATTTATAAAACTCTTAATCTTATAGCTAGCGCCAGTACTACTGCTTACAACTTCTGAGGATTTCTCAACATATTTACATGTCACACACCGTGTTGCTCCACATCTATAAGTGCCTATCGTTTTTAACCAATTGGAAGGGTTATCTGCCCTTCCATGTACATCACTAGGGGATAAAATGTCCTCGAACGCCGTGTCACAAATTTACAGCCTTTCTTTCGAATATTACTTTAATATTTAGCTTTGCTTCTATCATAGATATATAGCCTTTAGTCTTGCCGTCTCTACCCTCTACAGGGTAAATAAGATCCTTGAAGATCACTACTGGCCTTAGCGATAGCCCAAATATACTTGAAGGAGATCCCACCTGTCTTTGTTCCACCAGTAATATTCCATGCTTAAGCTGGCCATAGACGCAAAGATCCGATCGTAAGATGATTCCACGATCGGATCTTTGCATCTCCCGACCTGCTCCCGACCTGTCACTAACCTTCAGATCAACTAAAGTAGTAAAAAGCACAGACAGCTGACGTTCTGCCCTGACAAGGATCGTACTAAAGTTGTACGATTAAAAACCTAGTGATGGTCTCCCACTGAAAATCGTACGATCTGCAATAGACGCAAAGATATTATCGCCAGCCGACAAAAATTTTCTAACCTGGCCGATCGACCAAACGACCGATCGGCATGGCACGACAAATGTCGGAGCACTCCACACACGATCCGAAAGTCGTACGATAGTCATACGAATCCTCGATTCGTACGACCAAGTCGTTGCGTCTATGGCTAGCTTTACAGAGAAGTGATTCGTGGAGAATGTAAACCCTCACCTGCTGACTTCCCCTGTGGTGCAGTCACGGTAATTCAGTGTAACTGAACTGATCTGTTATAAGCTGAGAAGAAAGTATGAATGAGGCTCGAATCTGAGTTCTACATTCTTTTGTATTCACCACCACCCTCAAAAAAATTCATCTTTGGACAAACATTGTTGGGAAGATTCTGTATAGCCAATATTGCATTTTGTCATGGAAACTATTTTCCATGCATGGACAAAAAAAAAAAGAGAAAATACCTTTGCCAGAATTTGAGTGTTAAATGATGTGTGACGTTCTCTCTGCTAGACAGAAAAAATATACTGTTTCAAACACATGGAAGGTGATGGCAAACATAATCCTGAAAGTGTGTTTGTTTAAAAGGGCAGCCAGTGTTTTAATTGTTTTATCTCTGCATGCCATTAAATGCTTCCTAATCCTGCCTACCTCTCTCAATTTTGCATGTTTTCTGGGACTTATGATTTTGCCTATTATTTTTATATTATTGGAATGTGGGACGTGTATAGTTTAATTATTGGTATATAATTATCTTTTTTATATGAAAGGTAAACACTTGCAGAGGGTAAACATCAACTGCCCAGCTTCCCCTGCAAAAATATTTCTAGGAACCAACTTCTGAGACCTTTATAAATCTGTCAGTGTTTGCACAGGGATAAAAGAGATCTTGTATTTAATAGGTGATCTTTCTAGGCCTCCTCTCTGCCCTGGACCACCATGGTAAGGTCTGCTTCTCAACCTCATATATAATAACCTCCTCCTTATCTGTAAACCTGAGACTCTGCAACTAGAGTGAGCATGCAGGAGTGTAACATCCATTATTATGATGACAAGAAAAAGTAAATAAAGAAATGCATGCATACAGGTGCTTAGTACTCCTAACAGCTTCTAATCATACAAAGCGCGACGGGGCTGTACAGAATCCACAGTCAGAATCTCGGGATCCAGGCAGAGCTGTATGTTTCTTGAGTAACAAAAACAATTAAACAAGATGTCAGAAGAGGGACAATCTGCTTGCCAGATGTTTTTCTTTGGAGATGCGAAGAAAGTGTGAGATGAAGTAAGCGTTTGACATGAATATTCAGGGAGCAGATTAATCACAATATTTCTACATCCATCCTGATTGTGCCTCTGCTAGGGGTTTTGTCCCCTCTGCCGGTTTGAAAGTGAGAGGAACCAGAAATAATGAAATCCCTCCCCTACCAGTGGGACTTTAAATCAAAGGGTACAGGCAGAGTTATTATGCTGTGACAGTGTATTATAAACCATATTGAAAAAAACCAGTAGCACACTGATGTAGTTGAAAAAAGTGCAATGTGTAGTCCGAAACGTTGCCCTCTTTTTTTGTGTGCATATGGGCTAAATAAATGAACACATTGCACTTTTTTCAACTACGTCAGTGTGCTACTGGTTTTTTTCAATATGGATTGTAGGGCAGGACCTGAAGGGCAGGCAAGGTCGTCCAGTTTAAGCACCTGACACCCACATTGGGGTGGTTCAATTAAGGGCTGGAGCACTCCAAGACACTATACAGTGTATTATAAACCAATATTTAAATTTTCAACCTCAATTGTAGATTTTGCTGACCCAAAGACCCACAACAAGCCAATCACCTTAATCCCACCACCTTAACAACCTTACAATTAGATCTTCCAATTTATGGCTGTCTTATGAGGCACAATAAGCAATTTGTACCAATATTTGGTAACTTTTTTTTAATTAAAGAATTTACTGAAACATGACTTAATAAAGAAAAGTAGCAGAAAAGTAGAGGGAGAGAGAAGAAGAAAGGCATCAGCAATACAGCAGTAATTGCATGTAATACATGTCATCAATCCACTTTTTGCAACATTGGAGGGAGGATTTTAATGTTCTCTTCTCTTCCAAATGAGGATACATTTATTAGAAGGGGGGTAAGTTTTTTTTTATTTTTATGCTGTTGTGTATCCCATTAATTCCCAGAGGGATCCTACCTTGAGATATCCTACCTTGAGATAGTCTTGATTTGAACTGTCTATTACTATTTACTCTTTATTATATCATCCAGAGTAGGAGCGGTATGGGACCTCTATCTGGAAGTTATTGCTGAACGAGTAGCTGTGAGTATTTGGTTGAGCATGTACCATTTAATTAATATATACTGTGAGAGTTTGGTCTACACATGGATCCACTCATTTGGCAAGGTTACCACACAAGTGGATCATACTCCAATATGCCAGCCTTGAGTTGGGCAAAACTAGATTGATCTGATCAAATTACACTGACATGATACAGGCCATCAAGCTGAGGACTACATCAACAAATCAATGAAGGCCTCACCCCCATTTTTAAACCTGCTCAATCAACATCTGGGTTATTTTCACTGAAAAGCTGCCAACTCAGCCCATTAGCATGTTTAATCAGTAGGTGTATGGTCACCTTAACCCCCACTGTAGCATTGACCAGCTGATATTTTTTAAAGTTACCTTTTGGAATTGACCAGCTGCTACAAAGCGTAGATTATTTACACACAAAAAGAAAAAACAATGCCAAAGTGTTCAAATTCAGCCTTTGTGAATCCCTTAAATTTTGCAAAAATTGAGTCGTTAGTAAATTGTCATGAACGGCACCCAATACCAGAACAGTTGCTAAGCACCTTGGTCTCAGTTCGGCTTCACCAGTTAAGTGACTGGCTTTGGCCTCAGGAGGAGCCCTCAGCTTACTCAGATGCCACCTGGACTTATCGAGAGGTGCAAAGCTAAGAGTTCTGGCTAGCACAGGGGCACTATCGTCTCACCAAGGATACTGGATTTGAAGAATACCACCAAGTGGAACAGGTGGGCCGGACCAGCACAAGCGGAGTAGAATAGTCAGACAGGCCAGGATCAGGATTAAAGAGCGTAGAATAGTCAGTGGACAGGCAGAGGTCAGGATAGGAGAATATCAGAGTTAACAGACAGGCCAAGGTCAGGATTGGAGAGTAACAGAGTAGTCAGGCAAAGTAAGGGTCAAAACACAGTAGATCAGGCAGGAATCAATAGACTAGAGCACCCAGGAACTACCAAATAGAACCTAACAACAGGCAACGATCTGAAACTGAATTCCCTTTAAATACTATTTGAATTTGGCGCCACTGCGCCTGTGCCTTAGAGAAGTCGGCACACAGGGAGGAGGGGCAGAGAAGTGGGCATCGACTCCGAAGGAGCGGCTGTGGACCCCGCTTCCCACTAGACCGCCAGGGTAAGCGACCCTTACATCAATGTTCCTGCTAAGCTGTACGATTGGGTACTTGTCACACAAATTATGAGGACAGTGCGCGCAATAAATTGTCGTGAGCACAAAGGACCATCCCCTTAAAGGTGCCTGTATATAAATAAGGTAGTGATGCACCGATTCCCCTATTTTTGATTCGACTGAACACCAAAATCTTTTGTGAAAGATTCGGCCAAATACTGAACCGAATCCAAATCTTAATTCGCACATACATTTTTTTTTTACTTTCTTGTTTTTGTGACAAAAAGTCGCGTGATTTTAAGGATCAGATTCGTTTTGGCCAGGCACTAGGATTAGGTTGAATAGGCCCACACCTCTTTGGAACCTGCCAGAGCCATGATAAGTTATATCACGGATGAGTTTGAGGCATTTTTCTGCAACATGCAATTAGCCATAAACACAAACAATGAAAATTCATGGCATGACATCTTACCCCATATACAATTTTCTGGTGTTATTTTTGTAAATGGAAAACCATTCCATTCCACTGAGCCAAAAGAGTACTTGAATCTTTTATTTTATTCCTACAGCCCTCTTGAAAGAAGATCATTCTTGCCTTCTTCTTCTTTTGTAATAATTCCACATTGCTATTAACTGTTCAACTGTGGCAAATACAACAAGAGCAGGCCACAAAATTAAGGGACAAATTCAGTAAAGCGCGAGGCGTCTAGAGCTAATTCACCAGTGTGACGTAATTTCGCAACTTCGCCGATTTACTAACTGTGTCCCCGGCGAAAATTCGCTAGCAAAGTAGATAGACTAGCGCAACTTTGCACCCTTACGCCAGGCGAAGTTACGGACTGATGAAAGGACGAAACTAATTCACTAAGATGCCCATTTTAATGAACGTTACCTCTTGCGATAGACTTTACGTCAAGTTCAATGCAATAGGAGTTTGAAAAAAAACTTGAAAGTCTCCAAAAAACGCTGGCGTCTTTTACTTTTTTTTAGGGTGATAGTCTGAAAAAAAATAGCGTAATTTTTTTGGGGTTTACCCTCCTTCCCCTCTACATTTCCTAACATATGGCAACTCAACTCTACAGAGGGCACATGTTTAGGGCAATAGGAAAACATTATTTAATTATTAAAGGTTTCCTTGTTTGTGTAGTGTAATGTAGTGGCTGCAATATATACTTCTATTATACTTTTAACTTTGTGCCTTATGCAAATTAAGTTTGCTTTGCCTGACGAAGTAACAGTAGCTTTCTACAAAAAAGTAACTTTGCTTTTAGTGAATTAGAGGCGGACTGATGAAAATTCGTCTGGTGAAGTGTGGTGAAGTGCGACGAAGGCTGAGCAACCAAATTTGCGCACTTTAGTGAATTTGCCCCTAAGAGAGAGAGAGGTAGTCTATTAAGAATCCAAGATCCTACACTGAGCACATCCAGCGATTCCCCTGTCTATACTGATGTGTTTATCAGGGCCGGGGTTAGAGATCCCAAGTTTAATGGCCCAGAGATCTCTCCCCTGCTGTCCAGTCTCATTCTATGTATAATGATAATCAAGCTAATAAAAGCTAAAGAAACTCGAGTGCTACCTAGACACCCAAAAATAGACTCATGATTCCCTGCACCTCTTCCTTCTACAGTTGGGTCAATTTCAAATTTATGTGAGTTTTTTAAACTCCCTTAAATTCGAATATATTTGAAATTTGCTTGGGGGGTTATTTAATTAAAAAAAAAATGAAATATCTAAAATATCTAAAACTCAGACAAATTTTACTGTCCCAAAAACTCGGATTTAATTGGATTCCAATTTGACCAAACTTGACGCGTTTATTTTCTGCAAAAAAAAAAAATTTGAATATCAGGAAGGCTACAAACCTCTCCAAATTGGTCACTGGACCTCTCCGAATTTTTTTTTTTTTATTTGTGTGTAAGTGTGTAGATAGGCCATATAAGAATGTGTATCTATGTGAACTGGAGTTTATTTGAAGGAGTCCTACACCAGGTCGGTTGGCTGCTGAGGTGCAGGATTTTTTACCCCTTATCCCCAGCTGAATCGTCACTGGAGTGACATCACTATGATGACACCACTTCCAGCTGGGTCCTGGGTCTAACTAAGGTCAGTGGTGTAACTTTCATAAAAATTTTAGGGCACCCAACAGAGGTTGGCTTTTTTACCAATATATGTTGACTTGCTCATTATTTAGGGCCTCAGGTGGCCCTCTAAACCTCCTGGGCCCCCATACAACCACAGTGTCTGCTTCCTCTGTAGTTACACCCCCGAGAAAGGTCATTGCGGTCCAGGTTGGGTAGGGCTCTTGAGAAGGAAAATGTATTGGGAGGGGGGTGCAGGTCCTGTTACGGGTTTGTGGGTCCGGGTTGGGCATGGGTTTGTCTGACCCGTGCAGGACTTGATGGACTTTGGTCATCAGCCCAACTTAACTATGTAACTATTTCCTATGAAACTGGAATATTATGAATATGAATTATATTCTATAGTACCTTTACCCACTAGGAATAACTTTCACTTTACAAGATTACTGCGGACTACAATGACTAGCCAAGGGTTTTTTCTGTACAGTATGTTATCATGACTGTGTTACCATGTGAGAAAAAATAAACAGTTTGTGGCAGATATCTCACATTTCCACCCATGTGCAGTGGAGCAGTGCTGGCCTAATTTATATTGTCAGACAAAATTTGGAGCTGTGGCCTTGCTGACATTTTGCAGAAAGTAGATGTTATGGTTCTGCAGATGAAAGAAACATTTTGTTTTAGTTATTTTTCATGGAGAGAGAAACCACTTATATAACGGATTTGTTATGTTTTGGTAGCCGAAGATGAGCAGAGTATAACAGTGCTTTATCAGCAGTTTCATGCAGCCATTACACTTCAACAGTAACTTCAACTCTAACCCTTTTAAAAAGTATAGAAAGTACAGTGTATGCACAGTATAACTCTTGTGCACAGTGACACCTACAGGCACCTTGCACAAACACCACAGGATTTAACGTTCCAAAGATGTCCAGGACAGGTTTGTATCCCTTCAAACCTCCTGTTCTGCCACATACAGTACAGCTACAGTGCTTTCTGAAGCTGATTTAGTTAAGTATGCTTTAAATATGTCTTTACTGTACATAATTTACATAAATTTTTGTCCATGTGCAATTAGATGTTGAGTTCTGTTTGTAAGACATGGCAAATGTTAAGAATTCCCTTTAAAGGCAACTAAACCACTGCAAAAATGTGCCTCATTTAATAGGGCTGATGTATAACTTGCCATTTACAGTAGTTTTATCTTAGAGCGGTTGTCGTCAACATGTTGCTCAACATTCCATTGGATGTTGATGTCCCAGTGGCTTCAAAGCAAGTGCTTATTTTTTATTTCTGGCTTGAAGGCAAGTTTCAGTTGCATGAAAAACCAAGTGTACTGCAAATAGAGCCTCCTGTATACTGCCAGTCCACATAGGGGCTACCAATAGCCAATCATAGCTCATATATGGCACCCTAGGAACTTTCTTCATGCTTATGCTGCCGTTACACTTCTTTTACATTTGGCTCACGAATAAAAAAAGTTGGGAGGCCCCTGTCTTAGAGGTTCTATGTGGAGCTAACTCACGGGTTAGTGGGGAGGAGGCTCAGACATCAGTTAGGATAAGAACTGAGGAGAATGGCTTTTTGCTCTCCTGAAAGCCCAGCTTCAAGGTCCATTAGGGCGAGCATTTGGGTGAATATATATTTGCTGTCTGATATACCCTTATAGCTATGGCTAAATTACTGATACACCAATATTTCCCTACATCTGTACTCATTTTATAAGTTAAGGTGGGACAAAAGTTGGACTTTCAAGGTGGCTTGAACTGAAAAAGTTTGACATCCATTGCTCTGTCTTATGAATACACAATCTTGCTTATTTTCCTCGCCTCTGATCCCTTTGCATTAATGCCCAGTAGCGGCTGAAATTGGCCTGCTCAAATAGACGGGTCGCAAATCAGCCCCTACTTGAGCAATTGCCTCCTCACTTGTCTGCTCCTGGAAGTGTTGTGTCTGCTCAGGTTCCGCCACGCCAGCACATGTTGCTGATTTCAACAAAGAAAAAGCAAGATCTTAAATTCTAATTCAGAAACCAGCTGATGCAAATGGGCTGATTTCAGTCCCCATCCTGCATTAGCCTTTTCCTATAATAATAATAATATAAAATCATGGACATGCTGATGTTAGAAGACATGTAAGGGCATTGCTTCCCTCCTGTGCTCAAGGGAAAGGGTCTGAAGGTTCTAGAGAACATGCAAAAAGTAGTGAGGGAAGAATGGGGGCCCTTATTGTAGTGTGGGGTTTCTCTTAGCTCTGTTATGCATCATTAACTTATTTGATGCTTTAAAACCACATTTTAAATGACATGATGAATGACTCTAAGTACTAATGCAATAACAGGTACAAGGTTTGCTATCGTTTTAGTAACCCATAACAACCACAAGTATCATTTAGATGGTCTCCTGTTGGAATGCATACATCTGGTTGGCTGCTATGGGCTACTAGAACCGAGGCAAATATGTTGTGACATCATTCTACAAAAATCTAAGCTGTGGTAGCAAAAGCACATATGTCTTCTGTTTTTCTTTTCCTTTTATCCATCATCTGTTGATGAACAGTTTGCCTGGAGGGCTGAAGATGCTAGGAGTTATAGCCCAGCAACCACTCTAAACAACCACAATCCAAACAGGTGCTTAACAAAAGATGCCGCAGCTGCTTAGGGAGATCCTGGAGGAGTCCTGAAAAAAGTGCACTATATTTACAGTATATATATATGTATATCAGGTGCACACTTGCCTGGATCTGCATGCATCCAGGCCCAGCATAAGCCTAGAAGGGGGACCTGTGTGGATGTAGCCGAGCGACCCCACATCTCATGGAACAAACTGTAGCCGCTAGTCGCCAAATTAAAAATAGAAAATTGTACAGGTATAGGATCTATTATTTGGAATGCTTAGGACCTGGATTTTCCAGATAAAGGGATCTTTCTATAATTTGGATCAACAACTCCTGATAAAAATGATTAAAACATTACAGGATTGTTTTGCCACCATTATGCAGCTTAGTTGGGATAAATTAAAAAAATAACATAAAGGAACTGTATCAGGGTCAGACTGGGGGGACTGCTGCCGCTGCCGTGCTGTCGCTCCACCGAGAGAGTTTGCTTGCCTGTCACCTGAGAAACGTAGTGTGTGTGAGGCAGTGTGGTGGGTGGGGTGTTGCGCAGGCTCAGTGATGAGCCACTGAAGGGGGGCCCTGGCTAGCAGCCCCGTGGGCCTGCAAATTGCAGATCAGGGCCGACAGGGACCACAAGGGCTGTGGACCAGGCCCGGACTGGCAATCTGTGGGTTAGGGCAAATGCCAGAGGGGCTGCTAAAAGGTCCCATAGAAAGTCAGTATTTAGTGGGCTGGTGGGGGCTGTTTGGGCCTCTATGTGGGCTGATTGGGCCTCTGTGTACCTGAAATGCCAGGGCCTATTTTGATTCTCAGTCCAGTCCTGCTGTGGACCCAATGGGTTTTTTCCTGCCGGCCCAGTCTGACCCTGGTTATTATTATAGAGAAAAGAAAATAATTTACATAAAATGGACTCTATGGCAGATGATCTTCCTGTAATTCAAAGCTTTCAAGATAACATGTTTCTGGATATCCCAGGTGTCCCCAACCTTCTTTACCCATGAGCCATATTCTTATATAAAAAGATTTGGAGAGCAACATAAGTGTTAGAAGTGTTCCTGGGGGGTGCAAAATAAGGCATATGGTTTCATATTTTTTTAGCCCCTACGGGAGGCTTTCAGTACAGTACACCTAGTTTTTATTTTGTTTTTAATTTTATTATGTATATAGGTATAAACAACAGAAAATGCATGCAGTCTATACAAAGAGTAAAAAGGTAAGTGATTCAATCTATATTATAAAATGTACCTTTTAGATCAAAACAGATCAGATTAATAATAACAAAAAGGTAATACTATAATGAAAATAGAATTAGACTAATGCCCAATATATAGTCCAGTGTTTCCAGTCTTTTTAAATTTTGTATAGAACAATAAGCCGCCAGTTCTTATGTCACTAAAACTTGTCCCCAAATCTGGAATTAAAAAGAAATAAGAAACTAATTTGAGGCCAATGGGAGCAACGTCCAAGGGGCTAGTGAGCTCATGGGCCACTGATTTTATGAGCCACTTTTAATAGATTCTGCTTGGCAACTAGCTGTATATTTAAAAAAAAAAAAAAAAAACTCCAGTTGAGGGTTTAAAAAACAATCATGGATAAACTCAATTATTTATGTCATGTTTTCGTACAAGGCTATTCCCAAACCCATAACAAATCTGACCCTTAAACATGGAGCTGAAGACAGAAAAGTGTTTTAAGACTGGTGTCCAGTAAATGCTACTTCCTGATTTCTGCTATTGGCTACTAGTCCAGTAGCAAACATTGCACCTTTTATAACATTACTCAAGTTATCTTTAATGCAAGTGTACTCATGAAGCATAACATATCTTCGTTATCTTCTTATTTTTCAAGACCATTCTAAAAATATTCAGAAATTTTCACAGCAGGAAGCTCAGATATTATATATATTATGGCAGTTCTAAGCCAATTCTTGTTCTCTTAATAACCTGGACTGAGTGGATTATTTAATGTTCAGGCCATAGTGTTGGGAACTGTTACTGGAAAGCACAATGACTGTAAGACCACAACAGATTTTGCAATTTTTAACCCCCTTAATGCCATACTAGAATATTAGTTTCTCCTCTTGGTCATCTCCCTTTCAACAGAGAGAATTTTATATTTGAGGATACCTTTTAGTCCTTCAACATAAACGTATTCCTTAGATGAAGTACAAAGCTCATATATCCCCATAGGCCTGATTTTTTAAGCTCTGTTCTTCATCAATGACGAGCAATTCCCTGGGTGCAATACACCAACAAGTACTTTGTACTCCCTTTTAACTAGAAAGCCTGTATTCCCGAATGATCCCACTGATGTGATTCTAGATTGCAGAGATTAGCCTATCATCTGTACAGCGGTAGTGGCCAATCAAGAGGAATCCCTGTTGACGTCAATGGATTGAAATGTGTAATTGGCTGCTTTAGTTTATGTATTGGAAAACATTTGGCAACAGAGTCAGAATTTCCCCCTTATATAAGTAATACTTTTTTTTCTCAAAATGGAAATGGATGAGATCTTCCATTTATGGGAGATGTTTTATTGAGAAGTTACATAGAGACATAATAACATAATAATTTGAAAAAAACATACGTCCATCAAGCTCAAGTTTTTATGTCTAAATGAAACCTACCTAGTTGATAGTTGATCCAGGACAAAATTCTGAAGAATCTCCAGTTGGCCTCAGAGGGAGAAATACATTCCTCCCATATATTTATACGTAGGACAATTGTCCAGATAGTAATATTAAATGTTTATAAATTAGGGAGGACTACTTTGGCACATTGATACAGGTCAGTCTCATCTTGCTATAGGCAATAGCTAGAAAAGGCCAAAGCTCTCCACATTAACTACATAAGCCTGTTGCCCAACAGTTCAACATTTCTAGATTAACAGAGCCAAACTGCAACTGGAATCTCTTATCAGTTAAAGAATTGTACAACACAATATGTGCTCATGTATCTTTCCCCAATAAAATTATCTCTTAGAATACCCTATAAATATTTCCATAATAATAATAACCTGTAATAGCAATATAATATGTTTAAGAAGATATTAAGAGTATAAACAGATGTTAAAAACTGGAAAGATCCCCAACAAAAGAGAAAGGCAGTTAACAAAAAAAGAGAATGATATAAACAATGCATGTCCACCCTTCACTCTTCCCAATAAATTCTACTGACTGTCCGCCAACAGGCAGGAGTTCCTGCTTATAAAGTATTAGCACTTTAAGATATTATCCCTTTAAGATATTTTCATTGCTGCATAAATGCCAACACCAGATTAATAGCAATGAGATTTTTAGCTCTACCATATGGCCATAAAGTATATAAACTTACCAGCTCCATTGAGGAGAATCTCTACTTCTGTCTGCTTTTTAAATAAATAAGCATCGGCAAGTTTGCTTGGGTGTGCTGGCCGCTCATTGGAATTTCTGCTTAACCCATTTACTTGCAACAAGCTGTAAATTCCCTCTGGATTTCTTATACAGTGCAATACTATATTTAGGTTTTGATGTTGCAGAGGACATCCTCTTCTGGACAAAGGGTACAGGTATAGGACCTGTTATACCAGAATGCTGGGGACCTGTGATTTTCTGGATAATGGATCTTTCTGTAATTTGGATCTTCGTACCTTAAGCCTACAAGAAAATCATATAAATATTAAATAAACCCAATTGATTATGCTTCCGATAAGGAATAATTATTCCTTAGTTTGGAAGAACATTTTTAAAAAATTTGGATAATTTGGATAATAATGGGATAATATTTACTTAATTAGGTGAATATACAATTTCCTTTCTTGCAAGGGATAAAAACTCCAAAACGTTTCATGTTGCCTAATAAAAAATAATTTCATTCTATTCTTTCTAGTATACATTTAATTTGTTTCAGTGGTTTTCAATTTATTTGTAAATGTTATTTCAACCAAAATCAATATTTGACTCTTAAAAATAATGAAGCACAATGCCAGCCAGTAAATAGCAAGGGAGAGGCAGGCACTGTTTTTAATAGCAGTTACTTTTAAAAATAACTTGTAAACAGGTATGGGTCCCGTTCTCAAGAATGCTTATGACCCAAGCTTCTGGATAAAGAATCTTTCCATAATTAGGCTCTCCATATGTCTACTTGAAGTCATTTAACAATAAATAAACCCACCCACTTTTGCCTCCAATTTGCATTAATTACATCTTTGTTAGCATCGAGTACAAGGTAGTGTTTTATTATTACACAGAAAAAGGAAATCATTTCTAAGAATTATTTGCTTAAAATAGAGTTTATGAGAGATTCGGAACTTAGCAAGAATATGACAACAGCAAGGTCATCATCTTTTCTCATCATCCTTTCAAGCAGATGTACTTGCAGGCTTGACAGTATAAAAATGAGATAACTGATAATTCAGCTTAAAACAATCCTTTTTCCAAAAATGTGGAGACAAATAGAGAGTGGAATTATTTGAAAATCATGTAAACTCTATATTTAAATGCAAACAGTTCAAAGTCAACATATGAAGTGTTGAAAGTGGGATTTGTGAGGGATATGTTTCCGAATGCATTGCATCAGCTCTTCTTTTAACAGCATTGTAACCATTTGGGAACTGAGTCTTATTTTTTTTATCATAATGCGCAGTGGCGTAACTACTCCCTGGTGGGCCCAGGTCAGGATTGGCACCTGAGCCCCCCTGTCGGGCCCTTAACCAGGCCCGGACTGGCCATTGGTGGGTTAGGGCAAATGCCAGAGGGGCTGCTATAAGGTCCCATAGAAAGTCAGTGTTTAGTGGGCTGGTGGGGGCTGTTTGGGCCTCTATGTGGGCTGATGGGCCTCTTGTGTACCTAAAATGCCAGGGCCTATTTTAATTCTCAGTCCAGTCCTGCCCTTAACTCTATAAATCGCATGCTGGAGTGTTGATGACATGTGTGCTGTAAAATCTCCCTCTAGATAACCACCTGCCATAACCATTTCCGTGGCTCCGATGGGCCCCAAGGTGATGGGGCCCTGGTGCAATTGCATTATCTTCAGGGCTGGATTTACATAGCGGGAGCCTCAAGGCCCACTACCGTTCATTGCCCCCATACTCTGCCCTTTATTCCCAAATTTTCATCAACAAGACCAGAGCAATGGGGATTGGTGCATGTGAAATGTAAAATTCTATCGTATCTCCTGCGTATCCCCAGTGTTTCTGAACCAATGTGGGTGTGGCTGGGCAGCATACCGCCCCCTAAAATCCTGCCGCTATATGCCTGATTATCTTGCTAAAATAAGCAAGGCCTTCTTTAAAACAAAACACAGTTTGGGGGCAGGACATGTTGCTCCAAAACCTGTATACACTGCTCAGGATTTGTTCACCTTTAAGTTAACTTTTAGTATTTGTTATGGAATGGCTAATTCTAAGCAACATTTCCATTGGCCTTCATTTTTTCTTTTTATTTGTGATTTGGACCTCAGCAACCAGATTGCTGAAATTGCAAACTGGAGAGCTGCTGAATAAAAAGCTAAATAATAATAATTCAGCAATTGTCTCAGCTGTCTACACCATACTAAAAGTTAATTTCAAAATGAACAACCCCTTTAATGGTTCCTTCACAGATGTGCATATGCACCCCCATATCATCACAGGTGCTGGCTTTAGACCTGTACACTGATAACAAGCCACGTGTGGTTCTCCTCTTTAGTTCAGGAGACACTGTGTTCATAATTTCCATGATAAAATGAAAGTTTTGATCCATCAGAACACAAGTTTTCCACTTGCCTCAGTCCATTGTAAATGAGCTTACAGAATGTTTCTGTTTTCACGGCAGTGCTGCCTGAGAGCCTGAAGATCATGGTCATTCCAAATTGGCTTTCAGCCTTGTCCCTTGCGTACATAACATTATGTGCTGAAGATGATAAAATCCCAATTTTTTTGCAATCTTACATTGAGGAACTGTATTTTTTAAGTGCTTAAGTGCCCTTCTAAGAGACCCCGCCTCTCTAGGATGCCCTCTTTTTAGCATTACACAACATTTCCCATCTTTGCTTGCCACTTTTCCAAATTCCAAGGGGTAAATTCATCAGAGTGAAGTTAAGAGTGAAGTTCCGCCACTAGAGGGAAATTCAGCAGCTCTCAATTCATTTCTATTTTGAAAGGCGTATTTATCAATGGGTGAAAGTGAAATTTCACCCTTTGAAAAATACGCCTTCAAAAATCCCATAGAAATGAATGGAGAGCTGCGGAATTTCCCTCTAGTGGCGGAACTTCACTCTTAAATTCACTCTTTGATGAATCTACCCCCAAATGAGAATAAGTTTCAAAATTGTATGTTATCTTTGTGCTATCTGCAATTAAAGAAAAAGGAAAGATTAAAACCAAGTAAGATTTATCAGAAAGATCTATATAAATACATTAGTAAACCCTCAAAGAAATGTTGCTCTCAGTCCTCCATCAAAATAAACACAGCATTTCTTTCTTTCATTGTGTAGACATGGGCTTCTGTATCAGACTTCCTTCTTTCAGTTTAAATGCCAGGGCATGGGCTTGAGCATGCTCGGTTTTCTCCTTTCTCACTCCCTTCTGGAGAGATGTATGAGCAAGCAGGGAGAGGTTCGGGCAGGAAGTGATGTCACACCAAGCTAATATGATGGCTGCTATCTAAAACAAACAGAGAGCTTATAGAGCTGTTTACTCAGGTATGGTAAAGCATTCTATAGAAAGAGTATGGCATTCTAGCTTACACTATTGTGGCTAATCTATTGGCAACAATCTGCCTAAGTAGCTTTCCTTCTCCTTTAAATGATTTACAAATCATCCCATTCTCTTTTTATTTACGTTTTACAGTGTCTCAACTTTTTTGGAACAGGGTTGAAGAATGCATTCAAGAATTCAAGACATGATCTATATCTTCACTTTGATAAAAGGTCCAAAGCACTTAGGTATCTATCCCAAGAAATCTTATAGTAGCCTGTAAAGCAGTATCAATGCATAAGCATCCTCTTGTGTAAAAGAGCCATAGATGGGCAATGAATATATATTAAGATTATATCCATAGTCCAAACTATAGTTTCTATAGTAGGATAGAGAAAATAAGGAAAGCAAAGAATAATTATCTCTTTAATTGATATTAAATAAAGCTGGCTCAGCAGCATACAACCATCATCCAGGAGATATATAATTGACATCTGCTTAGCTCTTTAAAGGAGGGAAGGTAAATCGTATACTTTTATCCCCAAATTATAAAGCAATCATCAAATAAGACGTAAAGCAGACTTCTTCTGAACACTAACATTTATCAGAATCTGAATTTGGCTCACTATTTTTGGAAAGCCACTACAACCAAATCTGCAGAGACTTTTCTCCCCTATTTATTATTACATTGTCCCGAAAACTTCTTGGACGGGTAAAGTCTCATTAAGGAAAAAAAAAACCAAACCGGCAACTTTTTCGGATTCGATTTCAAGCACGAATACGTGACTTTTTTTTTAGAAATCCAGCGCAAATCAACATATCTTTGGGACTTCTGCCATTGACTTCTACATGAACTCAGCACGTCTGAGCTGGAGTACTTTTTTATTCTGACACCATCGGTGTTTAATAATCATATAAAATGTAAGGGTTTTTTTCTATGAAAAAATGGTGGTTTTCCCCATTTAAAAATCCAAGAAAAAAACAGACTCTGATAAATAACCCCCCCTTATAATACACAGATTGGTACATACTGAAACATCCTCTGCAGAACTCAATCAAGATCAAAATTAATTAGGAACTGAGATTCCAAAGAAAGTTCATTTAAGTGTGGCAAAAAAGTTTGATTAGCCACAAAAATATTAAAGGTAAGCTGTAGGAATAATTCCAACATATAAGTTAGATAACATTCATAATTAAATTAGATCATAAATGAGGGTCCAAAGCATGCAAGATCCAACACAGCTAAGAATTTGGGGTGTAAAACCTTGCAATGACCAAGCTGTGTAGGAGATAACTACAGTTAACTGAAAAAAATATCCCATACAGTTATAATGTAGCCAAGGTCACAACAAGTCATGAATTAGAGTTCCCACCTGTTTGTAATGGTTGTCTGGAAGAATGCAGACATAATTTAAAGCTACAGAACATGTTCACTACAAGTATGGTATGGAAAAGGCTGTTTCCCATAGACTCAATTATAATCAAATAATCCAAATTTTTTTTAATTATTTCCTTTTTCTCTGAAATAATAAAACAGTAGCTTGTCCTTGATTCCAACTAAGATATAATTAATCCTTATTGGAAACAAAACCAGCCTATTGGGTTTATTACAAAATAAGTACAGCGCTACGAAATAAGTTGGCACTATAGAAATACATGTAAATGCTAATAATAACATTTAATGTTTATGTGATTTTGTGGTAGTCTTAAATTGTGAAGATCCAAATTACGGAAAGACCCGTTATCCGGAAAGCCCCAGGTCCCTAACAGTCTGGATAATAGGTCCCATACCTGTACAAGATACAAGAAACTTTTCATCATAACAGTATCCTAATTACCCCTATGTTAATCCAAGTACATGTAAGAACAAGCTTCAGCAGATCTCAGTACCAACAATAAATAGATCTTAAGAGAGGCTAAAGGTGGCCATACAAGGGCCGATAAAAGCTGCCCACAGACTGAGTCGGCATCTTATCGGCCTGTGTATGGGGCCATCCGACGGGCTTCTCCGATCAATATCTGACCGAAAGTCATCCAGATGTTGATTGGGCAGGATTAAAAATCCTGTCGGATCACGACCGCAGCTGTTCCTTGATGTGGTCCCGCGATCTGACCAGCCGTACCTGCGCTGTTCAGGGCCCTAGACAGTTGTCGCCCCCCTTAAAGTTGCGCATATCAGGGAGAGATCCGATCGTTTGGCAACATCGCCAAACGAGCAGATCTCCCCATGTATGGCCCCCTTAACACAAGCTTAGGACAGGAGGAAAGAAGAACCAAGTTTGTTCTTCTGTGTTGTATTGCAGGCCTGGCAGAATACAGGCCATAAACACGCAGATCATATTTACATTCTTCTCTTTCAGATGATACATAAAGCAGGTTCTGCAGAGTACAGTGGGGGATAAGAATTCATTATACAATAAGATCTTAGAAGAGGGCCAGGTAAGTAAAGACAACATGAATTTAAGGTAGGCTTGATGAAACACAATTAAAACCCTTACTTTGCTTTAGGGATGCAAGGAATCCACTATTTGGGATTTGGCTGAATCCCCGAATCCTTTGTGAATGATTCGGACAAATACCGAATCCAAATCCTAATTTGCATATGCAAATTAGAGGCAGGAAAGAAATAAGTGGAAAAATTTATGTTTTACTTCTTTTGAGATGAAAAGTCAAGTAATTTCCCTTCCCACAACTAATTTACATATGCAAATTAGGATTCTATTTCAGTTCATACACAAGGATTTGGCCGAATCTGAATCCTGCTGGAAAAGGCTGAATCCCAAACCGAATCCTGGATTCGGTGCATCCCTACTTAGTATAGCCAAGTAGAAGAAAGTGATATTCAGATTATGCCTCTAGTCTGGATTTGCAGGACCCAGACAATAACAAAAAGTACAGAAACCAATTATTTTCTTAGATATTAAAGCATACATTGTAGAATGAAAACTGGGTCCCACGCACAAATGAAATAATACAGAAGGCTTTAGTGAGAACAATTAGGATCTACAGAAGGAACAAAAGTCTTCCCTCTAGTGTTGAAAGGATGCAATTCAGGTTGAAATAGAGAAGGAAACAATATATTAAAGATACACCTAAGTATAGCCAAGCCCACACAGATGGGTATGGGGTAGACCCTTATCTCCAGTGTCTAAAGTAGACATGGAAAAATACAGACATTGGTCAAAAAATGGCAATAACCTGTTAAACAAATAACAATAGCAATTACAGTATACCACACAGCAAATTTGATCTCTGAGGTCTAGAGCAGATAAGAACTCGGCAAAACTCACCTTAAGACAGAAATCCAATCTTTTGAATTATATTTTAAATCATACCCTGTAGAAAAAAAAGGTACAGAGTGAATTATCACAAACTGCATGATAAGCAAAGCTCAGCCGAACGTTATAGCAGGTAAAACAGGTAACAACCAAATTCATTTCATCTTCTTTTATACCAGCCTCAGAAGGTTTTAAATTTAATTTTAATATAAATTATATTTTAAATCAGATATGTGTAAGAATAAAGCAAATCCAATATTTGTACCACAGTCGATAACTTGGTATGCCTGCATGCATCGTCAATGTTAAAGGGCAAGGAAAGTCAAAGAAATAAAACCCCATTTTTACTTTTTTTAATGAAAAAGAAATCTATCTCCAATATACTTTAATTTTAAAATGTGTACTGTTTTTATAAGAAACCTGACTGTATGCAGTGAAATTCTCCCTTCATTTACTGCTTCTGGCAGGGAAACAATCACTTATGAACAGCAGGGGGAGCCCCTGCCTTACTTACCAGCCATGCAGAACTCAAGCAGCTTTGTTTTTTGATCATTTATGATGATCCCTAAGCAGCACAGATCACACTGAGCATGTGCAGTGCCAGTGTCAGACAAAGATGTATAACAAAGTTACAAGATGACAGCCCCCTGTGGCCAACTTGCATATATATAAGAATAGTGCAAATCCCCAGCAGATAAGACAAGTTTAGGCTTAGACATTTCAGCTAACAGTTATATACAAAAACAAACCTCTCAGCAAAAAATGATCAACATGACCTATAGGTAACATTTAATGTACATTCCTATGGTAAAAATATGGTAAAAGTGTCAGTATCACTTTAATCTAGAGAAGTGCAGATTTGCCACAGACATGGTTCTGCCACAGATTGAATCCACAACTGGTCACATTTTGCCTCAAGATTTTAAGGTAAGCGCTGCAGAAGCGATAATTTTGCAACATTTTTTTAAAGAGTCCATTACTTCTCACTACAACATAAGCAAGTAATAATCAGGTTTCCCCTCCAGTTTTAGTGCAGCCTTTTGCAGAGCACAGACCAAGCAGGCCACAAGCAGATGATAAGGTACTCCTCACAGAATGCAGAACCACAGCAGTTAAACTAGCCAGTCCTTTAAGGAGAAGTAATCCCCTAAAAATGAATATGGCTAAAAATGACATTTTATATACTGAACTTATTGCACCAGCCTAAAGTTTCAGCTTGTCAATAGCAGCAATGATCCAGGACTTCAAACTTGTCACAGGGGGTCACCATCTTGGAAAGGTTGGCCTGTAATATAAGATGATGCTGCAAGTCTGATAATTTAATTCTGATGCTAATTGCACTGGTTTCTGTGCTGCCATGTAGTGATTATCCATATTAATGACTAATCAGCCTTATATTGTGACATTTCTATTCTATGTGTACTGTATATTGTGAGTGGGTCCCTAAGCTCAGTAACAGCAGCACAGAGCATGTGAATCAGTGAATCAGAAAAGAAGATGGGGAGCTACTGGGGAGACACAGATCTTTACTGCTAAAGGGCTGTGGTTGCCTTGTACAGAAACCCAAAACATAATGTACAACATGTCTAGCTACTTCTTTTATTAAAGGACCAGTAACATCAAAAACATTTTTTGAAAAATGTGTTAGTATACAACGAAAAAATAACACCAAGACAAATTAAACTTTAAAATCCAAAAACAAAACCCAATCCACGGCACTGAACAGTAACTGGGCCGCCAGCACTCAGATGTTCTCAGTGCCTATGATGTTGATGGGCTGCATGCATTGGCTCCCATAATGGGACGTGGGGTAGGGCTCGGCCCGCAGCAGCATGTATGTGAGAGATGTATCAGGACAGGTAGCAGTTCAAGGGAAAAAAGATTCTCCAAAAATACTTGGGATTGCTGTATTCCTTTTGAGACAATGTCTCTCAAGGAGGGGATGACAGAAAACAAATGATTTTTATATAGTGCAGTATTTTTATAATTAGTGCACCTATTCCCTGTTGATATATTTTCTATATGCCACATTTATATGAATACATTTGTATGAGAACAGCCTATTCCGATGACGGGCGAATGGTTATGTGTCAGACTGTAAGAATAAGTAAGTTTAATATCAAATACATAAGTCCCCTATCATTCTGATGCCATAATGCCAATGGCCCAAGGCAGGAGAGGTGCAGGGAGGGGTGAAGTTTCTCCCCAATAATGATTTCTCAATTGTACTGACAGAGTTCACAAAGTCAGCAAATGCTAAATGGGGCCCCTGTGCAGAAGTGTTGCTTCATGTCTGATTTCATCACAGAGTTTAGTTTTGCAGACTTACAACTAAGGCTGGAGGGATAGCTTGGAAAAGAGGAACCTGTCTTATGTTGCAATACTGAACATCTTGCAGAAATGTATAAATGTATATGTCAGTAAAATCTCAATACCTCCCAATGTCCAGGGAGGATCAAGACCATGTAAGGTATATCTGTATACACCCATTTTAAATTCCTTCTGATGTCTATATAATCCTTGGACCAAGAGGTGTGTCTTTGGTGAGCCCTCGCGTACCATCCAAGAAGCCATGCTCCGTGGTGCTGTGACAGTTTACCCAGGCAAAACCTATTGTCTGTATATGGACTCAATAAACTACCTCCTGTATTTGTAAGTGCCTTATCTCTTGGTTTTGCTTTATATACGAGGTCATAGAGGTAGAAATAAACCAACATCCCTTAATACATAAGTGTCTTTTGTTTATCACTTGTGATTTATTTCAAATTCATATATATATATATATATATATATGTATATATATATGTATATATTTCACCGTAAAGTGACACCCATCAAAGTGACTTTTCTTTCGTGATCTCTAATACAATCGTGCACAACAAAAGAATTTTGGTTTGTGGAATAAAGGAAGATTTCAAAAGCTTCAGGAAACCAACTAAAAAGAAAATTGCAGTAATTCATTAGTTTCCCAGTGTCCCGATATACTCACAAGATGTGAGTTGACATAAGCGTAGTAATGACTCCTAAGGTTCCAATGTGTCTCCGATCGTTTGCAAGGAGGGAAAGATAAATATGGGGACAATATGTGTAAAAACGTATAAATAAGCTTTAATACCATATAAAAACACACTCACAAACACAGTCCCATTCGCCGCTTTGAAAACAATTAACGTCTCTCAGTGGTGCTGGAGGAGAAAAATCTTCGGCGTCCCTCTGAGTTTCTCTCTCCTGCGTGTCTGACAGGGATGATGTCTGCGGCTCTATTCAGTCCTAATCGCTAACGCGTTTCGCCGGTAATGGCTTCTTCCTAGAGCGATATCTCCTTTCTTTTCCTCTCCGTTGCTTTATCCTCCCCAATTGCGTCACTTCCTTTCAAAGAAGCTTTATTGTTCCTGTTATTTGTCCTTGCTAGCGCTTTTCACCAGCAATCGTTACATTGTTTCAAGGGAGTTATAGTTCATCCTGATAACACATCCTTTTCTCTATATATATAACAACTTGTTACATTTGCTACATTTAAGTTAAAAACTTGTTATATTTAAGTTAAGAAACATTTTTAAAGCATATCAATTAAATAAAATTCTTCACTTGACATTTAAAATTACCTTCTGCGATCAAATGGTAGTGGAATCATAGGGTGCAGTCTCATCTTATGAGTTTATTATTCTAAAAATGCTCGTAGGTTGAAATCAATGTTTAGTCCATTTGGTACTAACGTTTTTAACCTATGAATCCACCAGCTTTCTCTTTGGAGGGTTTTGTTGGTCAGATTTCCGCCTCTCCAATCATTAACTATTTTTTCAATTCCTAGCCATTTCAGACCTGTTGGGTTACTGTTATGTTTTTCTTTGAAATGTTTAGATATTATGTGTTTTATATTCCCTTTTCTTATATTATTTATGTGTTCGCCTATTCTTTCACGTACAGTTCAAGGGGGTCGCCGCTGGTGAGAGTGAACCCAGGCCAACATCATATGCATTGAGAACATCTGCGAGCTGGCGACCCGGTTACTGTTCAGTGCCGTGGATTAGGCCAAGAAAACCCCTTTCTTCCCAGACCTGCACAAAACCGACCTGGTGGCTCCACTGCGACTGACCTGTAGTGAGCTGTTTGTGCTGAACGCGGTTCAGTGCTCCATGCCCCTCCATGTGGCGCCTCTGCTGGACTCCATGCGAAATAAAGAACACCATTGCTGACCTAACACAGCATTCAAACAAAGTTCCACGTTGAACACACACCCGACGGCAGCAATGCAGGAGGAGGAGTTGGTTTCGGCACCGAATCTGCAAGACAGGAATAGACGATGCCCTCCTCTACCTTCCTGCACCTCTTTTGGATACAATGGGGAGCCTGCTGACATCGCATTCCTGCTGCTGGATGAAGAAGAGCTGGAGAATGAGATGGGGCAGAGGACACCCTGTCACTAGAATGGCCATAGAAGAGAAATCAAGCGCCGCAGGATGGATGGGCGCCCTGTCGCCTTTTCTGAAGAGGAGCGGAAGTGTTTCTGTAAGTTATTTCTTAATAAAGGCTTTGCTATTTTAAAGTTTAATTTGTGATGGTATTATTTTTTTGTTGTATACGAATTTTTGAAAAAATGTTTTTTGGTGTTACTTTTTAGTTCTCCTTTAAAAGCCACTTTGGTCTACAGAAGGACTGCATTACAGTTTCCCTGCTGCTTTAGTCTAAATAAAGATTTTTTTTTTCTTTGAAAAAAAACAGCATATTAGCTGAGCAGCTGAAACCGAGCACATAACTAGTTCAGTAGAACTGATTTCTATGTTTGATTTTTAATGCACATACAGGTGCCGCTGTTTTGGGGGAGAAGATGGCTAGAAGGTTGGAGGAGATTTTAAACTAGGCG
>CM044446.1:22998926-23013881 GCA_024363595.1 Xenopus borealis
AAAGGTTGAACTTGATGGACGCAAGTCTTTTTTTCAGCCTAACTTACTATGTTACAATATCCGAGCAGTTAAAGGAAACATAAACCCAAGTATGTATGCAGTATATATAGCCTAATAACAGAAAACATCATTCTAAGCAACTTTGCAATATACATTCATGACAAATTTTCTACTGTTATTAAATTATTTGTATATGTATTGCTATTGAAATCAGTACTTGTCTGTCCCTTTCTATTCTCTTACCTGGTTGCTCAGATTGTGGATACAATTTAAGACAAGGCAGCTGATTAACAGACCTGTCTTTGCTGGAGAACTCCCAGGAGTTAGGCAAATGCTACTTTCAATAGCAATCGTTTTTACAAATAACTGACGATTTTTAATAAATGTATATTGGAATGTTGCTTAGAAGTATGCTTTCTTTTATTAGGCACATTTTTATTTTGGCTTTGACTTAAAGCTGATGAGAAAATGAGAATTATAATCATAACAATGGATTTTGCTAAGAACAACTCAGGTCTACATAAAGTTAAAAACCCATCCTTCCTTTATGAAAATCCTCAACAGAATACAAGATAAAAAGGTACACTTAAGCATAGACAAGGTTCGAAAAATAAAGGTGGTAAGAATTACATTATTCTCTCTATCATCTAATGCAGTACTGGAATAATCCATACAATATTTGAATATATTTAAAGGGGTGGTTCACCTTCCAGTTAACTTTTAGTATATTGTAGAAGGGCCATTTCTAAGAAACTTTTCAATTGGTCTTCATTATTTATTTTTCATAGTTTTTTAATGATTTGCCGTTTTCTTCTGTTTCTTTGCAGCTTTCAAATGGGGGTCACTGACACCATCTAAAAACAAATGCTCTGTAAGGCTACAAATATTACTTATCATTCTATTCAGTCCATCTCCTATTCATATTCCAGTCTCTTATTCAAATCAATGCAGGGTTGATAGGGTAATTTGTACCCTAGAAACCAAATTGCTGACACTGCAAAATAGAGAGCTGCTGAATAAAAAGCTAAATAACTATAAAACCACAAACAATAAAAAATGAAAACCAATTGCAAATTGTCTCAGAATATCACTCTCTACAGTATACTAAAAGTTAACTCAAAGGTGAACAACCCCTTTAAGTCCCCAAACTTGTTAGGCAACACAAGATTGTAAACATTAAGTAAGAATTACAATTTTTTTCCTGTAAGTTTCTTTTGGCATTTGCAGATACTTTTTGCAGATATGGCTACGTATCGTTTGATACGAAACACGTCAGGACATATGACTTTTAACCAGATGGAATAAAGTTCAACTTTTACTTCACCTGCTGGTTGCAGGAGTGCGTGCGTTTTTTTTATTTTGTAAATACAGTACTTATCAGTATAAGAAAATCAGCTGAAAAAGATGTCCATTTTGATAGACAGCTTTGAACCCATTACAGTGGTGTAAGTTACAGTAGTTTTAGTCATTGTTATATCGGTTACGCATTCACAAATATTATTATAGGGTAGCATTTAGGTAACTAATTGCTGTGAAGTCTGCCAAAACATTGTGAGCGTTTCTAGGAACAAAAGGAGAGGCAAATTAATGACATCATACAGAGTTGACAGAAAGCAGTTGGTGCTTGATAAGTATGCTATGTACTATTAATCCAGAATTTCCATATTGTCTAGTATTAGATCTAAAAGGGATACTGTCATGGGAAAAAATGTTTTTTTTAAAAACTCATCAGTTAATAGTGCTGCTCCAGCAGACTTCTGCACTGAAATAAATTTCTCAAAAGAACAAACAGATTTTTTATATTCAATTTTGAAATCTGACATGGAGCTAGACATTTTGTCAATTTCCCAGCTGCCCCTTGTCATGTGACTTGTGCCAGCACTTTAGGAGGGAACTGCTTTCTCGCAGGCTGTTGTTTTTCCTTCTCAATGTAACTGAAGGAGTGACAGCGGGACATGGGTTTTTACGTTTGAGTGTTGTTCTTAGATCTACCAGGCAGCTGTTATCTTGTGTTAGGCAGCTGTTATCTGGTTACCTTCCCATTGTTCTGTTGTTAGGCTGATGTTAAGGTAAAAGGGAGGGGGTGATATCACTCCAACTTGCAGTACAGCAGTAAAGAGTGATTGAAGTTTATCAGAGCACAAGTCACATGACTTGGGGCAGCTGGGAAATTGGCAATATGTCTAGCATAAAATGATTGAACATCTTCTTTGGCACTGCTCTGTTGAAAGAGTTGCAATAGGTAACACTGCATCAACAAGAGTGAGAGATGGGGTAACCTCCGGGCATGAAAGTCATTGAGGCAAGGAAGCATTAGGGGCTATAAGCCCCTTACATGCTTCCTATAGAAGGAGTTCAGTACAGAGGTGCTCAGTACAGGAGAAGGTGCTCTGTGCATAGCTCCAAAGGACTGCAATTTTGGGCCCCTGCGTTTTCGGTACCAATGAACTGGTGGCTGACAGCAGCATTAGTTGTGAAAGACGATGGGGGGCTACTGAGATCTGTCTGGAGGCACATGTCTTCATTGTTAAAGGGCTAGGGTTGCCTTGAGCTAATACAGAACTCCAAAACATAACCTGCAGCATTACTGGCCAACGTCTTTGTTGTTTGTTCTCATTTAAAGCTTTACAATCCCTTAACAATGTGGACTGTACCCATTGCCCAACTGGTCTTTGATCTGTCTTATTCAAGGGGACTCTCACCACAACTATCAGGCTGAATTGGACTAGGGTATAAACACCCTCCGTTTCTGACAAAAGCGGCTTCCATCCCCTAGCCACAGCTGATGAGGACAATGGATTTCAAGTGGGCCTTGGGAGGGTTCTAGACTGAACTTTGCTTGTATACCCATACAAATGGAAATGGTGTACAGACATTAAAAATTATCATAAGCACATTCTTAGGTACAAACTAAAAGTATGGTGGAGGTGGATTTGAGTAGAGACAACTGATTAAAGCATTTCTTTTCTGTAAAAAAACACCCATAGCTGCAGCATTTGCTAAAGCACTTAACTGCACAGACGTTAAAATATTGAATCAAAAGTGTAGTAGCTACTGCAATATTTTTAGAGTTAGGAGAGGTTGTGCAAATAGTGCAGCCTTCTGCAGAACCAGACTTCAAACTGGACCAAGGACCCATTTGTCTTTTGGCACTGGAGGTTTCAAAAAACAATAAAACAGTGATTTATTCAAAAGAAGTAAATCAAGTGCTGGTCAGACCCGTTGTGAGACAAAACTCACTTGACCCAGACAACCTAATTAATTATTTCCGAATTACACATCTTCCCAGTTTTTGGGAAAGATGAGGAATTGCATTACAGCTTGGAACCCATCTAAGGATTCATGATACCTATGATAAATTTCAGTCTGATTTCAGGAAACCGCAGAACAGGAAAACTTCTGGATTGTGTTCATGGTGACCAGCTCATAACACCAGACAGAGGTGATTGCTCAATCTTAATGCAGTACTACACACAGCAATTTCCGCAGCATTTAATACTGTAGACGCAGTCATTTTAATACAGGAAGTAAGTTGTACAACTGTGTGCATGCAAGGGCTATTTATTAACACAAGTGCTCTATGCAAAGTGCAAAATGAAACAGAAATGGAAATTTCCCAGAAATTCTGTGTCATTGTGGGCATAACTGCTAAGTAGCAAAGCAGAGGCCTCCAGCAGTTTGGGACAAGGTGCAAGTAAAAAAACGCATGCAGAAATGTAAGTACCATTGTGAATAGCATGTAAATATGAAAGCAAGTTTCCACTTTCCACTTGTGCTTGAAGGGTTTTGTAATAACATGGGCAAATATTTTCACCACCCAGTAACCCACAGCATCCAGTCCGATGCTTGGCCTTAAGCTGGGCATACACGGGCCATATACAGACCGAGTCTGCAGATTATTGGCCCGTTTGTGGGGCCCTCCCGCAATCCGACCTCCTGTATTGGCTGCATTATGATCTAATTGTTGATCCCTAGGGCCCACGATTGGATCAGTCTGATATTGTTTTTGAGGAGAGCACTCAAGAGCAATTCTGCAGTGAAATTCTTTATTCAGTGACTACATAGTACACACAACATCTATAAGAGTTTCAACAAGGGATTGCGGTAACCCTCATGAGGATTGAAGCATTACCACTTCGACTAAGACAGAGCGTGAGAACAACCTCTATTGGTCTTGCAGCCTGATATCGCCCACCTCAATGTAGGCATATCGAGGAGAGATCCATTCATTTGGCAATGTTGCTAGGTTGCTGGATAACAGGTCCCATATGTGTACTATCATATTACAGATGTTTTTAACATTTCTAACACATGCAAAATATACCAAAAAGTCTTCTTATTCTAATTAAAGGCAACGACAAAGGGATTGATTTTGGACAATATATAAAGCAGTGGCAAATCTTCCAGAATCACCCCAAATGCCATGTTATTTCCTTTTTCTCGGTAACAATAAAACTGTACCTTGTACATGACCCTAACTAACACATAATTAATCCTTACTGTAGGTAAAACAATCCTATTGGTTTTATTTAAAGGACAAGGAAAGGCAAAAAAAAGAATATCTCATTTTTACTTTCTCTAATAAAAAAGAAACCTATGTCCAATATACTTTAATTAAAAAATGTGTACTGGTTTTATAAGAAACCTGAGTGTATGCAGTGAAATTCTCCCTTCATTTACTGCTGGAGATAGGACAGATGGTCCCAAACTGCTGGGCAGTGAAACAATCATACTTATGAACAGCAGGGGGAGCCCCCCGCCTTACTTTCCAGCCATGCAGAACTCCAGCAGCTTTATTTCCCTGTAGAGCAATTAGCGACTGTGTAGAGATTTGTATTGGATTTTATTTTTTACAACTCCAGCTGCAGGGACAAAGATCATTGAGCCAGATTTAAACAGATAAACTGGGAACTGGTTCTGCTGCAGCAAAATAATCCTACAAATGATTTTTTTCTACAAAGCCACATTAGATCACATGACAACACAGGACCCAGTGCAGTCTCTATAATCTGATTATTAATTAATCTTGCTGTATTGGCTTTTGGCAGATATTATTTGACTTTTTTCATAATTTATGACGATCCCTAAGATTCCCAGATCACATTGAGCATGTGCACAGTCTTGGTCTTGCAAAGATGTTTAACAAAGTTACAAGATGACAGCCCCCTGTGCCCAACTTAAATAGCATAAATCATTTGTTTGATTAGGCGTGTGGTGCAGTAAGTTCATGTTTATGTTTAGTATACAAAATACAGAACTTTTAGCATTATTCTATTTTACACTTTCCTTGTCCTTTAATATTTAAATGATTTTTAGTAGCCATAAGGAGTGGTAATCCAAATTACAGAAAGATTCCTTATCTGGAAAACTCCAGATCCTGAGTATTGTGGATGACATGTCCTATACCTGTATGTATTATGCAGAATATCGACTAATAGGATGAAGAAAAATAAATGCACTATAAAATCTACCTATAAATAGGCAGCTGTAATGCCCCATTTTGAAGGTAACCTCCCATTCCTTATTGCAGCAAAGGGAAATCTGGCACTTTGGTTTAAATAGAAACCTGTGAAAGAATGTCAAGGTGAAGCATAATGTTAGAGGCATTTCCTCCAGCAGATTGGGTGACTGAACAGCAAAAACAAACAGAAAGGATCAGGCTCCCAACGAGCAACCTGACGTCTTTATCTAAAAATGTTAATATGGGGTGAAATTCCTCTGATGCTTTTCACTACCTTGCTGAAGGTAAGCATCTTAAATTTGGAAAAAAAAACATCCGTCTTAAAAATCAAAAAGAGAAGAAAAAAAAAAGTCAAGCCTGGCTGGCTAGTCTAAATAAAACGATGGCTTGCATTACCCCGGCTTGAACTTTCCTCCACAATTAGCTAAAATATCTCAATTTATCTTTTTTCTGACAGTTTATGATTTTAAGGAAATTTGAGATGTTTGGTAAAGAAAAAAAAATGGACTTTTTAGCACCATCGGCTGGTGTGGAAATTAGCTGAGACAAGCTCCTTTATTTCTATTCATTAATGTGGTGGTAAAGCCTTAATATAAGTGGTTTACAGGAGCAAGCGTTATCTTATGGGGAGGGGGTGCAAAGTAGTTTTATTCAAATTTTTGCTACTTTCCTTTAGGGAATTATTGGCCATAGTTGGATGTTATTCACCATTGAATTCTTAAACTATAAGTCCAGATAGGCCCCCATGCGGTATAGAGTAGTGATGGGCGAATCTACCCCGTTTTGCTGAAAATTTCGTGAATTTCCAGCAAAATTCGCGAATTGGCGAAAAAAATTGCGAAACGAGTCGCCGCATGTTTTTGACGCATCGCGTCGTTTTCATTGCGGTGCGTTTTCGTCGCGTCGTGACTCGTTTTTCTGCTAATTTATTAGCCAGCGGCGAATTGCGGGAATTCGCAGCAAATTCGCCCCTTGCGAATAAATTCGCCCATCACTAGTATAGAGTTATCTGAATACAATAATAGGCAAAATTTATATGACATACATAAGACATATATAGCAAAGCTGAGGCAAAAGTTAAAGGGAAATGACACCCCGGAAAAGGTGTTTAGAATAATATATTGCATAATATTTAAAACCTTGATTCATATAAATGAACCATTTCATTAAAAAAAATACCCTTTAAGGAGTAGAAAAAGTGCCATATTAAGAACTAAGGGGCAGATTTATCAAATTCACAGGAAGGATTCGAAATTCGATCGTATTTTCAAAAAGATTAGAATTTGAATATGCAAATGAGGCAAATTCGACCATCAAATTTTGAATATTCGACTGATTTGAATATTCAAATGTAATTGTATTCGAATATGCGATGAACCTACTGAATTGCTTTAAAACCCTATTGGGTTTTTTTTTTATTGAAAAGGAAAAATTCGATCAAAGGGTTAAAATCGTTCGAATAGTTCGATTTGAATGTTTTTTAATCGATCGATCGAATTTTTACGGTTGAATTATTTTATATTCGAATAGCGGTAAATTTACTTCCCTCACTATTCACATGATAAATCTGCCCCTAAAAGTTGCCCCCTGGGACCATGGGGTCACATGAGCCAATTAACAGACAGAGTTGTGTCTTTTTCTCCCACTCTTCTTCCAGTTACAGTTAGAGCTGCAGTTTTTCTGGTCAGGAAATCTCTTGGGCAGCACAGAGAATATTACAAAATAATATTTACTGATATCTATATTTCATTTATATAGTGCACTCTGCTAGAACCTACTGTATATATAATAAACTGCCTTAATATTATGTATACCATCTGAAGCACAAACTGGACAAATGTGTATGCTTGTTTCTCACTAGCCTAGAATATTACAGGTATGATATATTTTATACAGAAAGCTGTAAGGGTTCCCTGGGTCTTTTTATAGCTCTTTCAAGCCAAGGTTACTAAAGAAACATTTAAATGTAAAATTACAAGCAGATTAATTTGCCATGAGAATGGATGTCTGCTTACATTTTTACCATAAAGACATGTGTCTTCTTATAAAATGTAAATCAGTCGACCAATGAAGAATACGCCACTATCTGGGATATTTTTGGAGATTACTAGCCAACCGATTGCCATATTGTAGGTCCCATCCCTTCATTTGGGTATCCTATCAGCAAAAACATCAGAAATACAGCTCTATAAAATTACATAAGGGGAACAAGGTCCAAACTAAAAAAGAAGAGGTGGCTTTATTTTCTGTTGCCCAGCCATAAGTAAGATATCGTTTTGGACGCATGTCCATGGTGTGTTTGCACAGGGAAACTGTTGTTATTTAGGATAACTTGATCATGTAGTGCCACTGTGTTGCGATGGAACACAGCAATCCTCTTTTTCAATTCCCTGATGGTTTTCCTTTTTATGCCTCTCTCTAATGTGCAGTTTATCATGTTATTTGGTTAATGTTCCATTCAGATTGTATCCCATTAATCTGACCCAATGATCAACAACCCAGGGTAAACAAACCTGAAGCAAGGTACAGGTCGGCACGGTGCACACTTTTGCTCTCTATAATGTGACTGTAGGGGTACGACTAAATATATGCAGACAAAAGTAGAACACATTCACAAAGGCACTTATACAATTTAGCACCTATTTTAGTAAATCAGCCCTTGTGTCTCCAACAAAATGTATAAATATTTTCAGGAGATAATGGACAGAACTAGAGGTATATAGCAAAAGACCGGGCAAAGCAGAAAAGGTGGACAGAATTGCTTTTGGTACTGATACTAGTTGCTAGGGTTATGACATTTTTGGTTTTACAAAACTGGACAGGAATGTAAAATTGGGGGAAGACTGATGATACCACAGAGGTGGGGTGATGGAGTTAGGATGACATAAAGGGTGCAGGTAAAACATGCAATGAAATGGGCATCCTGGCACACAGATTTGTCTGGGTTTCTGAACTATGAATGCAAGAAACATAATTCTGCATCGGACAGCTCGAGGTAAGAATGGGCTAACTGGTTCAAAACCAGACAGGTGACAACCCTACTTGTCTGGCTTTTGAGGAGATATTCTATGTGGTAACTGTCTATTAAGTTAGTTATAAGGCTTCAATGTGAGTCAGATGCCAAAACAAGAGCAGAGGATAGGGTTACTATTGTGTTTTCTAACAGACCTTAGTGT
Source organism: Xenopus borealis (assembly GCA_024363595.1). NCBI lineage: Eukaryota > Metazoa > Chordata > Amphibia > Anura > Pipidae > Xenopus > Xenopus borealis. The sequence goes on from CM044446.1 coordinate 23,007,564, forward strand.
TTCCATTACCTTGTTCTGCCATTATATTTGCTGTTATGGTATATACCGAATATATATATATATATATATATATATATATAAGTTGATGAAAGGTAGTCGCACTCGCAAGTCTTTATTTCATATCACAAACTGACGTTTTCCCTGTACCCACTGGTTTGGGTGATTGTTATATATTTTTTTCCCTTTGAGAATGGCTGTGGAGACAGTCAAAACGTCAGTTTGTGCCATGAAAAAAACACTTTTCTACAAAAGACCTGTGCGTGCGACTACCTTTCAACAACTTCTGCGATTTTTCTGTAGAGAGTGCCAGCATTTTTTTTTTTATTTAATTATATTATATTTATTATATTTAATTATATTATTATATTATACTTCAAATGAAGAGCAGCAACACTGTGATGATTTGGAAAAAATTCAACTGTATTTAAAAATTGAAGGAACAGCCAAACCTTGAGAAAGTTTCCAGCGGGGACTGAAACGTCACATTGGTTTTCATGCAATATATATATTTATGTATATTCATTCATCCCTAAATACTATAGGTAACTTAGATCTGCCCTCACCGGCCACCAGTACAATGTTGCCAGCCCTCTCTCCACCATATGGAACAGAGAAATATTTCTAATGATTCTCATTTCAAAGCAAACCTTTTAAATACTTTGAAGGCCAATCCCAGGCCTGGCACATGTAAACCTCCAGCCCAAAAGTAAGAACTTTTAATAATAACTAATCAGGCAAACCATAACATGTCATTTAACATTAAACAGAATTCTTTGATGGCAGACCTACATCACATTATAAAGAAACAAAATGCTAACTATTCCAGCACTCCATTGGGGAGGGTTAATGACACAGTCTGATAAGAAGATATTCAACAACCACTGGGAAAACAAACCCAAGGTCTCGCATCCTGGTACCTGTTAAGAGTTAGCCTAACTCTCAGTACAAAGTGTAACTTAATATGATAAAGTGATGTCAGAGATCCCACACAGACAAAGCTTCAGACAGGAGTATATATTAGGTCTGTTGGGGTTCAGACTTTCTATAACAAACTTGCAACTGATATCTTCTTGCCCCAAAGAAAATCTATGATGTCAGGTACTGGGTGTGATCCTAATTGAGAAAATCTGGAAGGGGCATGGGATCACCTAGATACCGGGAGAAGATAGGATTCTGGAAAATTTATGAGAAACATCTGAGTGGAGAAAGGCTCTGCAAATCCTGACAGTTATATAAATAACACGTTCAAAGCAATCAGGCTCTCGATTAACAAAAGAATTCTAAGACAGGAGATAGACGAGTTGGATGAGAACTCAGACATTTAATTGTGGTATGAAGCTACTGGAAGGAAATTTCACTCTTTCTTTCTTCTCACAGGAAGCCAAAGAGAACAGCTCGCTACACTTACATTTTTAACTAAATGTTGTCAAAACTGCCTCTAAACTCCTTCTTGTGAGGTCAACCAGCTGTCAGGGACATATCTGTGAGAAACAAAAGTAGAAAATAAATACAAAATGTACACCCCTTTGACCAAATGAAAGGAATTCTAATTCTAAGCCAAGATTTTGACATTATTTGCAAATATAATTGTAAATCAAAGCAGGGTCTGTCTGTCCCAAGCTATTCTTTGCTGCTGCTTCTGACTTTTGAAGCAGAGGACATCTGAGTAACAATCCACTCCTGGCAGCCAAGACAGGCCTAGGGAATAGAAAATACAACAGGGAAGAACGGCACAGCAGGGATGTATTTCCTAACATAGGTATCCATTTACTGATAATTGTGAGAATGTTGAAAACTGATGGTGATAAAAAACATTGGCCAGTTTACAATTTACTAGATCGCTGCTGATAATGGTGATTTTTTTTTTGGCACACATACAGTATGGGGTCCATTTACTAAATTCATGTGAAGGATTCGAAATTCGATTGAATTAGATCGAATTCCGATCTTACGAGTTTATCGAATATTCGAATATGCAAATTTGCCCACTTCGATCGTATCTAATTGATGGAACAGATCGAATATTCGATCATTCGACTGTTCGATGATCGAAGTACTTCCCCTTTAAAATTTTCTTCGACTGCCTACTTTGCCAGATTGAACCTACCGAATTGCAATAGACGCCTATGGGAACCCTCCATAGGCTTCTTTTCTAAGTTTTATGTTGAATACCAATCGTACGATGGAACGCTTCGATCATTCGATTCAATTTTTTCGAACAATCAAACTTTTTTTTACAATTTTTTCATAAAATCGTTTGATCATACGATTTTATCTAGAAATCTAATATCGGCCAAAAACCATAAAATTTTACAATGATTTTATCGAATTTTCATTCGAAAATCGTAGAAGGGTCGAATTCTGCCCCTATGTGTTATCACCTTTATAAGATGTTTAGCAAGGTTTACTAAAGACTAACACCAGAATTATCAGCAAAAACATCAAGATTGTCTGCCATATCCATCACCACCTGTTTTTAAACTCCAACAGCAAAAAACTTGTTGGGGAAGAACAATACTTACAAATATGATATGATTGGTGGATTCATTGATAATGTAATGTGAAAATATCTGGTTACATTTTTAATGCATTGGTCATAGTTACATCTAAAGGGGTTGTTCAACTCACAAACAGTTCAGTTGTCTTCTGTTCACCAGAAATAAAAAAAATTAAATTACTTTCAGTATTTAATTTTTTTTACTTTTTCCCCAATATTTAAGTTTAAAGTGTAATGTTTGCGCTTCTGGTGTTTCAGTTTGGCAGCTCAGTGATCCAGGAGCATCTGAACTGTTAAGGTGGCCATACACGGGCTGATAAAAGCTGCCGACAGACTACGTCGGCAGCTTATCGGCCCATGTTTGGGGCCCTCCAACGGGCTTTACCGATCGATATCGGGCAGGACTAAAAATCCTGTCGGATTGCGGCCGCATCTGTTCGTTGATGCGGTCCCGCGATCCGACCGCCCTTATTGCTTCCATTATGATCCGATCATTGGGCCCCAAGGCCCACGATCGGATCAGCCAGATATCGCCCACCTCAAGGTGGGCATATAGGGGAGAGATCCGCTCGTTTGGCAACATCACCTTTAGACATTGCTACATTCAATTCTACCAGCTACCAAACTCAGAGATTCTGCTCAGCAGGGACAAAGATACACTTATCAACTAAATATATCAGTTTACAACAGTTAAAGAGTCGGCGAACCCCTCCCAGAACTTTACACTTCAATATTAGAAAAACAGTCTCAAATAGAAAGTAAACGCACTCCAGAGGGTATTAGTGCAGGTGGTTTATTAAAGCTAAATGCTAATTAAAGTCAAGCAAACCATAATATTTTACTGTTATAGCCCCCACCTGTAAGTGTGAATTGAATGTAAGTCGGGCGTATGTAACTCAAGGGCTCCCTAATTGGAAAAAGTCTTTGTTTTGGAGAACAATCTGAAATTAACTGAGCTGAAAAAAGTGTTTGAAAGTGAACAACCCATTTAATAATGTATTCATATAATTGCTATTAATTATTATTTTATAGAAATGATTGATTGCTATTTAAGTAAAAAAAACACCAAGATGTATAGCAGATTATACACTGGGGTTACCGAGGCAGCAGCTAATTGGCCTGTTTCAGGGACCCACAAACCATTATCTGGCCAAAATTTGGGCAAATATCAATCTGACAAGTTTGCTCTTCTCAAACAAGGACCCCATCAGCTTGTAAGTAGGCCCCTTTGTATGATTCAATCCGTTGCCCCAAATGGTCCAATATGTGTGCTGCTAAATAGGGTCCAGATCTGCTTGTATGTTGAGATTAGTCTGACAGTGTATGATATCCAGCCATCCCCCAAATCATTCTTGTCTATCATGTGATCGTTCATCCAATGCTGAAGCTCTATATGCAGGAGCATCCAACCGTCAAATGTTCTTGGTGAGTGTTAGGAGTTTTAATTAACACTGGTCTATATCCAATGTTAAAGGTCTACATGCAGGAACACCCAACAGTCAAATAGTCTTCTGGTGCTAGGTGTTGTACTTAATAACTAAGGTGCCATACATTACACAATCCTACATTATAGAAATACTGGGGGCCTACAAAGTTTTTTTATTTGATTCTGACCCCATCACAACTGAACATGGCCCTGACTGTTCTCATGACAGCTGGGAAATACATTCCAGAGTAGCATTGCCCACTACTAACCCCAATTCAGAAGGATCTTTTTAGCAGGAAACCCTTGAAAATGAAAGCTAGAAGATTTCCAGACTAAAGCTGGCCATAGACGTAAAGATTTTTGAAAGATCCAATGGTTATCGTGAGATTACGATTGTCTCAAAATGATCATTTAAATGTACGATGTGTCCATCAACTAAAAAGACAAATGCAAGAGGACCTCTTGCATTTGTCTATATGTATTTTGTGGTCACAGCCTCATTGCACCCCCGCCTAATGGTTTTAAAAATTAGTGGTGAGCACAACTTTTTCTTGTTCATCAACTAAAAAGACCATTTCAGGTGATATTGCCAGCAAAACTGAAGGATCACAGCCTGCTTGACCCTGTAAACATAGGTAGATTGCATGGGGACCGATAAAGATTTTCTAATCTGGCTGATCAATCTTCAGACCGATGTCGGATGAAAAATCGTAAGATGTACGATCGTTGGTATCCCACTAACCGCACGATTATTTGACAGATTGGTCGGACTTCGCTAAGATCGGTCGTTCAGCAGGGAAAGATCATTGCGTCTATGGGGAGCTTTAATGATGGCCTCCATTAATTTAAGTGACCCTGACCTCCCTTGTTGAACGAAATTAGAATTAATCTTTCTCCACCACCAAATTCATTCCAATACATTCAGCCCACCCTTTATTTCTTTGGTTTCTCTTTCTCTCTCTCTCTCTCTCTCTCTCTGACTCCAGTTCTTTTCATTGGTTTGGTATAGACTTCTCATCTGAGCAAAAAATAACTTTCAACTTCAGTGATCCCCAATTTAGAAGCTGGCCTGAAAATGTCAAATTTCAAGTAAAACTCAGCTGGAGAAATAAAACCCCTTGTAAATAGCTAAAAAGATAGGTGAAAATGGTGGGCAACGTTCCAAAAACACTAAACCATTGCACTCAGAACATCTGCTTCAGGGTGGACTCCTCCAGGACTGCAGCACAAATAAAAAACATTACTGAAGGGTTTTCTGTTCGAGATACTATTTCATTTTCAGACGAACTTCATTTTTTTTGTGGTCATTTTTAAGCCTCTAACATTAAATTCTCCATCAAGAGAATTTAATCGCAAGGCAGTCTGAGCCCTCAAGCTGCTTTAAAGGAACAGTTTATGATCAGGGGAATAAAAAAGCCAAACACTTTATAGTTGAAAATATGATCTATTCTGTTTTATGTTCCCACAGCTGTTGCTCTCTATGGATCAACAGAAGCATGACTTGGGAAACCTAAAAGCAGAAAAGTATGGCCTGCAATTTCAGGGTGAATGATACAGATCAGTCTGACTTTCACATATTGAAATCCCACTTGGAGAAAGTAAAGGTATAGGAGAGAAGAAATCTCACTATAAAGAGCATCAGGCAGCCCATCAAATATCGTGAGAACGGCCATTCATGCAAGCAGTAAGGGCTATAAAGGGCATTTTCACTATTATGCTCATCTGAAGGAGGACTCTCGACCAAGTGGTTCTGAATGTTCCCCCATATGCCATAGGCAGAGGTTTCATCATTTGTTGAATGCAAAGTGGTGACAGGTGCAGAAGAGTATTTTGACCAGTGCAAAGCTTCTTAATAATAGTAATATCAACCCACCAGAAAAATCTTGTTAGGGCCCCCATCAGTCCCCAAACCTTTATGATAATAATATGTTTGGCACATAAATAGTGAATTTTTCTCCAAAAAATTGTGAAATGCCAAAAATCCACCAAAGGGCATTGAATTGCAAAATTATTTTGATGATAAATCTATGATGTGTAACAATTTTTTTCACCTATTAGAGTCTATGGGCGTCATTTTAACGGTGAAACTCGGCGAAGAATTATCCTCCTCAATAAATATTAAAATCTCTATTAGTAGAAACAGCAGGGAGCCTTTCTGGATTCTGGTTTATTGTCTCTATTGTTAACTTCCTGAGGGTAAAATTTAATTAATAAAAATAGTGGTAATAGGAAGAAAACAAATTAAACATGTGATCTCATTGACTTAATAGTGAGATGTAAAAAAAACACCATGAGATGAGTTCCATCTTGTCTTACTCCAGTGCCTGTATCTTGTAGACCTAATGTGGGCAGCAATGCTATATTTTATATATATATATATATACAGTATATATAT
>CM044446.1:23016247-23048710 GCA_024363595.1 Xenopus borealis
AGCCCCTCTGGCATTTGCCAGAACCCACAGATTGCCAGTCCGGGCCTGTATATATATATAATCTTACTGCTTTTTACGATGGGTCCCTGTGTTCATGCCCCAGATCTTCAGCAAAGGGGAGAAAGTCATAGAAAATTGATTGTAGGCAGGCACCAATCCAGAACACCAGAACGTAGAATCCATGAGCCCAATGTTTAAATAGTACAAAAAGTTTTATTTTACTTTATGTATAAAATAAAAAGCCTTACATGTTTTGTGTCACCCATAGACACAATCATATGCTATGATTAGGTGTTCCTGGGTGACACGAAATGCATAAGGCTTTCTAGTTTATACATAATGTAAAATAAAACTTTTTATACTATTTAAATGTTGGGCTGCTGTTGGATTCTACTTTCTGGTGTTTGGGATTGGTGCCTGCCTACAATCAATTTTCGATGACTTGGACTGATAAAATACTGGCCACTTGAAAATCCTTTTCCCCCCCACTTATTAAAGGTATAACAAGCTCATTGTATTGACAGGGAAAACCCTTTTACCATTGTGTAACAAGAATACAAATGCCTATTATCTTCAAATTCCATTGTCATTTTCTTCCACATTCCATAATAATTCTTTACATGATGACAGCTCTTTCCTCTTTCCTATTGGTTTCTTTCTCTTGGGGCCCCAGTCCAAATAACAAGTTGGCCGCTGGCAGTCTAAGTAAAACCCCTTACAATTAACACAATCAGGACACTTTCCAGACTTGCCATGATTTTGGTTTTCATATAGTAAAAGTATTTAACTAATATCAACTTCAGACTTCAAAAGCAAGCAACTTTATTTTAACCAAGACGATTACATTTTCCAACTTGAGCAAGGAATATTGGAAAGGTCCACCTGTATTGGTTCCAGTTTGGACTCGTAGCAAAGGCCGCAGACTCTGGTGAAACAAAATCTTATTGTGAAGTAAAGTTTCACCTACTGGAAATGTGTAAGTTCTTCAGTGCAGTGTGCATTCTAGAGCCCAACAGGGACAGTTTTGTCAGCAGCAGAATTGTGCATTATAACCTGTTCCGAGAGGTTCAGGGAAATTTGATTGGCCCTTGATTGGCCACTTTGCATGGTCCATCTATTCTTCTCTTTTCTGCTGAGAGTTAATTGCAGCCCAGAATGAAACTATCCACATACCTTCCGAGGTTATCCAATTATGTGAGGATCGACAAGCAGCAGACAGAGAGTTGGAGCCAGTTCAAGATGTTCGGGTGCACAATGTGGGTTTGAAAAGCTGCACGTTGGAACATCCCTCCCTTGGCTTGTGGAACTCAGGATTCTTCCATTGCCTTTATTTACATATCTCGCTGACTCAGACAATTAGAATGGGCTTTTCCCAGGCAAACCTCACGGACAATGTCCTGTCTAACTTCCCCAGATCCTTAGCATTCTTGGCTGGGCTCTCTGCTCCCTTTCCAAGGCTTTGCTGGTGTGAATATTCCAGCTAGTTTTTAGCATAAAAGAAAGGAAATATTTTATTTTTTGCAGAAATAGAGATTTAGCTCTCTCTCTCTTTATTTATTTATTTACTTTTTAAAAGGACTTGTAAAAGCAAATATGCCTTCAACTATCAAAGCTTTGCTAGAAAACTTCTGGGATACTGTATGTAGTACAAAATCCAAAACTTCATGAAGGCTTCTTATAAACTTTTCAGTTTCTACTTTAAATTAGTGTTTGGGGTTGAAGCTGGTCTAATAAGAGTCATAATGTTCTGCATCAGATCTAGTAGCCCATTGCAGTCCCTACTAATTGGTTACTGTTGGTTGTTTGATGCAAACTTTATTATTACATTAACCTACTAGCGTTTTGCAGAAGGCAAACAGCTTTTCAACTATTCTTTTCCATTGTGAGCTTTTACTTTTTAATCTTGACTGTCCATTTTCACTGCCTTCAAAGTTAAGCTTTAAATGTTCCTTTATTTTGCTATTCAAGCAAATGTCTGGTTGCTAGATTCAGTGAGACTAGCAACAAGATCTGTAAATTCTTAACTAGAATTCAAAACCACAAGGATGGCAACCTTATTTCTATTGATATTCTTAGTTTCAAATAAATATAATTAAATATTTATTGGGCAAACCCGCTGTCTCACACAGTAGATACTGCACCCAGATCCACACACCGCGACTTTAAATCATATACAAAAGTGTGTGCAGTCTCTTACTGAAAAAACATTTATTTGTGCAAGCTCAGAAAAATACATTCACAAACACATCTTTTTAAATGAAAACCACAGTGCAGTGCTACCCCTCTGTCTGCCTACCTGTGTCAGCCACTCCCTCCTGATGCGTTTCGCGCTATTGGGCGCTTCATCAGAGGAAGCGCCCTCCTCTGATGAAGCGCCCAATAGCGCGAAACGCATCAGGAGGGAGTGGCTGACACAGGTAGGCAGACAGAGGGGTAGCACTGCACTGTGGTTTTCATTTAAAAAGATGTGTTTGTGAATGTATTTTTCTGAGCTTGCACAAATAAATGTTTTTTCTATTGATATTCTGCCTGATGAGTAAGGCCAGTCCCTTAATTACAGTTATTGGATCTATTATACAGAATTAAATTATCCTGAAAGCTCTGAAATACAGCAGTGCTAATTTAGAAAAACAATTTATTTTTTATTGATTTGGTATTTTTTTGTGAGAAAACAGCAGACACTCACAGATCCCACAAACAGGCTTGTAAAATAATTGAGAAATTTATTTAGGTCACATGGTAGATAAACACATAGCCTGACGCGTTTCGTGCCAGTAGGCACATAATCATAAGCTGTACTAAAATATAAACAGGTATACCAGATATATACCCCAAACCCAAAAAAAAGTGTAAAAAAGGGGAGGGGCATTAAAACAATATAGAAATAGGAGGGCAGGCATCCAAAGGCATCAAATGAGATATATGAAATCATTTCTGATTAGCAACTTACAACAAAGATGTAATAATACTTGTTACTAAGATGTACTACTACTACTACTACTACTAATAATAATAATAATAAAAAATATTAGAGAAGAACATAGTAAATAATTTCTGATTAGCAACTTACAGCAAAGATGTAATAATACTTGTTACTAAGATGTACTACTACTACTACTAATAATAATAATAAAAAATATTAGAGAAGAACATAGTAAATAATTTCTGATTAGCAACTTACAGCAAAGATGTAATAATCCTTGTTACTAAGATGTACTACTACTACTGATAATAATAATAAAAAATATTAGAGAAGAATATAGTAAATAATTTCTGATTAGTGATTTACAGCAAAGATGTAATAATACTTGTTACTAAGATGTACTACTACTAATAATAATAATAAAACATATTAGAGAAGAGCATAGTAAAACACTACTACTACTACTACTACTAATAATAATAATAATAAAAAATATTAGAGAAGAATATAGTAAATAATTTCTGATTAGCAATTTACAGCAAAGATGTAATAATACTTGTTACTAAGATGTACTACTACTACTACTACTAATAATAATAAAAATATTAGAGAAGAACATATTAAATAATTTCTGATTAGCAACTTACAGCAAAGATGTAATAATACTTGTTACTAAGATGTTATAATAATAATAATAATAATAAAAAATAGTAGAGAAGAACATATTAAATTATTTCTGATTAGCAGCTTACAGCACAGATTTAATAATACTTGCTACATAGATGTAACAATAGTAAAAAATATTAGAGGAGAACATTGTAAATCATTTCTGATTAGAAACTTACAACAAAGATGTAAAATGTAAAAGAACACATACAGTACATATACATTATATAGATCTTCTAAAAATCATTTAGAGGCCATTCACACATTTACTAAAGGTCAGGCCCGTATTTGTGATGAAGGCACAAAGGTTTAGCACGACAAATTATTAGGGGCGGGACGCCACCCAGACGATTTCTGTGGAGCACTAAGGACGGGCAGCTCCCCAGTGACCCTACGCATGCACTCGTTGCTCGCGCGGGGGGGGGGGAGTTAGGGTTGCCACCTTTTCCTGAAAAAAAATACCGGCCTTCCTATATATTTATCTTTTTTTCCTATTAATAACATTGGGATCAACCATCTAAAATACCGGCCAGGCCGGTAAAATACCGGCCAGGTGGCAACCCTAGGGGAAGTACATGCGGGTGGGCGCTAGGACTGCATGGCCTAGTGGTAAAAAATCCAGCCCTGCTAAATGGTCAGTGAGCTGATCTGAATTGAAATGACTAACAATTTCTTTGTATACAGTGTGTTAGTACTGTGTTTTATGTTATTGTCTATGGTTAGTAATTTATTTTATCCGAAGGTCTCTTGTACAGAGCAACCTTTACTACTTAGTTACTAAAGTCAGCGTGGCACCCAGTTAACTAATGATTGCAGGGGTGCAGGGAGAGTGGAGCAGCGGGAGCAAGTAAACCCAACTAGAGGTAAGCAGAAGCCCTAGCACTCCCGTTTGTTGCACACTAGGTAGGTGCCTCTTCAGCCTACCCCTAGTTCTGGCCCTGAATGATTGCCACATCTATAGACTGCCATTCATTAGTATGCCTGCGTTTCCCTTGCATATGTCATTAATGGGGTTGCTCGCCTTTAAGCTAGCTTTTATAGAATGGCTAATTCTAAGTAACTTTAAATGTTTCATAGTTGTTTTCATTATTTGCCCTAGAAACCATATTGCTGAAATTTAAATGAAAGCCAACTGCAAATTGTCTCAGAATGTCCATCTCTACATCATACCAAACAATAATTTAAAGGTGAACAACTCCTCTTCTTCTTAGTGAGAGCACAGGAGAAGCAAAGTGGCTGGCCAGGTTGCCTAGGGTCCCAGGTCAGCTTGGCCACCCCTGCAATCATTAGTTAACTGGGTGCCACGCTGGCTTTAGTAACTAAGTAGTAAAGGTTGCTCTGTACAAGAGACCTTCGGATAAAATAAATTACTAACCATAGACAATAACATAAAACGCAGTACTAACACACTGTATACTAAGAAATTGTTAGTCATTTCAGATCAGCTCACTGACCATTTTAAAAAATTTTCTGATTCAGATTTGTCTCATAATAAATCCAAAGAAAGTTGTGCTCTATTTTTCTGCAATATTTTCTGATTTTTTGAGACAAAAAGCACGACCAGAAGAATTCGACCTTTAGCAGGGCTGGATTTTTTACCACTAGTTCCTCAAGTAGCTAAATGAAATCCCCCTGCAGTTGTCTTGACTCCTGGTTGTGCCCCCTCATGGTGACCCTGCCTAAATGCCCCTGGATACAGAGCCGTTTTCTGTGGAATGAGGGCAAGTAAGACTTTCCCAAACTTTGTACACTGTTGATGTGCTTAGGTAAGGCCTGACATAAAAGTCTGCAGGAAGCCCAGCAATAATATACACTCTCACATAGCTATGATTGTGGAGAAATTGCCAGGAATGTTAGCGAGTTTGTTATTAAATGGCTGAGTGACTTGGGATAATTGCAAATCCAGCACATCTTGGAAGCCTCCTTAGATGTGCAGGTGCTACCTATTAGGACTTTAATTATTGCCCAGTGCATGGAATGTTGCCCCACCTAGCACACAAGGCTTTTCCAGGTACAATTCCACAATTGGCTTCTTTGGGAAGAGCATGAATGAGACCATGTGGGGGTGGGCAGTTTATTATTCTAAACAAAATGAAGTTTAGGCCCTAGTCTTCCTCACACTGTAATTGTCTTAAATAGAAGAAACAATGTGAGCTGTGGTAACTAACTCTACTGAAGCAGTCAGTTTCTCTCCCTGACTTCCCACAAGATGACGCATTTTGCCTGGGTTGGCTATTTTTTTTCTAAATCAGTGTGTTTGTTTTGCTTTTGTGCCAGATAATTCCCACAAATGTTCTTACTCGCAGGAGTCCTAATTTACTAATTATTATCTGCAGCTGGGGGGGGTTAATCTCTTTTGTATTTGGGCTGAACATTTTATGAGCAAGTCTCGTCTCTTGATCCTATAGTCAGCGGGGACTCAGGTGCAACCAGGTGTGTGGTCTTTGGGCAAATACCTCCTTTTGTGTGTTGTTGCTTATAAAAGCCACAACATAATGAAGAAAATCACAGAGGACGACGTTAAGGAAATCTGACAAAGCATTAAAAAGAAATGGCACCCTGTTTATGTAACGTTCATTTATTTTGGAGAACCTATGCCCAAAGAACATTCTTTCTCTCTGCTTTTCTATTTCAATGTGTTTTACCAGTGGTATTGGCTGCTAACTGCAATTGCTTAATTCCATATGTTCTTAAAGGGATACTGCCATGGAACAGTAAAATGCATCAGTGAATAGTGCTGCTCCAGTAGACTTCTGCACGGAAATTCATTTCTCAAAAGAGCAAACAGATTTTTTTTTTATTCAATTTTGAAATCTGACATGGGGCTAGACATTTTGGCAGTGCAAACAGCTTCCTACAGATCCAGTAATCGATGAAGCAGTCAGTTCCATGCACTTTAAGAAACAGAAAACCCTGAAAAGCGGACAAATTTACACATACAGTAGCTAGTAATTCTTGGTAACTGATCATATCAATCATATTCTTGCTTTCATTATTCTTCCAGAAGCTGAACTGAACTGCTGAACATAGATAATGACGAATTGGTTACTCTTGGTTCCTGTTGAAAAAGTGGAGCAAAATATTCACAGAAGGTGAGGGAGAGAAAAAGAGAAAGACAACCGGTTCTTCTCCAAACACCGGTGCACAAAAACAATGCTTGAGTCCTATCCCTGTATGCAAAAGAAGGAGCACCCCAGAATACATAGGAATTGTTAGATTTAGGAAGAGCAAGATAAAGATATATTTTTAACCTTGGCTGCCTGATGATCAAATGTCCCCATCTCTGCTTGACTTGACTGTTGGCCTTCAACCCCCTAGTTCCAGCCCTGCAAACAAGAGCAGCCAAAACTATTTAGGTGTGGTGTTTAAGAAGTAGGGTTATTAAACAGCATGACCTTACCTTTTGTATATTAGGTGGGCTGAGTATTTTCCACACCTTTACTTATTTCACACCTATATTAAAATGACGATGCAATGCAAAGAAGGGACCCATTGAGCAGACTGCTGGCAAACAAATTAGATCCGTACTAGATAATACAGATATGAGATCTATTATCCTAATTTCTCAGGATCAGGATTTTCCAGATCACATAATTCCTACCTTGGTTTAATGTGAGATCTCCAACTAAGGCATCTTCAATATTACAAGGACCAGGGACAAACACCTTCAGACTAAAATATAGTCATAAGAAAAGTCACTGCATCAAACAATAGGATTTTTTTAAAGAAATTCAATTTAAAAGTTTTCAAGAAAATTATTTTTATTTGGACATTTATATTCTAGGAATATTAGCAATTGGTCTTACTTTAGGTTTCCTCCTTTATTGTTTGCTTAAATTTCTGTGATGTTTAGCAATAGGACCCTTATAACCAGATACAAGTTTAAATCCCAAAATGGAATAAGGGATATAAAACATACAAAGAATAAGGGGCAAATTTACTAAAATTCACCCAAAATCCTACAAATCTATTCGAAATTCGATAAACATTCGACTATCAAATGCTTATTGAATAGTTTTAGGCTATCTTTCTGCTCGATATTCAATTTCTCCATGAAATCGTACGATCGAATACCGATCGTTCAATTTCACGAAAAAATCTTACTTTTTCCTTCGAGCCTCCGAAAAATGTGTACGATTCGAACGATCGAGGAGTTCGATCATACGAATGGTATCCAAGCAGGTCTTTGCAAAAGAAGCCTATGGGGGGGGGTTCCCATAGACTTCTATTTCTATTCGGTAGGTTCAATCTGGCGAAGTAGGCATTTGAATGATTTTAAAATTTGAATTCCTTCCATCATCGAATGATCGAATTATCGAATATCCGATCATTTAATCTATTCGATAATTCGGTATTCGATGATCGAAGAGGCCAAATTTGTATATTCGAATATCTGAAAAAAATGGTCATTCGATTGAACTTCGATCCATTCACGTAAATTTTGTAAATTTGCCCCTAAGAAAACACTAATAATGGGGCAAATTTACAAAATTCGTGTGAAGGATTGGAATATTCGCTCGAATAGTCTATTTTCGATTGTGCAACAATTCCAATATGTAAATTAAGGGGTAGATTTACTAAGGGTCGAATTCCGAATGCCATAAAAATTCGAAATTCGACCAGGGAATAGTGGGGGAATAGTGGGGAATTTAAAAAATTTGAATTCAAATTTTTTTAGCGCAATTCGATCGATCGAATGATCGAATAGGGAAATTCGAATTTTCGAATGATTTTTAAACGATCGATCTTAGGGAATGATCCACATATAGTTTAATCTGGCAAAGTAGGTGATCGAATTTTAATTTAAAGGGGAAGTATTTGACCATCGAATTTTCGAATATTCGAATAAAATTTAATTTGAATATTCGAATCATTCGAATATTCGATGGTCGTATTTGCCTAATTTGCATATTATAAATTAGAATTTGAATCTTTTTGAAATTTCGATCGAATATTCGAATCCTTCATGTGAATTAATGTGAATTTAGTAAATATGCCCCTAAGTATTTTCGACCATCCAATATGAAATATTGGGTCGCATCGAATAGATTGAATAAATATATATTCAATGGCTATACTATTCACAGGTCGAAGAACTTGCCCTTTAAATTTTTTATTCGACTGCCTAATTCACCAGGATGAACCTACCGAATTGCATTAGAAGCCTATGGGAAACTCCCATTGGCTTTTTTTAAGTTTTCTTATCGAATGTTATTTGTACGCTCAAACGCTGCGAATATTTATTCGCCAATTATTTGCCAGTGGAATTCGAGGGCTAAAAGCCCTCGACAATTCGACCCGTAGTAAATCTGCCCCTTAAGTATTATGCAAATAGGTGATCCTCAACCTCTTAGTAACACAACCCCATTACCATTAGTATGTCTGAATTAGCTTTCAGCTAAATGAATGATATGAGTGAACCTGGTACTTTTTTCTTGCTTGGTAGCGATATTAATGTGCTGTAGGTACAAAGCATTTTCACAGGGTGTATGTCTGGTACCAGTGAGAAGGCCAAGCCTGGATCCAAATGCTGGGCTTCTGTGTTTTTAGTGTATGGCATTTTATTCCAGTTATTTTTGGACCGATTCTTCAGAACAGCAATTCAATACCTTTTTCTCAGACAGAATACCCAGTGTTACAGTATGATAGGCCTGAAGAGTGAGTTCTTTTGGTAAAGCAGTGAAAATAATGGATTTCTGGAGAGTCTCACTTCATGAAAGCTGTGCTTGGAAGTAGCACCAGTCAGCCTTAATCTTTTTGGAAGAGAAAGGTTTGTGGGGCAGGTCATCCATGGAAAGTGACGTTTGAGAGCTTTAGAAAGCCTGCCAGTCTAAGAGTGAAATCTGGAAAGCAGGACAAGCCACAGAAATGCCTCAAGTGTTAGATTTTGTAAGTGCTGTGCTCAGGGAAAGCAGTGTGGTCGCAAGATTATGGGGACTGGTGTAAAAAACAGATGGAGACAAGTAGATTGAGAAGAATAGAAAAATGGTACCTCTATTCCTTACAAGGAACTGAAAGAGGTAGTCCACCTTTAAGTATGTTTTAGAATGCCCTATACTTAGCAACTTTTCAAATGGTCTTCAATTTTTATGTTTTTTACAATCTTTTTCTTTAAGACTGCAACTACATAGTTCTATTTAAACTTTTTTTTTGTTTCTCTTTGCGGGCCTCTCCTATTCATTTTCCAAGCTCTCATTCTAACCACTGCCTGGTTGCTGGGTTAAACTGCTCCCTAAAAAGCAGATAGCAGCAGGAATTCCAAACTAGAAATCTAGTAACTACAAAAAAATGGAATACTTTAAAATCAGTGTCGCCATCATAGTTAAAGTTAATTTAAATGAGACGCGAGGTGTAAAAATACAAAATTTCATAGCAGCAAGGAGCCAGTTGGTCCATCTCATACCCATTAAATACAATACAATTCAAGTTTTGCTCTAAATCCTTAGTACCTATCCCTTGCATGTTGGAATTTATTTTGTATATTAGTCCACACCATATCTGCAAGAACTCTATTCCCTGTGTTAATCACTATTGCTGGCATTGGCTTCAGTTATGCTCTATCCCACGTTGTGTCCCTTAGTTTCAGCTGACTTCTAGGGATGTAAAATGTCTCCCTCCTGAACTGTTAATTCTTTTTCATTCTTTTCATATTTTTGAGGGGTTAGTATGATGGTTTCAAAAACTAGCATTGTCCTTCTAGGACCTTATATTCTGTACTTTTATTTTTTATTTTTTAAATCCTCATTTGCTGCTGTGCAGACTCACAACCATCTGGCAGTTGTACCTGTATTCTTCAGGAAGTAAGTGCTGTATCGTCGCATGCACAATTGGTGCAGTATTCTGGTTTTTGACAACTGAGTATGGGCCGAAAGTGACGGAAATTGCTGAAGTGCCAGAAGAAGACCCGAAAATGACCAAAGAACTAAAATATGGCACCCGTGAGCTTGCTGCGCTGAATCTGCAAAGAGAGGTAAGTAAAGACTTAGGGGCAAGGGGGGGTGGCATATTGAAGGCTGCCTCAGGAGGCGATATCGTCAGGATCGCCCCTGCCCAGAGGTTGTCCTTTTTTATCAATATTTGTCCAAATTTCTCATTAATAAGAATCTCATAGAGCCCCCTACACCTCCTGGGCCCCCTGCAGCTGCAGGGTCTGCTTCCTATGTAGTAACACCCCTGCTTGGTTATGTAGAAAATCCCTGCAACCATAGCATTGGTGGAGCATAAAACACATAAAAATACACATGCCTAATAAGACACCAAATAAAGTTTTATTATATTACCAATATATTTGAGGTTAGAATAAACCCCTCCCAAAGAAAAAAAAAACATGTCTTTATATATACTTTCTTAGTACAAAGACACCAGTAGAACACAAGCCATTAGCTTCAAAGAATACTATCAGTATCATTTCACAGTAGAATGCCCTAGAAATTAAAGCAGCTAAATACACGTGAGCCTTAAAGGGGAACTCCGTCTTCCAAAATAAAATTTGATTTGATCACAGTTACCGGTTTCTTCAAAAAGTATAAATAAATGCCATTTTCTATGCTGAAATCCAGTTGTTTAACAGTTCTTCTCTTTCTCCATCATTTGAAATCCTGGCAGGGAAGGAGGAACTAAAAACAGATGTTTCAAATTGTAACAACTTCTCCACAGACAGCATGCAGAAACTACATAACCCACAATGCATTGCGCTGAGATGTTCCATTCCTTATTGAAATCACTTGTGCAGGGAATTGTGGGGTTTGGAGGATGCAGACTAAGGACAGCTGTCTGCTTATGCCTTATACAAAGTAACAGTAGTCAGCCAGCTTAGCAAAGTAGTCAGAAAGATCATCAGGAGAGCAGGGGCTAGGCTTAGGGAACTATTCCAAACCATTAAAAATCATGAAGAATCTGCATATTTTTTAATTGACGTATACTGCAAAGTTGCTTGAAATGATGTTCACATTTCAAAAAGCTTAAGTTATGTTTGTGTGGAGTTCACCTTTAAAGACGGTTACTTTATTAAAAACATGTACTTGTTCAGCAATAGACACGACACATCACTATTTAAGAGAGTGTTAAGAATTAAAATGGATTGCATAAAAAAGGAAATTAATTGATTATAGTAACAGAATGTAAAGGAAGCCTGAGGCCCATATCAGTTACTGTTAAATGGAGCTGTGTACTTGTATTGAAGTGCAAGTCCTAAAAATATAGGAAAAACTAGAAGGAATGTGATTGCCTTCCAAATACAACTAACGTAGGCCAAAGCCTTTCTGATTTGGGGCGTCACACAAACCACTCAGCAGACACTACCCTTTTCTCTCTTTCTCTCTCTCTCTCTCTTGCTCTCTCTTTGAATAGACTCTTTCCCAGTTCCAAATACTGAAGAATAAAAGTAAGCATTTATTATGGGAAAGTTTATTGTGGGTAATTTATTACGGGAAAGGATCATAAGGATCTATTAACTGATCTGATTCGGATTTGGTTAATTTATCAAATTAATTATATTTCATTTATATTCAGGTCTTAACAGTTGTATCTCCAGGAAGTGAAAAGGAGCAGCAGCACTTCCTTAAAGGGATAACATAGTGAACTATGGTTAACACTGCCTGTATCAGTATCATGTATTTTGAGTTGGTTTTTAGGCCTAGACAGTTAATAGTAATTGGGGTACAAATCATGGGGAACCCTCTCAATGAGGCAAATTAGCATGGGCGTCGCTAGCGTTCACCAGGAGTAGTTTCGCCAGCACAACGCAAATTCACTAAAATGCGAATTTGCGCTCAGGGCAGAAAACATCAGCGAAGTTGGGCTACCGTTACTTCGCCAGGCAAAGCGCATTTACGCTAGCGATGCCTAATTTACATTTGGCGCAAGGTTTAATCGAAGTATATGTTACAGCCACTACATTCCACTACACAAGCCCAGGAAACCTTTAATAAATAAAATAAAGTTGTCCTATTGTCCTAAACATGTGCCACCTGTATAGTTGTGTTGCCATATGTTAGGAAATGTAGGGTGGAAGGAGGGTAACCCCCCAAAAAATTACGCTATTTTTCAGACTATAACCCTAAAAAAAGACGCCAGCGTTTTTTTTGGGACTTACAAAAAATTTCAAGTTTTTTCAAACTCCTATCTATTGTATTGAACTTCGCCAGGGAAGTAAAGTCTAGCACAAGATGTAACGTTCAGTAAAAATGCCTAGCGTAAGGGTGCGCTAGTCTATCTACTTCGCTAGCGAGTTTTCGCCAGGGACACTGTTATTAAATTGGCGAAGTTGCGAAATGACATTACGCTGACGAATTAGATCTAGCGTTTGACGACTTTAGTGAATTTGCCCCTTTGTGTCTTTAGTCCTTTCTACTTGCGTACAAGGAGAATGAAAGTGTTCCCTAAAGGCTTCATACTATTTTCGGACCATGTGTGGATCGTCCAGACATTTTTCGTACCATGGTGATCAGTTGTTCAGTCGATCAGACAGGTTAGATTTCTGATGGCTAACCAGGGGTGTAACTACAGAGGAATCAGACCCTGTGGCTGCAGGGCCCAGAAACATCTAGTTACGCCTCTTATGATAATATCTCTGCTTATTTTATCTGACGATATCAATGGGTGTGTAACCCTCCCCACCGGTCAGCCCCATTCTCTTACCTCTCTCCACACTAACCGGCAAAGAGAGGGTGCAGTGGCGTCATCAGTGTACGCGCCTCGTCTGCATCAAATTAGACGCACGGGTCAAAATGGATGCACGCATCAAGATTATATATATATAATATATTTTAAAGAGCAACTGCAAAGTATCTAAATGTCCTTGCTAAAGTCCATTTTTCAGGTGAACTAGCACTTTAAATATGATGGCCTACATCAGTGTTTGGTGTGCTTTTGGCACATGTAAAACTAAACATATTTTAGGTGATCTTCATTTAAAATGACTGACAGAAATACATAGAATCTGATCCTTCACAAGTATACTGTACCTTATATGGCCAGAGAACAACTGTGGCCTCTTATATTGTCCATGTTTTCTTTCATTAGTGCTCACAAGAGATCTCAAAGGGCAAAGCATGTATATTTCCTGTTAAAAGTACGGAACACTCCGACATCTGCCAACATTCCTGTAACAAACTACTGGGATGTGAACTTAGGTCTGAATGTCTCGAACTCTTTCTGCTTTCCAGCAGAGTTATAGGAATAGTATTCTGTTCTCTCTACTCTCCTCTGAAAACCCCTTTATACTAGACTAGACTTTAGATCCTTTAGCCTTAGAAACACTAGGGTCACTAAGCATGTTTACTCCTTTGTGTCTGTTTAACGGATCAATTTTAATAATGTATATTTTATGCGTTTATGTTAGAGGGCTTTCCTTTGCCTATGTATAGGTCTTAAGATGTCTGAAATTTTACCTTGTCTCAAAAGAACCACAGTTTCTTACTAACACTACATTTATTTCTATGTGCCTCCTGTGCTCCCCAAGACTGATCAGAAATAGGGTAAAATAACTCATGTTGCCACTCCATTGACTTCTATGGAGGCTCTCTGACACCACTGCTACAGCACTTCTTGGCCCAAAACTACAAATTTGGACATTTCCAGTCTAAACCTCCTGTACTCACAGTGCCAGGCAGTTCCAATTTAATTCAGTGAGAGGTATAGTAGCAAGAGTCACTTAGTGCACCTGTCCTCTGAATAAAATATGCCAGCGGAATATATTGCTTTGTCACTTTTTCAATAAATGCCACATAGTTGAAGATTGTTTCCTGATCCCTTAGTCAAAGCTAAAAAACAAGAACACTGTTGTGTACTAGTGATGTGGGGGTCATCGTCAAAAACTCCACCCTTAGTCCTAACATGCAAAACCTTAAGCCGCACCCAGGTTCATAGGACCCACATACCGTGCCATCTCACTCTGCATATTCCTTCTCTGCACACATTGGATTCTGAGACATGGAATCTTCAGCAGTAGCGGAGAACTGTCTTCCACAGTGAGATCCACATCCAACCCTAACCCCCCACGGTTGGCCAGATTTCAGCCCAAACCAGTCCAACTGTTGGTCAACCCACGGGTCAGCCGGCACGTCACTTGTGTACCAGGTGACTTGACATGTGTATAGATTATGTAAGCTCTGAATGAGTTAAGTTACAATTTATTGTTAGAACAAAGTAGACATTGATAGTTTGAGATCATTTTTTGTTGATCATATGTTTTTATATTCTCTCCCTAAAGACCAATTTTAGTGCAATCCAGCGAATTATCTTGAGGTTTTTGTGAAGCGAACAATCGTGGATTTAATGATTTTTCATCTGACATCGGTCAGAAGATCTATAGGGAAAATTTTCAATGTTCGCAGTGAAATATATCCATTGTCCAATTGTTTGTAGTGTCAAGCAGGCAGCTACCTACAGTTTTCCTGGCTTCAACTAGACCATGTCACTGGAAATGTTCTTTTTAGTTAATGGATAAATTGTACATTTAAACATATCAGGATAAGCTTGGTCCTATGATAATGAAAAGATCTTTTAAAAAAATGTATTGTCTATGGCCACCTTATGAATACAGTAGAGGTTCTCTGTCTTACACTCCATAGCACTCAGGACCTCTGCCTGAGGCTTAGTAAAAAAAAGACCAGTTGCAAATGGTGTTAGAATATCATTGCCTACATCCTAATAAAAGTTACTGTGAGCATAATGATTTAAGTATATAACTAGTGAGTAACCAAGTTGGACACTTATAACCTAGATCTGTATGGATTGCAGATAGTGTTCCAAAGGACATTTGGGGTCCTGTTCTGCAAGGACCTGCCAGAGAATCCAACTCTTAAAGAGGTGGTTCACCTATAAGTATGTTGTAGAATGGCCAATTCTAACCAGTTTTTCAATTGATCTTCATTATTTTTTTGTAGTTTTTGAATTATTTGCCTTTTTCGGCTGACTCTTTCCAGCTTTCAAATGGGGGTCACTGATCCTATCTAAAAACAAAAGCTCTGTAAAACTACATTTATTGTTATTGCTACTTTTTATTACTGTTTCTATTCCGTTCCTCTCATATTGCAGTCTCTTATTCAAATCAATGTATGGTTGATAGGGTCATTTTGACCCTAGCATCCAGATTGCTGAACAACATGTGAGCCATTGTCACCCTAGTAATTCATTTCTCCAAGACTTCCCAATACTCCCCAAGAACGTTTACTGGTGTGACGCTTCTAAATGCTTTGAAAGGGTCAACAGAGATCGAGCATATGAATAAACAGAAATATGAGGACAAATAATGTTGCTTGGGCAGATTGATATTGAATCATCCTCTCTACCTACCCAGATCTATGGACTCCAATGCCCAAGTGTCCCAGGCCCTGCCGAAGGGCAGCATAAATGGGTGGGACCACCTTCACCAAAGCTGGGGGGAGCCCCACCATCCCTGCCCCCCAGAGGGAGTTTGGGGTCCTTAACAGAAGCTAGGGGAACACCTGTCTAACCTGGGTAGGGATGGCGCGAACCGCTTAAAAAAATGTTCGCGAACTTCCGGAAATTTGCGAACGGTTCGCGAACGGTTCGCGAACCCCATAGACTTCAATGGGAAGGCGAACTTTAACAGCTAAAAAAGAATTTCTGGCCAGAAAAATGATTTTAAAGTTGTTTAAAGGGTGCAACGACCTGGACAGTGGCATGCCAGAGGGGGATCAAGGGCAAAAATTTATCTGAAAAATCCATTGTTGACACAGCGCTGCGTTTTGTGCTGTAAAGGGAAAAAAGTCACTCAGGTGGTTGTGGACACTGTAATATTATTGATATTTAGACAGAATGTGAACAAGCTCACACAGCTAGATGGCAGTTGTTTGAAGAACACACTGGGCAAAAAATGGCTACAGGGCAAATAATGCCTACAAGGTCAACGTATACACTACTACAGCGGTGGATACGGATTACGTAAAATATATTATGGCTGCTTGAAAAAAGTCACTCAGGTGCTTTTTCTGGAGAGGGTAATATTATGGATATTTAGACAGAATGTGAACAAGCTCACACAGCTAGATGGCAGTTGTTTGAAGTACAGTAGATTACTAACAAGCAAACTTAATATCCACTGTCCCTGAAATCACTAACAGGCAGCTCTCTCCCTACACTATCTCTTCAGCACACACAGGCAGAGTGAAAAAACGCTGCAGGGCTTCGGTTTTTATAGGGAAGGGGAGTGGTCCAGGGGGTGTGGGGGTGGTCCAGGAGGGAGAGCTTACTGATTGGCTGCCATGTATCTGCTGGTCTGGGGGAGAAATGGCAAAATAAAAGCGCCAACTAAGGCAAACCCAAATTGGCAAACGTCGCGCGACGTTCGCGAACTTCCGGCGAGCGTGAACACCCGATGTTCGCGTGAACAAGTTCGCCGGCGAACAGTTCGCGCCATCCCTAACCCTGGGTTCTGCCAAAGCTTCCCCCAGGGTGTGTCATGGCTTTGATTCCAGTCAAAGGGACTATGACACCCTTCCAGTGTGCTTAAACCAAACACAAAAAAGGTGCTGGAGTGAGCAGTGCAATGCCATTGATTGCCTTGGTAAGGCTTCAGCTGGCCGCCAGAAAAAAAAGGACTTCCCCCTCCTGCGCAGAGCGGCATTGGTGAGGGGAAGTAACAAGCTTTCCGCAAGAAGTTCATGTGCTTTGTGCAAGACCCACAAAAAGGAAATCAAGCACCCCTTCCCGGAGCACAGCACCTCTGCTTTCGTCAAGCTTTCGCCTTCTCGCCTTAGACCAGTGGACCAAGTGAGTCTCTGTCCTCATGGAAGAGCATATGGATGGATACCTAGTCAAAAGGCCCAGTGTGACAAAACTTTGTCTTAGCCAGCCAGAGGGCCAAGTGTCCTTCTACACAGAAGGTGTACCTAGCTAAAAGGCCCAGCTCTACACTTGATCTTAGCCAAAAGGCCGAGAAACGATCCAAGAATACCCTATGCAAATATGTTTTCCTGAATATTTGGAGGAAAAAAAATTGTTATTAGGGTCCCAACCGATTAAGGACTGACAAAACCGTTAAATGAACATGGGGCTATCGTCTCTGTTGCAGAACAAAGTCAGAAATGAATGTGGGAGAAAACTCTGTGAAAAGTATTGTATTGCTAGAAAGCAAATCATTAGAAGGTTCTGTCACAGCATGAGTTATTCGATCCATTCCTCTAATTGCCCAGTGCTCCTATGAGGTGCTGATGCTATGGAACAAAGCTTCTCCATCATGATGACACAAAGAATTATGGGGCCTTAGATTAATCTGGATAGGGGTGCGGCCACGCCAAACACCTGCTGCGGGACTCTTAACTCATACAAAAGAATGGATTTAGTTTGTGTCACAAGCAACATGTATTTTATTACCAGACCCCCCCACCCCCATTCCCTTCCATGTAGCAAGCGGGGAGAAAAAAGGTGTAAGAATGAGAAGGGGCCAAGGGAACAAGTAAAGACGGGGACTGCCTGCCAAGAGTAAAATAAGACCAGACATTGTATTTAATTAGCCACTAATGCTTTCTCTTGGCTGGAGCGGGACACTTAAGAAGTTAGTGCTGGCTGCTCTTGGTTGTGAGACCACAAGTGATTAGGAGGTACAATGTCTGTGATGGAAGTGTGATGGTATGAAGCTTAATACTGCAACTGATTTTCTCACAGCAAGCCGAATAATAACTTCAGCCTCCATAAGGGTTTAACCCTGCAGGTGCTAGATATCCCTAATATACAAGGTATGCCAAAAACAACATTTTTTTCCCCCTTAACTTTAGAGAACCCGGCCTGTAGCTTAACAACTACCATGCCTTTGTCCGCTGCTGAGAGTTTCACAGCTGGTCATTACAATTTATATTTGTGCTTTTGTGGCTTACTAATATTGATTTCCGAATAATTAAATGAATGCTTATCGCACAACCTAAAAGGATGGCCTTATATGCAGGGCTGTCTTGCACCTTGCACTCTGTGCCATGCAATATGTGTGCTAATAAAGCATTAACCATTGCAAAGGGCAAAACACTTTGCACTGCTCAAACCCCAGTCAGCTCCTACAAATGCTGTCACCCGATAACCGATTCCTTCAGTTGTGCGGCCGCGATTTGGAGGGAGGTTTTATTATTTGCCGTTTCAGCTGAAGAGAGCAGATGGGAGTCAGCAGATGCCATGGAGCACTCCAGATTTTTTACCAGTGTCCCACCAGCCCAGTCCAACCCTGGCTATGCCATGGGGGGGGTGGATAGAGGAGAGTAAAGGCAGCTGCTGAGGGGGCCCTGAAGTTGACAAAGTGGGGGTTGAGGGCTCAGAGTGGCTGTGTGTAGGCCCCTGTTGAGGCAGCCCGGGTGGGCCCAGACCCATCTAGAGTTGCCCCCTGGCCGGTATTCTACTGGCCTGGCTGTTATTTTTGATGGTTGAACCCAATGTTATTAAAGGGGTGGTTCACCTTCAAGTTAACTTTTAGTATATTGTAGAAGGGCCAATTCTAAGAAACTTTTCAATTGGTCTTCATTAATTATTTTTCATAGTTTTTTAATGATTTGCAATTTTCTTCTGTTTCTTTGCAGCTTTCAAATGGGGGTCACTGACACCATCTAAAATCAAATGCTCTGTAAGGCTACAAATGTATTGTTATTGCCACTTTTTATTACTTATCATTCTATCCAGTCCCTCTCCTATTCACATTCCAGTCTCTAATTCAAATCAATGCAGGGTTGCTAGGGTAATTTGTACCCTAGAAACCATATTGCTTACACTGCAAACTAGAGAGCTGCTGAATAGTGATGGGCGAAACGGCCGCGTTTCGCTTCGCCGAAAAATTCGCGAATTCGTCATTTTCGGCGAGTCCTGCCGTTTCGCGAATTTATTCGCCAGCGGCGAATCGCGGGAATTCGACGCGAATTCGCCCCTGGCAAATAAATTCGCCCATCACTACTGCTGAATAAAAAGCTAAATAACTATAAAACCAAAAACAATACAAAATGAAAACCAATTGCAAATTGTCTCAGAATATCACTCACTACATTATACTAAAAGTTAACTCAAAGGTGAACAACCCCTTTAATAAGAAAAAAAGATAAACATATAGGAAGGCCAGTATTTTTCTCAAGAAAAGGTGGCAACCCTAGACCCATCCCAGTCCAACACTGATAGGCAGTGGCATAACTAGATGTTGCTAGGCCTAGGGTTGCCTCCTGTCTGAATTTCACCCTGGACATTTAGGTATTTTGGTATTTGGAAGGGGTGGGTGAAAACTTCCTGTCCAGATTTCAAAATTAGGAAATCTAGACAGGACATTGAAAACAATTACATGGTGATCAGCCAATCACTTATTGCCACATCACCAGTCCCGTCCCTGATGTCACCAGCTCCCACTCCTGATGTCAACACCCCTGCCCCTAACATCAATGGTCCTGCTTCCACCCTGCCTATGACATCATCTAACCTGCCCGTTTTCCAGCCCCAGAAAAGGTGGCAACCCTAGTTAGACCCCCACCCACAGCAATTTCAGTTTAGGGCCCCAAACGTTAACCTGTGCTACCAAGATGTATTGCAATTGCTCATTAGTCTTACTGGGCCTCCATACACGTGGGCCCCACAACAACCTCATTGTCTGCTGCCTCTGTAGTTACACCCTTGGTTGTAATGAGATATATGTTTAGGTATGCCCAATACTCATGAAAATAGAAGGAAGACCCGCTAATTATTGCTTCCCAATAGCAAATTAAAATGTAACACTTCCTCCCTCGTAATGTCAGTGGCTGATACAGTGTGTCACTTCTCATACAACCATGATGGGGTGGGCAATACAGAGAAACTTTTTTTTTTCACATATCTAGCATTTAAAGCATTTAAACCTGCGGCCCAGGATGGATATGAATTCCAGCCCAACTTGAAACGATTGGTTCCAGAGGAAACTTCATGTTGCAAAGGATTTAGGAGTAGGCAGAAGGGGGACTCTGCCCATTGCCCAGTTAGTAATAATAATAATAATAATATAATAATAATAAGTCTATTTAATATCCAGGTGTCCCATATTCCAGTGTATAGCTCCATCTAGTTATCCAACTGGCACTGTAGTTCTTTTCTATGCATTTAGTTGTAGTTCTTTTCTACTTTAGTGTATTTCATGTGAGGCCCCAGACAATTTTTTTTTCCCAATGTGACCCAGGGAAGCCAAAAGGTCGGACACCCCTGATTTAAATAGCATCTGCATAGTCAGCATTTCTTTTAAAGGACACAGTTGTTAAATGTGACTGCCCTTTCGCAAACATATTTAAATGTATGTATACAGTGGCGTAACTAGATGTGTCTGAGCCCCAAAGCAAATACATTTTAGGGCCCCAACATATGCAGAAGTTGTCCTTTTGTACCAATATATGTTTAGATTTCTCATTAATTAGGGCTTCATGGGGCCCCTATAGACCCTGCGCCATTTTTTAGGACCCGACCCGTACCCGCAATCCGCAACCCGGACTCGCTTGGACCCGCGAACTGAACCGTACCCGCAACCCGCGATCCGCAACCCAGACCCGCTACCCGCTGACCATCAAGAATCAGGAAGTGCTGTCATTGTAAACCGGAAGTGACGTTATCGGAAGTAGCCGCGATCAGAAAAAAAGGAGTAAAACAGGAAGTGCTGTCATTGTAAATTGGAAGTGACATCATCAGTAGTAGACATGCTCAGAAAAAGGAGTAAAAATCCCTATGGCGAGGATCCGTGACCTGACCCTCAACCCGCCAACCTGCAGAGCCACCGGCCCACTTCTATTCCCGCACCCAGAAATTCTACGTGTAACCCGTAGGGTACCGCGGGAATTTGCGGGTACCCGACCGGCTGCAGGACTCTACCCTGCACCCCCCTGCAGCCACAGGGTCTGCCTCCTCTGTAGTTAGAATTTTCAGAAAACTGATGGCTAAAAAGTATAAGTATTTTTTCTGGATAGTATCATTCACAGCCTGTACAATTCAACTATTTGTTACTTTAATAAGCCACTCCATAGTGCAATAGAGCAAGTGGGGATGGCCCAACTAAAGGGTCTCAAACAGGGGATGAATGGGCATGTCTGAAGGTCTTTTAGGGTGAAATTTGTGATGAATGTAGTGGCATTTCTGAAAGAAACCTTGCTCAGGTAGCACTCTAATGTAAATTCATCTATTTTAGTGTTCAGAGAACAAACAAGTTCTTTACAATAGTAATCCCAGACCCTTCACTCTGGTCTAGGTTCTGGAGGTAAGCATAGGTTGAAGTCTAAATATTAATCGGTTGAGACTGGAGTAAATGAATGTCTCCTGCTTGGTATATTCTTGGTGTTAGTGATGACTGACGTGACAGTCTTATCATATATTTCTAATCTTGTTATATGTTTGGTGGAGGGGGCTGGCAACATTCACAATAGTACCAGTGGGGTTGACACAACTTTTCTTAAATACAAGTAATTTGGGGATTTAATTGGGCCTATGGCACTTCTATGTTCTAGAGATCATAAATTAGCAGTCATAAATAAAAATGTAAGGTCCAACAGCTGCATCAACTAAATACAAGTCGCCAGTATTACTGCTCTCCATTTCTGGACTTTTGTCCACTTTTGCTCCATGCATAAATTGCATTATATTTTCAGATCTACGTTGGTATCTGTTATGACCTGTGTTTCGTTGATGCCAAACTTTACCTCTGCACATCTGGATCTGTGATATTCCAAGGTAGAAGGTTCACTCCTTTGGGAAAAAGGCTGTTTTTGATCCCAATTTTGTACAGATGCAAAGGGCTTCAGCAATAGACGGCACACACCCAGCAGTACAAGTCTCTGTTTGTGCCACATCGGGCTGTTGTTAACCAGTGGATACAAAATGATCAAACATCATGTCCCTGGTTTATTTTTTATGTTTTAAATTAGACTTAACTGCACACTGAGCAGCTGTTCTCAAGCTTACATAGTTGATATTTAGCGAATTTATTCACCAGCATCAAATTTGCGGCAAATTCCCGAAACACCCGAAAAAATTGTGGAAAAAAAAACGAGACGCGCGATGAAAAGGGCGCGATGTGATGAAAACGGCGCAACGCATTTCAAAAACGAGACGCGCGTCTAGCAAAATTCACGAATTTCATGACTCTTTTCTTTACAATTATACATTATGGGTAATTAAGAAACCAAGACCGTTTGACCTTCAGCTACAATTATCCAATCACCATCGATCTTAGCTAATCACACAGATGCTATTTTGTGGAACTAAACTTCTCCCTTAATCACCTCAGTAATCTCTAATCAATTATAAATATAAAGTGCAAGTGAATAATAATCAATATCAATTCAATTAAAAATACCTTAGAATGAATTTATTAGTAAAAAAGTGATATTGAATATATTTATATCGCATATAAATATTATTAACTAATAAATTCATTCTAAGGTATTTTTAATCAATGAATTTGTGATTATATCCCTGTTTTGACCTTGCGTTTTTTTTAATTCTGTGACCAAGGCTCTTTATTTTAATTATACATTATGGACAGGTGTGTTTCAGCCTGGAATGCTGCCCCCCCCCGCCCAGCGCACTTACCTAAAAATCGCTGGGGGGGTTACATACAAGCTGCTGTGGCCATGGGGGGCAGCCATTCAAGCTGGAAACATGAGAAGAAGTGCTAGATATGCAGCAGATCACAGATAAACCCTGTTGTATTCAATGGGATTCTTCCAACATTATGGGGCAGATTTATCAAGGGTCGAATTGATTTGAATTGATTTGAATTGATGAAGTGAAAATTCTAATCAAATTTGAATAAAAAAATTTGAATTTTGAACTAATTTTGGGCTTCGAATTGATGAAATTTGAAAATTCGATTTCAATTTTCGAAATTCAGTCCCTTTAAGAAAAATTCGATCTACAAATTCACCAGATTGAACCTACCGAATTGCTATAGAATCCTATGGGAAGCTCCCATAGGGTTCTTCTAAGATCTTTTTGATCGAATAAAAAAAATTCAATCGATTGCTTAAAATCGTTCGAATCGATCGTTTCGAACTATTTTATCGATCGATCAAATTTTTTTTATTTGACCAGTTCATATATCGAATTGTGTTAAAACCCCTCGAATTCGAGGGGTTTTAACTCAACCAAAATTCGAAATTAGACCCTTGATAAATCTGCCACTATATGTTATCAACTGTGTATCCTGTGCATGAATGGCTGCCCCCATGACTACACAGCAGTTTATTTATATAAACTATAGTTGAGTTTCTGAACCAAACACAACATTTTTACTAGTGGAGGGAAACACTACATCGTATTGTCATTACTTTAAAACACTTTCATTTTTGGTGTTAGTGTTCCTTTAAAAGCAATTCATCCCCAGGTGTTTGCCCAGAATGGTGGAAGACTGTTTAAAAAGAGGTGTGAAGTTTTGCTATTGAACGATTGGTCACTTGTGGATACCCACTCTTCATCACCATCAGTAGGAAGGGTGGGATTAAATATAAGATAGTGGGATGGACAGTACCAGGTTCCTGAGCCATTTCCCCTGGGGGAATAGGAAATGGGAACTAAAGAAGATGGGTATATGCCAGATACTAATATGGAAGCTGTTAACCAGAATTCTTGGGACCTTGGGATCTGTTATCCATTATACTAATGGATAATGGGTCTTTATGTTATTTGGAGCTTTCTGGATAACGTGTTTCCATGTAACGGTTCCCATTCTTGTACCCAACATGAAAGCTACACATCCTAGTCTATTTTCAACAATACGGGGGGGGGGGGTTCGCTTGGAATCTCCAGCCATGTAAAATACAGTTCACTGGAGAGTCTTTAATGGGCATACATATCTATTTTAATAAGGATACATATACATTTTTCTGTGGGAATGTCCTTAGATTTCCAGAGGACATGCAAATGAATGATTTCATAGAGGTGAGAAGAAGTCAGCAAAATAAGAAAGGAGAAAGAGAACATCTCTAGGCACTGTCATGAATCTCCTGATCTAGAAGTGTAAGGACTTTAAAGTCATGTTGTATTTGCCATATATATATAGAGAGAGAGAAAGAGAGAGAGAGAGATTTTTTTCTTTGCTGATATATTATGTATACCCACAATGCTTTCATGACCTTGGTCATGTTTTCTATGGATTAATGAAGTGCCTGCGCTCTTTTATTGACTGTTATTACACTGGGGAACAGGCTATGGGTATGGGATTCATTATCCGGAATCCCGTTATCCAGAAAGCTGGATAGATTCCATTATAATGAAATAATCCCAAATTGTAAAAACTATTTCCTTTTTTTTGTTCTTTTCAATTATGTTTATTGGTATTCATTTAATAACCAGCAAGTGCAAAGCAACACAATATTGATTTTCATCAAAGACTGTCAGTTAATAAAAGAAAAGGAATATTACATACCAATCCAGAGAGAGAGAATAAACATCATATATTGACTTTGAAACAAAATGAATCTAGAAAAATAAACGAAGGTTAAATGAAATCATCCTCTCCATCAACAAAATAAATCGAAACATTTACCCTGTAAACGAACAACATTACCACACCATAAATAAATCTTTGAAACCACAATGGGTATGTAAAAGAGTTTTCCTCAGAACTCTACATAGACTTTTCAATTATAGCCTCATAATCAACTCCAGAAAGCTAAAATAGGGAGACCAAAATTTCCAGAAATTTTCTCTAACGCTAATGTTACTAGGGATGCACCGAATCCAGGATTTGGTTCGGGATTCTGCCTTTTTCAGCAGGATTCGGATTCGGACTAATCCTTCTGCCTGGCTGAACTGAATCAGAATCCTAATTTGCATATGCAAATTAGGACCAAGGAGGAAAATCACATGACTTTTTGGCAAAAAAAATGTTTTTCCCTTTCCACCCATAATTTGCATATGCAAATTAGAGGTCGGATTCGGTTCGGTATTCAGCCTAATCTTTCGGTAAGGATTTCGGGGTCCGGCCGAAATCCAAAATAATGGATTCGTTGCATCCCTAAATGTTACCATATCTAAATCCAATTGCTTCTTCCAAACCTAAGATAGGATAAAATAATTTTTAAATCTGAGGAGTTTTTCTGAAGCCAATACAAAATAATAGATTTACGGGTAGCTGCAATGACAAGATGAATAAAATGCTTATATTTGTTTGGCTATTTCTCTGTAATAATAAAACATTAGCTTGTACTTGATCCAAACTAAGATAGAATTAATCCTTATTGGAAGCAAAACCAGCCTATTGGGTTTATTTAATGTTTACATGATTTTGTAGTAGAAAATCCAAATTACAGAATGATCTGTTATCTGAAAAACTCCAGGTCCCGAGCATTGTGGATAACAGGTCCATTACCTGTAGCAGGTAAATGTATATACAAACACAGAAGTTGCTGTTTAAGTTGTACCGTATAATACTGTAAATGAAAACAACAGAAGTGACATAGCATCACTTATCACAGTTTATAGAGATTTATTTTACATTCAGTGATATGTAGAATTTTTTTTTCTTTTATACTTTCAGAAAACCCTTTTTTTTATGCTTTTTAACTTACAGGGGCAAAATGATCATACCCATGAACTTCTTTGATTTTCTTTGCCTCAGCTTACATGATATTTACCTGTAACCCTATAATCCATTCAGCAGCAGTCTAAATCTCAACTTGGCTAGAGACTGTTCTGCTTGAACCCTCCCATTGATAGGGTATGATGGAATGAAAGCTAATGGGTAGCAAATTCATAGGCCTTTGGTCGCAGAGTGTCAGCCAAAACTAACATAAAAGGGTTGCTGTATGAAATCCTCACTTCTGCCAGCAAATCCTGCCAGGAGAAAACCACAGAAAGAGAAAAATGCAAGTAATCTGCACAAGGAGAACTGTAGGCATGAAATAAATAATGCAACTCAAGGTGCAAAAAAGATACTTCTAAAAAGAAAGGAATGTACTAATAGTAGGAATTGCAGGCCAAAATGTGTTCAAAAGTCCGAATATACACATTTTTGGACAAATCTTGAAATGGTTTGCTCACTCTCCACTTACTGGAAAGTAAGTGGATTCTGCTCGTGGGCTATGGGCAAGGTACTGTAGCTTGCCATGCTTTATTTTATCCTTTTTTAGTCTGTGCCAGTGAGCCAAACCATGAAAAAGAATTAATACTGGGAACCCGTAATGGTTTTGATAAATAAAAAAGGTAGTTTTCAGAGTGGTATTGGCCGAAGCATCAGGAAAAGGTTCTAGATGATATTTTCAGAAGCAGAAACAGGCTAGAGCTTATAGTCTCAAAAATGAGCAATGAGAATCGGTATTGGCAGAACATTTCCATCTGTCATCTGAAAGGAAGGAAAAAAGAAAAGGAGAAGGATCTACAGCCGATTGTCCTAATGAATAGAACAGTACAAAGGTGGTCCCAGGGGTGTACAGTATCTATCTGTTTATGGGCCAATTGGTTGGAAATTGTGTCTGGTCCAAGAAGTTGGTAGGATAATGACTCTAGATAAGGCCTCTTAGAGTTTTCTGTGGTTGTGTTCAATCAGTCTACATAACTCATCAGTTGCCACCAACAAGGTATTTGCTTCCACATACAATTACGTTATTTAGGGTAAATTTAGGGTTATTTACTAGTCTCTGAAAATTGCTCACTATTTTCTTAAAACCACTTTGGCTTAACTCCCATCTACATTTTTACCATACTGCTTGACAAAATCTGGTTTGGGTAAAGGCTCGATAAAACTTCCAGATTTGACACCTGAAAATTTTGATTTTTTTTTTTTTAGATTATTGCCCTAAAAAATGCAAATTCCTCAGGTTATTGTACGAAACCCATCATTGATCATGATATTTTCCAATTTTAAACGGGACATCTGCTACTGATTTCTACATGAGTACTTTATTGATTTGACCTTTTTAGCAGCATTGGGGTTTAAAAAAAATCACAAAATATTTGAGGGTTTTTTTGCAGTGAAATTTTTTTTTAACCTTTTAAAACCAGAAAATATATTTTTTTTAGTATCCTTTTTTCAATGGAATACTGTCATGGGAAAACATGTTTTTTTTCAAAATGTATCAATTAATAGTGCTGCTCTAGTGCTCTGAAATCCATTTCTCAAAAGAGCAAACAGATATTTTTTTATATTCAGTTTTGAAATCTGACATGGGGCTAGACATTTTGTCAATTTCCCAGCTGCCCCTGGTTATGTGACTTGTGCCAACACTTTAGGAGGGAACTGCTTTCTGGCAGGCTGTTGTTTTTCCTTCTCAATGTAACATAATGGAACGCAGTAGGACATGGGTTTTTACTATTGAGTGCTGTTCTTAGATCTACCAGGCAGCTGTTATCTTGTGTTAGGGAGCTGTTATCTGGTTACCTTCCCATTGTTCTGTTGTTAGGCTGCTGGGGGGGTGATTTCACTCCAACTTGCAGTACAGCAGTAAAGAGTGTGAAGTTTATCAGAGCACATGTCACATGACTTGGTTGCAGCTGGGAAATTGACAATATGTCTAGCCCCATGGAAGATTTCAAAATGAAATGCTCTTTTGAGAAATGGATTTGAAAAAAACATTTTTTCCCATGACAGTATCCCTTTAAGGCATCAACACCCTTCCTTAGCTTCCTGGTGGTTAACCTTGCTCCCAAGTTAAAGATTCACTTACTGCTTATAGATCTTTCTATGATACATTATATCCTGACACTAATACAAGCTTGGTGTCTCCATAAAAAGAGTAAAGGTTATGTTGCTTATAGTGTCCTGTGGCCAATTAAAGGTCAACCATGTTTGGGAGTTTTAACCTTGAAAGCAGCAAGTAAGTTGCGGGTAAAAATAAGTCCTTGAGTAAAATGTATAACGAAGCAATATACTCTTCCTGCTTCTTCACTCTTCTCAAGGCTGAACATGCACAGTAGAGTGAAAAGCCGAACTTTAAGGAAAAAGCGGCTATTTCAATCTACTGAGCATGTGCCTGCCCCGGGAAATCTGAAAGGAGAAGAAGTGAAGAAGACAATCACTCTGTGGTGCTTGCGGTTTCTGCTGAAAACCCCACTTGGGGGGGTACCTAACTTTTGGCACAGCACGTTTAAATTATTTTCCTTCTCCTTTAAAAGAATTGTTTAGTTTAAAAATATAAACTGGGTAAATAGGCTGTGCAAAATAAAAAAAAGTTTCTAATACAACTAGTGTAAGAACTTACCCTGGTAGTCTAGCAGTGGGTGAGACGGGGATGTCATCATGTTTGGCGCAAACTTTGAAATATTTAAAGGAGCAGGCATCAATTGTTCCTTGCCCAATGTAAATGTCTATTCGTAGGTCCTGGGTGCTGTACCTTGTATTCCTGTTCTGTTTTGACCCTGCCAAGTTTGCTGCCTGTCCTGACCCTAGCCTGTATATCAACTACTCTTCTGGATTTTGCTTTGTACTTCGCAATTGGTGTGTTTGACTTGGCCTGTAACCCTGACTACTCTAACATCTCCTGATTCTGTACTGCCTGCTCCCATTTCATATTCAACCCGGCCTGTCCCTCACCACTATTCTTGTTCTCTGTTCCTGTATCACGAGCGGTTGCCTTGCCTGCCCAGAACTCTCCCCCTGGTCCTCTTACACTAAGACCTGGTGGCACTCGAGTAGCGGAAGGCTCCTCCCAAAGTGAAAGGTAGCTTTTAAAAGCGGAAGACTGAGCCACGATCATAACAGTTACTTAGGCAAAAATGTAATGTATAAAGACTGGAGTGACTGGATGTCTAACATAATAGCCAGAACACTACTTCCTGCTTTACAGCTCTCTTGGTTTACACTGATTTGTTACCAGGCAGTAACCAACTTGGGGCGGGGTCACATGGGTCGTAACTGTTGCTTTTGAATCTGAGCTGAATGCTGAGGATCAATTGCAAACTCACTGAACAGTTATGTCCCATATGGCCCCCCTTAAAGTCACTGACTTACTCAGCGTTAGAGAGCTGAAAAGCAGGAAGTAGTATTCTGTTATGTTAGACATCCAGTCTTTATAGATTATGTTTTTGGCTAACTATATCAGAAACATTTTTATTTTGCACATCCTATTTATTAACCAGTTTTTATTTTTACACTGAACTGTTCCTTTAAGCCACAAAAAGTCTCAATGTCTTAAATATATTGATAATGGGTTGAGCGCAGAGGACCTCTTGTATTTGTCTATATGTATTTTGTGGTCTCATTGCACCCCCCTAATGGTTTAAAAATTATTGGTGAGCACAAATTTTTTTTTTTCTTTATGTATGAATGCATGTATATACATATACACTGTATATATAAAACCATATATCAACCCTAGATCCATCATAGAATCAGGCTCTATTCTCACCTACATGTTTGTTATGCATGTAAATCTACTATACAGATGACATCGTTGAATTTGTAGCTGCCAGGTTGTGAGGTATTTCGTTAGTCATGCATAATAGTAATGGATACAGGTAATAGCCATGGAGCACAAAAGTCTCTGGAATCCCTTTATTTTAGGTGTTGATGCCAATAATGGCCCATTGAAGAGCTAATGACCTGAGATTTGTCACCTCGAAGTGAAACACGTGCAATCTCATCTGAAGAATATACAGGAGGTCATTCAGTGGTCCATTGGCTTTTATAATGTGCTAATATACAGCTGCTTCTTTATGCCCCAGTGTAAAGCATTCACACACAGCTGGGAGAGTTTGCTATCACACTTTCCTTGTTCCACTTTTCTACTACTTTGTCCACCTTTCTTTTACACCTGCATCCAATTATTGCCCAGAAATGTGTCTCCGTGTTTGTCACCTACTGGATTTCCTTATTGCCTATTGTGTTCTTCAAGGGGGGGGGACTCTAGAATTTGTGCTGACTCGTTTGTTCCCTTAATGTCTCTGTGCAGTGTTCAACGTTTCAGCTCTATATCCCGAGCCATCTTCAGGAAGCACAAACTGTGTACAAATGCAAAACTGTTTAAACACTACCAAAAAGGCCCCAAACATTACATAACGTGAACAGTGGGTGGTGTATATCATTGACATCATTGTCTAGTGTGCCAAATACCCACATAATCAATGCCACCCATGGGCGTAATACGTGAACATGTGCGATTAGAACCTTAGAATCTGATAGGAATTATCCCCCATACATTTCTGATTAAACCAAAGCCGGATTCTCCCCTTGCCCGGCACCTTTCAGGAGAATTAGGAGGAGCATAACAAAATCCCCCTCAGAGGAGACAAACTGTGGTCTGTTGTCTGATATTAACTCCTTTGGATTACCTTCTCTGCTGAAGACTGTGGACAGAAATCTTATTACTGCACCTGATGTTACATGAGAAACAAATGCAATTTCTGTCCATTTATTGAAGTTAAAGGGCTATGATCAGTCCATAGGTAGGTTCTCCATTTTTCTGTTGCCCAAACACACGCTAGAGCTTCTTTTTCAACAGTTGAATACTTACGCTCTGTCTCTGTAAGTCTTCTGGATGCAAATGCAACAGTTTTCTCTGAATGATCAGCATGGATCTGTGTGAGAACTGCACCAATGCCATAGTCTGAAGCGTCTGTAGTAACCATTGTGGGTAGTGCAGGATCAAATAAAGCTAGCGCTGGACTGTTCACAATTAACTGTTCCACTATGTCAAAGCTATGTTGAGAAGTCTCTGACCAAACCAGACTTTAAGTTCCACGTAGTAGTGCTCTGACTGGCTCCACAACTGAAGCACAGTTGGGAATAAACTTAGAATACCATGAAGTAAGACCTAACAAAGTTTGTAAGGTCTGAAAATCATATGGAGTAGGTGCTTGACATGGTCAGGGTCAGGCAGTAATTCCTCTTGTGAAATTATATGACCCAGAAATGAGAGCTGGGTTTGTCTGAATATACTCTGCTCATCCTCGGCTATCAAAATACAACATTCAATGTTTTACTTGTAGGTCCGGTTAAGCACCCATTGATACACATTGCACAGCCAGACTTGCCAAAATGTAGGTGTATGGAGAGGTGCTCAAAATCTCCATGCAGGGTTGCTATCCAGAAAAGAGTCTCCTTTCCCATTTGTGTACATTACATTTGTGTGGGGCATTTCCTCCATCACAACCGAATTAACCCTCCCAGCAAGATATGAAAAAAGTCCTGAAATCAGGATAAAAAAAAGAAATGAGGTTACACATTGTATAAAATGTTCACTATATCTTAATTCATTCTTCGGCTTCCACTTAATCACTTATTCTACTTATTGTTGTTATATAAATGTTAAATAAACCCAATAGACTGGTTTTGCTTCCAATATGGATTGCATCTTAGTTTCAATAAAATATAAGGACATTTTTTAAACAAAATTTGGATTATGTCGAGTCTATGGGAGAATGCCTTTCCACTTTCTGGATAATGGTTTTCTAGATAACGGATCCCATGCATGTATCTAATTTGCATATTACAGGTATGTATTCATTTGGTTGGTATCAGAAGCATCACTTCCATATTTATTTTCCCCCAATCAGCAACTGTCCCAATGACTGTCAGTAGGACATGGAAACATGCTCTATGGAGCAGGAATGTTCTATAGAGGTTTGAAACATGTATTTTAGTTACTGTGCAGAAGATGACTTGGTTGGTTTTGTTGTCCAACAGGTGCCAGGCCCAGATTTGTGGAAAGGCCACCTAGGCCCAGGACTAGGGTGACAAGATTTTAGGGGGCGGCATGCTGCCCAGCCACACCCACATTGGTTCAGAAACACTGGGGATACATAGAAGATACTATAGTTTTTTAAATTTCCATTGCGCCAATCCCCATTGCTCCGGTCCTCATGATGAAAATTTGTGAATAAAGGGCTGAGTTTGGAGGCGACAGTGGGCCTAGGGGCGCCTGCTATATAAATCTGGCCCTGCTCAGTAGGGATGTAGCGAACGTCGGAAAAAAAGTTCGCGAACATATTCACGAACTTGCGTAAAA
>CM044446.1:23048810-23062786 GCA_024363595.1 Xenopus borealis
GAACAGCTGATGTTCGCGCGAACAAGTTCGCCGGCGAACAGTCCGCGACATCCCTACTGCTCAGCAGCAACAGTCTCTATACTCCGGTCTGTTGGATTTGGGGTTTAAACTAGTCCAAGGGTCCCTAAAACAGGTAAGTAGTGGGACAGAAATGTTAATATTAGAACCCATTAATGCCAACACTCTCCTGTAAAACTATAGAACATGTGAGAACATGTGAGACCTAGAATTAATTGCATGCTCTAAAAATTATGATATAATTGGTATCACTGAGACACAAATAGTTACACCCTTTTTAGGAGGGACTGAGGGATTTAAAAGGGTGGAGGAGTGTGTTTATACATAAAGCCTGAATAATAACCATTGCTGGCACTGGTGAGGGTGTGGAATCCCTCTGGGTAAAGATTTTGACTGGGCAAAAGGTTACAAAGAAAATTATCATTGGTGTAGGCTATAAACCGCCTTGTATAAGTGACGAGTATGAAGGCCAGCTACTAGAAGCGGCTTCACATCTAGGTCACAACTAAGTTATTATGGGTGACTTCAGTCATCCAGAGATTGACTGGGGCAATGGGGTTGCCAAGTCAGAAAAATCTAGTAGGTTTATAAATATGCTAAAATGACAACTTTTTTATTCCAGCTCTAGATCCTACTAGAAGAACTCTCTTTTGGATACTATAATAACTAATAATACTGAACTCGTCTCTAGCATTTGTGTGGGTGAGTATTTAGGAAATAGTGATCATAACATAATCTCCTTTGAGATTCTATAAGGGAGTAAATAAAAACACTAAATTTCAGGCGTGCAAACTTTGACAGTTTACGGGCATCTTTGCAATATATTAAGTGGGAAATGCTTTTCAACAGTTAAACACAGAACAAAAATGGGAAGTCTTTAAAATGCTGCTTAATAAATATATAAGTCAGTATATTCCGCTTGTAAGCAAGGAACGTTGTTGCAAAGCAAAACCTTTTTGGTTCAATAGAAGTGTTGGTGCTGAGGTGGGTAAGGGTAAGAAAAGATGTGCTTTGAAGGCTTTCAGGTTAACTGGGACAGCCCAATCATTTATAAGGTACAAGGAGGCCAATAAATTGATGTGGTAAAGGATATTACAGTAAGCAGTATTATGTTAATAGTAAAAAAAATTAAGCAGGAAGGGGTGGGACCTTTAACATCAGAGGGGTGTGAGCTGGTTGATGAGAACAAACAAAAAGCTCAGATTCTGAATGCATGTTTTATACACAGATGAGGAACCAGCTAATGAGGGTTTATTGATAGTGCCAATTCTAGTAATACATCTAATGATGCATGGTTTACACATGAAGAAATTCAAAAGAGACTGGAACATGTTACGATAAACAAAGGTCCAGGGCCAGATGGGATTCATCCAAGGGTACTTAGCGTGCTTAGCTCTGTGATTGCCAACCCTATTTTTTCAGGGTTCATTGAGGTCTGGCATGGTGCCAAGAGACTGGTAAATCTACTGCCGTTATTCAAAAAGGTATCCCGTTCTCGGCCTCAAAACTATAGGTTGTAGGTAAAGCTATATAGTGGTAGGGAAGCTTTTTTAATAAAGGATAAGATACTGGACTTCATAGCAAATAACAATAAATGTATGGAACCTGTTATCCAGAATGCTTGGGACCTGGGGTTTTCCAGATAATGGATCTTTCTGTAATTTGGATCTTCATACCTTAAGTCTAATAGAAACTCATGTAAACATTTAATATACCAAATAGACAGGTTTTGCATCAAATAAGGATTCATTATATCTTAGTTTGGATCAAGTACATGCTGCTGTTTTATTATTACAGAGAAAAATGAGAGTTTGTACCAGTATGGTTTTATGCGTAATAGATTTGTCAGACTAACTTAATTTCTTTTTATGAGAAGGTAAGCAGGGACCTCGACTCTGGGATGGCAGTGGATGTGATTTACTTAGACTTTTCTAAAGCATTTGATACAGTGCCACACAGAAGGTTACTGGTTAAATTAAGGAATGTTGGCCTGAAACATAGTATTTGTACCTGGATAGGGAACTGGCTAAAAGATAGACTACAAAGAGTGGTGGTAAATGAAACATTTTCTAATTGGACCAGTGTTGTTAGTGGGGTACCATAGGGCTCTGTACTTTGTGCTTTGTTTTCAACTTGTTTATTAATGGAGGTGGGCATTGAAAGTACTGTTTCTATTTTTGCAGATGATACTAAATTGTGCAGAACTATAGGTTCCATGCAGGATGCTGCCACTTTGCAGAGTGATTTGTCTAAGTTGGGAAACTGGGCAGCAGCCTGGAAAATGAGGTTCAATGTTGATAAATGCAAGGTTATGCACTTTGACAAAAATAATATAAATGCAAGTTTTACAATAAATGGCAGTGTGTTGGGAGTTTCCTTAAGTGAAAAGGATCTTGGGATTTTTATAGATAACAAGTTGTCTAATTCTGGGCAGTGTCATTATGTAGCTACTAAAGCAAATAAAGTTCTGTCTTGCATAAAAAAGAGCATAAACTTACGGGATGAAAACATAATTATGCTTCTTTATAGATGTTGTGTTTGGTAGCCGAGGATGAGGAGAGTAGAACAGTGCTTTATTAGCAGGTCATGCAGCCATTACATAACACCACAATAGATCACTAGTAAGGCCTCATCTGGAATATGCAGTGCAGTTTTGGACTCCAGTCCTTAGGAGGGATGTAAATGAGCTGGAGAGAGTGCAGAGACGTGCAACTAAACTGGTTAGAGGGATGGAAGACTTAAATTATGGGGTTGTTTTCTCTGGAAAAAAAGCGCTTGCGAGGGGACATGATTACTCTTTACTAATACATTAGAAGACATAGACAAATATCAGGGGACCTTTTTACCCATAAAGAGGATGACCGCACTAGAGGCCACCCCTTCAGACTAGAAGAAAAGGACTTTCATTTGAAGCAGCGTAGGTGGTTCTTCACAGT
This sequence comes from Xenopus borealis, assembly GCA_024363595.1. Lineage (NCBI taxonomy): Eukaryota > Metazoa > Chordata > Amphibia > Anura > Pipidae > Xenopus > Xenopus borealis. The sequence goes on from CM044446.1 coordinate 23,051,765, forward strand.
GAGGACAGTGAGGTTGTGGAATGCACTGCCGGGTTATGTTGTGATGTTTTCTGTTAATGCTTTTAAGAGGGGTTTGGATGATTTCTTGGACAGACATAATATCAAAGGCTATTGTGATACTAAACCCTACAGTTAGTATAGATATGGGCATATATAATTTATGGGAAAAGTATGGAGGGGTGTGTGTATGGATGCTGGGTTTTCATTTGGAAGGGCTGACCTTGATGGACTTTGTCTTTTTTCAACCCAATTCAACTGTGTAACTAACTATGTATTGTTGTAAAATTTGATGATAATGATCTCAAGAATGTTTGTCTCCAAATAATTTTTGATATGTTTATTATTTAATCAAAGCACCACTGTAGCAGCCTGTCCATGAAACCATCTAATGACAGCTGTTCTTCAAACAGGGCCATTGTAACCAAACACAGAACTCAAGAGAGAGTTTTCACGTAGAAAGGGCAATATAACTTCTCTCTCTCTTTCTTTCTGCTATTAATAGTTACTTTATTGACCCATGTGTTTGCTTTCCCATTGTCTTACATTCATTTACATTTTCTTGCAATTACTCCTGAATAAGCACTTTACCAGCATCTATAGATGACTGCAGAATTGACCAATAATATATACTAGCAGGGGATCTGTTAGCCTAACTTTGCAGTTACAAGCTGTAACCGTACAGTAAATTAGGCCAGATTTTACACTTTATTTCTTTAAAGGGGAAACTCATCTTTAAATAATTGTTTATATGTTAAAGATGGGCCTGTAACAAACAACTTTGTTATTGGTTTCGTGGTTTGCAGTTATTAACCTTCCTATTCTTCCTATTCCAGTTCTTTCTAATTTGCAGCTCAGTGGCGTAACTAGGGGTCAGCAGACCCCAGGTGACTCCAACAGGTCTCAGTGCAGTCGTACTCCCTGCTCCCCTTGTAGTTAGGTGACCCAGGTGACCCACAGGCACACATGTACAGGCACACATCCATGCTCTTTGCCTTTGGAGTGCCAAACTCACCAGCACTTGCTCTTGGACACCTACAGGCACCTTGCACAAACACCACATGGTAGGCAACAGGGAAGGTACCCGCTTAGCGCCCCCAAGCTTTTATCCCTAGGCACATGCTTCTTCTGCCTTCTCCTAGTTCCGACCCTGGTTACTCCACTGCTGCAGCCTAAAACTCTGGTTGTGCATTTTACCCAATTTTCTCAGATCAGTGTGCAATGCAAACATGTCATGTGTTGCATATTATCTATTATTATCATAGATCTGGGTCATTGTGAACCAAGTAGAGGCAAAGTACAACAAAAGAAAAGATAATCCTAAGCAGCGTTTCACTAAAATATAAACAAAAAAAAACAGTTGTGTTCTAAAAGTGACGAAGTCATAATGAACAGAAAAGCTTGCACTTCCGAAGATACGGAGAGCTACTGTTTAGCTTTCAAAAAATCAGGAAATTGTGACTACGCCTTAGTTGAATAGTTTTTGGGGTTAAAAAGAGTTGAGTTCATAAAGTATAGCCTTTATATTATTGTAACGGTGAGAGACCCACCCAGAAGACCAGCTGCCAATTAAAAATCCATCAAGGAAGATCCCATGAAACATGCCAAGCTTCTCTTTATCACTTCATTCCTTCCCTTTGCATGGGCTAACACTGGCTGCCAACTTGCCCACTATTATTTGTGCCAGGTCTATTAAAGCAATTGTTCATTTATGAATTAATTTTAGTATGATGTATAGAATGGTATTCTGGGACAATCTGCAATTGGCTTTTGAGTTATTTCTCATTTTATTCAGCAGCTCTCCAGTTTGCATTTTCAGTAGTCTGGTTGTTAGTGTCAATATTACCTTAGCAATCATGCAATGATTTGAATAACAGACTGGAATATGAATAGGAGAGACCTGGATAGAAATATGAGCAATAACAAGTACCAACAACAAAAAAATTGTAGCCTTATACAACATTTGTTTTCTAAATGGGGTCAGTGCCTTTTGAAAGATGGGAAGAGCCAGAGGAAGAAGTCAAATCATTCAAAAACTATAAAACTATAAAAATATATAATGAAGCCCAGTTGAAAAGTTGCTTAGAAGTACATTCTATAACTTAACTTAAATGTGACCCACAACCAATCAGAGACAAGTAAATGCTATATGGTGATTGGTTGCTGTTGGTTATTTGATACAGTCCTTTACTTATTAGCACCTCATCGCCAAGTCAAGTATATATATTACAGTAGGTTTTTCTGTGGGAGGACAGTACATAAATATGCCAGAAAATATAGAGGGGTTCTTCATGTAAAATAACGTAGTATGATATAGACAATGGTATGTAAAACAATATATAATTTTTTTTATCCGCTGTGGTTTTAGGATTATTGTTCTGCAGTTTTCCAGTCTAGAATTGAAACTACTATTTGGTTTCTATGGTACCAAGAGGTGGACTGAAACAAGAATAGGGGCCTGTGGGGAAGAAACAGCAATGAAAGGTCAATAATTCAAAAACTACAAAGGATGTAAAAATTAAAAAAGGTTAATTGCAACTTGCCTTAAATTAGCATTGTCTACCTTACACTGAAAAAGAATCATAAAGAGATATTTAACTGACCCTCAACTCATCTTCTGGTTGTATCATATTAAACTTTAGATACTGTAGATGTTGGTGCTGGTTTACAGACATTAGTTGTAAACTGCACTTGTACAGTTGGCCCAGGGTGTCCAATCTAAGGCCCCCCCCCCCCGTGGCAAACTGTTTTCTTCACTCCTCGAAAATATTGCCAGCCTCCAAGCTTGGTTTTGGTAGGAGTTGGTTTAGCAATAATGACAAGGAAACAGATGACAGTCATCTACTCAACAAGCGAAAATGACAGTGTTCCTGGTTCCGTGATTAACATGAATAGAGGGACTGAACTTCATCAACATCTGTCTCATTTCTGTCTCTATACTCCACTAGTAACAGCTTTGAACTTCTAATCACACTGTTTTCTATGGGTCTGACTTATTAAGACAGGCATTTGAGGCATTACAAGTATGTGACCTATTATTCACAATGCATGGGGACCTGGGGTTTCCCAGATAAGGGGTATTTCTGTAATTTGTATCTCCATACCCTGCGTCTACTAATAAATTATTTAGATATTCATTAAACCTGATTTAAACCTGATTGTTTTGCCTCCAGTAAGTTACATAGTTACATAGTAAGTTAGGTTGAAACAAAACATGTCCATCAAGTTCAACTTTTATATATAACCTTTTATACATAACCTGCTAACTGCTAGTTGATCCAGAGAAATGCAAAAAATGCATTTGAATTGTCTCCTATCTGCCTTAGAGTGACTTCAAATTGGCAATCGGACTATGAGCTATTTTCCATAACCCTGTATTTCCTCACTTGCTAAAAAGCCATTTAACCCCTTCTTAAAGCTATTCCACATCTTCACAGCCTTTCACTGTAAAAACCCCTTCTGAATATTTAGGTGGAACCTCTTTTCTTCTAATCAGAATGGGTGACCTTGTGTCAACTGGTAAATTAAGCATTAGAGAGATTATTATATGATCCCCTTATATATTTATACATAGTTATCATATCACCCCTTAAGCGCCTCTTCTCCAGCGTGAACATCCCCAATTTGTCCAGTCTTTCCTCATAGCTAGGATTTCCCATACCTTTTACCAGTGTAGTGGTCCTTCAATGTACCCTCTCTAATACAATAATGTCCTGTTTGAGCACTGGAGACCAAAACTGTATGGCATATTCTACCATTCTTACCAGTGCTCTATAAAGTGGAAGAATGACCCCCTCCTCCCACGAATCTATGTCCCTTTTAATACAGCTCAAGACCTTTGAGCTTATTGCAAGGATGCCACATCCTGGATGCAAATAATTGAGCTGGATAGTTTAGAATCATCTGCAAACACTAATATATTACTTACTGATACTTACTTACTTACCCCTAAGTCATTAATGAACAAGTGGACCCAATACCGAGCCCTGAGGGACCCCACTAAGAACCTTACTCCAAGCAGAGAATGTACCATTAACAACCACCCTCTGTACCCGATCCTGTAGCCAGTTTCCAATCCATGTGCAAACATTTCCATTAAGCTCAACAGACCTTAGTTTAGAAAGATTCGTTTGTGGGGCACAGTATCAAACACTTTGGTAAAATCCAAATAAATCACATCTATCTGCCCCCCCCCCCACTGTCTAGCATCTTACTTACCTCATCATAAAAAGCAGTGAAATTTGTCTGAAATGACCTATCCTTCATAAAGCCATGCTGATTGCTGCTCATAATGCCATTCACTAAGACAAAATTTTTAATTTGATCCTTTAACAAGCCTTTAAATTGTTTGCCCACGCCAGATGTCAAACTTACTGGCCTATAATTGCCAGGCTGAGATCGTAATACCTTTTTAAATATTGGAATGGCATCAGCTTTCCTCCAATCCATAGGCACCAAACCAGATGAAAGCGAATCTGAGAAAATCAGAAATAGGGGCTGGTATAAAACTGAACTAAGCTGTCTTAGAACCCAGGGGTGCATTCCATTTGGCCCTAGCACTTTGTTCATATTCATTTTTATTAAATCTTTATGAACCATATCCTGAGTCAGCCACTGACTAGATTGAGCTGAGCCATCAGTACAGCTATGAAGTGAGCCTGGGAACTCAGACTTCTCTATTGTATACACTGAAGAAAAGAACTGATTTAGCACATTTGCCTTTTCTGCGTCTGCTACAGCCCTTCTGTTGCCATTATTTAAAGGCGCAACACCCTCAACCCGTATTTATTAATTGGGATCAAGTACAAGGTCCTGTTTTATTATTACAGAGAAAAAGGAAATCATTTTCAAAAATCTGAGTTATTTGATTAAAATGGAATCTATGGGAGATGCCCTTCCCATATTCAGAACTTTCTGGATAATGGGTTTTCAGATAACAAATCCCATATATGTATTACAGTAAGTAACAGTCATTATGGAAAACCTAGTCATGAAGGTCTGATTGTAACTCATATATGCTTTCTGATTATAACATCATAGTCGTGCACTCCACATAACCAATCACTGCTATGAGTAGTAACACACAAAAAAACCCCAGACCACAATAACTGATCCTATACCATCTCTTGTGCAGAAGTGCTGTGTGATTATCAGACAACAAATGTGTACAGCTGTGGGACCCATGCATCATGGCAAGCATTAAATTAAATGCATTTTCCTTTCAATGCCATTTAGCAGCTGGTCACAAAAGACACAATGTGAGCTATTGCCATCTCATATTCCACTAAGCAGAATTCCTGACAACATACATAGTTTAACGGTGCGTCTCAAACACTCGTTTAACCCACCAAGTGCCAATGCCTTGGGAAAAAAAATAATAAAACAGTCAATTAGGAGGAAACAACAGTTATTTCCTGAGCTAATTTGTAAACAATTTCAAAAATAATAGATCACATCCAGATTTAAAATGCAAATATATATAAAAAATATAGCTAAAATGTTATTATAAGGACAGCCTAATAGATACAATGTGTTAATCCCCTACTTTCTTATGAAATTATATGATTACCCCAATAACTGTTTCATGTCATTAATTGTTTTCTATAACAGAACATTCATTGAAAATCTTTCTTTAGCCATATCACTGCTGGAAAGCTGACATTACGTGTATTCAGGGCTCATTTTCTTTCTGTCCCAAAATACTTCTGCTGCAGAGATACCGTAAACAGGTCAACTACTGGACATTTTGGGGGCCAGAAAAATAATTTGCTGTGGGGCCCAGTAAGATCTAGTTATGCCACTGTCAGTAATATAGTGTGGTGAGCACAACTTTTTCTTGTGTGTTGTAGTTATACTGGAGCAGTGACCAGCTCCTTGTTGTAGCCCCCACCCTTCCCAGCTATAGTCAGGTGATCCCACTGGTGTCTAATAAAAGGGCATCCATGATTGCGAGTTTTACTTTGAAAGCAGCAAGTAAGTTGCAGGTAAAACTTAGTCCCTTTGTAAAATGTATAATGAAGTAATAGAATTCTTAATGAATCAGATGAAAATTAAGCATAGGACTGGCCAGATATGGGATGACTTAGTTGGCCAACTTAAATATATTGCAATATATGGACAAACAATCCCTGTTGTTTAAAGGGTAAGGCATTTTTTAGTAGCTGTATGCACAGAATGTCTCAATGTCTTAAATATATTGATAATGGGTTGAGTGCAGAGGATCTCTTGTATTTGTCTATATGTATTTGGTGGTCACAGCCTCATTGCACCCCCGCCTAATGGTTTTAAAAATTAGTGGTGAGCACACCTTTTTCTTGTGTACTGTCAGTAATATACCTTTTTCTCAGCTGCCCATTTGCAAAGAGCTCCAATGTGACCAATGAATGCAGCCTGGAAGGATCCTCAGATTCTACATCTAGCTTTCAAGTAAACAAAATGAACATTTCTAAACTAATTGGTTTCATAATGCAATGCTCACTTAGAACATATTAAAGGGAAACTGTCATGGGAAAACATGTTTCTTTTAAAATGAATCAGTTAATAGTGCTACTCCAGTAGACTTCTGCACTGAAATCCATTTCTCAAAAGAGCAAACAGATTTTTTTATATTTCATTTTTTTAAATCTGACATGGGGCTAGACATAAAGGTTCATTATCCATAAAATCCCAGGTCCCAAGCATTAAGAATAACAGGTCCCATACCTGTATAGCTGTAGCTACAATATTGCTGTCTGCAGGGAAGTTAAGTGGCACAGCTATTACTTCTACATAACTAAGAAAACAAAAACATGCCGGAAGAGAATTTCGGGCTTAAAAAGTTACAACTTTTTGCAACACCTTATAACTGGCCACTCACTGCCCCTGAATTATGACAGCTACAGGGGCAGAAGGCCATAATCCATCAATGTTGTCTCACTTGAATGGGAAAGGCCCAATGATGACCCAATGATGCCCTAGCATTGCAATCATTACAGTCCCTTCCAATTAAATTCAGCAATTGCATCATTATTTCACCATAACATATGGCGGTTAATACAAAACAAATTTTGAGCTCAGACTTTTTAACAGGGAGAGACATTGAGACAGCATTCTTGCCCTCGTGTAAGGACCCTGGTGGTCTAGTGGTCCACCGCTGCATTTCTGTTTTCCCCTCCTGTGCCGGTCTCCCCTATGGCGAGTGCGGCGCGCACTTCTGGGTTTCATAGGTGCATTCACGCTGGTGTGATGACGTCATTGCGCAGTGGCGTGAAATTCAAGTGTATAAAAGGGGAATACAGTGTTCAAGAGATTGCCCATTGTTAGGTTCTTTTAGTAAGTTCCTGGGTGTTATTCTCTTCTGTATCCTGTTTGATCTCCTGTGTTTGACCCTTACTTTGCCAGACTACTCTAACGCTCTCCAATCCTGACCCTTGCCTGTCTGTGACCATTCTAATCTCTACAATCCTGATCCCGGCTAGGGTTGCCACCTTTTCTTGAAAAAAATACCGGCCTATTTTTTCCTATTAATAAAATTTTTATTAATAACATGGGATCAACCATCAAAAATACCGGGCAGGCCAGTAAAATAACGGCCAGGTGGCTGCTCCATTCTATCTGGTCTGGTGGCGTTCTATCCAGTATCCTTGATGAGACGATTGTGCCCCTTTGCTTGTCCAGAACCTCTCTCAAATAAGACCCAGCGGCATCCAATTAGCCGAGGGCTCCTCCTGAGGAAAAAGGCAGCAGTTATAGGCAGAAGTGAGAGCAGAGACCAGGGAGCTTAGCTTGGGTTCTGGATTTAGAGTGCTGTGCATGACACCTCGATCTTAATTGTGATTTTACTTTATGGTGCCCAAAAAGTAACATAGTAGATATAGTTAGGTTGAAAAAAGATACATGTCCGTCAAATTCAACCTTTTAACCCTGTATTCCGTTGCTTGCTAAAATGCCATCCAACCCTCTCTGCACTAGCAGAGCTGAATTTCCAGGTTAAAACCCGGAAATTTGGCTCTTAAAGTTACAAGAGGCGGCTTTTTGCCATCCCTTGTAACTGGCCGATCTGTGCCGCCTGAGGCAAGGTTCTCACCTTGCCTCATGGCAGGAGCGGCCCTGGCTATCTAATGTATCAGCCTGTACAACTGATTCAGGGAGAGGATTCCACATCTTCACAGCTCTCACTGTAAAAAAAACCCTTCTGAATATTTAGGTGGAACCTCTTTTCTTCTAATTGGAGTTCAGTAGCAAGGTCTGATGCAGGAACCCATGTTCAGTCATCTAAAGGTCCTTTATCTCTTTATACCATTATCGTTTTGTTGCCAGAATCAAGAAGTGCAGTATATACGCACTATATATGCCTAAACTGTTTTACATTTGCTGCAGAATATTATATTTGTTCACCGTACTCTTTACCCCCTCTCCCTAAAAAGTGCCAAGAATATTATATTTGTTCACAGTACTCTTTACTCGCTCTCCCTAAAATGTGCCAATATACTGTAGTGGCTTAGGAGGCTTCAATGCATATATCTTACTATGCACACACTACTCTACTGACCTATGGCATTGCACTCCATGTTACTAGAAGCAGAAGAAGCAAAGGGATTGACAAATGTGCAAATTACCCAAATCACTTCTATACCTGAAGAGCAAGGACGTGTCCACCAGTCATTTAAGTAAGGAGCAATTGAAAATTGCATATGCCGAACCACAAACCTTGCAGATTGCTCCTAACAGGTGTCATTGTTAGCAAGTGCTAATTGCATTCTGTTTCTCAGTGCAGTCTTAGTTTCAGGTGAATTATAGTTTCTCCCAGTAAGACACCACTTTTCCAGTGTAATAGTAGTTCCATCAGACGGGTATGTTGACCCTGAGTATCTTTATGGCATTATGTGGAAACTAGGGACCAAGAATTACATTTTACATGGTTGAGTGAATTACTTGCAGTAACATAAAATCATGACATAATTCCTTTAATAATAGTCTTCAGTAGTGGCTGGACCTCAGACAACTGCCCTAAACCCCCTCGTATGCACATTAAACTTGTGGCCTTCATACGGTGCAGCTGATATTGTAGCAATTGAAGCAGTGAGAGGGTTTCTGTTTAGGGGTTAAGGAGGCGTGAGGTGTAGCATGTAAGCTTCCTTCTCACAATAGAACATGATGTACTGACTTCTCAAAATATTTCCCATTTCCTCCCAGTATTCCATGGGGCAAGTGTGAATGTTTATTTACCTGCAAGTCCACGTGTGAGCACCTTAACCCCCTTCCCAAGCCCTGGGACTGATTTTCAAGAATGTATTGTAGGGAAAGTTTGCCGACTTCTCATTAGCACCCGACACACAATGACGTGAATTCCCTCCTTGGACTAATTAACAGCTAATTAACCAATTACTTGGCATGAAAACCTGCCCTGCTAGTTACTGTTAAAGGGATACTGTAATGGGAATTTTTTTTCAAAACACATCAGTTAATAGTGCTGCTTCAGCAGACTTCTACACTGAAATCCATTTCTCAAAAGAGCAAACAGATTTTTTTATATTTGAAATCTGACATGGGGCTAGGCATATTGTCAATTTCCCAGCTGCCCTAAGTCATGTGACTTGTGCTCTGATAAACTTCAGTCACTCTTTACTGCTGTACTGCAAGTTGGACAGATTTCCTCCCCCCCCCCCAGCAGCCTAACAACAGAACAATGGGAAGGTAACCAGATAACAGCTCCCTAACACAAGATAACAGCTGCCTGGTAGATCTAAGAACAGCACTCAATAGTAAAAACCCATGTCCCACTGTGTTCCATTCAGTTACATTGAGAAGGAAAAACAACAGCCTGACAGAAAGCAGTTCCCTCCTAAAGTGCTGGCACAAGTCACATGACCAGGGGAAGCTGGGAAATTGACAAAATGTCTAGCCCCGTGTCAGATTTCAAAACTGAATATAAAAAAATCTGTTTGCTCTGTTAAGAAATGTTTTCCCATGACAGGATCCCTTTAAGGAGATATGACATCAATGACTATTTTGTTGTTGTTAATTTTCAGCACCTGATTCCTCATCACCTCCTGCCACCAGAAACCGGGTTTTCTGTTGAAAATATCCTCAACCAAGGTGAGCCCAAATGATTAGGGTGTGCTTAGTTTTTTGCCCTGTTATTGTAACAAACAATCTGGGTGGCAGTTTAGCAAGTCTTGCTGCCCCATCCATCTGGCACAAGAGGCATGCAAGAACTAAAAGGGGGGTGCACCTCCATTCTGCCTTTAAGTCACATAAGCACCCAGCACAATGGGGATCGTTGGAGCAGGAGAGATTCCAACTCTCTCATCTAATTATTATTATTATTATTATTAATAATAATAATAATAACATGTATTTATATAGCACCAACATATTTCACATCACTGTATAAGTATTTACAGTCATCAATAGTGATGGGTGTATTTATTCGCCAGGAGTGAATTTGCAAAGAATTTTGCGAATAAATTTGCAAAAGTGCTGCGAAAATTCGCTGGCATCAGTAGTATTTTGCCGGTGTCCGGATGGACAAAATAGAAATTTTTCACCGTTTCCGAAATTTGGAACTTCACGTTTTTGTTGGCGAAGCGAAACAGGACAAATTCGCCCATCACTAGTCGTCAATATAACAGACCAGTAAACTGGGCAAGAAAGAGGTGGAAAAACTACAACCCTCATCTACCTTTTGTGCTATGCTGGAAGACAGCCTGGTCCTTGATGTGACATATGAAGCATTACCAGGACTTTTGGGCCTTGTTATTTTGCCTACATACACACATAGCTGATTAACTGATTTCCTGCACACGCAGCCTGGCTTTGCGAGACTGACAGATTATAATATTTTTCCCAGCATGGGGGTTGGGCTTCCAGACAGTTGCTTTCCCAAACTCTGATACTTTTACAGCTGTTACAATGCTGCTGATGGATCCAGGCTCAAACCCCTATGGGTTATTTTTATGTCCCTCCTGACTTATTTGACCATTTTGGTAACTAGGGATGTAGCGAACGTCGGAAAAAAAGTTCGCGAACATATTCGCGAACTTG